>JAIOJX010000024.1:74757500-75357500 GCA_022376925.1 Tragulus kanchil
ATGAGTTTTTTTGGAGTGTTGTCAAATTCTTTTTGCTAGGATTTTGTTGAAGAGGCAGTCTTTGTCCCATTTTAGGTTTTCGCCTCTGTTGTCAAACATAAGGTAACCATAGGTGTGTGGGTTTTTCTCTGAAGTTATTCTTAAGTTGGGGAGGCTGATTCCTCCAGCTCCATTTTTCTTTCTCAGGATTGCTTTGGCTATTTGGGGTCTTTTGCATTCCTATATGAACTGTGTTATTCGTTGGTCTAGTTGTGTGAAGAAGGTCATTGGTAGTTTGCTAGGGATCACATTAAATCTGTGTATGATATTTGGTAGAATAGTCATTTTCAAAATATTGATTCTTCTGAACAAGGAACATGTACTTTCTCTCCATCTGATGAAGTCTTCTTTAATTTCTATCATGAGTGTCTTGTAATTTTCAATGTACAGTTCTTTTGTTTCTTTGGGTAGGTTTATCCCTAGATATTCTATTCTTTTGGTTGAAATGCTGAAGGGGACTGCCTCTTTGATTTTGTTTTCTGATTTTTCATTGTTTATATATAAGAATGCCAGTGATTTCTGTGTATTGATTTTGTATCCCGTGACTTTGCCGAATTAGTTTATTACCTCTAGCAGCTTTATAACAGCGTCTTTGGGATTTTCTATGTATAATATTATGTTGTCTGCAAATAGAGAGAGTTTGACTTCTTCCTTTCCAATCTGGATTCCTTTTGTTTCTTTCTTATCTCTTATTGCTGTGGCTAGAAATTCCAGGACCATGTTGAATGATAGTGATGAAAGTGGACACCCTTGTCTTGTTCCTGGTTTAAGAGGGAATGCTTTCAGTTTTTCACCTTTGCCGATAATGTTCTCTGTGGGCTTCTCATATGTGACTTTCACTATGTTGAGACAGGTTCCTTCCATGCACATTTTCTGAATTTTTTATCATAAATGGATGCTATACTTTGTTGAAGGCTTTTTCTGCATCTATTGAGGTGATCATGTGATTTTTTTTTCTCTCAGTTTATTGATATGGTGTATCACACTGATTTGCAAATATTGCAGAATCCTTGCATGCCTGGGATGAACCCAACTTGGTCATAATGTATGAGTTTTTTTGGAGTGTTGTCAAATTCTTTTTGCTAGGATTTTGTTGAAGACTTTAGCGTCTAAATTTGTCATTGAGATTGGTGTATAGTTTTCTTTTTTGTTTGTTGTCTTTGCTGGTTTTGGTATGAGGATGATGACGGCCTTGTAGAGTGTGGTTTTCCTTCCTGTGCAACTTTTTGGAAAAATTTTACAAGGACAGGCATTAACTCTTATTTAAATGTTTGTTAGAATTCACCTGTGAAGCCATCTGGCCCTAGGTTTTTATTTGTGGATAGGCTGTTGATCACAAACTCAATTTCTGAGTTTGTGATTCGGTTATTCATAGTGTCTATTTCTTCCTGGTTGAGTCTTGGGAGATTAATCTTCTCCAAGAGACTGTCCATTTCTTCCAGGTTGTCCAATTTGTTGCCATATAATTGTTCATAATAATCTCTTAGAATCCTTTGGATTTTGGCCTTGTCTGTGGTAATCTCTCCTTTTTCATTTCTGATGTTGTTGATCTGGTTCTTCTGTCTTTCTTTCTTGATGAGTTGGGCCATTAGTTTGTCGATTTCATTTACCTTTTCAAAGAACCAGCTTTTCATTTTATTTATCTTTACTATTTTTTCTTTCGTTTCTTTTTCATTTATTTCTGCCCTGATCTTTAAGATTGCTCTTCTTCTGCTGGCTTTGGGATGTTTTTGTTCTTCTTTCTCCAATTTTTTTAAGCATAGTGTTAGGTCATCTGATATTTTCCTAGTTTCTTGAGGTAGGACTGTATTCCCTCTTATAATTGCTTTTGTGGTATCCCATAGGCTTTGCACTGTCGTGTGGGAATTGTCATTTTTTTTCTAGGAATTTTTTTATGTCTCTTTTGATTTGCTTAATAATCAGTTTTTTTTCTTCTTTTTTTTTCTTTTTAAGTATGTGCTGTTTAATCTCCATGTTCTTTTGTTTTCACGGTTATTTTTTCTGCTCTTGATCTCTAGTCTCATTGCACTGTGGTCAGAGAAGATGGTTGATACTGTTTCAGTTTTCTTGCGTTGATTGAGATTTGATTTGTGGCCCAAGATGTGGTCTATCCTCAACAATGTTCCATGAGCACTTGAGAAGAAAGTGTATTCTTCTGCTTTTGGATGGGAGGTCCTAAAGATATGCATGAGGTCCATCTCTTCTAGAGTTTCCTTTAAAACTTGTGTTTCTTTATAAACTTTCTATTTTGATGGTCTGTCCGTTGGTGTGAGAGGAGTCCTAAAGTCTCTTATTATTGTTGTGTTATTGTCGATTTCTTCGACAATGTCTGAACGTGTTTGTCTGATGTATTGAGGTCCTCCTCAGTTGTGTGAATAGATATTTATGATTGTTATGTTTTCCTCTTGGATTGATCCCTTGATCATTATGTAGTGTGCTGCCTTGTCTCTTCTAATCTCTATTTTGAGGTCTATTTTGCCTGATAGGAGGATTGCTACTCCAGCTTGCTTTTGATTTCCATTTGCATGGAATATCTTTTTCCAGCCGCTCACTTTCAGTCTATGAGTGTGTCTAGGTCCGAAGTGAGTTTCCTGTAGGCAGCCTATGTATGGGTCTCATTTTTGAATCCATTAAGCTCTTCTGTGTCTTTTGGCTTCGGCTTTTAGTCCATTTACATTCAAAGTAATTATTGATACAAATGATTGTATTGTCATCGTCTTAGATGTCCTGATGGCTTTGTTTTGTGGATCTTCTCTTATACTTGTTGTCTATACGAATCCCTTTTACACTCATTGTAAGACTGGTCTGGTGTGACTAAATTCTTTTAATTTTTGCTTATCTGTAAAGCTTTTGATTTCTCCTTAAATTTTGAATGAGATCCTTGAATGGGTAGTGTATTCTTGGTTGCAGATTATTCTGTTTCAGTGCTTTAAATGTGTCTTGCCATTCTCGTCTGGCCTGCAGAGTTTCTGCTGAAAGTTCTGCTGCTAAAGGAATGGGGTTTCACTTGTATATCACTAGTTACTTTTCCCTTGCTGCTTTTAGAATTCTGTCTTTGTGTTTAATCTGTGCTAGCTTAATTAATATATGTCTTGGTGTGTTTCTTCTCGAGTTTATTCTGTATGGTGCTCTTTGCACTTCTTGGACTTGATTGATTATTTTTTCCCATGTTGGGGAAATTTTCAACTATAATCTCTTCAACAATTTTCTTATATCCTTTCTTGATTTCTTCTTCCTCTGGAACCCCTATAATTCAATTATTGGTGTGCTTGATATTGCCCAAGTGGTTTCTGAGGTTATCCTCTGCTCTTTTCATTCCTTGAGATTGATTCTGTTTTTCAGCAGTTACCTCCACCATTCTATCTTCCAGCACACTTATCCAGTCTTCTTTCTTAGACAGTCTGCTCTTGCTTCTCTTTTGCTACTTTTTTTTTTTTTATTCAGTTTTGACCGTGTAAGGTAATTTATTATGATTGTTATGTTTTCCTCTTGGATTGATCCCTTGATCATTATGTAGTGTGCTGCCTTGTCTCTTCTAATCTCTATTTTGAGGTCTATTTTGCCTGATAGGAGCTACTCCAGCTTGCTTTTGATTTCCCTTTGCATGGAATATCTTTTTCCAGCCGCTCACTTTCAGTCTATGAGTGTGTCTAGGTCCAGTGAGTTTCCTGTAGGCAGCCTATGTATGGGTCTCATTTTTGAATCCATTAAGCTCTTCTGTGTCTTTTGGCTTCGGCTTTTAGTCCATTTACATTCAAAGTAATTATTGATACAAATGATTGTATTGTCATCGTCTTAGATGTCCTGATGGCTTTGTTTTGTGGATCTTCTCTTATACTTGTTGTCTATACGAATCCCTTTTACACTCATTGTAAGACTGGTCTGGTGTGACTAAATTCTTTTAATTTTTGCTTATCTGTAAAGCTTTTGATTTCTCCTTAAATTTTGAATGAGATCCTTGAATGGGTAGTGTATTCTTGGTTGCAGATTATTCTGTTTCAGTGCTTTAAATGTGTCTTGCCATTCTCGTCTGGCCTGCAGAGTTTCTGCTGAAAGTTCTGCTGCTAAAGGAATGGGGTTTCACTTGTATATCACTAGTTACTTTTCCCTTGCTGCTTTTAGAATTCTGTCTTTGTGTTTAATCTGTGCTAGCTTAATTAATATATGTCTTGGTGTGTTTCTTCTCGAGTTTATTCTGTATGGTGCTCTTTGCACTTCTTGGACTTGATTGATTATTTTTCTCCCATGTTGGGGAAATTTTCAACTATAATCTCTTCAACAATTTTCTTATATCCTTTCTTGATTTCTTCTTCCTCTGGAACCCCTATAATTCAATTATTGGTGTGCTTGATATTGCCCAAGTGGTTTCTGAGGTTATCCTCTGCTCTTTTCATTCCTTGAGATTGATTCTGTTTTTCAGCAGTTACCTCCACCATTCTATCTTCCAGCACACTTATCCAGTCTTCTTTCTTAGACAGTCTGCTCTTGCTTCCTTCTACAGTGTTTTTAAGTTCAGCAATTGAGTTGGGTGTCTCTGTTTGTTGTTTTTTACGTTCTTGCATTTCTTTATTCAGTGTGCTAGTTGCTTCTTGCAATTCCTCTAAAATTCTGCTTTCGGTGTTTTGGATCATCTTTACTATCATTCTTCTGAATTCACCTTCAGAATGTTTGTCTCATTCCTCTTTGTTTATTTGAATTTGTGTGTTTGTAGATTATTCCTTCACTTTTGTGGCATTTCTCTGCTCTTTCATTCTTATTATTAATTTTTTAATTAAGTATGTTTGGGGTTACCTTTCCCAGAATTTGAGTTACATCTGTTGATATCTGTTGTTTGGAGGGGGGCCTCTTATTTTGGGTGATGCTGTTGGTTGGGTGATGTCAGAACTTGCATACAAGTGCTTACCTTTGTTGGAGTTCTCACTGTTTACTGCTCTCTAGCGTTAGGCATTTTCTATTATTATAGGATTTTGGAGTCTGTGCTCCCTCCCTAAAGCCCCTGGGTTTGTTGCCTGACCAGGGAATGTAGATCTCACGGCTAGTTTGTTATCGCATTAAATGATATTAAAGCATATATAGGCAAATGAGGAACAGAAGGTATACCTTTGAGAAATGGTAATTAAAATATTATGCAAATACTATCTAATGTATTGAATTTTACACTCAAACATATACAGATGCAACATAACCCAAACATTCCAACTAAAAATACAGTACAATATATGAACATGGTGAATAGAGAAAACCAAGAATGATATCCACTAGTTAATAACCAAACTAACTGGAGCACAAATTGGAGAATAATGCTAGAGCAGGGTCCCCATTTGGGATAAGGCAATGAGGACTGAACAAACTAAGAAATATGGTGGGGAAAAGGAAAAAGAGAAAAGGAAGATAGAAGAGAAATACAGAATAATAGTCCAAAGTTAAATATAGGGAGATAAATATTTGTATGTTTTAGGGTGTAGTGCTGTAGGAAAAGAGCATCAGAGAAAGCAAAGAAAGCGTTATAGAGGAAGTAGTAATACATATAAAAAAATTTAAAAATTAAAATAGAGTTATGTATATAGAAAAATATAGAAAAACAAAGCAAAAACAAGCAAACCCCCCACAGAACCATAAAATGCCAGTGTGGAACCAGAAGTTCATACCAAAATAAATTGTGTGGTTTAAAAGGAAAAAAGAAAAAAAAAAATGTAAACTTGAATATATTCAGTCTTACTTATTAGATTAGTAGCTTCAATAGAATTCAATGGAGGAAACAAATGAACACACACACGCACACACACACACACACACGCACCAAACCAGAGGTGGGGGTGGGGGCTGAGGAGGTTTGGAACAAAAAGGAAAAATACAATAGAAAACAAAACAAACAAACAAACAAACAGAAAAAAACAATACAAAAGTATAAGAAATAAAATGAAATTAAAAATATGCAGCAGTAACTCCAGTTCCAGACAAAACGTGAATATAGTGTTTATGTTCTTCTGTCTCTTGCTGGCTATTCAGGAATTATCAGTCTTTCTCTTGCCTCTGGCAGTGGCTGGATCTGAAGACCTCTTTTACTGCTTGTTTATTTCCATCTATTCCAGAACTAAAAGGCCTGCTCAGGCTGGCCCTGGTAGTTTCTTAATCCTTAATCCAAATCTCTTTTTTTTTTTTGCTGAGTGGAGCTGAGTTCCCTCCCCGTAGTTTGACCAGCAGACCTGTGGTTTGACCAGCAGCCAAATTACAGTAGGGAAAATAGTGCCTCTCTCACAAAGGATTTATTCCCACATGCTCTATGAGAAGCACTTCTACAGTGACCCCAACCCTGCTGTAGCCCACTGTAGACCCCCTCCGCTGTGGCAGACCTCAGATTACTCAGAGGTGAGTCTGGCTCAGTCTCATGCAGGATCGCTATTCCTCTCTCCCAGATCTCAGTGTGCACAAAGTTTCCAGTCCTACTCAGCGGCTCTATGATCCAGTTAATGGTAACCTCCTTCAACGGGAATTGAGTGCCTTCTTTCAGAGGATTGCTCAAGGGATCTTCTATCTTAAGGGGGCACATGAACCCTCTAAAGCAGGTCTGGCTCAGTCCCTTGTGGGTGTCACTGCTTCTTTCCTGGGTCTTGATTTGCAACAGGCTATGTGTATTTGGCACACCCAATGTATCTGTCGGGTATTAGGTTTGACTTTTAAAAGCGCGATTGCGCCCCTCCTACTGTCTTCTTGTGGCTTGTCCTTTGCTCTTCGACGTTGGGTATCTTTTTTGTGACCAGATCCAACATCCTCCTGTCAATGGTTATTAGGAACTCATTGCAATTCACGAGATTTTGTAGGAGAGTTTAGTGCACTTCCTTCTTTGCTGCCATTTTACTTCCATCCCCATTTCTGTGTTATTCTTAAACTTTACTTTCTAATAAACCATGAAAGATGCTGTGATGATGTGACTCAAAAGCAGGACATGGTCGTCATCAACTTTAATATTGCAATCAATTTCCTAACTGTTCATTCTTTTTCAACCTTACAGTATTACAACACATCAAGCGTAAAAGCAAAATAAAAATTTCTTAAGCCTTGTAAAGATATTATCTGTCCTCTTTAAATCCTTCAGTGATTCTTTGCTTCTCTCAGGGCTAAGTCTAGACTACTCTGCATCAATTGTGAAGACCTCTCTGATTTTGTCCCTAAATATCAAGACACCTTCACTCTTCATAACTCTGTTCATTTAATTTTATTCTCTAACCATATATGCAGTGTGGACCAGTAAAGAAGTCAGGTTGGCTTCATACTTCACACATTCTCTTGCCATTTACTTGGATATAGTTTTCATAGTCTCAACCTCCTAAACTAGATTGATTTACGCTCATTAAGAGTAAAATAGAATTATTGGAGAATGGAAACTTTGTGTCAGATAATTCCAATTTCTATGTCTTCCATTTGCTAGATATTGCATCACCTCATATTCCATTAGGAAGATTAAATTAGATAATCAAGAATCATGTCATGCACAAAGCAAGCTTTTAAGATAGTATGTTTCAGTCATCGTAATATTACTACTAATTGTTTTTGTGAAATGTGCTGACATTTATTGGTGCTTCCCTGGTGGCTCAGATGGTTAAAAAAAAAAAAAAAAATCTGCCTGTTATCCAGGAAACCTGCCTCCAATGCCTGGGTTAGGCATGCCCTCTAAAGCAGGTCTGGCTCAGTCCCTTGTGGGTGTCACTGCTTCTTTCCTGGGTCTTGATTTGCAACAGGCTATGTGTATTTGGCACACCCAATGTATCTGTCGGGTATTAGGTTTGACTTTTAAAAGCGCGATTGCGCCCCTCCTACTGTCTTCTTGTGGCTTGTCCTTTGCTCTTCGACGTTGGGTATCTTTTTTGTGACCAGATCCAACATCCTCCTGTCAATGGTTATTAGGAACTCATTGCAATTCACGAGATTTTGTAGGAGAGTTTAGTGCACTTCCTTCTTTGCTGCCATTTTACTTCCATCCCCATTTCTGTGTTATTCTTAAACTTTACTTTCTAATAAACCATGAAAGATGCTGTGATGATGTGACTCAAAAGCAGGACATGGTCGTCATCAACTTTAATATTGCAATCAATTTCCTAACTGTTCATTCTTTTTCAACCTTACAGTATTACAACACATCAAGCGTAAAAGCAAAATAAAAATTTCTTAAGCCTTGTAAAGATATTATCTGTCCTCTTTAAATCCTTCAGTGATTCTTTGCTTCTCTCAGGGCTAAGTCTAGACTACTCTGCATCAATTGTGAAGACCTCTCTGATTTTGTCCCTAAATATCAAGACACCTTCACTCTTCATAACTCTGTTCATTTAATTTTATTCTCTAACCATATATGCAGTGTGGACCAGTAAAGAAGTCAGGTTGGCTTCATACTTCACACATTCTCTTGCCATTTACTTGGATATAGTTTTCATAGTCTCAACCTCCTAAACTAGATTGATTTACGCTCATTAAGAGTAAAATAGAATTATTGGAGAATGGAAACTTTGTGTCAGATAATTCCAATTTCTATGTCTTCCATTTGCTAGATATTGCATCACCTCATATTCCATTAGGAAGATTAAATTAGATAATCAAGAATCATGTCATGCACAAAGCAAGCTTTTAAGATAGTATGTTTCAGTCATCGTAATATTACTACTAATTGTTTTTGTGAAATGTGCTGACATTTATTGGTGCTTCCCTGGTGGCTCAGATGGTTAAAAAAAAAAAAAAAAATCTGCCTGTTATCCAGGAAACCTGCCTCCAATGCCTGGGTTAGGAAGATGCCTTGGAGAAGACAATGGCTATCTACTCCAGTGTTCTTGCCGAGAGAATTCCATGGAGATAGAAGCCTGGTAGTCTACATTTATTAGAAAGCAAAGCAAAATATGACAGAATAATGATGATTTGAGATTTCTGATTTATTAGAGAAGTTGAGAAAAAGTAGTTCAACTGAATTATTAAAAAAAAAAAAAATCAGAGACCTGTTCTCACATTACTGTATGCGGTTCAAATTTGGGAAATCTACCCTCCCCAATGAAAATATTCATCACTTATTTGACTTTCCAAATAACTGTCACCCACATCAGTAAAGGAAACAGGAATGCAATTTATTGTGCAGAAATACAAAAGTAATGTTAATTCCATTAATAACATTTAAACAAACTGTCTACTCCATATAAAGGAGTTTTGTACAGTAGGTTTCTCTTTTTGTTTCTCCAAGTGAGCTATTCCAGTTATAAAAAACCCAGAAATGTCTTTTTATGAAGCATAATGACAACGTATTTTACAGAGCAGAAAAAATGATCGGGTCAAAGAGTACAGTACAGTTGTTCTAAATTGCTAACTCAAAAACTATCATTATTAAGTGTTTATCAAAGAGTTCTCATTTTGCCCACCACCACAAATCAAGAGGCACTTGCTCAGACCATATTTCCTTACATAAAAAATTAAGTAATTATTTCCTTTAAGAAATACACATCAATTCCATCACAATATACCTTATAAATATGAGGAAAAATTTTTTTCTAATGTTTGCACAGTTATTAATTCTGCAATTATAGATGAATATGATAAAAGAAAAAAAATTCTCCAATATAGACAATGTTTAATGTGTCCTGTGTACATACTCACACATAGAAATACATACATGTTTATCGAGAAGAAAAATACATTAAAGCGTAACACCAATTTTCTAAGTAATTTTGTCCCCAACCTTAATATTTGACTAAAATGAATTAATAATGATCATATTTTATAGTGGTTATAAAAGAGTTGAAAACAAGTAAATCTGAGAAAGGAATTACCATTATGTCACTATTTTAATGAAAGGAGAGGTGGACTTGACTTATGATTCAGAACCAAAGTATGTAGAGCCTGAAAAGAATGAAAGTTGGGAATGAGTTCCTTGGGAAAAATTTACTCACCTGGACCAGCTTTTCTAGGGATCATGCTGTTTAAAGGAACAAGGTTATGATTCATTTAAAGAAGATTTGGATCATCTGATAGGATGTAAAGGAAATCACCTAGAGGTAAACAAAGAGACTTTCTGATTTTTTTTTTTTAATTGGTGGTCAAAAAGTTGGTGCTTTGTTTTTTTGTAAGATGGCTCTAGTAGTGCTTAATTTTCTCTAATTTCACTTGGAAAATTTTTGTAAGATTGTGCTGTGACAGCTGTCACATCAATGAGCTTTTTTTTTTTAAAAGAAGCTTATCAGAATTGGTGAATTTCTGTGTAGTCATGTTAATATTGAAGATGAAAGAAGAAAAAGCAACAATTTCAGCATATTATGCTTGATTATTTGAAGAAAGGTAAAAATACAATTGATACAACAAAAAAAGTTTTGCATAGATTATGGAGAGGGTGCAGTGACTGAACGAACCTGTCGGAAGTGGTTTGCCAAATTTTGTACTGGAGATTTCTCACTGTACAATGCTCTATGTTTGTGTAGATCAGTTGAAGTTTATAGCAGTCAAATCGAGACATTAATTGAGAGCAATCAAAATTATACCACTCAGGAAATAGCTGACATACTCAAAATACCCAAATCGAGGTTTGAGGATCATTTGCACCAGCTTGGTTATGTTACTCGCTTTGATGTTTGGGTTCTACTTAAGCCAGAAACACCTTCTTGACCATGCTTCCACATGAGATTCTCTACTGAAATGTAATGAAAGTGTCCCATTTTTAAAACAAATTGTGACAGGCAATGAGAAATGGATACTGTTCAATAATATGGAATGGAAAAGATCACAGGACAAGTGAAATGAACGATCACCAGCCACACCAAAGGCCAGTCTACCTTCAAAGAAGGTAATGTTGTGTATATGGTGGGATTGGAAGGGAATCCTCTATTATGAACTCCTTCTGGAAAACCAAACAATTACTTCCAATAACTACTGTTCCCAAATAGACTAACTGAAAACAGCACTCAATGAAAATCCTCCAGAATTAGTTGACAGAAAATGCATAATCTACCATCAGGATAACACAAGACCAGTTCTAGTAGAAATCCTAATTCAAGTGATAAAACAGTATGCATGTTGTAGAATTCATCACATTTATTGGTTTTCCTCTTCTGTTTTATTTAAAAGAGAAAAAACATTTTTTTTTTTTTTTTTGTAGTAAATTGCGACAGTTCCTGCAACTAGAGCAGACAGGACAGGTCATTAGGGTATATTTCCCAGGTTTCTGATTAGGAATCTGAACCAAAGGAAGTGAGATAACCTATCCAGGATCTGTATCCTATTGTCAATAGGCCTTATCATTCTGGATTTCTCAGCTGATCTCTTTAAGAGTTTCAACTTCCTTATGTGTTAAACTAGAGCAAAGGTTCCCAGTGTGGCCCTTGAGAGGTCCTCAAGACCCTTTCAAAGGTCTTCAGAGTCAAAGGTGGTCTTGTCATATGAACATGCTGTTAGTCTTTTTCACTCTCATTCTTTCCTGAGTATAGAGAGGAGTCTTCCAGGGGCTGCTTGTTGTATGTTACTGTAGTAGACTGAATGTAAAGCAGATATGAAATCTAGTCTATTAAGCTAGATGTGAAAGAAATTGACAAAAATGTAAGCAGTGCCATGCTTATTTTTTTTAAAGAAAAATATATTTTTTATAAAAATTGTGTTAGCATATAGCAGTTTTTTTGTTGTGGGGTTTTGTTATTTGTAAAGAAATTAATAAAAGAAAAAAATGATTAAAGTTAGGAAGCAGAATGTCTGGATTCTAGATGTCCTCCAGTATATAAATCAATAATAACCAGGAAGACTTGATCCACATGATTTAACAACGCACTTGTCTACCAAAATAGATCTTATTCCACATCACTGAACAAACTGTACTGAACTTCAATGAATCAAAATTACAATATTCTCTGACAAAGAGACAATATCAGATATGCCTGTAAGTATTTAAAAAGAAAGCAAGACTCTAGTAAATAATATATGAATTAAAGCAAAAGTCTCAAAGAACACCAGAAAACAGATTAACTAAATAAAATGCATGAAACACCTATCCAGTCTGAAGAACACACTTAAATCAAGATTGGTAAGTATAGTACTATTACTGGACAACTTAGATAAAATGGACCAATTCCGTGAAAGACTCAAATTACCAAAACTCACCCTAGAAGAAACAGATAACATGAATAGTACTAAATTTTAGCTAAAATATTTCCGAAAAAGAAGGTTTTAGACAAGGCTGGCTTCACTGGTGTATTATACCAAACATTTAAGAAAGAATGCCAGTTCTTTAAAATGTCTTTCAGAAAATTTAAGAGAAAATAGCCTTTTTCAAGGCACTTTAGGAGGCCAGCATCTTTTGATACACCAGACAGAAACAATAATAAAAAAAGACCAAAAAATGTTTGGCCAAAGGAAGTGAGATAATCTATCCAGGATCTGTATCCTATTGTCAATAGGCCTTATCATTCTGGATTTCTCAGCTGATCTCTTTAAGAGTTTCAACTTCCTTATGTGTTAAACTAGAGCAAAGGTTCCCAGTGTGGCCCTTGAGAGGTCCTCAAGACCCTTTCAAAGGTCTTCAGAGTCAAAGGTGGTCTTGTCATATGAACATGCTGTTAGTCTTTTTCACTCTCATTCTTTCCTGAGTATAGAGAGGAGTCTTCCAGGGGCTGCTTGTTGTATGTTACTGTAGTAGACTGAATGTAAAGCAGATATGAAATCTAGTCTATTAAGCTAGATGTGAAAGAAATTGACAAAAATGTAAGCAGTGCCATGCTTATTTTTTTTAAAGAAAAATATATTTTTTATAAAAATTGTGTTAGCATATAGCAGTTTTTTTGTTGTGGGGTTTTGTTATTTGTAAAGAAATTAATAAAAGAAAAAAAAATGATTAAAGTTAGGAAGCAGAATGTCTGGATTCTAGATGTCCTCCAGTATATAAATCAATAATAACCAGGAAGACTTGATCCACATGATTTAACAACGCACTTGTCTACCAAAATAGATCTTATTCCACATCACTGAACAAACTGTACTGAACTTCAATGAATCAAAATTACAATATTCTCTGACAAAGAGACAATATCAGATATGCCTGTAAGTATTTAAAAAGAAAGCAAGACTCTAGTAAATAATATATGAATTAAAGCAAAAGTCTCAAAGAACACCAGAAAACAGATTAACTAAATAAAATGCATGAAACACCTATCCAGTCTGAAGAACACACTTAAATCAAGATTGGTAAGTATAGTACTATTACTGGACAACTTAGATAAAATGGACCAATTCCGTGAAAGACTCAAATTACCAAAACTCACCCTAGAAGAAACAGATAACATGAATAGTACTAAATTTTAGCTAAAATATTTCCGAAAAAGAAGGTTTTAGACAAGGCTGGCTTCACTGGTGTATTATACCAAACATTTAAGAAAGAATGCCAGTTCTTTAAAATGTCTTTCAGAAAATTTAAGAGAAAATAGCCTTTTTCAAGGCACTTTAGGAGGCCAGCATCTTTTGATACACCAGACAGAAACAATAATAAAAAAAGACCAATCTAACTTATAAAATAAATGTAAAATTTCTTCATGAAATATTAGCAAATTAAAGTTACTTAAAAACAACAACAAAAAAATCACAATCAAGAGAGCTATATTAGGAATGGAAATCTAGTTCAATGTTTCAAATTCATTTTTTATATTGAATTGCTTTAACGCAATTGATTATCTTAACAGAGTAAACAAACAAGACCACAGAGTCATAGCAATAGGTGGAA
Source organism: Tragulus kanchil (assembly GCA_022376925.1). Classification (NCBI taxonomy): domain Eukaryota; kingdom Metazoa; phylum Chordata; class Mammalia; order Artiodactyla; family Tragulidae; genus Tragulus; species Tragulus kanchil. The sequence continues at coordinate 74,771,266 of JAIOJX010000024.1, forward strand.
ACGTATATGCCAACGTTTAACATACATTTGTGATTTAAAGTAAAATTCTCAACCAATTTGGAATAGAAGGAAGTTTTTTCCAATGTGGCAAAGAAAAACATAAAAATATCTACAGCTAACATCAAACTTAATTTCAAGAGAAAATGTCTTTCTTCTATTTATAATCCATATCTGGGTAAGGACTTCCTCCCTCTTTAACCACTCTTATTCAGATCCATTTAAAATTCCTACACCTAATTTTATATCCTTTATCATTATTACTAGTACTGCTACTGCTCCTCAAGAAACCCCAGAAATAACTGTCTACATCTTACAATTTCAATTATAGATCTGTCTCACTATGGAATGTGAAAGCACCATACATTTCCTTCTCAGTTCTTATAGCTAAGGGCTTCAGGTTGTGTGTTAAGGTTTTGCCAAACACACTTAAGCCTGATATGGGAATTAAAAGGGACTGCAATTCTGAACACTATGGGAGATATAATTCACATAGATTTCCCTTCTCCTGCAGTTCTTGATGGAAGACACCTGTGGCATGGAGACACTTAAATCAAGATTGGTAAGTATAGTACTATTACTGGACAACTTAGATAAAATGGACCAATTCCGTGAAAGACTCAAATTACCAAAACTCACCCTAGAAGAAACAGATAACATGAATAGTACTAAATTTTAGCTAAAATATTTCCGAAAAAGAAGGTTTTAGACAAGGCTGGCTTCACTGGTGTATTATACCAAACATTTAAGAAAGAATGCCAGTTCTTTAAAATGTCTTTCAGAAAATTTAAGAGAAAATAGCCTTTTTCAAGGCACTTTAGGAGGCCAGCATCTTTTGATACACCAGACAGAAACAATAATAAAAAAAGACCAATCTAACTTATAAAATAAATGTAAAATTTCTTCATGAAATATTAGCAAATTAAAGTTACTTAAAAACAACAACAAAAAATCACAATCAAGAGAGCTATATTAGGAATGGAAATCTAGTTCAATGTTTCAAATTCATTTTTTATATTGAATTGCTTTAACGCAATTGATTATCTTAACAGAGTAAACAAACAAGACCACAGAGTCATAGCAATAGGTGGAAACGTATATGCCAACGTTTAACATACATTTGTGATTTAAAGTAAAATTCTCAACCAATTTGGAATAGAAGGAAGTTTTTTCCAATGTGGCAAAGAAAAACATAAAAATATCTACAGCTAACATCAAACTTAATTTCAAGAGAAAATGTCTTTCTTCTATTTATAATCCATATCTGGGTAAGGACTTCCTCCCTCTTTAACCACTCTTATTCAGATCCATTTAAAATTCCTACACCTAATTTTATATCCTTTATCATTATTACTAGTACTGCTACTGCTCCTCAAGAAACCCCAGAAATAACTGTCTACATCTTACAATTTCAATTATAGATCTGTCTCACTATGGAATGTGAAAGCACCATACATTTCCTTCTCAGTTCTTATAGCTAAGGGCTTCAGGTTGTGTGTTAAGGTTTTGCCAAACACACTTAAGCCTGATATGGGAATTAAAAGGGACTGCAATTCTGAACACTATGGGAGATATAATTCACATAGATTTCCCTTCTCCTGCAGTTCTTGATGGAAGACACCTGTGGCATGGAGTTCCATACTTCTTCCATGGCAACATTCCTACAGAATGAGTTTCCAGCAGGGAGCAAATCTTAGCACTCAGTGGGAAGCACAGGGGTTTTCTCATCAGACCCTTCCTACAGTTTTAATGGTTTGTTCTTATGCTTTGTTATTGCTAGGCATATTTTAAGCCTGATTCTCAATCTTCATAAAAAAGAGCAAAATAAAGCCATTTGCAGCAACATGATGGAAATAGAGATTGTTGTACTCAGTGAAGCAAGTCAGACAGAGACATATAAATATCACATTGCTTATAAGTGGGGTCTAAAAAAGGGGGGCACAAGTGAACTTAATCATAAAATAGCAATAGAGTTAAAGAGGTAGGTAACAAACTTAGGGTAACCAAATGGTAAGAGGGTGTGGGGAAGAATAAATTAAAATAGAGTTAAAGAGGTAGGTAACAAACTTAGGGTAACCAAATGGTAAGAGGGTGTGGGGAAGAATAAATTAAAAGATTGGGACTGACATATACATACTTCTGTATATAAAAAATAACTATAAGAACCTACTATGTGACACAGGAAACTCAGTACTCTGTAATCCCTCATATGGAAAAAGAATTTAAAAAGAGTGGATATATGTACATCTATAACACATTCACTGAAGCTAACACAGCACTGTAAATGAACTCTACTCCAATTTAAAGACATTAATAATTAAAAAAATGCCTAGTATCCTTTAATAAACATTTATTCTGCTCTAGTAATAATCCTGAGTCATACATTCAATAACCTTTAGCAGCCACTTGGAGTACCTGAAAACTCTTTCAAAACTCTGTAAAGACAGCTACTGCATACACACAAATCCTTTTACACTGAAAAAAACTCTTTGATCCATTTAAAATTCCTCCACCTAATTTTATATCCTTTATCATTATTACTAGTACTGCTACTGCTCCTCAAGAAACCCCAGAAATAACTGTCTACATCTTACAATTTCAATTATAGATCTGTCTCACTATGGAATGTGAAAGCACCATACATTTCCTTCTCAGTTCTTATAGCTAAGGGCTTCAGGTTGTGTGTTAAGGTTTTGCCAAACACACTTAAGCCTGATATGGGAATTAAAAGGGACTGGAATTTGGAACGCTATGGGAGATAGTATTCACATAGATTTCCCTTCCCCAGCAGTTCTCGATGGAAGACACCTGTGGCATGGAGTTCCATACTTCTTCCATGGCAACATTCCTACAGAATGAGTTTCCAGCAGGGAGCAAATCTTAGCACTCAGTGGGAAGCACAGGGGTTTTCTCATCAGACCCTTCCTACAGTTTTAATGGTTTGTTCTTATGCTTTGTTATTGCTAGGCATATTTTAAGCCTGATTCTCAATCTTCATAAAAAAGAGCAAAATAAAGCCATTTGCAGCAACATGATGGAAATAGAGATTGTTGTACTCAGTGAAGCAAGTCAGACAGAGACATATAAATATCACATTGCTTATAAGTGGGGTCTAAAAAAGGGGGGCACAAGTGAACTTAATCATAAAATAGCAATAGAGTTAAAGAGGTAGGTAACAAACTTAGGGTAACCAAATGGTAAGAGGGTGTGGGGAAGAATAAATTAAAATAGAGTTAAAGAGGTAGGTAACAAACTTAGGGTAACCAAATGGTAAGAGGGTGTGGGGAAGAATAAATTAAAAGATTGGGACTGACATATACATACTTCTGTATATAAAAAATAACTATAAGAACCTACTATGTGACACAGGAAACTCAGTACTCTGTAATCCCTCATATGGAAAAAGAATTTAAAAAGAGTGGATATATGTACATCTATAACACATTCACTGAAGCTAACACAGCACTGTAAATGAACTCTACTCCAATTTAAAGACATTAATAATTAAAAAAATGCCTAGTATCCTTTAATAAACATTTATTCTGCTCTAGTAATAATCCTGAGTCATACATTCAATAACCTTTAGCAGCCACTTGGAGTACCTGAAAACTCTTTCAAAACTCTGTAAAGACAGCTACTGCATACACACAAAAATCCTTTTACAATCTACAGATATTTAAAATTCCAATTTCAATCTCAATATCTGATCTTCATTTCCTGCACTGTAAAAAGAAATGGGTAATTAGCCCATATTATTGTAAAAGAGAAAGACTGCCGTATATATTTTAATAATATATTATAAGAAAAGAAAATCAGATTCAATGCAAGATTATTTTTGTCCATTGAAAAAGGTATAATGAAGAAGAAAATTACATGGTTTTCAGAAAATTTGATTGTCATGACTGCATTGTAAATTAAAATATAAGATAATTATATTACAGATTGTGACAGATTGAGGATGTATCAATTAAGATGAAAAATATATGTGTTTTATCTTAAAGTAAATAGCATATTTGTGCCATTCATTTCTCTCCAAAACTGAACAAATGACTTACAGTGAGAAAAACATTGTTTAAAGTTTTAAAGAAGATAATAAAAATGATTCCACTTAACAAATAAAATTTAGTGTGAAGTGTTTCTTCTTCAGAAATAAAATTTAATTACTTTAATAAAACAGAAAGTATCACATTTGTACACTGTAATCTAATTAAAGCTCTAGGATATAATTAATTAAATAGCATTTACAGCAATATGTTCACACTGACACATTTTTAACAGAAAGTGTCAGAATTTTAATTTTATAGATAATATGTGCTGTTAAATCAGAATTTTCAAATATTAATATAATATACTACCTTGTATTGCGTTTCACTAAACACTTTTCCAAAATATGATCTTTAAAAATGATCACATGTATTTACCTTAGAAGGAAACATAAGACAACAATGAGGAGGGGAAGTTGAGAAACAGAGAGGATTATTTCTTCCTTCCATGGGCCCTACTGAAAAAGTTATAAGGCAGGTGTACCTTTAAGTTTAAAGGAATCACTTTAAATTACTTATTTTATAAACATATATGTATGCATATTATAGTCTTCTTCCTTATAGTGTTCAGCTAATATGTTACAATTTTATTGTGTTGTTTTTATTTCTTATGGCTTAAGAAAATACTTAACAAAACTTTTGAGTGAGCAACACTAATTCAAATGTAAGAATATTCTAAATTAAACTGATCATCTAATTATTCCATTTAGTGACAATCAATTCCACTAAAATTTTCATTTATTTATAGAGAAGTGATAAGGTGTATACTCATTTAAAATCAACAAAGTATTGAAGTAAAGTTTCAGATTCTGTAATTCATCAAAAATGTTTAATCTAAAATAGTATTCAGTAAGAAAATTTAATATATTTTAAATTTATTTTAAAATAGAGACACTTATTTAGAAAAAAAATTATATGTGGTATGCTGTTATAACCATAGCCTACACTATCAATTTCTTAGAAAAAGAAAAGAAATCATCAGTGAATAATTTCCATGTATGATCTTCCCAAACTCAAATTTATTAAAAGAATTTGCAGATGCTTTATTTAGAAATCATGACTTACAAGACAATATAGTGTTTGAGCTCCAGACTTCATTATTTTCCTGCCTCAGCATGAATTATTACAGATGTTATTAGCACCTCGACTCCTGGGAGAAACCTGGAAGGAAGCTGCCTAAAATTCTCATTAATTTTAGGAGGTGAAAATTGTGACAATCTGAATAAATGAATAGTGTTAATTGCATTTTTATATATTGGCATGCTACATTTTACTACCAATAGAAGATAATAAGTTGAAGAGGAAAAGTTTAAAACACATCTCATGCTTAAATGACCCAATTTTATTTCAAATTATTTCTCAAACATAAACAAGTACAAACAACTACACCATCAGAAGAAGTTGAAGAAAATATTATTCAAAATATAAAAACCATTTTATTGCGTTTCACTACACACTTTTCCAAAATATGATCTTTAAAAATGATCACATGTATTTACCTTAGAAGGAAACATAAGACAACAATGAGGAGGGGAAGTTGAGAAACAGAGAGGATTATTTCTTCCTTCCATGGGCCCTACTGAAAAAGTTATAAGGCAGGTGTACCTTTAAGTTTAAAGGAATCACTTTAAATTACTTATTTTATAAACATATATGTATGCATATTATAGTCTTCTTCCTTATAGTGTTCAGCTAATATGTTACAATTTTATTGTGTTGTTTTTATTTCTTATGGCTTAAGAAAATACTTAACAAAACTTTTGAGTGAGCAACACTAATTCAACTGTAAGAATATTCTAAATTAAACTGATCATCTAATTATTCCATTTAGTGACAATCAATTCCACTAAAATTTTCATTTATTTATAGAGAAGTGATAAGGTGTATACTCATTTAAAATCAACAAAGTATTGAAGTAAAGTTTCAGATTCTGTAATTCATCAAAATGTTTAATCTAAAATATTATTCAGTATGAAAATTTAATATATTTTAAATTTATTTTAAAATAGAGACACTTATTTAGAAAAAAAATTATATGTGGTATGCTGTTATAACCATAGCCTACACTATCAATTTCTTAGAAAAAGAAAAGAAATCATCAGTGAATAATTTCCATGTATGATCTTCCCAAACTCAAATTTATTAAAAGAATTTGCAGATGCTTTATTTAGAAATCATGACTTACAAGACAATATAGTGTTTGAGCTCCAGACTTCATTATTTTCCTGCCTCAGCATGAATTATTACAGATGTTATTAGCACCTCGACTCCTGGGAGAAACCTGGAAGGAAGCTGCCTAAAATTCTCATTAATTTTAGGAGGTGAAAATTGTGACAATCTGAATAAATGAATAGTGTTAATTGCATTTTTATATATTGGCATGCTACATTTTACTACCAATAGAAGATAATAAGTTGAAGAGGAAAAGTTTAAAACACATCTCATGCTTAAATGACCCAATTTTATTTCAAATTATTTCTCAAACATAAACAAGTACAAACAACTACACCATCAGAAGAAGTTGAAGAAAATATTATTCAAATAATTGATAAACACAGAAACACATGCTCCATTTTATTTGCATCATCAATCTGAAGGTAAATTTGAGTATTTGGGGTACTTGTATTTATGGAATCCTGAAATAAGTCTAGCCTCTAAGATCTGCAGGGTTGGTTCAGGTATAAAAATGAAAGCCCATGTACCATGCATTTAAATATTCAAACTATATAAATCAATACAATGCATCATATGAAATATGTTCTGTCATCCTTCCATGAAAGTTATACTTTCATAACAACCTGGAAGGCAAGGATGGTGTTTGGAACTTCTTGACTCTTTTTGTAACTGAATTGGAAACACAAAGATAATCAACCAGTGTGGACATATGTATGACACCATAGATTCCTGCTCCATAGGATCACCGGGGCCAGAGAGAAATCTTTTAATTGATAATGTACCACATAAAAGTGGTGTTTTACATCTAAATAATTTACTACAAAACTGTGAGAGACAGAAATAATTATATTTCAAAAGCATTTGATAATGGGTTAAAAAACAATGCATCCCACTTCAAATTTTGGTAACATAACTTTCTGGTTTATAACTCCATTACTGTAACTTTATTAGAAACTTCTAGCAATTTTTGAGGGGGTATTATCAAAACTTTTAAAGCCTATTATGAGAGAGAAATGCAAAAGCATAAAGAATTAAAACTTCTAGCGAAATGGATTATAAAACTAAAACCAATTATGAATAGATGCTTTATTTAGAAATCATGACTTACAAGACAATATAGTGTTTGAGCTCCAGACTTCATTATTTTCCTGCCTCAGCATGAATTATTACAGATGTTATTAGCACCTCGACTCCTGGGAGAAACCTGGAAGGAAGCTGCCTAAAATTCTCATTAATTTTAGGAGGTGAAAATTGTGACAATCTGAATAAATGAATAGTGTTAATTGCATTTTTATATATTGGCATGCTACATTTTACTACCAATAGAAGATAATAAGTTGAAGAGGAAAAGTTTAAAACACATCTCATGCTTAAATGACCCAATTTTATTTCAAATTATTTCTCAAACATAAACAAGTACAAACAACTACACCATCAGAAGAAGTTGAAGAAAATATTATTCAAATAATTGATAAACACAGAAACACATGCTCCATTTTATTTGCATCATCAATCTGAAGGTAAATTTGAGTATTTGGGGTACTTGTATTTATGGAATCCTGAAATAAGTCTAGCCTCTAAGATCTGCAGGGTTGGTTCAGGTATAAAAATGAAAGCCCATGTACCATGCATTTAAATATTCAAACTATATAAATCAATACAATGCATCATATGAAATATGTTCTGTCATCCTTCCATGAAAGTTATACTTTCATAACAACCTGGAAGGCAAGGATGGTGTTTGGAACTTCTTGACTCTTTTTGTAACTGAATTGGAAACACAAAGATAATCAACCAGTGTGGACATATGTATGACACCATAGATTCCTGCTCCATAGGATCACCGGGGCCAGAGAGAAATCTTTTAATTGATAATGTACCACATAAAAGTGGTGTTTTACATCTAAATAATTTACTACAAAACTGTGAGAGACAGAAATAATTATATTTCAAAAGCATTTGATAATGGGTTAAAAAACAATGCATCCCACTTCAAATTTTGGTAACATAACTTTCTGGTTTATAACTCCATTACTGTAACTTTATTAGAAACTTCTAGCAATTTTTGAGGGGGTATTATCAAAACTTTTAAAGCCTATTATGAGAGAGAAATGCAAAAAGCATAAAGAATTAAAACTTCAGGAAATGGAGATAAAATAACAACCCAAAATAGATGTGAATATATTAGAATAAAAATGGACTTAACAACACAAAAGAGAAACAAGAATTGCAGATTTAATCAGGCGGTGAAAACAATGCCAAATAATCTGACAAAAATCCTAACAGAAAAGCTCAATAACTTGACTCTAGTGTTAAAGAGATATAAGGGAATATTTATCCTTAATTAAGCTTCTTGAAATATTAATTGAAACCATGCAGCCATACAGCCAGTTGGAGACAAGAAAGCATCTTCCTGATGTTGTTGTGTACTGATTACTGATTTAAGAATGTTTCTGAGGTTCAAAGACCAGTTAAGGGTATAAAAAAAAAAAAAAAAAGCACATAACGTGTAAGCCATGACTTCAGCAGCACTAAAAATTGCAGTAGATCCATATCCCTTCAGGTACACGTTTACTAGCAGGAATTTTCCAGTCTCTAGACTCTTCAACTTTGTTCTGTAAACATAACCTTCTCTTAGAGTGGTTCTTATCTCCAAACCAAGCTTGCCCTGTTAGTTGACAGAAACAATGGGAACTGTATTTTCCACTCTGCTCTCTGTTCTTCAACATTTCTGAAAATTATTGTTGGGAAAGTCCAATGTGACCTTGACTGTCAATCTAAAACTGCACAGTGATCTAGCTACTCCACTACTTCTTGGAAGAAAATCATTGAGAGATTATCATTCTTTCAATAAATGTGGAGTCACCAAGGCTCTTTTTTTTTTTTTTTTTTTGAAGATTTATTTATTTATTTATTTATTTATTTGTTGGGCGGGGGTTGGGTTGGGGAGGGAGGGGGGTGGACGGGCCACTTCTATTGATCTTTCATTTCTCCACTTTCATCTGTATTTGTTCTTTGGCTCTTGTGGGCCTCCCATTGTGGTGGCGTCTGTCGTTGCAGAGTGCTGGCTATGGGCGCATGCACTCCAGAGCTCTGCTTCGGTAATTGGACACATCGGTCCAGCCGCTCCGCAGCATGTGAGATCTTCCCAGGCCGGGGATCAAACCGGCGCCCCTTGCACTGCAAGGCGGTGTCCTTACCCACTGGACCACCAGGGGAAGCCCTCACCAAGGCTCTTGATGACACAGACAATGGTGTCTGTAGCAAAGTGCTAGAATCAGCAAGCACCTCGGACTCAATGGACATGAATTGGAGCAAACTTCAGGAGAGAGTGAAGGACAGAGGAGCCTGGCATGAGGCAGTCCATGGGGTCATAAAGAGTGACACGACTTAGTGACTAAACAACAAATCAGTCAGAAAGTTATTTGAAAGAGGTGGATTTTGTGCATGCCTTTTAGAAATGCTTCATTTACTGTATCTGTTTTCTTTTAATTTTTGCAGAAAACCTTGACGACCCCAAATGAAAGACCACATTCAATGTGCACCAAATAAGGATAATACATAACTAGTAAAAAAGCATTATCACATATTTCAAGTGGAGGAATGTTTCCTTCCATAATGTTATGAAATAATGACACATCCTATGATTGACTACATTTTAGAGTTAATGAAATATAATATATTCTATTCACAAGCATTATCAAAATGCCTGACTCTTTGAAGAGTGTGATTATTAGCAATGAGTTGTTGATTTTAAACTCTACTAGAAAGACAGGTAAAACCATAACTTGCCTATATAAATATGCCATTGAATTTAAACATTGCAGTCTTTAGCTGTCTGAGTAATTGTTCTGTCCCCCTTTCAGTCCTGATACATTTTCAGTTTATTCTGGAACAACGTGAATCACTCAGATTCACAGAAAATCTGACTCGTATCAAAGAACAAAGCTGTAGTTATAGATGGAGCTTAAGTTGCTATAGTAGAAAGATCAAAATCAATATTAAGATGAATATAAATGACTTATAATAGTTTAAAAAATTTTTCAAACTATTAGGACAAATATTATTAATAAATACTTGAAACTAGTGATAAAGAGCCCATCTGCCAATTTGGGAGATGTTTGAGAGAGGTTCATTTCCTGAGTGGGAAAAATCCCATGGAGGAGACAGGGAACCCCGAAATCCCAGGGTCGTCTGTCGTTGCACATGGGCGCATGCACTCAGAGCTTGCGATTGGACACATCGGTCCAGCCGCTCCGCAGCATGTGAGATCTTCCCAGGCCGGGGATCAAACCGGCGCCCCTTGCACTGCAAGGCGGTGTCCTTACCCACTGGACCACCAGGGGAAGCCCTCACCAAGGCTCTTGATGACACAGACAATGGTGTCTGTAGCAAAGTGCTAGAATCAGCAAGCACCTCGGACTCAATGGACATGAATTGGAGCAAACTTCAGGAGAGAGTGAAGGACAGAGGAGCCTGGCATGAGGCAGTCCATGGGGTCATAAAGAGTGACACGACTTAGTGACTAAACAACAAATCAGTCAGAAAGTTATTTGAAAGAGGTGGATTTTGTGCATGCCTTTTAGAAATGCTTCATTTACTGTATCTGTTTTCTTTTAATTTTTGCAGAAAACCTTGACGACCCCAAATGAAAGACCACATTCAATGTGCACCAAATAAGGATAATACATAACTAGTAAAAAAGCATTATCACATATTTCAAGTGGAGGAATGTTTCCTTCCATAATGTTATGAAATAATGACACATCCTATGATTGACTACATTTTAGAGTTAATGAAATATAATATATTCTATTCACAAGCATTATCAAAATGCCTGACTCTTTGAAGAGTGTGATTATTAGCAATGAGTTGTTGATTTTAAACTCTACTAGAAAGACAGGTAAAACCATAACTTGCCTATATAAATATGCCATTGAATTTAAACATTGCAGTCTTTAGCTGTCTGAGTAATTGTTCTGTCCCCCTTTCAGTCCTGATACATTTTCAGTTTATTCTGGAACAACGTGAATCACTCAGATTCACAGAAAATCTGACTCGTATCAAAGAACAAAGCTGTAGTTATAGATGGAGCTTAAGTTGCTATAGTAGAAAGATCAAAATCAATATTAAGATGAATATAAATGACTTATAATAGTTTAAAAAATTTTTCAAACTATTAGGACAAATATTATTAATAAATACTTGAAACTAGTGATAAAGAGCCCATCTGCCAATTTGGGAGATGTTTGAGAGAGGTTCATTTCCTGAGTGGGAAAAATCCCATGGAGGAGACAGGGCAACTCACTCCAACATTCCTGCCTGGAGAATCCCTGTGGACAGCGAAGCCTGGTGGGCTATAGTCCATAGGGTCACAGAGTCGGGCATGACTGAAGTGACTTAGCATACATACTACACATTGTTAAGATCATGTCATCAAAACCTAAAAGTTAAGACTTATACTTTATTTTGCAGAAATTTTCCAAAATTAACCCCAAAAGCAGCATCTCAAGTAGTACTGCAAGAAATGCTCTGAGGAGGTGGGGGGAGGAGTCAGGTTTTATAGTTCTCAAACAAAGGCAGGTTGTCTGAAATATCAAAAGTATTTTTGTGAATTAAACAAAGCCAGATATCTCAATTTAAGGAATTCTTCCATGCATGGCAAGATGCAAGCGTCTGAGTTCAGTGAAATCATTCCTTTTGTTTGCATCTCAACTAGCTGGGGCCAGTATCATGTGTTTTCACATTCTGAGCTTTCTTTTGACTTCCAGGTAGGGAGTGACTGAAGCCTAATGGTTGCTGATCACAAGGATATTTCTCCTTCTTGAGTGCCCTGAAGGTCAGGATTCACTGATAAGTGTGACATCCAGGTTTACAGATATGGTAGGAAATATTTCAATTCTCACATTTCATGGCATTTCTGCTACTTCATTATCTTAAATTTATAAACCCCTTTGTGCATGCCTGTTATTTGTATGTCACTACTCTTTGCAACCCAATGGACTATAGACAGCCAAGTGCGACTGTCCATGAGATACTCCAGGCAAGAATACTAAAGTGGGTTGCCACTGACTGCTGCAGGGGATCTTCCAGATCCAAGAATGGAGCTCCAGTCTCTCCTGTCTCTTGCATTGGCAGGCAAGTTCTTTACCTCTATCGCCACCTAAGAAGCCCTAATCAAGTACATGGCAGATGGCTTAGAGGTAAAGAACTATCCTGTCAGTGCAGGAACCATAGTAAACATACTTTGATTTCTGGGTCAAAAATATCCCCCAGAGTAGGAAATGGCAACCCACTCTAGTATCTTGCCTGGCGAATCCCCATAGACAGAGAAGCCTGATGGGCTATAATCCATTGGGTCACAGAGTCGGGCATGACTGAAGTGACTTAGCATACATACTACACATTGTTAAGATCATGTCATCAAAACCTAAAAGTTAAGACTTATACTTTATTTTGCAGAAATTTTCCAAAATTAACCCCAAAAGCAGCATCTCAAGTAGTACTGCAAGAAATGCTCTGAGGAGGTGGGGGGAGGAGTCAGGTTTTATAGTTCTCAAACAAAGGCAGGTTGTCTGAAATATCAAAAGTATTTTTGTGAATTAAACAAAGCCAGATATCTCAATTTAAGGAATTCTTCCATGCATGGCAAGATGCAAGCGTCTGAGTTCAGTGAAATCATTCCTTTTGTTTGCATCTCAACTAGCTGGGGCCAGTATCATGTGTTTTCACATTCTGAGCTTTCTTTTGACTTCCAGGTAGGGAGTGACTGAAGCCTAATGGTTGCTGATCACAAGGATATTTCTCCTTCTTGAGTGCCCTGAAGGTCAGGATTCACTGATAAGTGTGACATCCAGGTTTACAGATATGGTAGGAAATATTTCAATTCTCACATTTCATGGCATTTCTGCTACTTCATTATCTTAAATTTATAAACCCCTTTGTGCATGCCTGTTATTTGTATGTCACTACTCTTTGCAACCCAATGGACTATAGACAGCCAAGTGCGACTGTCCATGAGATACTCCAGGCAAGAATACTAAAGTGGGTTGCCACTGACTGCTGCAGGGGATCTTCCAGATCCAAGAATGGAGCTCCAGTCTCTCCTGTCTCTTGCATTGGCAGGCAAGTTCTTTACCTCTATCGCCACCTAAGAAGCCCTAATCAAGTACATGGCAGATGGCTTAGAGGTAAAGAACTATCCTGTCAGTGCAGGAACCATAGTAAACATACTTTGATTTCTGGGTCAAAAATATCCCCCAGAGTAGGAAATGGCAACCCACTCTAGTATCTTGCCTGGCGAATCCCCATAGACAGAGAAGCCTGATGGGCTATAATCCATTGGAGTGCAAGGAATCTGACATGACTGAGGGACTGAACTTGCACACATGTCTGTAGTATCTCTAGATCAAAAAGAGAAAACTCTTAGATATTACTTTGGCATTTCTATATTTACTTAAAATGATATTTTAATGTAATATTTCTTTAAAATGATATTTTCATAGCCTATGGATATTAAAAACAGGATTGTTGCCACTGTTACGTTACTTTGGAAATGCATTCACTCAAACTAAAAGGAATATACTATAATTTTCCACACAGTTCATATACAATATGTATAATATCATACATATAACTTTATATAATACACATAAAAATATATAATATGATATTATCTATATAATATGTATGATATAATACTATAAAATGTAACACTAGCATATAATACATAATATGCAATATTATAATATAATATTTATAATATTAATATACTGATGTACAATATATAATATTATTATACTACATGTTAATATATATTAATGTTACATGTGTTACATATTAATGGTTTATAACATAAATTATAACAATATATTATATATCAACATATATTATTACATTATAAATCTTATATATAATAATATATGATATATTAATACACACATATCATATATATCATTATATAATATATTCATATATGATATAAAACAGTAATATGAAACACACATTACTTTTAATGTGATATGAAAATATAACTATGTATTGATATATTATAATTACATTAATATTAATATGTGTCATTTTTAATATTTCAATCATACAGTGCGTTAATATATCCTATATCAATATCATATATCATATATGATAATGTATCTAGTATGTAGACAATATAATACAATGATATGTAATATTAACATATAATATAAAAATGTAATATAATGGTATAAGATATAGAATATGAAATATTAAGCTATTAATATACACTATGAACATTACTATACTACATTATATACAAAATGAAATATTAATATATATCATATATTATGATATGTTAATATATGAAACATATATTATAACACATTGATATATGAAACATATTAATATTAATGTAAAATAAATATATATTCACATATAATACATATAGATATTATGTCATATAATTATATATATATACATCATATCTTACATATATTACATATATCATACATATAATTATATATCATATAATTATATTATTTATGATTATAATCATAGTATATATAATCATATACAAAAATATATACTATACACTATATATATGAATATATGACTTGAGTTATTACTATATATTATCCATGTGTATGAATATACTATAAATATATATGCATATACACATTACATGCATTATGTATTATATATATTCATATATAATACATATAGATATTATGTCATATAATTATATATATATACATCATATCTTACATATATTACATATATCATACATATAATTATATATCATATAATTATATTATTTATGATTATAATCATAGTATATATAATCATATACAAAAATATATACTATACACTATATATATGAATATATGACTTGAGTTATTACTATATATTATCCATGTGTATGAATATACTATAAATATATATGCATATACACATTACATGCATTATGTATTATATATATTCATATATAAATATACTGTATATGGATATATGCTTGTATATAAACATATTATATATATCAGATATAATAATATATACATATATTCTATATGAATATATATTGATAGTATATCAATATTAATTTTTTATATATTAATGTTTATATCATATATTAGAACAATATATTGTATATTAACAGAATATATATATTAGGCAATATATATATATGTTTATAATATCATATGTATACTATATATATTAGTTATGTACTATATATGTAATCTATATAATATGCAAGTTAAATACATATAACATATCAAAATATATATGAATATGTTACACATATTCATATAAATATTAATATATCATCTGATTATACATATAAAATCATATGACTTTATTATGTATATAAAACTATATTAACAATATATATACAAATATATTATATATTTACATATATATGAGATATTTTATATATCATACATCATGTATCATATATATTACATAGATTACATGTATAATATATATTATATAATCATATAATATAATGATATAATAATATAACATTAATGTATAATATATTATATTATGACATAAATTTATACTATAATTTATGTATATGAAGATATAATATATTAATATATGTTAGCATTTATATGACATATCGCGGGGAACTTGCGCAGAAAGGTAAGGCGGCGGGATTGCCCCCCCGGCTGAACCGGGAGATCTCGGAGAAAGGCAAATCTTGACTACCCGCCTCCCAGCCCCCTGGCTCATGCAGGGGACAATTAGACGCGACAGGGGTTCCTTCAGAGCGGTTCCACTTTATTAGAGTAAACTAACAGTTTTTATAGGCAAACGAAGGGGGGTTTGCAAGGGACTTCCTATAGTTACACCAATCAAGCTAAAGGTCGAGCAATCACGTATCTACATTGCAATAGGAACTCACGGTGAACCTGCATTGCCCAGAGCGCGGAAACCAGGGGGATCAATCAGAAGTTTTGACAATGGACCTTAGATCAGGCCCTGTCTCTTCCTGTAGGCATCCTTTTAGCACCAAACTGCAAATATGTGCTTAAGCTTCCTTATGCTTGTAAAGGCCCTCTTTCCTTCAGGGCCCCACAACATATGCTATAATACATTCATGTAACACAGCAATATCAATGCATGTGAATATATTCATATGTATTGATAATATCATATATATTCATATTTTACTATATATTAATATACATGCATATATTGATATAGTTTTTAATATATATTAATATAATAATTCATTTATGTTAATAGATGGATATATTCATATATAGGAATATATGAATATATATTTATAACAATAATACATATTCATATATATTTAAAATATATATGAATATATATTAACCTATATTGATAGAACATTATCATTAATATGTTATATTTGAATGTATTATAGCATATAATAATGTATTATATATTGTATGATCTATTGAACTACAAGGGAGTTTGCTCACATATATATATATACCTCTGTGCAAATTTTTATCTGATATGTAGTTTAAGCCATAATTGTCATTTGTTTCTGCCTACCACAATAGGCCTCTTTCTCATTATCAGCTATTCATTAAGTGGTTTCGATAATTTTTTGAGTAAATTTAGTGGCAATATTCATGCAGTAACATCAACATGAATTTGAGATATAACTGAAGGAATTTAAAACTCTGACCCTCAAATACTTTGACACTCCTCCGTTTAAGTTTACAACTGTTCTAGCGGATTCCCAGGAAACAAACTGACACAGAGGGATAGAGCTCATACTGGAGTATAGTTTAATTACACCAGTGGGCCCATTGTCAGAGTCTCCTCTTAACCAAGAGCCCTGACTGAATTTTGTGACAACCATTTATATGCAGATTATATATGCTCAACCCACATCACCAAATCTTCCAAGTTTTTTCATAAGCATTGCCAATATTAAAGATGATTAGAGGAAGTCACAGGTTACATTCCAACATGAAGCCTGGTTTTAATCAACATAGACTGATTAAGTATATTTACAGTTGATGATCAATCTTTAAATGTCAGTGTGTCACCTTAGCCCTGGTGAGGTTTAGATGCAGAGTTAATCTTTCACCTAGGCGCAAGGCCTGTCTTCTTATCTTATACAGGTCTGATGGGCTGTGAGCTATCTCTGGAGTTAGGACTTCTGTTCCTAGGGTGACACATTTTCTAACTCCAATGGACCTTAGATCAGGCCCTGTCTCTTCCTGTAGGCATCCTTTTAGCACCAAACTGCAAATATGTGCTTAAGCTTCCTTATGCTTGTAAAGGCCCTCTTTCCTTCAGGGCCCCACAACATATGCTATAATACATTCATGTAACACAGCAATATCAATGCATGTGAATATATTCATATGTATTGATAATATCATATATATTCATATTTTACTATATATTAATATACATGCATATATTGATATAGTTTTTTAATATATATTAATATAATAATTCATTTATGTTAATAGATGGATATATTCATATATAGGAATATATGAATATATATTTATAACAATAATACATATTCATATATATTTAAAATATATATGAATATATATTAACCTATATTGATAGAACATTATCATTAATATGTTATATTTGAATGTATTATAGCATATAATAATGTATTATATATTGTATGATCTATTGAACTACAAGGGAGTTTGCTCACATATATATATATACCTCTGTGCAAATTTTTATCTGATATGTAGTTTAAGCCATAATTGTCATTTGTTTCTGCCTACCACAATAGGCCTCTTTCTCATTATCAGCTATTCATTAAGTGGTTTCGATAATTTTTTGAGTAAATTTAGTGGCAATATTCATGCAGTAACATCAACATGAATTTGAGATATAACTGAAGGAATTTAAAACTCTGACCCTCAAATACTTTGACACTCCTCCGTTTAAGTTTACAACTGTTCTAGCGGATTCCCAGGAAACAAACTGACACAGAGGATAGAGCTCATACTGGAGTATAGTTTAATTACACCAGTGGGCCCATTGTCAGAGTCTCCTCTTAACCAAGAGCCCTGACTGAATTTTGTGACAACCATTTATATGCAGATTATATATGCTCAACCCACATCACCAAATCTTCCAAGTTTTTTCATAAGCATTGCCAATATTAAAGATGATTAGAGGAAGTCACAGGTTACATTCCAACATGAAGCCTGGTTTTAATCAACATAGACTGATTAAGTATATTTACAGTTGATGATCAATCTTTAAATGTCAGTGTGTCACCTTAGCCCTGGTGAGGTTTAGATGCAGAGTTAATCTTTCACCTAGGCGCAAGGCCTGTCTTCTTATCTTATACAGGTCTGATGGGCTGTGAGCTATCTCTGGAGTTAGGACTTCTGTTCCTAGGGTGACACATTTTCTAACTCCAGGTTTGTGTAGTTTTAAATATAGCTCAAAGTTCACCACAGTTACAGGGGAACATTTTCTTACAAGATGAAGTCTCTTAGGAGAAGGAGTTTGTTCTTGTCCTCCTTCACAACTGCTTCAAACAATAGTACAGTGGCAAGGATGCTCACTGACCTCTGAGGCCATGTGCAAAGTACCGCCGATGATTTCTATAAATCTTAGACTTATTATTTACACTTCAGTTCCTGGGAAACTATTCCTTTTACATCTTAAGTTTATATAATTTTTAGGCAGTTCCATAGAAGTGTTCAGTCAAGGCTTTTTATTACCTACACCTGAAGCAAGACTTTCTTGAATATATTTTATACCATGCTGTGAATGAAGTGTTTCTACTGTGGGTAGTGGGGGTGGTTGTTCAGTTACTCAGTCATGTCCAACTCTTTGCAACAGCATGGACTATAGTATGCCAGGCTCTTCTGTCTTTCTCTGTCTCCAGGGAGTTTGCTCAGATTCATGTCCATTGAGTCAGTGGTGATGGTGTCTAGTAGTAGCAGGCATCATTCCTGGCTCAGCGATGGGCAATATTCCCTTTAATCCTCTCAGACCATTCTTTCCCAGCTCTTCATCCTATACATGTAAGATCAGTTGCCTATAGGCTGTATTTTGGAGGGGCAGCTTCCTAGGTCTCTGCGGTTCTCCCTCGGCCCATTTCTCTCCTCTCTGATACTCTTTAAGATGGCTGGATGGCTCCAGCCATCCTAATCTCCATGGAGCCTCAGTTGTTTCCTCTGCTCATAAAACCAATCTGGGCTTCACTTGTATGGAAAGACAATTCCTGGAATGGGAGGAAACATTTGAAAACAATGCAACACATAGGATTCATTTTCATAAGCATTGCCAATATTAAAGATGATTAGAGGAAGTCACAGGTTACATTCCAACATGAAGCCTGGTTTTAATCAACATAGACTGATTAAGTATATTTACAGTTGATGATCAATCTTTAAATGTCAGTGTGTCACCTTAGCCCTGGTGAGGTTTAGATGCAGAGTTAATCTTTCACCTAGGCGCAAGGCCTGTCTTCTTATCTTATACAGGTCTGATGGGCTGTGAGCTATCTCTGGAGTTAGGACTTCTGTTCCTAGGGTGACACATTTTCTAACTCCAGGTTTGTGTAGTTTTAAATATAGCTCAAAGTTCACCACAGTTACAGGGGAACATTTTCTTACAAGATGAAGTCTCTTAGGAGAAGGAGTTTGTTCTTGTCCTCCTTCACAACTGCTTCAAACAATAGTACAGTGGCAAGGATGCTCACTGACCTCTGAGGCCATGTGCAAAGTACCGATGATTTCTATAAATCTTAGACTTATTATTTACACTTCAGTTCCTGGGAAACTATTCCTTTTACATCTTAAGTTTATATAATTTTTAGGCAGTTCCATAGAAGTGTTCAGTCAAGGCTTTTTATTACCTACACCTGAAGCAAGACTTTCTTGAATATATTTTATACCATGCTGTGAATGAAGTGTTTCTACTGTGGGTAGTGGGGGTGGTTGTTCAGTTACTCAGTCATGTCCAACTCTTTGCAACAGCATGGACTATAGTATGCCAGGCTCTTCTGTCTTTCTCTGTCTCCAGGGAGTTTGCTCAGATTCATGTCCATTGAGTCAGTGGTGATGGTGTCTAGTAGTAGCAGGCATCATTCCTGGCTCAGCGATGGGCAATATTCCCTTTAATCCTCTCAGACCATTCTTTCCCAGCTCTTCATCCTATACATGTAAGATCAGTTGCCTATAGGCTGTATTTTGGAGGGGCAGCTTCCTAGGTCTCTGCGGTTCTCCCTCGGCCCATTTCTCTCCTCTCTGATACTCTTTAAGATGGCTGGATGGCTCCAGCCATCCTAATCTCCATGGAGCCTCAGTTGTTTCCTCTGCTCATAAAACCAATCTGGGCTTCACTTGTATGGAAAGACAATTCCTGGAATGGGAGGAAACATTTGAAAACAATGCAACCAACATAGGATTCATTTTCAAAATATATAAGCAGCTCTCTCTCTCTCTCTCTCTATATATATATATACACACATATATATGTCAACTACAAATTGGCATTTACCAATTACATTGCCTATGACTGGACAACAAGGACAGTTGCCCTCTGCCTCTGCAGAGACCAGACCCTGTGCTATTGACAACTGATGACCTTCAATATCCCCTGATGGAGATCAGGTTGGGGTAGAGGCACTCTGTGCTCCAGGGAATCTGGTGGGGCAGGTCTTTAGATAGGTGGATGCTTTTAAGAACAGATTTTATTATCTCAATTCTTGCATCTCCTCATATTAAAAAAGCACTAAATCTCCTCATGGCGACATCAGATCCTCGTGACTAACTGGGACCCTTTGTAAAATGACTGTTTAATGCTATTAAACTCCCCCCTCACCAAAATCCTTAAATATTGGCCCTCCTCCTGCTGCTTCTTTGGAGCAGTTTCTCAGAGCTATCTGGGGTGCTCTCTCCTGAGCTGCGGTCCTAATTATGCCCCAAATAAAACTTAACCCACAACTCTCAAGTTGTTCTTCTTTTTAGTCGACATTAGTAAACCAAAATTTAAAATGATGATAGTAATTTGGGAAAAATAATATGATAAAGTGGAGAAAAGGGAGCCCTCATACTCTGTTAGTAAGAATGCAAATTGGTGTAGCCATTATGGAAGATTTGGAACATTATGGAAGTATGGAGATTCCTCAGGAAACAAAAACAGAGCTACCATAGGATCCAGCAATCCCACTCTTCAGAATATGCCCCAAAATTCATAGCAGCACCGTTTACAATAGCTAAGACACTGAAGGCCCCTTGACAGATGAAAACAAAGAAGATGTGGCATATGAAATGAAAATATCTCCTGCCGTATCAATAAATGAGAAGCGTCACAGCCATCAGTGATTTCTGGCTTCTAGATGTAATCAGGGCTCCCAAAACTGAGATCCAGCAGATACTGCTACCCTTAAGGTGACTGAGGAGCTGGGGAAGGCAAGGAGCAGCCTTCTGCTACTCCTTAAGGTGAACAGTGAAACAGGATTTGACCCCATATAGCTGAGGAGCATATGAAAGGAATGCATGCAGAGAAACCAGAGGCTTGCATATTCCATTACAAAGAACTCCAAATTCCTTAACTTGATATCTTATCTTTTAGTGTTCTGATTTCCACTTCCCTTTGTTACAAACAAGATGTATAGCCTGAATCTCCATCTTGCCTCACCTCCTTGGAGCAATTTTCTCAGAGGTAGGAGATAGTTTCCCAGGCTTGGAGTTTTAAGCACTAACACCAAATAAAATAACTCTCTACTTTCAGATTGTGACTATATTTTTAAGTAGAGAGGCACATATATACACTAAAATATTATTCAGTCATAAAAAGAATGAAATAATGCTATTTGCAGCAACATGGATGCAACTAGAAGTTATCATACTAAGTGAAGTCAGACAAAGCCACATATCATGTGATATCATTTATATGTTTGGAATCAAAATAACACAGTATGAATGAACTTGTTTACAAAACAGAAATAGACGCACCAGATATAAAAACAAGCAAAGTTACCAATGGGGAAAGGTGGTGAAGGGAGGGATAAATTAGATATTTCAGGCTAACAGAAAAACCACTACTGTATATAAAATATATCAACAACAAGGACCTACTGAATAGCACAGGGGAATATATTCAACATCTTATCATAAATCATAATGGAACAGAATCTGAAAAAGATATACATCTATCTATACCTATCTATATTTATCTGAATCACTTTACTGTGCACCTTAAAATTAATAACCTTGTAAACCAACTATAATTCAATTAAAAAAGAAAATCAGAATACCATAGGTCTAACCTATATGCTTCTCTTCTCTCAGGGCTTGAATTCCTATATTGCCCAATGGCTGGCATCTGAAACACCAAAGTTCTGTATATTTCATTGCTTTTCTTTCTGTTTCAGTCCAGAAGGTAAATCTCATCACTCTTGGTCCATAAGAACTAGAAATGTCAGTTTCAGCAGTATTCATGTGGGTCTTGATTTCACCTCTTAGATGATATATACCCAGGAGAAGAAACTGAATTATGAAGAAATATTTTTACTAATAAGGTTGTAGATGAATAGGTGTCTCCTACCTAAACACATCAGCATCAAATGCATTATAATGATATGTTATAAAAGGTATATATATGCGTCCTCAAATTAATAACCTTTGACCCCAATATTTTACAGTATCTCAATGACTTTGTACAATGAAGTGGCTAATGGTCAGAAGTTCCCTTTCATTTTCACTACCATATTTCTTATGTTCACTCTCCACTTCAACTTCTTTTGGCTGAAGCCTGTATAGAATCCCAAAATGCCTTTCCCTCTGACTTGCCACCACAATATGGTCTCACACTGCTCTGGTTTCAATGGGAACTCAGACAATCAAAGTAAAAAAGGACAATACATTACAGTAGGGAATATGAGGAGAAAAGTAAAAACAAAAAAGGTCCAAGGAAAATGGTGAAGCCCTGGCAATGAGAAAATACTCAGATGCATGGTGACCAACCTGCAATCACTGTGTGAAAGGGAGGGACATTACAAGCAGGACTGCCCTCAGGCATCTCAGCTGCAGTGGCTCCTCCCCTGGTCTGACAAAGGGCCACACTGAGAGACTGCCCTCAGAGATGTAGACCCCAAGGGTCAGACTCAGAACAATTAGGACTAAAGGTGATCAGAGGTCTCCACACAGGCTTCTGTCTTAATAACACCTGAGGAATCCCAGATATTAATACTTTGAGGGTTCAATCAGTCACTTTCCTTTTGGACACTGGGGCAATTTTCTCTGTGCTCACCAAAGCCCCTGGCCCACCTTCTCCTTTATTCACTATTGTAGCAAGACTGTCTAGACAAGCCAAATGTTATTATTTCAGTCACTCTCTAAACTGCAACTGAAACTACTATTTTCACACAAATTCCCAATTGTGCCAGAGTATACCGAACAAGATCCAGGCCTCTGATTTCATGAAACTAACAGTGTAACTCAGTTTACAGCTTTCAACAAACATTGCAAGAACCCAGCCACTGACTCAGACAAGCCTCTGAGCCAAGACAAATCTGCTGAGTGATCCGAACTAGAAATGTCAGTTTCAGCAGTATTCATGTGGGTCTTGATTTCACCTCTTAGATGATATATACCCAGGAGAAGAAACTGAATTATGAAGAAATATTTTTACTAATAAGGTTGTAGATGAATAGGTGTCTCCTACCTAAACACATCAGCATCAAATGCATTATAATGATATGTTATAAAAGGTATATATATGCGTCCTCAAATTAATAACCTTTGACCCCAATATTTTACAGTATCTCAATGACTTTGTACAATGAAGTGGCTAATGGTCAGAAGTTCCCTTTCATTTTCACTACCATATTTCTTATGTTCACTCTCCACTTCAACTTCTTTTGGCTGAAGCCTGTATAGAATCCCAAAATGCCTTTCCCTCTGACTTGCCACCACAATATGGTCTCACACTGCTCTGGTTTCAATGGGAACTCAGACAATCAAAGTAAAAAAGGACAATACATTACAGTAGGGAATATGAGGAGAAAAGTAAAAACAAAAAAGGTCCAAGGAAAATGGTGAAGCCCTGGCAATGAGAAAATACTCAGATGCATGGTGACCAACCTGCAATCACTGTGTGAAAGGGAGGGACATTACAAGCAGGACTGCCCTCAGGCATCTCAGCTGCAGTGGCTCCTCCCCTGGTCTGACAAAGGGCCACACTGAGAGACTGCCCTCAGAGATGTAGACCCCAAGGGTCAGACTCAGAACAATTAGGACTAAAGGTGATCAGAGGTCTCCACACAGGCTTCTGTCTTAATAACACCTGAGGAATCCCAGATATTAATACTTTGAGGGTTCAATCAGTCACTTTCCTTTTGGACACTGGGGCAATTTTCTCTGTGCTCACCAAAGCCCCTGGCCCACCTTCTCCTTTATTCACTATTGTAGCAAGACTGTCTAGACAAGCCAAATGTT
Organism: Tragulus kanchil; assembly: GCA_022376925.1. NCBI lineage: Eukaryota > Metazoa > Chordata > Mammalia > Artiodactyla > Tragulidae > Tragulus > Tragulus kanchil. The sequence continues at coordinate 74,795,882 of JAIOJX010000024.1, forward strand.
ATTATTTCAGTCACTCTCTAAACTGCAACTGAAACTACTATTTTCACACAAATTCCCAATTGTGCCAGAGTATACCGAACAAGATCCAGGCCTCTGATTTCATGAAACTAACAGTGTAACTCAGTTTACAGCTTTCAACAAACATTGCAAGAACCCAGCCACTGACTCAGACAAGCCTCTGAGCCAAGACAAATCTGCTGAGTGATCCGCTCCTCATCAGCAAGACTCCCACACTGTAATTTCTCTCTCTCTCTCGATTCCCTCACAGACTTTTCTGACAAAAGTAGCTTCTCTGGTACTCCTTTCCCAGGCTTTTGATATCTGCCTCCTAATTCAAAAACTCTGGTTCAGGAGACTCTCCAGGATTTCACCCCAACACTGATCTTCTACACTTTCTGCCTTGCCTTCCTTGTCCTAAGGGATGAAAAACCTAAGCTTAATATTGTTCTTCCTTGTGGCTGCCTTGCACTCTAACATTTCTTTACCAAAATACCTAAATCAGACTGTTCTTGAAAGTGTTTTACCTCTATTTGAGACTTAAATCCAGGGTGCAGACCTAATCAAACCCTGTTAGGGACTTGAAACCATGTGGCCGGGACTCAAATCTAGCCAAAACTCTGTCTGGGACTTGAACCCACGTGGCTAGGACTTGAACCCAGCCAAAACCCTGGTATTTAAAATCACTCACCCAATGTCTGGACCCACTTTAAAGGGTTTTACCTCGATTTGAGACTTAAACCCAGGGCCCAGACCTGATCGGACCCTGTTTGGGACTTGAACCCATGTGACTGGGGCTTGAACCTAGCCAAAATCTGGTTTGGGACTCAAAGTCACGTGGATAAGGCTTAACCCCAGCCAAAACCCTGCTTGGGACTTGAATCTATGTATTCAGGACTCAATCCCAGCCAAAACCCTGAGACTTGAACCCACGCAGCCGAGACTTAATCCAGCACTCACCCAACGTCTGGACCCACTGAGGCTCAGGTTCTTCGTGCCTCAAAACAGAAGGAATTCAGCAAAAAGCAGAGTGATAGGCAAGAAAAGGATTTATAGGATAGGGTACTTGGAAGCAGTGCAAGCGGGCAGGCAGGAAAGCTCTGCTCTGCTCTCTCTCTTCAGTTGAGTGGGCAGCAATACATATATACATACATATATATATATATATATATATATAGGACGGTAGGAGACCAACCCCCTTCAAGTAGACACAGATGCAAGGCATACATCATTAGTTCCTTTTTAGCCAGCTCTTCCTTCATCAGCTCTTTATACCCAGTCAAACCTGCTTTACTGAACAAGGAGCAGCTCTTGTGAGTTATCATCAGCTCACTGGCCTCACATCCTTTCTCAGGTTTCTCCCTTCTACCTACCATCCCCTAATAGGACTCTATGACCACCTGCCTATTCTACCCTGTTCCTATCACACTGAGGTTCAGGTTCTTCATGTCTCTTTGCAGAGAAGAATTCAGTGAGAGACAAAGTGATAGATAAGAAATGAATTTATTCAGATTCAGAGAGAAAGCAATACACAGACAGAGTATGGGTTATCACGAAGTAAATCCAGTGGCCCCGGAAACATGACGTTCTTAATTTTTATGGATTGGGTAATTCCATATGCTAATGAGTGGGAGGATTATTCCAGCTCATTTAGTGAAGGGGTGGAACTGTCATGGTGCCTCTGGGTGTGTCATTTAGCTTGCTGACTGACCATCAAAGTCTGGTCTGCCATTTTGGACCCATTTGATTCCAATGAGTCTATGCTGTGTTCTTGGGCTGTCATTCCTTTCAAAAATTGTGCCCTACCCCCTTCCCTTCTAATCCTTACATTCTGACTACTTAGTCTTTTAAAAATCTCATAATCCCTCACTATTCTCTGCCTGCTTCACTTATGAAAGGGTTTAATAGCTAGGATTTATAGGCAGATTTGAAGGAGTTCAGTGGGCCCTAAGGAGGAGGAGATGAAGGACAAAAAGACGAAGGGTAAGTATTTCTCTAACCCGAAGTGCTTGTTATTATAAGATCAACCCGAATCTAATTTGATTGTTTCATGTTGACGCTGTGTGCCTAGAATGGTCTTTACACCAGAATGTCTCACCTAGCCCGGAGACTATCCCTTGGTTAACCTCATACTGTGGGTGTGGCACTACAAGGCCTTTACAAGCTTAAGCGATTCTTTAGATAACTGACTGGAAAATACAAGCTGTCATACTCAAACTGACAAAGGGTCTACTCTTCTATCCCCTTTCCAGTGTCTATGCTAGAAGCTCTTCCCTATCTCACTTTAATAAGCTTTTCACTGCATGAAGCTCTCAGTGACCATCACTGAGTCTTTTTGATCCCAGTGTGAATTCTCTGTTGGAGATCAAGAATTTGACACCATTCACAGTAACTTACTGTCAGCTATCACCTATCATCTGGGGGCTTGCGGGGGCCTTCTGCAGAAAGGAAGGCAGCAGGATTGCCCCCAGCTGAACTGGGAGATCTCAGAGAAAGGTGGGTCTGCTGTCTGCCAACCCACCAGCCTCCCCACCCACCCACTGCCCCCACCCCACCCCGGCAAGCGGAGACAATAAGACACGGCAGGGGTTCCGTCAAAGTAGTTCCGTTATTAGTGCAGATTTACAGAACTTTTTCAGCAGAGAAAGCAATACACAGACAGAGTATGGGTTATCACGAAGTAAATCCAGTGGCCCCGGAAACATGACGTTCTTAATTTTTATGGATTGGGTAATTCCATATGCTAATGAGTGGGAGGATTATTCCAGCTCATTTAGTGAAGGGGTGGAACTGTCATGGTGCCTCTGGGTGTGTCATTTAGCTTGCTGACTGACCATCAAAGTCTGGTCTGCCATTTTGGACCCATTTGATTCCAATGAGTCTATGCTGTGTTCTTGGGCTGTCATTCCTTTCAAAAATTGTGCCCTACCCCCTTCCCTTCTAATCCTTACATTCTGACTACTTAGTCTTTTAAAAATCTCATAATCCCTCACTATTCTCTGCCTGCTTCACTTATGAAAGGGTTTAATAGCTAGGATTTATAGGCAGATTTGAAGGAGTTCAGTGGGCCCTAAGGAGGAGGAGATGAAGGACAAAAAGACGAAGGGTAAGTATTTCTCTAACCCGAAGTGCTTGTTATTATAAGATCAACCCGAATCTAATTTGATTGTTTCATGTTGACGCTGTGTGCCTAGAATGGTCTTTACACCAGAATGTCTCACCTAGCCCGGAGACTATCCCTTGGTTAACCTCATACTGTGGGTGTGGCACTACAAGGCCTTTACAAGCTTAAGCGATTCTTTAGATAACTGACTGGAAAATACAAGCTGTCATACTCAAACTGACAAAGGGTCTACTCTTCTATCCCCTTTCCAGTGTCTATGCTAGAAGCTCTTCCCTATCTCACTTTATTAAGCTTTTCCCTGCATGAAGCTCTCAGTGACCATCACTGAGTTTTTTTGATCCCAGTGTGAATTCTCTGTTGGAGATCAAGAATTTGACACCATTCACAGTAACTTACTGTCAGCTATCACCTATCATCTGGGGGCTTGCGGGGGCCTTCTGCAGAAAGGAAGGCAGCAGGATTGCCCCCAGCTGAACTGGGAGATCTCAGAGAAAGGTGGGTCTGCTGTCTGCCAACCCACCACCTCCCCCCACCCACTGCCCCCACCCCACCCCGGCAAGCGGGAGACAATAAGACACGGCAGGGGTTCCGTCAAAGTAGTTCCGTTTTATTAGTGCAGATTTACAGCTTTTATAGGCAAGTGAAGGGGGTTTTGCAAGGGACTTCCTATAGATTACACCAATCAAGCTAAAGGTCAAGCAATCATCCACCAGCGTGGAAACCAGGGGAACCAATGAGAAATTTTGACAATCAACTTAACAGTTTAGATCACGCCCTCGTCTCTTCCTGTAGGCGCCATCTTAGCTCCAAACTGAAACAATGTGCTTAAGCTTCCTTATGCTTACAATGGTCCTCTTTCAATTCAGAGCCCCACATCTGCCCCTCTTTTATTTTAAAATTAAGAGACTCTTGATGAGGCAAGGCATAAAGCTAAGAGGCGGCCAGCCTCTAGTCTCGTCAGCTCCCCCCAGCGGCTGTGCCTGTTTTAGGTTGTCTTCCTCTGAGGAACCTACCCATCATTGGCTAACCAGCCATCTTACGGGGGCTGGACGGAGTTTTTAGAGCGTTTTTTCTTCAAAGGCCTCATTATATGTCTCGAGTGATTTCTTGAAGGGCCATATTGACCCAGGGGTTCTGTCCAACGTCGGGCTCATCTTCTAGGACATGAGCAAGCATAATTATTTTTTTGTTGTAACTGTCTATCATGGGCCATACCGCCCTTGACCTTAAACAATATAGCTGGTAAGGCAACAAAAAGAAGCAGATACTCATTGCCAAAAATCATTAACTCACTTTTGTATATGTTTCCAGAATGTTTGCGGTGCAATTTGGTTTAATCTGGTTATATTTAGTTGGCTAATAATATGAGTCAGTATCTCTTGTCCCTCCCAAAATTTAGTGTCCCATATTTTCATCGTGACGATATGTTTTGTGCTTCATTTAGAGTCTCATTTATCACTGGGAAGGCTGTCAAGCAGTAGCGGGGATATCTCATGTCACAGTTCAAGTGTGCCAGAACGCTTAATGTCTCCATTGCGCTGGCGTGTAGATCAAGCTGTTACTAGAGTCCCATTATGGCAGCCCTCAGGTGCTCAAGTTGGGGTAGGCTGGTCTGAAGTCCCTGGGCAGAGGAGGTGGATATGTTTTTTATCGCTGTGATGGTGTGCACTTGTTGAACTCCGAGCACGGATGTTGCTACTGCTGTACCTATTAAGAAGAGAAGAGAGAGAGAAATTCCTCAAGAACTTTCTGCTCTTGGGCCTGATATATGGTCATTTTTTATCTGCAGCAGATTCTAAGGTTTGATCCTTGTTTTGTGGCATAAATTTAAGGTTTCTCGCCAGTACACATATAGGGCTGGGTTCCCCAATGGGGAATACGCACCCAAATCTTCTCCCTATCATATGGAGTGGATCAGGCCCTTTCATTTAGATCACCCCGTCTTCCTGTAGGCGCCATCTTAGCTCCAAACTGAAACAATGTGCTTAAGCTTCCTTATGCTTACAATGGTCCTCTTTCAATTCAGAGCCCCACATCTGCCCCTCTTTTATTTTAAAATTAAGAGACTCTTGATGAGGCAAGGCATAAAGCTAAGAGGCGGCCAGCCTCTAGTCTCGTCAGCTCCCCCCAGCGGCTGTGCCTGTTTTAGGTTGTCTTCCTCTGAGGAACCTACCCATCATTGGCTAACCAGCCATCTTACGGGGGCTGGACGGAGTTTTTAGAGCGTTTTTTCTTCAAAGGCCTCATTATATGTCTCGAGTGATTTCTTGAAGGGCCATATTGACCCAGGGGTTCTGTCCAACGTCGGGCTCATCTTCTAGGACATGAGCAAGCATAATTATTTTTTTGTTGTAACTGTCTATCATGGGCCATACCGCCCTTGACCTTAAACAATATAGCTGGTAAGGCAACAAAAAGAAGCAGATACTCATTGCCAAAAATCATTAACTCACTTTTGTATATGTTTCCAGAATGTTTGCGGTGCAATTTGGTTTAATCTGGTTATATTTAGTTGGCTAATAATATGAGTCAGTATCTCTTGTCCCTCCCAAAATTTAGTGTCCCATATTTTCATCGTGACGATATGTTTTGTGCTTCATTTAGAGTCTCATTTATCACTGGGAAGGCTGTCAAGCAGTAGCGGGGATATCTCATGTCACAGTTCAAGTGTGCCAGAACGCTTAATGTCTCCATTGCGCTGGCGTGTAGATCAAGCTGTTACTAGAGTCCCATTATGGCAGCCCTCAGGTGCTCAAGTTGGGGTAGGCTGGTCTGAAGTCCCTGGGCAGAGGAGGTGGATATGTTTTTTATCGCTGTGATGGTGTGCACTTGTTGAACTCCGAGCACGGATGTTGCTACTGCTGTACCTATTAAGAAGAGAAAGAGAGAGAGAAATTCCTCAAGAACTTTCTGCTCTTGGGCCTGATATATGGTCATATTTTATCTGCAGCAGATTCTAAGGTTTGATCCTTGTTTTGTGGCATAAATTTAAGGTTTCTCACCAGTACCCATATAGGGCTGGGTTCCCCAATGGGGAATATGCACCCAAATCCTCTCCCTATCATATGGAGTGGATCAGGCCCCTTTCATTGGCCAGTGATGGGGTGCTTCCATCTCACCTGTATTTCAGGTTTTATTTCTTGGTTAGACCAGCGTTTTTGAAAGGGTGCCATCAGTTCATTTTTTGAAAAATTAAAAAAAATTACGGTAAAGAGTGCCATTCCAAGTTGCTGGTGAGGGGTTATTCCCCCTTTTTGTTTTTGTAATTGGGCCTTTAAGTTTTGATGATGACATTCAATTATGGCCTGTCCTTGAGGGTTGTATCCACCCGTGGTGTGGCTGATGTGCCATTTTTGAAAGAAGTTTTGTAAATTTTTGCTGACAAAGCAGGGACCATTGTCTGTTTTTATCTGATAAGGTAGACCCAGAGTTGCAAAGTATTGTAAGAAATGACTCTGGGCATGTTTTGCTTTTCCTCCTGTATGGGCTGTGACCCAGCAGGCATGGGAATAAGTATAAATGGATACAAAGATGTACTTGAGTTTTCCAAAGAGGGAAAAGTGAGTGACATCTATTTGCCACAACATATTAGGCCTCAGTCTAATTAGGCCTCCTGGAGGGTTTACTCCCTGTGACTGTAAGGGTGGAACTTGTAAGTGAGGGAGGCAAGACTTGCAAGTCAAAGAGTGGCAAGAATTGACCCGTTGAGATAGGAATCCAGGGCCGCAGCCAATTAATCTCTCCCAAAACCTGTTGTAAGCCAGTTAAGAAGTAGGAGTCCTGAATAAGTAACTGAGGCTTTAAGGAGCTAATGCCCTCTAGGGAAAGTCGAGATCCCAAGATCTTAAAAGGTGGGACAGTTTGAATCTTGTCAGAGGATACATGAAGCTTTCCCTTTGAGAGACATTTTTGTAGAATTTTGTAAGCCTCTGTTAGCTGTGTGGTGGTCGAGGCTCCTAAGATAATATCATCCATGTATATATACAATTTGGTCTCTGTTAGCTGTTTGACGGGTTGGAGTATGTCTTTTACATAATTTTGACAAAAGGCTGGGCTATTGGCCATTCCTTGGGGCAGAACTGTCCATTCAAAGCATTCATCAGGTCCCTCAAAGTTAGTAGAGGGCACAAAAAGTTTTCCTTTTTGGCATTAATTTAAGGTTTCTCACCAGTACCCATATAGGGCTGGGTTCCCCAATGGGGAATATGCACCCAAATCCTCTCCCTATCATATGGAGTGGATCAGGCCCCTTTCATTGGCCAGTGATGGGGTGCTTCCATCTCACCTGTATTTCAGGTTTTATTTCTTGGTTAGACCAGCGTTTTTGAAAGGGTGCCATCAGTTCATTTTTTGAAAAATTAAAAAAAATTACGGTAAAGAGTGCCATTCCAAGTTGCTGGTGAGGGGTTATTCCCCCTTTTTGTTTTTGTAATTGGGCCTTTAAGTTTTGATGATGACATTCAATTATGGCCTGTCCTTGAGGGTTGTATCCACCCGTGGTGTGGCTGATGTGCCATTTTTGAAAGAAGTTTTGTAAATTTTTGCTGACAAAGCAGGGACCATTGTCTGTTTTTATCTGATAAGGTAGACCCAGAGTTGCAAAGTATTGTAAGAAATGACTCTGGGCATGTTTTGCTTTTCCTCCTGTATGGGCTGTGACCCAGCAGGCATGGGAATAAGTATAAATGGATACAAAGATGTACTTGAGTTTTCCAAAGAGGGAAAAGTGAGTGACATCTATTTGCCACAACATATTAGGCCTCAGTCTAATTAGGCCTCCTGGAGGGTTTACTCCCTGTGACTGTAAGGGTGGAACTTGTAAGTGAGGGAGGCAAGACTTGCAAGTCAAAGAGTGGCAAGAATTGACCCGTTGAGATAGGAATCCAGGGCCGCAGCCAATTAATCTCTCCCAAAACCTGTTGTAAGCCAGTTAAGAAGTAGGAGTCCTGAATAAGTAACTGAGGCTTTAAGGAGCTAATGCCCTCTAGGGAAAGTCGAGATCCCAAGATCTTAAAAGGTGGGACAGTTTGAATCTTGTCAGAGGATACATGAAGCTTTCCCTTTGAGAGACATTTTTGTAGAATTTTGTAAGCCTCTGTTAGCTGTGTGGTGGTCGAGGCTCCTAAGATAATATCATCCATGTATATATACAATTTGGTCTCTGTTAGCTGTTTGACGGGTTGGAGTATGTCTTTTACATAATTTTGACAAAAGGCTGGGCTATTGGCCATTCCTTGGGGCAGAACTGTCCATTCAAAGCATTCATCAGGTCCCTCAAAGTTAGTAGAGGGCACAGAAAAGGCAAACTTTTCACAATCTTGGGGATTCAAAGGTATGGAAAATAAGCAATCTTTGATGTCTGTTATCATGAGGTATAGATTATTGGGGATAGCGAGTATCCAGGGCAATCCTTTCAAGGGGGTTTCTTGAATTATCATCCTCTCAGTAATCTTTCTGAGATCCTGTAGCATTCTCCATTTTCCTGAAGCATTTTTATTCACAAATATAGGGGTATTCCATGGACTAATGAAAGGATGGATATGTCCCATGCTTAACTGTTCAGTTATAATTTCTCAGAGGGCTTGTAACTTGAGGAGTGGAAGAGGCCACTGCTCCACCCATATTGAGGGTCCGTGTTTCCATTGTATTGGAGGGACCTGAGGGGCAGTGGCCTTTAGGATTGGGGGTGCACCTTCCACTGAGTTAGTGGTTCTCCCCTACACATTTTTTTCAAATTTAGGATCTCCCCTATAATTTTCAACCTGGGGTTTTACAAACTGTTGTTGATATTCTTCCTCATCTAGCATGACCTCGTAGAAGCCTGTATAATCATAAGTATCTTGTCCCAATAAGTTAGCATTTAATCCAGGAACTATTAGGGGTTTGATTGTGCCTATTGTGCCATCAGGATCTTTCCAGGTAAGCCATTTTGCTGATTCTTTAGATGGGGTATTTCCTCTGACTTCCAATATCATGGGACCTAAGATTGCTTCCCACTCTGGAGTGACCTCTTCTGCTCTGAGAACAGACCAGTCAGCCCCGGTATCGACTAGACATCTAAATTTCTTCCCCTCTATATAAATGTCCATCTTAGGTCTCAGCCCAGGCACAATAGGGATGGTCCAGTGGGCTCTGATGGGCCCCGGGGTTTTGTTAGCTCTGGACAATCTAGTAGGCGGTCTTTATAAATTGCAACCGGGGAAAGGTTTTTTAATGAGTTGATTGTACCAATCGGACAGGACAAGGGCCCCCCCTTGAGTTGACGGGACTGGAGGTTGCCCCTCATCTAGTTTAAAGGTTTGCCATCTTTATCATATTTAGATTTGCAGTCTACTTTCCAATGATATCCATTTTTACATTGAGGGCATGGAGTAGCGGGCTGTTTTCGGTTGGATGTTTTCTTATCTCCTTGGGGGTACTCTCTCTTAAAGTGCCTTGGTTGGCCGCAGTTAAAGCAGTGGCCTGATTTGGTTAAGGCGTGGGGCCCCTGGGATGAGGCCCTGCCCGTAGCCATTACAGTGGATAAGGCGTTAGTCATTGCCTCAGAGAGAGCCTCAGTTTGAGCCTGAAGGGCATTGGTGATAGAGCGGGCTTGGTGACTATGTGTGCCTATATCTTTAGAGCACACAATCCATCGCTCAATGGAATTATCTTTTTGCCCTGCGCAGGCCAATTTATGGTCTGTATTCATTCCCTCCCAAACTAGCATTTTGAGGAACTGATCTCTTAAAGGCCCTGGAGGCAACTTTCTCTGTAGGCACTTTTCTACATGATCTATAATAGTGGTGAGGTCTTCATTATTCTTTTCCACTATACCGGATATGAGGGGTTCAGTAGGGTCCTCAGCAAGTTTTTTCCAGGCAGCCAGACATATAGCCCGTACTTGTTCTTGATAAGGGGCAGGAATTGCGGCCTGCTGAATACCAGTGCTCCATCAGTCTGCCGTTCCCGATAGCATTCCAAAAGTTACTAGAATGATGGCATCGGCAGCGGTTTTCTTTCTGCTTGAGCATGCATGACATTCCTCTTTGAAGAAGGCACACCATTTGATATAAATGTTACTGGGAAGTACTGCCTTACATAACATCTTCCAGTCTTGGGTGGTACAAAGTTGGTGGGCCAGCCCTTGTAGTATGGTTTCTGCCCATCGGGAGTTTGGGCCATCCTCTGCTACCACCTTCTTGAGTTCCTTTAGATCATTGGCCTCCCACGGATACCAGTCGGCCCATCTGTTTCCCCCCAAGTTAACGTTTACAGGAAAAGTTTGGGTTGGGCCTGTGAAGGGCGCTGAGGACTCCCAAGGGTCTTCGGGATAGGTCCTCTCTCAAGGTGACCCCAGTGCCATCTCTCCCAAGACGTTTCCCCTTTTTCGATTTAGGGGAACAGGGCCCCCTTGAGTTGACGGGACTGGAGGTTGCCCCTCATCTAGTTTAAAGGTTTGCCATCTTTATCATATTTAGATTTGCAGTCTACTTTCCAATGATATCCATTTTTACATTGAGGGCATGGAGTAGCGGGCTGTTTTCGGTTGGATGTTTTCTTATCTCCTTGGGGGTACTCTCTCTTAAAGTGCCTTGGTTGGCCGCAGTTAAAGCAGTGGCCTGATTTGGTTAAGGCGTGGGGCCCCTGGGATGAGGCCCTGCCCGTAGCCATTACAGTGGATAAGGCGTTAGTCATTGCCTCAGAGAGAGCCTCAGTTTGAGCCTGAAGGGCATTGGTGATAGAGCGGGCTTGGTGACTATGTGTGCCTATATCTTTAGAGCACACAATCCATCGCTCAATGGAATTATCTTTTTGCCCTGCGCAGGCCAATTTATGGTCTGTATTCATTCCCTCCCAAACTAGCATTTTGAGGAACTGATCTCTTAAAGGCCCTGGAGGCAACTTTCTCTGTAGGCACTTTTCTACATGATCTATAATAGTGGTGAGGTCTTCATTATTCTTTTCCACTATACCGGATATGAGGGGTTCAGTAGGGTCCTCAGCAAGTTTTTTCCAGGCAGCCAGACATATAGCCCGTACTTGTTCTTGATAAGGGGCAGGAATTGCGGCCTGCTGAATACCAGTGCTCCATCAGTCTGCCGTTCCCGATAGCATTCCAAAAGTTACTAGAATGATGGCATCGGCAGCGGTTTTCTTTCTGCTTGAGCATGCATGACATTCCTCTTTGAAGAAGGCACACCATTTGATATAAATGTTACTGGGAAGTACTGCCTTACATAACATCTTCCAGTCTTGGGTGGTACAAAGTTGGTGGGCCAGCCCTTGTAGTATGGTTTCTGCCCATCGGGAGTTTGGGCCATCCTCTGCTACCACCTTCTTGAGTTCCTTTAGATCATTGGCCTCCCACGGATACCAGTCGGCCCATCTGTTTCCCCCCAAGTTAACGTTTACAGGAAAAGTTTGGGTTGGGCCTGTGAAGGGCGCTGAGGACTCCCAAGGGTCTTCGGGATAGGTCCTCTCTCTCCAAGGTGACCCCAGTGCCATCTCTCCCCAAGACGTCTCTGTGATCTCTTCTAAGTGGTGGTGGTGGGGGGCGAGTGTGGAGTACAGTCCTGTTTCTTGAGGTCTTGACCTCGAGTGACTTGGGAAACTCTCTTCATTGCTAGTTTCTTCTTCATTTTTAAAGGGGTCCCAGGCTCTGCTAATAGATTGGATATAGTTTCACATGCTGTTGAAAGAAAGCAAAAAGGAAAGATTACTGAGGACAACCACCAAAAATCCTAACAGGAGTGGTGGCATCCCGGAGGTCGGGCTTACGTCGTGCTTGTGAAATGGTGAAGCAGTCGCTAGAGTTGCACGGACATTGTCTTGCTGGGGGCGGGTGCTCAAAGAGGCTCTGGCCCGTTCCGTGACCCCCTTATCCTGTCACGGGAGTCTTCAAGTGGCAGGCGCCCTTGTGGCTTTTAGAGGCCTGACTTGTGCCCACAAAATTTTAAGCCAGTCCTCAGTGTGGAATATGGAAAGAAGACACCCAACCGGGCTCCTGCTACTAAGGCACCATGCCACAAGACCTTCGGGGTCCGCCAGGGAGTAGCCCTGACCAGGATCCGTCAGTTGTCTTTGCGACCCATACCTGTTCACTGACTGACTTTGAGAAGAGATTTGAGACAGAGAGGAAGGACAGGAAAGCGAGGAAGGGAAAAATGAAACTTTAGTTTCAGTCGGTGTTGCTGCCTTTAAGTTTTTCTGTGCGCATGTACTCATGGCATTGCGCCAGAACCAGTAAGGAGGACTCACCTTGAAATCTGGATTACTCTAAGAAGATGCCTCTCTAGAGGGAGGCGCCATGCTGAAGCCCTTGTCGGCCACTCGTCGATTCTCTTTCAAACCTGCACAGTGATGCTGCCTTCTACTTTCTCATCGTCGAGCCCCACGTTGGGCGCCAGCGTCTGTGGGGCCCTTCTGCAGAAAGGAAGGCAGCTTGATTGTCCCCAGCTGAACTGGGAGATCTTGGAGAAAGGTGAGTCTGCTGCCAGCCAATCCAGCCCACTCCCCCCCTCCCCCGGCAAGCGGAAGACAGGCAGATGCCAGAGGAGTTCCATCAAAGCAGTTCCATTTTATTAGTGAAGATTTACAGCTTTTATAGGCAAGTGAAGGGGGTTTTGCAAGGGACTTCCTATAGATTACACCAATCAAACTAAAGGTCAAGCAATCATCCATGAGTGCAGAAACCAGGGGAACCAATCAGAAATTTTGACAATCATCTTAACAATTTAGATCATGCCCTCATCTCTTCCTGTAGGTGCCATCTTAGCTCCAAACTGCAAACATATGCTAAAGTTTCCTTATGCTTGCAATGATTTAGATCATGCCTTCGTCTCTTCCTGTAGGCGCCATCTTAGCTCCAAACTGAAACAATTTGTTTAAGCTTCCTTATGCTTGCAACTGTCCTTTCAATTCAGAGCCGCACAGGGGCTTGTCTGTGATTCTCAAGACAAGGTAAGGAAACTTAGAGTTTCATCTCTTCTGTGCTCTCAGCACATGTCTCCCATTTTATTTTACTAACCCCCAGTATGCCAGTCTGTGAATACAATTTGTCTATAAGAATGAATGAAGCGTGTGGACTGAATTCTCCTTTCTTGTCCAACTTTTCCATGTTCCTTTGACCATTTCATAATTGTCTGGGAAATTAGAATGTTTAACTAATCTGTCAGTTTGTGGATTTTCAAAGGATTTATGATTTGTGCTGGTCTTGTGTACTTTTTGTTCAGACCTCAGATGTGCTTTGACAGATTGATGGCATTTTTTTAATTCTGTGGAATATAATGAATGATTGTTTTCAGTTGGTGGATCTCTAGCTCCAGATGTATCTTAGGTTGGAAATCTTTCCTGGCAATCCACATGAGAACCAGTAAGGAGGACTCACCTTGAAATCTGGATTACTCTAAGAAGATGCCTCTCTAGAGGGAGGCGCCATGCTGAAGCCCTTGTCGGCCACTCGTCGATTCTCTTTCAAACCTGCACAGTGATGCTGCCTTCTACTTTCTCATCGTCGAGCCCCACGTTGGGCGCCAGCGTCTGTGGGGCCCTTCTGCAGAAAGGAAGGCAGCTTGATTGTCCCCAGCTGAACTGGGAGATCTTGGAGAAAGGTGAGTCTGCTGCCAGCCAATCCAGCCCACTCCCCCCCTCCCCCGGCAAGCGGAAGACAGGCAGATGCCAGAGGAGTTCCATCAAAGCAGTTCCATTTTATTAGTGAAGATTTACAGCTTTTATAGGCAAGTGAAGGGGGTTTTGCAAGGGACTTCCTATAGATTACACCAATCAAACTAAAGGTCAAGCAATCATCCATGAGTGCAGAAACCAGGGGAACCAATCAGAAATTTTGACAATCATCTTAACAATTTAGATCATGCCCTCATCTCTTCCTGTAGGTGCCATCTTAGCTCCAAACTGCAAACATATGCTAAAGTTTCCTTATGCTTGCAATGATTTAGATCATGCCTTCGTCTCTTCCTGTAGGCGCCATCTTAGCTCCAAACTGAAACAATTTGTTTAAGCTTCCTTATGCTTGCAACTGTCCTTTCAATTCAGGGCCGCACAGGGGCTTGTCTGTGATTCTCAAGACAAGGTAAGGAAACTTAGAGTTTCATCTCTTCTGTGCTCTCAGCACATGTCTCCCATTTTATTTTACTAACCCCCAGTATGCCAGTCTGTGAATACAATTTGTCTATAAGAATGAATGAAGCGTGTGGACTGAATTCTCCTTTCTTGTCCAACTTTTCCATGTTCCTTTGACCATTTCATAATTGTCTGGGAAATTAGAATGTTTAACTAATCTGTCAGTTTGTGGATTTTCAAAGGATTTATGATTTGTGCTGGTCTTGTGTACTTTTTGTTCAGACCTCAGATGTGCTTTGACAGATTGATGGCATTTTTTTTTTTAATTCTGTGGAATATAATGAATGATTGTTTTCAGTTGGTGGATCTCTAGCTCCAGGAATGTATCTTAGGTTGGAAATCTTTCCTGGCAATCCACATGAGCGCCCAGAAACCTAGAGTTTAGTCTTTTTCACAGCTATGCCTCCAGACTGTGTACAGAGGCCTTGCTAACAAACAGATCTCTGGAAATACAGATCAGGAATACCCAAGATTTGGCTGAAAGATGTCAAAGATGCTCTGTTGTAGGGAACTGAATCATCTTGGCTGAGTGTTTAGGAAGAGGCTGATCTGATGCTTTACCTCAATTTGGCTGCATTATAGAATTTGTTGGGATAAAAGTGAGCAAAATATAACAGCTTTTCTCCAAAAAAAGGGACATGACTCTTCCTGGCCAGTTACAGTTTTCTCAGGTGACTGAGAAATTTAAGGGAGTGGTGTAGGCTCCAGCCTCATACCATGCAGTGGTCCTGAAGGAGGAAAGGAGAAGGCTACCCTGACTGAACTGACACAATCTTGAGGAAGAGGACTCTATCTTACACTTCAGTGAATTCTGTACTGTGTTTGGACTGTGTAGGCATGGACATGAAAAATTAACTGTCAACTAAGCCTCCCGGGCTGGTGAGAACCTGACCAGGGAGACCTCGTACACAAGCCTCCTCTCGGCCATGAAAATGAAATATCCGTCACAAGGTAAATTGCCATTTGTGATCTTAGTTAATCAATTCTTGTTGTAGAAAAGCTAAGCGATATGCTTAGGTGATTTTTGATTGTACCTTTGTGATGGCAACCAAATCACATTTTTTCTTTAATGTTTCCTACAACCTCAGGTGTTTGGGATGTGGGTTTGTGCATGTAGGCTTTAGGTATAAATGTTAGCCATAAATTCTGCTTGGGGCCCTTGGCTAAAATGGAGGCCTTGGACCCGCCAGGGTAATAAATTCCCTCCACTGTTTACTTACTTTGTCTCTTGGCATGGATTGTTTCCTGAAGCCTAGTTATAACCGTCCCATAGGGAAATGCACCCATTAATCCAAATATTTTTTCATCCAGGGGTCACACATAAGAACTGGCCATACAGGGGCCTGAACAGCCATGGTGGTCTTAGATTGCCAGAGGTAGGTTCTGAGACACGTAAAAGAGCTGAAGTGACTCTGGGGTGACTCATGGAGGAGTTAAGCTCACAAGCAGCACATGGCCCACGATACAATGTCAGTAGTAATTTTACCCTGACAAATTCAACTTTCAATAGAGAAATGAATCTCTCATAAACAAGAACTAGGCACATCAGAAAGCCAAAGTCAATGTCTGACTAACATTCCAGCCAGATTCATGTAAAATACATATGGAGTTTACACTTGCAAGTACTTAGTGAATTGGGAAACTATACTAAAAATGTCTAACTAAAAATACCAAATTGGGGCTCTTGCCATTCCACGTAAGTTTCTATCTCTTTAAGAGACATCCAGATCCACTCTAAGTTACAAAAACAGATGTTTGGACCAAATCAGTCTTTACAAAAACGGTTGCAGTTGACTTAGACATAATAGTACAGTAGAAAATATGACGAACAAAAGCAAAAACAAAAAGTCCAGAGAAAGACTGAAACCTTAGTGTTGACTGTTAGCTAAAACAGCCTGGAACAAATATCCAGAGGAACCCAGGTGAATGGGGAAGGATCTACAATCACTGTGTGAAAGGGAGGGGCATCACAAGCAGGATTGCCCTCAGGCATCTTAGCCACCTAGGCTCCTTGTCCCGCCTGTCTGTCACAGACCACACTGAAAGAGGAATTGCCTCTAAAGGCTTAGGCCCCAGGGATCAGATTCTCAGGACAATCAGTACTTAAGGTCTCCAGGGGTCCCCACACAAACTTCTGTCCTAATAACACCTGAGGAATCCCAAATATTAATAACTGCTGGAGGCCAATCAGTCAATTTCCTTTTGGGCACTGGGGCTGTAAAAGGCGACTGATAATATGCAATAATTTACCTAGATTTACCTGTAAGTGATTGTAAGTGATTCGTTTGTAAAATCATTACCTAGAGGTGATTTACCTCTTAAACTAAATTACTCCCTGTTAGCATTGATCATTCCCTGTTAATCTTTACTGAATGTAACCTTTACCAAACTGTTTATGCCTCATAGAAAAATCTACAGGCTATTATGTTAAGCCAGAATGTATAACTGAATGTTTTATTGATCTCTGTTTCCTGGTCACCAAACCTGTTTGTTTCTTGTTGTCATAGACAATGAAATGTGCAGGTGTGAGGGTACCAGGAAATGGTCTCGCATCATTAATTCCCCCAACCTTTAAAAATCATCTCTGGCCTCATGTCGGGGCCCTCAGAGGAAATCTTGTTCCTCGCGGGTGGTGGCTGGTGTCAGCCTAATAAACCTCTTATCCATCAACCACGAGCAGAGTTGGGTGCTTCACTGATTGTACCTCAAAACAGGGTGACTTTCTCTGTTCTCAGTGAAGCATCTGGTTCACTTTCACCCCAATCCACTACTGTAAGAAGACTGTATAGATGAGCCAAATGTTATTATTTCAGTCATTCTCTAAACTACAACTGAGGACAAGGTCCAAGCCTCTGTTTTCATGAACATAACCAGACTGTAATAACTTCAGTTTCTAAGGGTTATGCTAACTAAGTGATAATGGTCTATCAAATAACTAGGTTATTTTCTGTATAAGAAAAAAATATTTTTAGAAATTATCACTGACATTTATGCTCACCAATTAGAATGCTAATATAAAGGTCAGTCTTTGGTTGTTTAAAGAAAGTAGGTTGAGTGTTTTTGGTAAAGAAGGTATGAGGAATGGAATTACAATTTATGAAGGAAAAAAGAAGTAGGTCTAACTTATAGGTGGCTATTTCAAGATGAGAGAATAAACTGATAGGTACAGAAAGTGATAAGATGGTTTGTTAACTAAGTCTCTTTGTCCTAATAACACCTGAGGAATCCCAAATATTAATAACTGCTGGAGGCCAATCAGTCAATTTCCTTTTGGGCACTGGGGCTGTAAAAGGCGACTGATAATATGCAATAATTTACCTAGATTTACCTGTAAGTGATTGTAAGTGATTCGTTTGTAAAATCATTACCTAGAGGTGATTTACCTCTTAAACTAAATTACTCCCTGTTAGCATTGATCATTCCCTGTTAATCTTTACTGAATGTAACCTTTACCAAACTGTTTATGCCTCATAGAAAAATCTACAGGCTATTATGTTAAGCCAGAATGTATAACTGAATGTTTTATTGATCTCTGTTTCCTGGTCACCAAACCTGTTTGTTTCTTGTTGTCATAGACAATGAAATGTGCAGGTGTGAGGGTACCAGGAAATGGTCTCGCATCATTAATTCCCCCAACCTTTAAAAATCATCTCTGGCCTCATGTCGGGGCCCTCAGAGGAAATCTTGTTCCTCGCGGGTGGTGGCTGGTGTCAGCCTAATAAACCTCTTATCCATCAACCACGAGCAGAGTTGGGTGCTTCACTGATTGTACCTCAAAACAGGGTGACTTTCTCTGTTCTCAGTGAAGCATCTGGTTCACTTTCACCCCAATCCACTACTGTAAGAAGACTGTATAGATGAGCCAAATGTTATTATTTCAGTCATTCTCTAAACTACAACTGAGGACAAGGTCCAAGCCTCTGTTTTCATGAACATAACCAGACTGTAATAACTTCAGTTTCTAAGGGTTATGCTAACTAAGTGATAATGGTCTATCAAATAACTAGGTTATTTTCTGTATAAGAAAAAAATATTTTTAGAAATTATCACTGACATTTATGCTCACCAATTAGAATGCTAATATAAAGGTCAGTCTTTGGTTGTTTAAAGAAAGTAGGTTGAGTGTTTTTGGTAAAGAAGGTATGAGGAATGGAATTACAATTTATGAAGGAAAAAAGAAGTAGGTCTAACTTATAGGTGGCTATTTCAAGATGAGAGAATAAACTGATAGGTACAGAAAGTGATAAGATGGTTTGTGGAAAGTGGACCCTAAGAAAAGTTTTGTGCATTGTTAGGACTGGCAATACTTAAAATTTAATTAAGTTTGCCCTTAAATGAATGGATATTTAAGTGTCTTTGATAATACACCTAAGTTTATTTGCCTCTTAAAAGGTCTGTTCTATATTTGGCCTTGGCTATATGAATAGCTATTGCTTCACAATGACCTATAATCCTATTTAAATGTTCTAAATCTATTTTGGACGTTTGTTGACAAAGCTTCCTAAATAATTCTAATAAAGTATTTTTGATTTCTAGTTAACTTTGTGATGCTTCAGAGGGCCCTGAAACATCTCAAAGAGAGGCATTACACTAACAAGTTCATTTTGCATGTTGAATTATAAGGGAAGTATTGTCAAGTAAGTGCTAAGTCTCTGGTTATATGATAAATGTTACTCATATAGATATCCTAGAAATGATATGAGGTTCCTGAAATTCTGACATGTTCATGCAAATACTATGGACAAAAAGATGTTTCAATTAATGTTAAACCACAGGTTGTTAATAGCGATAAATATCTATTAAGACTAATTTTCTGGGCAGTTCTTTGCTGTTAGGGTATATTAATGTAAAATTTAATGAAATTATTGAAGGACAATCTAGCTTTGTCTCTGAAAATTCTCTGAGTAGCTTCTGATTTTTGGATATCTTTGGATGAAGAACAGATGCTTCACAGCCTACAAACAAGACTGCAAAAGGACATAATTTAAAGGACTGTCTGACTGTCTTCAACCTGGATGAAAGGACCTTTTTTATCAGGAACTCTTAACTAGTTCGTGCACAGTGAAATTAAAAGACAGTTTGACTTTTGGATTGATTCCCACCTTCAAAGATCCCTATACTAGACTCATAGAGATGTCCGCTGATCTTGACTTACCTTAGAAAGATGTTGGAACAGAGGAAACTGCACTACATTAGGATGAGAAAAAGACAGCATCAGAAGTAGACACCTCACCCAAGATGCTGGACCTGATTCATATGATCTTTTACATTTTCTTGATTTCTTGGACTTTTACTTATTAGTCAAATGTTTTCTATCATGGGCATAATTCTATCCTAGTTTAAATCTCAACCCAGTTGTTGGGTTGTGGCTATTCTGGGTTACCTTAGTGAATTTCTCTCTGCCAGGGCTCTGATTAGATACTCCCTAAGAAATTTATTTTAGAAGAGAGTTCTGTTCTCCTCTGTTTTCATGGCATTACTAGATGGGATCCTCTCAGCTGGCAAATTAATAGCTGTTCTGACCATGTTCTCTTAGGGTCATTCAAACTCAATCAAAGTGAAGCTAAGTCTTAATAAAAAACCTGCAACCTCTCATCTCTTAAAGGGAAAACTCCCATAATTATGAATTGGATCTATATGGTTAGCACAGACTAACGTCACTTAAGCTTAAAAAGTTGAGAACAATTAAATCACACTAAAAAAAAAAAAAGATGAGCAATCAAGTAACATTAGAAAACTAGACCGAGTACTTTATGAACTATGCCTATTATTACCCTTAAAAGAGACAGTGACTGGTATGGGATTCAGTAGATTTATGGCAATAATTTATGGCCTTGGTATTTACAGAGATGGATGTTGCAGGTCTAGCCTGGGATTCATATGAATTTAACGTCATGCATGTTAACAAATTAGGGGTAACCCCAACCAGTCTACCATTAGCATCATCCCAATGGGTGAAAAGAACTATATTTTACTGGTATGACAACTATTCTCTGTGCCTTCAGTAGAACTAAAAATGTAATTGGCCATATCAGTGCCTTAACAATTTTCATAAACTTTAAATGATATTATTAGCCTACAAAATTCTGCGATGTCTATGTTGAGAAAAACAAATGTTACACAACTGCAAGGCCCTTGATGCCATATAGCATCTCAAGGAGGTTATCTGTGCTTTAATTCAAACTGAATGCTGTATTTCTATACTTGATGAATCTTCCAGTGTCTATTTGAACCATATGAAAAATCAGATTTCTGCTTAAGTGACCCATTCCCTAGTTTTGACTATCTTTTCAAAACTAGTATGGTGTGGGAGGCTTGTGGCTAACATATTCACTTATTTATACTATTTGTATTTTGCCTATTTTATAAGATTATTGTTTCTTGTATTGCCAAATGTTATGACTGAACCTCCAACAAAAATAATGAAAATAACTAGACTTGAAGAAGTTGATCAAATATTTGACTAGGTATATAATCAATAATTATAATAGTGCAACTCTAAGTATGAAACAGTGCAACAAGAGCAAATACTTTCCTGGACAATAACTAGGAAGCAGGGGTCCAGCTGTTCTAAAAAAACTTCCTCTGTTTTCATGGCATTACTAGATGGGATCCTCTCAGCTGGCAAATTAATAGCTGTTCTGACCATGTTCTCTTAGGGTCATTCAAACTCAATCAAAGTGAAGCTAAGTCTTAATAAAAAACCTGCAACCTCTCATCTCTTAAAGGGAAAACTCCCATAATTATGAATTGGATCTATATGGTTAGCACAGACTAACGTCACTTAAGCTTAAAAAGTTGAGAACAATTAAATCACACTAAAAAAAAAAAAAGATGAGCAATCAAGTAACATTAGAAAACTAGACCGAGTACTTTATGAACTATGCCTATTATTACCCTTAAAAGAGACAGTGACTGGTATGGGATTCAGTAGATTTATGGCAATAATTTATGGCCTTGGTATTTACAGAGATGGATGTTGCAGGTCTAGCCTGGGATTCATATGAATTTAACGTCATGCATGTTAACAAATTAGGGGTAACCCCAACCAGTCTACCATTAGCATCATCCCAATGGGTGAAAAGAACTATATTTTACTGGTATGACAACTATTCTCTGTGCCTTCAGTAGAACTAAAAATGTAATTGGCCATATCAGTGCCTTAACAATTTTCATAAACTTTAAATGATATTATTAGCCTACAAAATTCTGCGATGTCTATGTTGAGAAAAACAAATGTTACACAACTGCAAGGCCCTTGATGCCATATAGCATCTCAAGGAGGTTATCTGTGCTTTAATTCAAACTGAATGCTGTATTTCTATACTTGATGAATCTTCCAGTGTCTATTTGAACCATATGAAAAATCAGATTTCTGCTTAAGTGACCCATTCCCTAGTTTTGACTATCTTTTCAAAACTAGTATGGTGTGGGAGGCTTGTGGCTAACATATTCACTTATTTATACTATTTGTATTTTGCCTATTTTATAAGATTATTGTTTCTTGTATTGCCAAATGTTATGACTGAACCTCCAACAAAAATAATGAAAATAACTAGACTTGAAGAAGTTGATCAAATATTTGACTAGGTATATAATCAATAATTATAATAGTGCAACTCTAAGTATGAAACAGTGCAACAAGAGCAAATACTTTCCTGGACAATAACTAGGAAGCAGGGGTCCAGAGAACCTTAACTATTAAAGTTCTAGTCAGTATTAAGACCTAGTCAATAATAAGCACAGTGTGTGACCTATCAGCAAAAAAAAAAAAACCTTCTTTGCTAGACATGGGAATGAGTCTTCCCAGCAATGTAGGACAAATGGTCATGTACTGCCCCCCAAAAAATGATCAGTTTCATGACCACAAGGGGGGCATGTCGACTACAAACTGGCATTTACCAATTACATTGCCAATGACTGGACAACAAGAACATTTGCCCTCTGTCTCTGCAGAGACCAGACCCTGTGCTGTTGAGAACTGATGACCTTCAATATCCCTGATGGAGATCAGGGTGGGGTAGAGGCACTCTGTGCTTCAGGGAATCTGGTGGGACAGGTCTTTAGATAGGTGGATGCTTTTAAGAACAGATTTTATTTTCTCAATCCTTGCATCTCCTAATATTTATAAAAACACTAAATCTCATGGTCATCCTTAAATACTGATTCTTCTTCCTGCTGCCTCTTTGGAGTATTTTCTCAGAGCTATCTGGGGTGCTGCCTCCCGGGCTGTAGCCCTAATTATGCCCCAAATAAAACTTAACCCACAACTCTCAAGGTGTTCTTTGAGAGCATCTCAAGATCTTTTTTAGTCAACACCAGCTTTCAGCTTTTTTAACAGACATTGTGAGAATGCAGCCGCCAACTCAGACAAGCTGCTGCTAGATATGTGGACCATGCCCCTCTTCAGTTCAAGACTCCTACTGTGAAAAGACAGATTTCTCCACTTCAAGAAAGACTTTCTGTAATAATCGATTGTTTTGTTTTTGCTATTTGCTCCTTGCATCTGCAATTACATGGTAGAATTTGTCTCCAACTCTAAGCTCTAAATGCTTCTAAGTTACAAATAATGGTTTAGGCTCCTAAAACCTCCCCCAGCTATTAATTGACACTCCTGGATCAAAGACCCTAATAAAGAGTAAGGAGAGTATGTTGCCTCAATAATTTAGGGACGACGTTTCTGCTCAGCTTGAAGAAGTCAGATCAGTTTCAGTAGTTGCCCCTTTCCCCTGGCAAAATAATACTCCTAAAAGAAAAAGGGGGGAGTGAAAGGGGTTCAGAATGAAAGCAGAATTGTCAAGGAGAGGCTAGTGCATCTCAAGGACAAGGAGGAGAAGAGGAAGGACAAGGAGAACTAAAGGCAAAAATCTTCAATGTTGAAATTGAAAACTTCTAGTCTTGTTAATCTGGGTGTTTACATCAGAATGTCTCACCTAGCCTTGAGGCCTGGAGACCTTCCTAGTTAATCGCATGTTAATGCTGTGAGTATGGGCTTAGAGGACCTTTACAACCTTAAGATATTCTTTTGATTTATTGTTTTGGTGACTGACTGGAAGATACAAATTGTCATGCTTCAACTCGCAAAGGGGGGTACTCTGCTATCCCCCCTCTAGTGTCTATGCTGGAAGTTTTTCCCTATTGTTTCTTTAATAAGCTTTTCACTACACGAGGCTCTAAGTGACCATCACCAATTCTTTTGATCTCTATGTGAATTCTTCTCTATTGAAGACAAAGAATCCGACATCATTCATGGTAACCTACCATCATTTATCATCTATCAAAAGCATCAGTTCTTCTGTGCTCAGCTACATGACTACTGGGAAAACCATAGCTTTGACTAAATGGCCTTTGTTGGCATTTAAATATGCTCTCTAGGTTTCTCATAACTTTCCTGCCTAGAAGCAGGTTTCTTTTAATTTCATGGCTGCAGTCACCATCTGCAGTGATTTTGGAGCCAAAGAAAATAAAGTCGTCACTGTTTCCATTGTTTCTTCCTCTAGTTGCGATGAAGTGATGTGACCAGATCTATAATCTTAGCTTTCTGAATGTTAAATTTTAAGCCACTTTTTTTCACTTTCCTATTTCATCTTTATTAAGGCTTTTTAGTTTCTCTTCACTTTCTGCCATCTACATTTCTGAGGTTATTGATAATTCTCCCAGCAATCTTGATTCCAGTTTGTGCTTCATCCATACTGTCATTTCACATTATATATTCTGCCAAGAAGTTAAATATACAACATTTATGTACTATTTTCCCAATTTTGAACCTCAGTTATCTTGGACAAGTCCTTTTTCCTGTCACCATAAGGGGCGGCAGATGTGGTGGACGGTTGCTTCTTGCATCCCCTTCCTCCCATGAGCTCTTCAGCAATCAGCATAGGGGGCATGACATCTGCTGGATCACAAGCATTGTGTTCCCTTTTGGGAGCCCTCATTCACACTGGGGACTTCCCTGCTGGTCCAGTGGCTAAGACTCTGAGCTCCCAATGAGGGGGCCTGGGTCCGATCCTTGGACAGGGACCTACATCCCACATGCCTCAACTAAGACCCAGTGCAAATAAATAAAAATAATAAATATATATTTTTAAAAAGAAGAAGAAGAAGAAGAGGCCAGAAACCTCTGATGATGTGACACTATTTTGCTCACTGATATGGCAGAAAATACTTCATTTCACTGACAGATGATAAGTAAATAAGTTAAACACTGGATAATAAGCATTAAGTACAGGGTATGAAGGACCACCTCAATATGAAGAGGTGGAAAAGAGGAGCTGGAACGAGATAAATCCATAGGATTGAAGAAGAGGTAGCTTCTTGTACAAAGTCATGGATGCATAAAAGAATAAGGCACATTCTCATAAAGATAGGTTTAAATATCCATTGATCAATATAAAACATAAAATAAGTAAAAGAAAATAAAAGATTAAATATGGATGAGGTTACAGATGAACTTGTAGCCAATGCTTTCAAGGTGACAACTTCCTATAAAGTCTACTGTGAATCATTTCTCACCCAGGGGCTTCCTTGTTGGCTCAGATAGTAAAGAATCCACGTGCAGTGCACAAGACCCAAGTTCGATTTCTGAGTCAGAAAGATCCACTGGATAAATGAATGACAACCCACTTGAGTATTCTTGCCTGGAGAATCCCATGGACAGAGGAGCCTGGTAGGCTGTAGTTTATGGGGTCTCAAAGAGTCAGACACTACTGAGTGACTTACATTTTCACTTTTCTTTTTCAATCTATTATCTGGGAGGATTCTTCTTCTTTCACAATCTTGATTCCAGTCTTTGCTTCATCCATACTGTCATTTCACATTATATATTCTGCCAAGAAGTTAAATATACAACATTTATGTACTATTTTCCCAATTTTGAACCTCAGTTATCTTGGACAAGTCCTTTTTCCTGTCACCATAAGGGGCGGCAGATGTGGTGGACGGTTGCTTCTTGCATCCCCTTCCTCCCATGAGCTCTTCAGCAATCAGCATAGGGGCATGACATCTGCTGGATCACAAGCATTGTTTTCCCCTTTTTGGGAGCCCTCATTCACACTGGGGACTTCCCTGCTGGTCCAGTGGCTAAGACTCTGAGCTCCCAATGAGGGGGCCTGGGTCCGATCCTTGGACAGGGACCTACATCCCACATGCCTCAACTAAGACCCAGTGCAAATAAATAAAAATAATAAATATATATTTTTAAAAAGAAGAAGAAGAAGAAGAGGCCAGAAACCTCTGATGATGTGACACTATTTTGCTCACTGATATGGCAGAAAATACTTCATTTCACTGACAGATGATAAGTAAATAAGTTAAACACTGGATAATAAGCATTAAGTACAGGGTATGAAGGACCACCTCAATATGAAGAGGTGGAAAAGAGGAGCTGGAACGAGATAAATCCATAGGATTGAAGAAGAGGTAGCTTCTTGTACAAAGTCATGGATGCATAAAAGAATAAGGCACATTCTCATAAAGATAGGTTTAAATATCCATTGATCAATATAAAACATAAAATAAGTAAAAGAAAATAAAAGATTAAATATGGATGAGGTTACAGATGAACTTGTAGCCAATGCTTTCAAGGTGACAACTTCCTATAAAGTCTACTGTGAATCATTTCTCACCCAGGGGCTTCCTTGTTGGCTCAGATAGTAAAGAATCCACGTGCAGTGCACAAGACCCAAGTTCGATTTCTGAGTCAGAAAGATCCACTGGATAAATGAATGACAACCCACTTGAGTATTCTTGCCTGGAGAATCCCATGGACAGAGGAGCCTGGTAGGCTGTAGTTTATGGGGTCTCAAAGAGTCAGACACTACTGAGTGACTTACATTTTCACTTTTCTTTTTCAATCTATTATCTGGGGAGGATTCTTCTCTCTCCAAATATGTTCTCACTATTGTGCCTATTTAACTCACATCAATGACACTTCCTTTCACTGTTTTTTTTTTTTTTTATAAGAAATCATATTTCTCACCTATTATAGATTTTTAAAACATTTATTTTAATTGGAGCATAATTTCTTTACAATATTACAATAGTTTTGCCATACATATACATGTTTACTGAAATTTTCGGAGAAACAAAGATGGCTTAATTCACCTGTGTAACAGCTTTCTACCACGTAGTTTCTCCTTTCTCTCTCCCTCTCCAGATTTGTTTCCCAAATTGTACAAATTAATTTCCCTTGAAACTGGATGTAAGTCCTTCCAGAATCCAGAAACTTGATAACTAGGAGGCTAACTAATTAAGATATTTGTTCTCAATTGTACCTCTCTACTTAAAAGAATTTGAACTGCCTACTCAGAGAATACTTCTTGGTATAACTCACAGCATTCTGTTCTGATGAGAAATATTACACAGATCAGTTGGGGAAAACCTACCCTGTCTTGTTAATTCTAAAATTCATTCATTAGGTTTTGGTAAGATTAAAAAATGCATTATAAATTTTTATTAATTTATTCCTTAAAACAAAATCAAAGCAAGCACTCAAGCCAGTTAAAAGGATAATAAAGAAATACAACAAAATTCTCTATAGACATGAATTTAACAATTTAGATAAAATGATTCAATTTCAGCACAAGTTGCCTACATGAAAGGGATCATCTTCTTGATCCTATAACTATTACAAAATTTGAATTTTTAATTTAAAAATCACCAAAAGAAATGGTTGGGGCCAGATGGTTTCACTTGAAGATTTTATCAAAAACTTAAGAAAAAAACAATTGAGACTAGTTCGACATAACTTTTAGAAACAACAGAAGAGGATATAATATAAATGAACTTTTTTAACTGGATAGAGTTATCTTAGAAATGTATAGTAACATTGTACTTAATGATAAAAGACTTGTACATTTTTTAGAAATCACTACAGACACTCTAGTCATTAAAAGGATGATAAAGATATGCTATTAATAATTCTATGTCCCCAAGTTTGGCAAACAAATGACATGGACCAATTACTTGGATGATACAACTTGCCAAAACTCATATAAGAGGAAATGTACAATATTAACAGTTCTTTGTGTATTAAATAAATTGAATCAATAATTAACTTTCAAAGCAGAAAACACCAGGATCAACTGGGATGAGTCGTGAAATCTACTCAACATTAATGAAACACATTAAGTGTCTACACACTTTTCAGAGGACTGAAGCAGACAACATATTTCCTAACGCATTCTATGAGGCCAGAATTACCCTTACACAGAAACCAGACAACATTACAAAAAAGGAAATTATGGGCAAGTATCTCTCATGAAATTAGATGAAAATTCCTCAACAAAATTTTAGCAAATCATTTTTTCTTGTTAGTTCATACAAATGCAAAACAGATTTCTGTGTATGAATTTTGTATTCTGTGGCTTTACTGAGCTCATTGATAAGCTCTAGTAGTTTTCTGGTAGCACTTTTTGATTTTTTATGTAGAATATCATGTCATCTGCAAACAGTGACAGTTTTACCCCTTCTTTTCCAATTTGAATTTCTTTTTTTTTTCTCTTTGTTCACTGATTGCTGTGCTAGGACTTCTAAAACTATGCTAAATAAAAGTATTGATAGTGAACCATCTTTGTCTTGTCTTCCAGTCTTAGAGGAAATGCTTTCAGTTTTTCATCATTTGAGAATGATATTAGCTATAGATTGTTAATACACAGCCTTTATCATGTTGAATTATGTTCCTATTATGGCCACTTTCTGAGGAGGTTTTCTTTTTTATCATAAATGGATGTTAAATTTTATCAAAAGATTTTTCTGCACCTATTGAAATAATCTTTTGGTTTGTGTTTTACAATTTGTTAATGTAATATATCATAATGATTAACTTGCAGATATTGAAAAATCCTTGCATCTCTGGATAAATCCCAGTTGCTCATGGTGCAAGGAAACAATCCCACATACTATCACATCATAAAGAATAAAAAAAACAAAGAATAAAACTATCTAAGAATGCAAAAGAATATTACTCAGAAAGCTATAAGAGACTGACAAAATAAATCAAAGATGACACAAACAGATGGAAAAATATACCATGTTCTTGGATTGGAAGAAGCAATACCATGAAAATGACTATACTATCCAATGCAGTATACAGATTCAGTGCAATTCCTGTCAATTGTCAATGGCATTTTTCAAGCAACTAGAACTAAGTTTTTTTTTTTTTTTTAATCCTTATGGAAACAAATAAGGCCCTGCCTGAATAGTCACAGCAATCTTACAAAAGGAAAATGGAGCTGGAGGAATCAGGCTGACTATACTGCAAAGGTACAATATTCAAAACAAAAGTGTATGGAACTGGTACAAAAAGAGACAAGACAGAAAACACAGAAAAAAACCCACATACCTATGCTCAACAGGACTATGAAAAATGAGGTAAGAATGTAAATGAATGAGACATTCTCTTTGGTAAGTGGTAGTGGGAAAACTGGACAGCTACATGGAAAAAACTGAAATTTGAATACTCTCTCATGCCACACACATAAATAAACTTGATATGAATAAAAGTTCTAAATGTAACATAGACTGCAAAATGTTTAGGGGAAAACAGGACTCTGACATAAATTTCAGCAATATCTTTTTGGGTCCATCTCCTTGAATAATGGAAATAAAAAAATAAATATATGTGAACAAACTTAGATGTTTTTGAACAGTAAAGAAAATTAAAAACAAGATGAAAAGATAACTCACAGAATGTAAGAAAATGTGCTAGGACTTCTAAAACTATCAATTTTGGAATTTGTCTTGTCTTCCAGTCTTAGAGGAAATGCTTTCAGTTTTTCATCATTTGAGAATGATATTAGCTATAGATTGTTAATACACAGCCTTTATCATGTTGAATTATGTTCCTATTATGGCCACTTTCTGAGGAGGTTTTCTTTTTTATCATAAATGGATGTTAAATTTTATCAAAAGATTTTTCTGCACCTATTGAAATAATCTTTTGGTTTGTGTTTTACAATTTGTTAATGTAATATATCATAATGATTAACTTGCAGATATTGAAAAATCCTTGCATCTCTGGATAAATCCCAGTTGCTCATGGTGCAAGGAAACAATCCCACATACTATCACATCATAAAGAATAAAAAAAACAAAGAATAAAACTATCTAAGAATGCAAAAGAATATTACTCAGAAAGCTATAAGAGACTGACAAAATAAATCAAAGATGACACAAACAGATGGAAAAATATACCATGTTCTTGGATTGGAAGAAGCAATACCATGAAAATGACTATACTATCCAATGCAGTATACAGATTCAGTGCAATTCCTGTCAATTGTCAATGGCATTTTTCAAGCAACTAGAACTAAGTTTTTTTTTTTTTTTTAATCCTTATGGAAACAAATAAGGCCCTGCCTGAATAGTCACAGCAATCTTACAAAAGGAAAATGGAGCTGGAGGAATCAGGCTGACTATACTGCAAAGGTACAATATTCAAAACAAAAGTGTATGGAACTGGTACAAAAAGAGACAAGACAGAAAACACTGAAAAAGTCCCACATACCTATGCTCAACAGGACTATGAAAAATGAGGTAAGAATGTAAATGAATGAGACATTCTCTTTGGTAAGTGGTAGTGGGAAAACTGGACAGCTACATGGAAAAAACTGAAATTTGAATACTCTCTCATGCCACACACATAAATAAACTTGATATGAATAAAAGTTCTAAATGTAACATAGACTGCAAAATGTTTAGGGGAAAACAGGACTCTGACATAAATTTCAGCAATATCTTTTTGGGTCCATCTCCTTGAATAATGGAAATAAAAAAATAAATATATGTGAACAAACTTAGATGTTTTTGAACAGTAAAGAAAATTAAAAACAAGATGAAAAGATAACTCACAGAATGTAAGAAAATTTTTTGGAAATGATTCAACTGACAAATGATTAATCCTCAACATATATAACCAGCATATACCATTCAGTATCAAAAAAAGAAACCAACCCAATCATAAAATGGACAGAAGTCCTAAACATTTCTGCAAAGAAGATATACAGACAGTTACAAGGAAAATGTGCTCAACATTGCTATTTATTAGAGGAATGCAAATCAAAATTACAATGAGGTATTAGCTCACACCAGTCAGAATGGCCATCATCAAAAATGTACAAATAAAAAATGCTAGAGAGAGTATGGGAAAATAGAAAGCCCTCTACACTGTAGGGTGAGTATGTAAATTTGGTGTGGCCACTATGGGAACAGTATGGAAATTCCTTAAAAATCTAAAATAGCGCTACCACAAGATAGCAGGGAGAAGCAACAACAACCTGTGATATGCACATGATGCCACCTTAGTGGCAGAATGTGAAGAGGAACTAAAGAGTCTCTTGATGAAGGTGAAAGAAGAGAGTGAAAAAATTGACTTAAAACTCAACATTCAAGAAACAAAGATCATGCCATCCAGTGTCATCACTTCTTGGCAAATAGATTGAGAAAATTTGGAACAATGGCAAATTTTAAGTTCCAAAATAACTGCAGTTTGTGACCACAGTTAAAAAATTAAAAGACTCCTCCTTAGAAGGAAAGCTGTGACAAACATAGACATGGTATTAAAAAGTAGAGATGCAACTTTGCCAATGAATGTCTATACAGTCAAAGCTATGCTTTTTCCAGGAGTCATACACAGACCTGAGAGTTGGACCATAAAGAAGACTGATTGCCCAGGAATTGATGCTCTAGAATTGTGGTGCTGAAGAAGATGTTTTAAAGTCTCTTGGACTTCAAGGAGATCAAAACAGTCAGTCTCATAGTATATCAATCTTGAGTATTTATTGGAAAAACTGAAGCGGAAGCTGGAGCTCCAATACTTTGTCTATCTGATGTAAGAAGCCAACTCATTAGCAAAGATCCTGATGTTGCAAAAGTTTGAAGGCAAAAGGAGAAGAGGTAGACAGGGGACAAAACGGTTAAATAACATCACTGATTCAATGGACATCAACTTGGGCATGCTCTGAGAGATAGTGAAGGACAGGGATATCTGGCATGGTGCAGTCCATGGGTTGCAAAAAGTCAGACATGACTTAATGACTAAACAACAACAAATGATCCTATAAACTCAACCATAGGCATATATCTTCAAAATAAATGTGTACCCCAATGACCACAGCAGGACTATTTACAATAGCCAAGACATGGAAGCAACAAAATGTCCATCAATAGATGAATGGATAAAGAAGATGCAATATGTATTTCTTATGTTTTATTTTTTTCTCCTTGTGTAGCGTTCTTCATTCCTTCATGCACTTTCAGGCTGAATTCTGAGAATCTGAATGAACCACCTCATTCAATGAAAGAGCTGAACTTTGCAGCTTATGTAAATGGCACAGTGATAGCACACATGTAAAGAAGATGACTGGAGGACAAGAAAAGGTGGGAGATCTAGTGGAAATAAAAGTAAAAATCTTATGAAAATAACATTAAAATATATGGTGGAAAAACAGATGCTACAGAGGGAAATAATAATGAATACACCTTAAGCAAAAAAACCTAGCTAGTCTGGCAATGTTATGCAAATGGTATAAATATTTTTTATATGATGATAAGTAATACTTTATCCCCATAGACAGTTGTATGCTTTTAGTTGATAATTTATTAGAAACTCAAAGAAACCAAAAAATATGGTTGAAAACCAACACCAAAAATAGTGCTATATTGATATAATCAAAGTCATTAGCTATATTTTTAAATTTATATTTGAATGGCAAGTTTCAGAAACTTAATTTCTGAATTGCAGTACTGGGTTGCCCAGGAATTGATGCTCTAGAATTGTGGTGCTGAAGAAGATGTTTTAAAGTCTCTTGGACTTCAAGGAGATCAAAACAGTCAGTCTCATAGTATATCAATCTTGAGTATTTATTGGAAAAACTGAAGCGGAAGCTGGAGCTCCAATACTTTGTCTATCTGATGTAAGAAGCCAACTCATTAGCAAAGATCCTGATGTTGCAAAAGTTTGAAGGCAAAAGGAGAAGAGGTAGACAGGGGACAAAACGGTTAAATAACATCACTGATTCAATGGACATCAACTTGGGCATGCTCTGAGAGATAGTGAAGGACAGGGATATCTGGCATGGTGCAGTCCATGGGTTGCAAAAAGTCAGACATGACTTAATGACTAAACAACAACAAATGATCCTATAAACTCAACCATAGGCATATATCTTCAAAATAAATGTGTACCCCAATGACCACAGCAGGACTATTTACAATAGCCAAGACATGGAAGCAACAAAATGTCCATCAATAGATGAATGGATAAAGAAGATGCAATATGTTTTTTTTATGTTTTATTTTTTTCTCCTTGTGTAGCGTTCTTCATTCCTTCATGCACTTTCAGGCTGAATTCTGAGAATCTGAATGAACCACCTCATTCAATGAAAGAGCTGAACTTTGCAGCTTATGTAAATGGCACAGTGATAGCACACATGTAAAGAAGATGACTGGAGGACAAGAAAAGGTGGGAGATCTAGTGGAAATAAAAGTAAAAATCTTATGAAAATAACATTAAAATATATGGTGGAAAAACAGATGCTACAGAGGGAAATAATAATGAATACACCTTAAGCAAAAAAACCTAGCTAGTCTGGCAATGTTATGCAAATGGTATAAATATTTTTTATATGATGATAAGTAATACTTTATCCCCATAGACAGTTGTATGCTTTTAGTTGATAATTTATTAGAAACTCAAAGAAACCAAAAAATATGGTTGAAAACCAACACCAAAAATAGTGCTATATTGATATAATCAAAGTCATTAGCTATATTTTTAAATTTATATTTGAATGGCAAGTTTCAGAAACTTAATTTCTGAATTGCAGTACTGGGTTGGCCAAAAATTTTGTCCAGATTTTTCCATAACAACTTAGAACAACCCAATGATTGTCAATTGTTTTAAAGTACTCATGAAAGTTCTAAGAGAACATTTATTTTTCAAACTCTATTTTCTAAAGTATTTGCCATTTA
This sequence comes from Tragulus kanchil, assembly GCA_022376925.1. Lineage (NCBI taxonomy): Eukaryota > Metazoa > Chordata > Mammalia > Artiodactyla > Tragulidae > Tragulus > Tragulus kanchil. Next base: position 74,829,093 of record JAIOJX010000024.1, read on the forward strand.
AAAAAAATAAATGTACTTTGATAATGTTTTGAAATTCTTGGTATAGATTGTAAAATAAAATGTTTTTAAGCATCCATTGTTTTCATAAAATTTGTAACACCCTGTATTCCACCAGAATTCTAACATACTACAACTCCCCTGTGGAGAACAATAGAAAGATTTCTATGTAGTTCATATGTCTTTTTTTTGACTAATGGAAAACAAATAAAATGATGAAAAATCACATTAGATTCAGTCACACATCATAAATTGCCATTCTTAGTGTGTCACTGTATAAAATGACTTGATGTGCCCCAGGGGAGAATTCCATTAAAACACTTACCCTTTTCATTCAGAAGCTTAGGTTCATAAAGCAGGAGGGAGAGACAGAAAAAGTATATTAATCCTCATCTGAACAGCTTGATCTTACAGTAGATGTAGGCAACTATAGTTGAGAACAAGCAAAACCTTTTAAAGAATGGAAAATATTACTTCTATAATATTTCCTGTGCAATGAGAGATTAATAGATCTCTAAGTTCCTATTTTCTTTTATCAAACTGTCTAAACTACCTACCCATTCTTGTAAAACTCACACAGTTCTGTTTGTGCACACTGGTCATTTAATAAAATTAAACTTTCTGTTTTCATAAGCTCATCATGGGAATGGTTTTAAATAATAAGCTCAATATCAACATGCCTCGTATATAAATTCTGCAATTGGCTGATAGTAAATGATACACAGTCTTATATACACATACGCACAATTTTAAGTTCCTTTCAAAATGAAAATAAATGAAAAATAATGAAAAGCACTTTTGCACTTTTACCATCTGCTACATTATATTTACAATCCATTTAGCATAACTCCATTCTTCCTTTGCAAAATGAAACACAGTAGTTTGGTACAATTTAAATCCAGCAGCACCATTCATGTAGAATTTAACTTGCAAGCCCATATTCCACAGCCTTGATGTATTTCCAATTGTTTATTTTTCATTATAACAACTAACACTTTTCATATTGATCTGATGAATGCTTATGCGTGAGATGGAAATTTAAAAATGGTGCCCACACTGGTGGCAGTGAAATTTAATGGAAGATATTAGATAGCATGGCATTTGCCCGTGTTTATTTTATCAAGTAAAATACATGTGGATTCAACTTTATTTGAACATACTTCTCAGCTGATCCTTTTATTGTGAGCTACTGTTGAGAAAAAACAGTCCTTAACTGTGAAATATACAGAAATAAAAACAAAACATTATTAAGATGAGTATACATGAAGTTACCATTCCTATTTCCAAAACTTTTTATTTGATTTTTTACAGGATCTCAAGTCCTTTGAAGAACATTTTATCATTTTTTCCCCGCTCTACTTACTCCCCTTTTTATCTGTTGCCTAGTGATGAGTATCACAACTTAAGTATCTTATTTGCTATAATTTTTGTCCACCACAGACATTGTGATTTTATTGAACATTTTTCCACACAGTAATGTTTTTGGCATTTCTAAGTTCTACAGATGGAATCTTTTCCTCCATCTTTTTTAGTTTCCCACATTCATGATCAGACTCTAGCCAAGCATTGCTCAATATAAATATGATGCAACCATACTAAAAACAGTGTAGTAGACAGTACCCTATATGAAGAATTAGGTAAAATTAATATTAATTATATATTGTATTTAAACCAATGTATCCAAAGTACTTAACACTGATGGAAATTCTCCTGTTAAATTTATAATACACTGCACCCAATCCAAGAAAATTTGTGGTTTATAAGTAACTTGAAACTGGAAAACCTGAGAAAACTGAGAGCATTGTAAATTGAACAAAATCCATGTTCAGTCACTCATTTTAAAAAGTTTTCTAAAATAGGAATCAAAGCAGAGATACAGAATACAGAGTGATGCTTTACTTCCACAAGAGCAAATAGATAATATCTAATACATTATTAGTAAGAGAAAAATATATTTTATCTTTTTATTGTAATACAGTTATTTTTGATATGTTCATGAAATGCTCACTGATTTTCTTTTATACAATTTCAATAAAAATAATTATAGAATATAGTTTTCAAAAGAAGCTCATAATCTTAATGACATGACTTGAAACATGCAAATTATAAAAAATTACAAGTCTGTATTACCATTTTGTATTTTCACATGTTGTCAGTATTTTAAAGCTACTCATAAATCCCCTTTTTTATGTGTGACCCACACTGGTGGCAGTGAAATTTAATGGAAGATATTAGATAGCATGGCATTTGCCCGTGTTTATTTTATCAAGTAAAATACATGTGGATTCAACTTTATTTGAACATACTTCTCAGCTGATCCTTTTATTGTGAGCTACTGTTGAGAAAAAACAGTCCTTAACTGTGAAATATACAGAAATAAAAACAAAACATTATTAAGATGAGTATACATGAAGTTACCATTCCTATTTCCAAAACTTTTTATTTGATTTTTTACAGGATCTCAAGTCCTTTGAAGAACATTTTATCATTTTTCCTCGCTCTACTTACTCACCATTTTATCTGTTGCCTAGTGATGAGTATCACAACTTAAGTATCTTATTTGCTATAATTTTTGTCCACCACAGACATTGTGATTTTATTGAACATTTTTCCACACAGTAATGTTTTTGGCATTTCTAAGTTCTACAGATGGAATCTTTTCCTCCATCTTTTTTAGTTTCCCACATTCATGATCAGACTCTAGCCAAGCATTGCTCAATATAAATATGATGCAACCATACTAAAAACAGTGTAGTAGACAGTACCCTATATGAAGAATTAGGTAAAATTAATATTAATTATATATTGTATTTAAACCAATGTATCCAAAGTACTTAACACTGATGGAAATTCTCCTGTTAAATTTATAATACACTGCACCCAATCCAAGAAAATTTGTGGTTTATAAGTAACTTGAAACTGGAAAACCTGAGAAAACTGAGAGCATTGTAAATTGAACAAAATCCATGTTCAGTCACTCATTTTAAAAAGTTTTCTAAAATAGGAATCAAAGCAGAGATACAGAATACAGAGTGATGCTTTACTTCCACAAGAGCAAATAGATAATATCTAATACATTATTAGTAAGAGAAAAATATATTTTATCTTTTTATTGTAATACAGTTATTTTTGATATGTTCATGAAATGCTCACTGATTTTCTTTTATACAATTTCAATAAAAATAATTATAGAATATAGTTTTCAAAAGAAGCTCATAATCTTAATGACATGACTTGAAACATGCAAATTATAAAAAATTACAAGTCTGTATTACCATTTTGTATTTTCACATGTTGTCAGTATTTTAATGACATTTTTGGAAAGCTACTGGCATGCTTATTACTATTTTCTTTTGCTATTAAGTAATTCATAGCAGCTTCCTCTTTGTGTCTGTTTAGGAAAATCACAAAACTCCATACTGCAGCCATCATTTCCACACGCCCAGTAGCAATACTTTTTGGTTAAAAAAAAAGAAAAAAAATATGCTTTATCTTTTAAACTAAATTTGTGTTTCATTTTCTGTCAAACATACTTTATTAAGCTTTATATATTTATCAAGCTATTATATTTGATTGAAAAGAAACAATACTAAAAAGAAACTCAAAAACTGACAGCTCTGATTTCCTAGTAGTTAGTGAATTTCATAAGAAAATTGTGGGGTTAAAATATGATGAAATATTAATATAATAATTCAAGCAATATACACAGAAATATAGGGAACTCAATTTTAAACAAACAAATAAAAAATCCGTTTAAGCATGCCTTTATTGAGGATCAAAATATGTGTACAAATTCTGTATAAAATGTGTGTATGTACATTTATCTATCTCTGAGACTGAAAGGAAAGGACAGATTTATATGTTGGAACAAAAGGGATGTCAGCTAGTGTGTAACCTATCCTCCTTGCTTTGATGGTAATGAGGAGAAAGGAAAATGAAAAATTATTTTCTCATAAGTATTTACAAATATGTTAATAAATTGTTCTGAATAGTTTCAAACAGAGAAAGATAAGGAGAGTCTTAGCCCATGGGGTGTTTTTAGCACAATGCTTCTGCTCTCTCTGGGTATTTATAATAAACATACCAGTTTTATTTTATTTTTTTTTTTTTTAATATATGGGGCTTGGCTATTGGTGTGCTAGAGGTGGTTCAAATTGATTCTCTGAACACCAAATGCTTAAGTCCCTTTCCTACTGTAAATCCAGTGACACCACATTGGTACTTGTATTTACATCACAAAGAGTAGCCTATGTTATTAAACCAAGATTTGCTTACAGTCCCCACAATCCCCACAAGAGAGCCAGTTGTTAAACATGTTAAACATGTAATCATGTCATTTCCAATTTCTCCCTTATACTTGATTCTAGTGTAAAGAAATACACGTGTCTTTAAAAATAGCTCCTCCCACTTTTGTCTGAACTAAAATATGCGTCTTCCTTCCCTTAGGTCATTGTTTCTCATAGATCATCTAAAGAATCTGCTAACCTTTTAGCAGTCATACATCTAATCCCAACAGGAGAGGGTCCACTGGAAAATCTTAGGTTCATCTATGTAGTTATTAGAGTACAACATGGAGTGGTTTCAAGACAAAAACAGCTCCCTTTCTCTATAATGATTTCCATATGCATTACTAAGGGACCCATTGTTTCAAATATGGAGCAGGAAACCTAGCAAGAAAAGACCAAGGAAAGTCTATGAATGTTTCTTCAGATTCCATCATGGTTAATTGGTAATACATGCCTACATGTATTTTTTGGATAATTGGGAAAAAGTCTGAAAATGGAAAGCATCATTGATTCTTGGAGTCAAATTTGATACTTTAACTCAGTGTATTTTCAACAAATAAGGAAGAGTGCACATTTTGTATTAAAGGCTATTGCTTCTTCCACTCAGCAACTCAGCAATTCAGCACCCACTCCCTATTCCAAAAAAACAAACAGACAAAACAAAACAAAAAAACAAAAGCTGTTGAAGCCAAAAAGGAGCAAGAATCTGAGGAACTAGTAACACCTACAGAAAATTTCAAAAACCAACAAAGATTTACTGTATAGCTCAAGGAACCTTGTTCAATATTCTGTAATATATGAAGTGGGAAAATAGTTTGAAAATAATAGATATATTTATAACCAAATTACTTTGTTATATACTAAAATAAATGCAACACTGTAAATCAACCACAGTCCAATATAAACATGAGACAGAGGTGGTCAAGAGGCAATCTTGAGATTTTGTATGAAGATAATCATTGTACCAACAGTATTAAACATTAATGGCTGTGGAATAGATCAGGACATTGTCAAAGTCCTGCTGAGGTGAGGATTTAATAGAAGAAGGTGTGAGTTGACCCTGTCAATCTTTGGAAATTAACTGCCAAAATGTGCTAACTTCCAGAAATCTGCTTTTGACCACTGATGAATTCCTGACTAAAAGAGCTCTCTGATGAACAGACAACTAAGGGCTATATTGCAACCTATGGGGGTGGGAAGAACTCCCAGGATAGCTGAGCAAAGAGCTCTTTCACACAAGCAACATCACCACCAACAAAAAAGACCTGAGTAGAGTTGTCAAAAACAATCATGTAAAGACCCAGGAAAGTGGTGAAAAGATATGCAACAATTTAGAAATGTATATTCAACACTATTGAATGTCAGTGGTTCAGTGCTTAAGAATACATTTGCAAAGCAAAAGATTTGGATTTGATCCCTGGGTCTGGAAGATTCCCTGAAAAAGGAACTGGCAACCTATGCCAGTATTGTTGCTTGGAAAATTCCATGGACAAAGTTAAGTCTGGTGATCTACAGTCTGTGGGGACGCAAAAGATTCTGACACCACTTTTTTTTTTTTCCTCCTCCCACTCTCTGACGTGACTTTTTGACTAATCAACAATTGCTGGACCATGAGAGAAGTTCCTAGGCAATACTTTTAATCTTATGAAACTCTTTAAACAAATTAAACAAATGACAATTCATCTAACCTTCATAATAATTTCTACCCTTGTTCTCTTCCTCTTTCTTAAGCTTTTAAACATCTTCCCTTTTTCATATGCCACCATTATATTCTCAGCCCCTGTCACTTTCTTACCAAAATAGTTTTTATTTTCAACCAAAATTTTATCTCTGCTTTGAACAACCATATTCCTTTGGCTATCTTCTGTAATATTGTATGGTCCTCAAACTTTTTTTAGTCTCATCATTCCTTTTCTTCTTGCACTTTTGGAACTCCTGGTTATTTTTTTAAAATACTGCTAAATCGTCAGAGTTTTCTGCTTTCTTTTCCATTGTTATTTCCACTGAGTCCCTTATAACTTCTTTGGTGAAAAAAAATGCAATCAGCTATATACCTGATTCCCTGCTTAAAGATGAGTACATTTTCCATTTTGAGAAAGAAAAAGTGGAAAAGGAAAAAAAAAAAAAAAGGTGACCTACAGATAGTGCCTCTCATATGTTGCTGTTTAGAAAAACATCAAGAAATTCCAACTCCTCTCAGGTAAACAGAAGCTTTAAGTTCTAATTTCTAGATGATCTCTCATGGCTGTTGCCTTCCATTGCTATACAGTAAGTCCCCCATCTACACACGTGTTCTGTTCCAAAAGTTTGTTCATAAGTTCAGTTTGTTCATATTCTAACAAAGTTAGCCTAGGTATCCGACTAGCTGAAGTTCTAATAGTTTGGCCACCTGATGCAGAGTCAACTCATTGGAAAAGACGTTGATGCTGGGAAAGATTGAGGGCAGGAGGAGAAGGGGGCAACAGGATGAGATGGTTGGATGGCATCATTGACTCAATGGACTTGAATTTGAGCAGCCTCCAGGAGATGGTGAAGGACAGGGAGGCCTAGGATGCTTTAGTCCTTGGGGTCACAACGAGTAGGACGTGACTAGGTGACTGAACAACAACCCAACTATTACGATTGGCTATATAGGTTTATAATACTTTCCACACAATTAATAGGTTAAACAACAAATACAAAAAATAAGGAAAACATTTTTAGTCTTAGAATACCTTGAAATGTACAGTGGTACAGTACAACAACTGGCATATAGGAGTTGCATCAAATGAACAGGCAAGGAGAGTTACTGACTAGGGAAGGGTGAAGAAGTGGAGAGTGTAGAGCTGAATCATCCTCAGCAACAGGAGATGGAAGGCAAGCAGCAGTTTCACTCATGCCTGACACTGATGTCACAGGTTCTGGTTCCTTGCTGGATTGTACTCTATCTACCCTCTTTGAAAAATGATCCAGTGATGTCTGGGTAGCAATTTTTAAATTTTTTCCCTCATCATAGACAAGACAGTGACATTGGATTACATTTTGAACAGCTGCTTCAATCTTCATGTACCATTCTGTATTCAAGTCCTGCGCTTCAACATCCAACAGTGCCTTATCAAATAAGGAAAATTCCCTTGCAATTTCCTTCATCATGAATCTCTTTAGTTCTTCAGTCACTTCTTCTAGTCTCTCTTTGTCCTTTCTCTGGGAATGTTCACATCTTTGCAAGTTTGCAGCTTGAAGGTTTGTATGGAAGGGACTTACTGTACTTTGCAGTAGGCATTCTGAGGAAGTGCAAACACTTCCAGAGGGTGCCAACACTCACAAGGCACCTTTGTTACTCACTCCTGTCAGATGCCTGACTGGAGGTTTCCTACACTGTTGGGTAAGGCCAAGTTGTCTAGGCCTGAATTTTTCCTGGCATATTGCATGTAGCTCAAACACGTGGGAGCTTTAAGATTTTATTTGCTTTTGGTTGACTTCCTTAACTAGAGATCTGAAGATCTAGAAATCTTGCTGAATATTTTGCTTGTATGTTGGTACTTGTGTGCCCTTTTCTCTGTACCTCTCCTAATCCCATTTCCAGGTTCCACTTTTATTTCCAGGCAAGCAATGTAAAGCCAACACCTTGGTGCAGTCATCGCAAATTTGTACTCTAGGTCTAGCTCTAAATCAGCTGCCATTTCAAAATGATCTTTTTCTCATCTTGTCTTTCCCTAACCAGCACTCCCTCACTTCCTTCCACATGATACTCCCACTAAATAAACACTTAGCCTATTGTATCTGAAAAAGATTTGGGACAATTGCCTTACCCTTTTTGATAGATCTTTTATCTGACTCAATCTTGTCTCAGTATTTCTGTAATGCAAGCCTACGCATGGGCCAGATCATTTAACTCTTCCAAATGTCTCAATCTCCAGATTATGACTGGTCCATTTTGGACTTCAGTCTGCAAATAGAAAAGGCTCTTCTAAAAAATGTGTAATTTCTTTACTTTCAGCTTTCAAATCCTTTACATTATAGTTCACCAGTGACTTTGATATCCATTACACATTAGGCTCCTTATTTTTAAAAAATTCCTTATGTTACATATTCTAAGTAAATAATCTGAGTCTCAATATAAAACAGGTGACAGTGTCAGTAATTATCTCATCATTGGAGAAAAATCACAGGAAAGCCATCCACACTTTTCGAAATGATCCAGTGATGTCTGGGTAGCAATTTTTAAATTTTTTCCCTCATCATAGACAAGACAGTGACATTGGATTACATTTTGAACAGCTGCTTCAATCTTCATGTACCATTCTGTATTCAAGTCCTGCGCTTCAACATCCAACAGTGCCTTATCAAATAAGGAAAATTCCCTTGCAATTTCCTTCATCATGAATCTCTTTAGTTCTTCAGTCACTTCTTCTAGTCTCTCTTTGTCCTTTCTCTGGGAATGTTCACATCTTTGCAAGTTTGCAGCTTGAAGGTTTGTATGGAAGGGACTTACTGTACTTTGCAGTAGGCATTCTGAGGAAGTGCAAACACTTCCAGAGGGTGCCAACACTCACAAGGCACCTTTGTTACTCACTCCTGTCAGATGCCTGACTGGAGGTTTCCTACACTGTTGGGTAAGGCCAAGTTGTCTAGGCCTGAATTTTTCCTGGCATATTGCATGTAGCTCAAACACGTGGGAGCTTTAAGATTTTATTTGCTTTTGGTTGACTTCCTTAACTAGAGATCTGAAGATCTAGAAATCTTGCTGAATATTTTGCTTGTATGTTGGTACTTGTGTGCCCTTTTCTCTGTACCTCTCCTAATCCCATTTCCAGGTTCCACTTTTATTTCCAGGCAAGCAATGTAAAGCCAACACCTTGGTGCAGTCATCGCAAATTTGTACTCTAGGTCTAGCTCTAAATCAGCTGCCATTTCAAAATGATCTTTTTCTCATCTTGTCTTTCCCTAACCAGCACTCCCTCACTTCCTTCCACATGATACTCCCACTAAATAAACACTTAGCCTATTGTATCTGAAAAAGATTTGGGACAATTGCCTTACCCTTTTTGATAGATCTTTTATCTGACTCAATCTTGTCTCAGTATTTCTGTAATGCAAGCCTACGCATGGGCCAGATCATTTAACTCTTCCAAATGTCTCAATCTCCAGATTATGACTGGTCCATTTTGGACTTCAGTCTGCAAATAGAAAAGGCTCTTCTAAAAAATGTGTAATTTCTTTACTTTCAGCTTTCAAATCCTTTACATTATAGTTCACCAGTGACTTTGATATCCATTACACATTAGGCTCCTTATTTTTAAAAAATTCCTTATGTTACATATTCTAAGTAAATAATCTGAGTCTCAATATAAAACAGGTGACAGTGTCAGTAATTATCTCATCATTGGAGAAAAATCACAGGAAAGCCATCCACACTTCCTATCAGAAGAGTATCATCATTTATTCTGGGCCACCTCCTTGACTCAGAATATCCTACATTTCAGGATCTACCATTTGTTCTACAATTTTATACAAAACAGTATGCTTTGGTTTGAAAGAACAGAAAGCACAATTTTAGCTGACATAAGCAATAAATGGATTACATGTTAGATACATTTCAATCAAGGTAGGTTTTCTGTGATTTGTATTAAATATCACTGAGTCCTACTCTCAGCCATGTTTCCACTTTTTGTCTTACTGATAGCAAACTGGCTTTGGCTGATCCTATGCCTTAGGAAATGTCCACAGGGAATGTGCCCTTGGATTTCTAGCACTGGCCTGGGTTACACCTGACCAGTCTTCAGGGGCTTTGAGGGAACATACAGTATCAGTTTAGGATTTGGTTATTGGAACTCTCAGATGACAGGAAAAAACATACTCTTTATGGCATCTTCCAACAACAGCAAAAGAAACAATCAAGTGAAATGGTGATATAAACTAGAGGTGGTAATATAACTTGATGCAGTCACTATGAGAACACTGTGGAGGTTACTTAAAAAACTAAAAATAGACCATGTGATCTAACAATCCCATTCTTAGATATATATCTGGAGAAAACTATACTTTGAGATGATATACGCATCCCAGTGTTCATAGAAACATTATTTAAAATTGTGAAAATATGGAAGCTACTCCTAAGTGTCCATTGACAGAGAAATGGATACAGAAGATGTGGAACATATAGATGGAATATTACTCAGCCATGAAAAGGAATGGAATAATGCCATTTGTAACAGTATGGATTGACATAGAGATTATCATGTTAAGTGAAATAAGTCAGAAAAAGATAAATACCAGGAAAGCTGAGAGGAAGGGATAAATTAGGAGGCAAAGACTAACATATACCCCCTACTGTGAATATATATATATAATTGATAGTCAACAAGGTTCTACTATATAGCTCAGACTATACCCAATATTCTATAATAACGTTTATAGGAAAAAAATCTGGAAAAGCATAGATACATGTAGGTATAGATAGACCCCTTGCAATTATATAGCTGAATCACTTTGCTGTACATTTGAAACTAACACATTGTAAATCAACTATGGTCTAATATAAAAATTAAAAATATAAAAAATAAGGAAAATTGTTTTATAAAATGAGATTTTGGCACTATTCAAAAAGGAAAAGAAGGTGAGTAAACTCTGGTTGAGAAAACAGACTACACTCCATGCCTTGACTTGTGTTTTCTTTCAAAGGAAGTATAATCCAACACAATTCAACTGAAGGAAGAAAAAATAAATATTCCTGAAATTCCTGGAAGTTGTCTCTTATGAAATAATTTTCTAAATTTTAATTGCTAATTATGGGGTTAGAATTTTGTGTGTTTTAAGATAATCTTTAAAGTACACTGAAACATATTTGATTCAGAAATACAACAGAGTGTGATTGCACCATTAATTTTCCCATCTACATTATTGGTAGGGTAACAAAGAATATAACTAATATAATAATATAAAACATAAATGTAGATGATTTTAAAGGTTTTGATGACTTTTTCATAAGTTTAACCAAAATAATGTTTAAGTAAACTTTAAAATTAAAAAAATCTGTCTCAACATAAAGAAAAGACAAATACTTAGTTTCCACGCAACAGACATTAACAAAGCAAAGAATAAACTAAAGAAAAAGTTCTGTTTTCTCCTGTAATACCAAAGGCAGTACATTTGGTTTGTTAATTCCACAAATGATAAGTAGAATTTTCATTTGTTCTTCTATAAGAATGCAAAACACTAAATTGAAATGTATCAGGATATGTCAATTTAGGTCTGCAATAAATGCTTCCTGAATCAATGAAGTAACCAAGGAGGATTTTGATCAATTCCAGGTATGGAGTCATTTTTGATTTTAACTTTAATGATTAAAAAGAAGCTCTGTAGAAACATGAGTTATATTGTTTAATGTGGATTGTGTATATCCATTTTTATTAAAGAAAGATTTCAAAATATTATAATTTAATTCTTTCCTCTTTGTGTTAACCTGGTTACCATACATTACAAAACCTTCCCCAGTAGATCTTGTAGGAATATATATAAAAATTCTCAAGTGATTTTTTATGGGAATTTATAGCAAAAGAATGGAATTAATCATTAAAAATATAAGCAAAAAGAATAATAGCATAGAAATCAGTGCTTTTCTGCCAAGGTTTATGTCCTACATAAGTTGAGTTTTTCAAAATTCAGTTAAAATATGCCATAAAATTTCTGAGGTCAGGAACATTGCACTGCTGCTGGTTTCTCTAAGGTTAAAAATCAAAATTTTAGTGAAGATAATTTATATATTGGCATGACAATAGAATCCATTTTGAGGCTAACATGGGAAAAGATTCAGCATTCTGAATACACTCACTTCTTTTCAGTATTTGAGTTCCAGTGTTGCTCCTGTGATTTAATATGGGAAATTAGCAGGATTCTATTGTTTTCATTATCAATGTGTGAGTTTATTTAGCTACCACACATTTAGAATCTAGAACTCAATGGACTGCATTTTGCTTTGATTTCCATGCAGTCTTGTTTGGCACACAATGTCTTGTGGGCTTTATGTTACAGACAATAATGTGAGTAATTGTATGCTAACATTTTAACATATTTTGTAACAAGTGTGCAACTGCAGAATTTTAAAAAAATCATGATCAAGATGAGCAGTAATATTAAGCAGTAAATTTTCTTTAAAAATTGTTTGAAAAATCAATATGAATAATTTTTAGAAAAAGAGAAGCATAATTTCTACACATATAAAGCAGAGCTCAAATAGAGGCTTCTATGTTTCTATGCAGAGTTAGAATCTCTGATAATTATCATATAAAAAATTTGCATTTGAAAGGCAAAAGAAACCACTAAATATAACCTTATAGTTATGTCACATTATCACAAATCTATAATGATTGCATGCTGCCAAACAGTGGTTCTGAAAGAAATGACAATTGCCAGGTTAAATACTTACAACGTTTGCAAAAGAAGCTTGTTCAGGTGCTAAGTTGTATCCTGCTGTTTGCAACCCCATGGACTGCTGCAGGCCAGGCTACCCTGTCCTCCACTATCTTCTAAAGAGTCTGAGTTTGCTCAAAGTCATGTCTGTTGAGTCAGTGATGTTGTCTAACTGGTTCATCCTCTGCCAGCACCCCCCCACCCCCACGCCACCCTTCATCTTCCCTCAATCTTTCCCAGCATCAAGGCCTTTTCCAATGAGCTGACTCTTCATATCTGGTGGCCAGAGTATTGGAACTTCAGCTAAAATTCTTCCAATGAATATTCAGGGTTGATTTCTTTTTGGATAGACTGGTATGATCTCCTTGCAGTCCAAGGGACTCTGATCTTAGGTTTTTGAATATTGAGTTGTAAACAAATTTTTTCACTCTCTTCTTTCACCTTCATCAAGAGTTGCTTTAGTTCTCTGCTTTCAGTCATTAGGTTGGCATTATCTGCATATCTGAGATGGTTGATAATTCTCCAGGCAATTTTGATTCTAGCTTGCAACTCATCCATACCCATATTATGCATGATGTACTCTGCATAAAGTTAAATAAGCAGGGTGACAATATAGCCTTGACATATTCCTTTCCCAGTATTCAACCAGTCCATTGTTCCTATCTGGTTCTAACTGTCACTTCTTGATCTGTATACACATTTCTCATGAGCAGAGAAGATGATCTGGCATTCCCATATCTTTAAGAATTTTCCAGTTTATTGTGATTCACCAAGAAGCGGGTTTATGTTATTCAGATAAAGGATGACGATGATGTATATGGTAGCAGACTGGTGTGGTGGCTCAGAGGTAAAAAATCCAAATGCCAATCAGGCGACTCAGATTTGATCCCTGGATCAGGCAGATCTCCTGGAGAAGGGAATGGCAACCAACTCTAGTATTCTTTCCTGAGAAATTACGTGGACAGAGGAGCCTGGCAGACTACAGTCCATGGGGTCACAAAGAGAGAAGACAGAGTGACTAAACTATAGCAGCAGCAGCAACAGTAGGTTATAACAGTTAGAGTTAATCCAGTAGCTTTCACCAAGAGGACCATATTATTATCAATCTTAATGAGTGATTAGCATTTCCATAAATGAAGGGAAAATGTAAATATTCTGCTATAATTAGAGCAAAGTGGTACAAATTAAATGCACTCACCATGCATTTAAGGAAATGTGCACACTAGTAACACTACAGATCAGAATTTTACTCACTCATTTAATACAGTAAATACACAATATATAATCTCTGTTGTTAATATAAGAATGAATACCACCTAATCACTCTGCAGTATGAAACCAAGAAGGGTGATTACTGGGAGAAAAGGAAGTATATGATACAGAATAGGGGTCAAAAATATTCCCTGTGGGTGATTTCTAGGCCATTACCTGTTTTCATAAATAAAGTTTTGTTTCCATATAGATACACTCATTATTTTGTATACTATCTGTGGTTGCTTGCTTACTACCATGCCAGTGTTGCATACCTGTGACAAAACCCATATGACTGGAAAAGCTCAAAATTTTTTTGTCTGATCCATTCCAGACAGTTCACCAACCACTAGAATAAAACACAAGGAATTTAGGTCAAGCTAAAATTATTAGTGTAACTTTAGGGCAGTCCAAGGAATATTCACTTCAGTCTTTGGCTAAGTATCATTGATTGCTTCTGATCAGTATCTTGGTTCCCTGAAGCTAATGTAATAAATCACCACACACTTTGTGACCTAAGTAGCATAAATTTATTTTCTCATAGTTCTATATGCCAGGTGTCCAAAATTTGCATCATTGGTTGAAAATGAAGGTTTTGGCAAGGCTGCACTCCTTCCAAAGGATCAAAAAAAGGACCTAATTCTGGTCTTGTATAGCTTCTGGTGACTGCCAGCATTCTTTGGACTAGGCCACATCATTCCAGTCCTCAAAGCCAGCACCGTCAGGTCTCTCTCTGCTTCATCTTCACATCACTTTCTCTTATATGTGTGCATGTGAAATCTCTCTCTGTCTCCTTCTTATGAGTATACATGTGTGCAACAGAATTTTGGGCTTATGTGGATCAGATCTGCAGTGCTTTGACACATTGGGTAGTGTTATAACAGTTAGAGTTAATCCAGTAGCTTTCACCAAGAGGACCATATTATTATCAATCTTAATGAGTGATTAGCATTTCCATAAATGAAGGGAAAATGTAAATATTCTGCTATAATTAGAGCAAAGTGGTACAAATTAAATGCACTCACCATGCATTTAAGGAAATGTGCACACTAGTAACACTACAGATCAGAATTTTACTCACTCATTTAATACAGTAAATACACAATATATAATCTCTGTTGTTAATATAAGAATGAATACCACCTAATCACTCTGCAGTATGAAACCAAGAAGGGTGATTACTGGGAGAAAAGGAAGTATATGATACAGAATAGGGGTCAAAAATATTCCCTGTGGGTGATTTCTAGGCCATTACCTGTTTTCATAAATAAAGTTTTGTTTCCATATAGATACACTCATTATTTTGTATACTATCTGTGGTTGCTTGCTTACTACCATGCCAGTGTTGCATACCTGTGACAAAACCCATATGACTGGAAAAGCTCAAAATTTTTTTGTCTGATCCATTCCAGACAGTTCACCAACCACTAGAATAAAACACAAGGAATTTAGGTCAAGCTAAAATTATTAGTGTAACTTTAGGGCAGTCCAAGGAATATTCACTTCAGTCTTTGGCTAAGTATCATTGATTGCTTCTGATCAGTATCTTGGTTCCCTGAAGCTAATGTAATAAATCACCACACACTTTGTGACCTAAGTAGCATAAATTTATTTTCTCATAGTTCTATATGCCAGGTGTCCAAAATTTGCATCATTGGTTGAAAATGAAGGTTTTGGCAAGGCTGCACTCCTTCCAAAGGATCAAAAAAAGGACCTAATTCTGGTCTTGTATAGCTTCTGGTGACTGCCAGCATTCTTTGGACTAGGCCACATCATTCCAGTCCTCAAAGCCAGCACCGTCAGGTCTCTCTCTGCTTCATCTTCACATCACTTTCTCTTATATGTGTGCATGTGAAATCTCTCTCTGTCTCCTTCTTATGAGTATACATGTGTGCAACAGAATTTTGGGCTTATGTGGATCAGATCTGCAGTGCTTTGACACATTGGGTAGTGTTCACATGTTTCAGGAGATAAGGACAGGAGGACAAAGAAACACACACACACATACACACACACACACACACACACATATGTATTTTTTTGCAGGAGGAGGCTTGTTTTAGTTTAGCATAGCTAGTACTTTGAGAAAACTAGCATTTTAATCTGGTAATCAAGTATAGTACTAATTATAGTGAAGGGACAATGGGAAAATAAAAAATATAGTATATTGTAGTAAAAACAGTGAGTTAACTAGTGCCTAAAACATGGCTTTGAATGTGCAAATTAAACAGTTCTACATTTGTAAATGTAAAAAAAATTAAAAATTGATAATAGGATTTTACATTTTATTGCCTCTTGAGATTTACAAAAATCATTTTATTACATTAGTTACTTAAATAAAGAGACTTTCAAAACTACTCAGTGTCTAGCCTTTTGCCTTCCAATATAAACAATTGCTATGTAAGCAAGAACCAGTAGTCTTGCCTGAGAAATTCCATGGGCAGAGGGGTCTGGTGGGCTACAGTTCATTGGGTCACAAAGAGTCAGACACAGCTTACTGACTAGACAAAAGCACAAAACACTGCTAACTAATGAGTTGGTGAAAACTATGGAGGCAGAAAACAGAGACAAAAAGTTCAAGAACTATGATTTCAACCTAACCTTTACTACATCAGAATGATATAGGTAGTGAGGCCTTTGTATATGGAAATCTATGACTTACAGAGTCTACGTGATGACCCTTTAGTTCTTGAGTCCAAACACACATTTTCAGTTTCTAAAGCTAAAGTATTTGGTGGTGGCTTGATGGCCCAGAGAGTCCACCTGCAATGCAGGAGACCCAGGTTTGATCATCAGGTCAGGAAGATCCCTTGGAGAAGGGAATGACCACCCATTCCAACATTCGGTCTGGAGAATCCCATGGACAGAGGAGCCTGGTGGTCCACGGATCATGAGGTCACAAAGAGTTGGACACGACTAAGCAAATAATACCTTTAAAAATAAAGATACCTAGTTATTTCTTCCTGGTCCATTGCTATGTCCTAGGATCTGACATAGGTTAGTGCTCCAACAGGAACTGGTTGACTGCCTGAGAGAATGTAACACTCACCCACAACTGAACTTGAGTTTGATGCAAGGTTCTGGACTCAGAGATGCTGTAGTTGTACAATAAGGTATTTGCATACTTAGGAAAATCATACTACTGTTTATTTACATATCCATTAAAGTACAGGTTCATGTCATAAATAATTCTTTTAAGTTCAGAAGCATATGAGGATGTGGCTCATAAAGAACAGTTTTTTTCATAAGAAAAATTAAATTGTCAAAATTAGCGTAATTTTTCATTTTTAAAAGGAGAAAAAATAGTAACTATTTAGATTACTTATTAATGAAAGGAAAAAACATCTTTGCTCCTAATTAAAGTTTGAGAAGTTATGTGTTATTATCACTGAATACTTAAGCAAGAAAAAATATTAAAAAAAAAAAAAAGAAAGAATGGAATGAGGAAAACAAGCAGGGGAAATGAGAATTTGCTCCGTAAACATGGCTGGTCACCTATATCATTTAATATCATCACTGTGTATTATAATCTGCGATGCTGTTAATTAATTTGAACATTTTCTGCTAGCTTTTTTAAAATACTTTTTTTCCATATCATACCTCTTTTATTTTTATATTTATTTTTATCCATCTTTTATTCTTTGGTATGTGTGGGCCTCCCACTGCAGTGGCCTCTTGCACTGCAGAGCACCAGTTCTGGGTGCATGCACTCCAGAGCACTGGCTCATAAGTGGACACACCAGCCATGCAGCTCTGCAGCCTATGGGATATTTCCAGGCTAGGAACTGAAACAGTGCCCATGCACTTCAAGGCGGACTCTCTGCTAACTGAGCCACCAGGGAAGCCCCTTTGCTAGCCTTTTAAACAAAGCATTTTAGAAACACATTTCAGTGACTTTGATTTCAGACAGATCACTTATATTTTACCTTCCTAATCTGCCTTAGAGCATATACTATACTAAGGTATTGAGTTAACAAAAATGTTTTTCCATAAGACATTATGGGAAAAAACCCAGTATTTGGAAAATTTATCCTATGCGAAAAATGAAATAAAGAATAAAAATGTAGGACTTATAGTCACTGAATCCACGTACTTCTGGTCCATTGCTATGTCCTAGGATCTGACATAGGTTAGTGCTCCAACAGGAACTGGTTGACTGCCTGAGAGAATGTAACACTCACCCACAACTGAACTTGAGTTTGATGCAAGGTTCTGGACTCAGAGATGCTGTAGTTGTACAATAAGGTATTTGCATACTTAGGAAAATCATACTACTGTTTATTTACATATCCATTAAAGTACAGGTTCATGTCATAAATAATTCTTTTAAGTTCAGAAGCATATGAGGATGTGGCTCATAAAGAACAGTTTTTTTCATAAGAAAAATTAAATTGTCAAAATTAGCGTAATTTTTCATTTTTAAAAGGAGAAAAAATAGTAACTATTTAGATTACTTATTAATGAAAGGAAAAAACATCTTTGCTCCTAATTAAAGTTTGAGAAGTTATGTGTTATTATCACTGAATACTTAAGCAAGAAAAAATATTAAAAAAAAAAAAAGAAAGAATGGAATGAGGAAAACAAGCAGGGGAAATGAGAATTTGCTCCGTAAACATGGCTGGTCACCTATATCATTTAATATCATCACTGTGTATTATAATCTGCGATGCTGTTAATTAATTTGAACATTTTCTGCTAGCTTTTTTAAAATACTTTTTTTCCATATCATACCTCTTTTATTTTTATATTTATTTTTATCCATCTTTTATTCTTTGGTATGTGTGGGCCTCCCACTGCAGTGGCCTCTTGCACTGCAGAGCACCAGTTCTGGGTGCATGCACTCCAGAGCACTGGCTCATAAGTGGACACACCAGCCATGCAGCTCTGCAGCCTATGGGATATTTCCAGGCTAGGAACTGAAACAGTGCCCATGCACTTCAAGGCGGACTCTCTGCTAACTGAGCCACCAGGGAAGCCCCTTTGCTAGCCTTTTAAACAAAGCATTTTAGAAACACATTTCAGTGACTTTGATTTCAGACAGATCACTTATATTTTACCTTCCTAATCTGCCTTAGAGCATATACTATACTAAGGTATTGAGTTAACAAAAAAATGTTTTTCCATAAGACATTATGGGAAAAAACCCAGTATTTGGAAAATTTATCCTATGCGAAAAATGAAATAAAGAATAAAAAATGTAGGACTTATAGTCACTGAATGATTTAAAGATTATTTTAAATGAACATCTTCAAAAATGTTTTTGTTAGCAGACATAGACCATAGACATATGGACATTGTGGGGAATGAACAATGGGTGGGAGGTGTATAGGAAGTAGCATGAAAATCTGTAGTATCATATATGAAGAAAATAGCTATAATCATTGCTCTGTGAGAAAAGGGGATCCTACAGGGGTGCTGTGCGATGATCTGGAGGGGTGGGATGGTGGGGGGGGATATACATATTTACTAATCTGGGAGCATACATATCTATAAACAACAAAACTCTGTAAAAGTTAAAAGTAAAATGAAAGTTTATTTTATTTATTTATTTTTTAAAGAATACTTTCCCTGGCAGAGTTATCTGAGGGTTCCTCAACACTAGATCTGCCTTACAAGAAATGCTGAGAGGGGTTCTTCAAGCTGAAATGAGAACGTGCTAAATAGTAACACAGAAGCATATTAAATACAAAGCACTGATAAAAACTGTACCTAGTCAAATTTAGAATACTTGAAAACTGTAATATGATGGCATGTTGACCATTTGTCTCTAGTGTAAAGGTTGAACAATAAAAGTATTAAAAGTAAAAAAAAAAAAAACAAAACAGTGCTTTTGTTTGCAAGGCTGATAGTCCGCTATCATTGTGAGGATAGAAATTTAGCCGAATGTCAAATGATGAAGCCTGAAAGTACATTAAGAGCTTTCCTTGAAATTACTAACTACAGCTGTAATAAAGTGAATTAAAATTTTGACTATAAATTTTTATTAGTAAAGATTAAAAGTAAACAATAAAAGGTGAATAATAAGTACTATTACAGAGAAACATATAGCTATAAAAGTAGTGTATCAGATGGTCAGGTGATAACATATGAGTAAATAGTACTAAGAAATATTTGTATGGAGTAGCTAATTTTTTCCCAAGTTTGTTATTTCTCTAGTTCCTCATATGTTTTGCATTCCACTTTATTATTGGTATTTTTAGTTTAGTCTCTCCAATCATATATCTTTTAAACTACAAGAAAAAAAAAAAAAACAACTCACTTCATAATGGAACTATTTACTGGGCTCTGTCAACACAGTTCCACAGACCTTACTGAGTGTGACACCCCTTTCTGCTTAAAAGAAACTGCCTGCTCTCAGCTTAAGTTCTCTCCTTTTAAATTGTCATCATGGTTTTGTCTGTCTCTTTCAAGAAAGATGCCCTGTCTTAAAGGGGGCCAAGCCAGAAAGTCATTCTGAGAACACAAAGATCTCTGGCCTCTCATGTAATGTGGGAAATCTGGCCTAAGTATATAAAACACAGTTCCTTCAGAAAGACTATGTACAATACTAAACTATTTTGAAAGTTCACAATTGTTGTTCAATCACTAAGTCATGTCTGACTCTTTGTGACCCCATGAATTGCCAGCACACCAGGCTTCCCTGTCCTTCACTATCTCCCAGAGTCTGTTAAAACTCAGTCAATTGAGTTAGTGATGCTATCAAACCATCTCATTCTCTGTCATCCCTTTCTCCTTTTGTGTTCAATCTTTCCCAACATCAGGGTCTTTTTCAATGACTCAGCTCTTTGTGTCAGGCAGCTAATATATTAGAGCTTCAGTATCAGTCCTTCCAATTAATATTCAAGGTTGATTTCTTTTGGTTTCACAGATTTGATCTCCTTGCTGTCCAATGGACCCTCAAGACTCTTCTCCAGGACCACAATTTGAAATCATCAGTTGACAATATTATATGTAAATATTCCATACAGTACAGTAGAGCAATGGTTCTCCAAATACATTTTCCTAACAGAAGTGTCATCTTCGGCATCTCCAGGGAGCTTGTTAGAAATACAAATTACTGAATCACCACCAAGACAGAATTTCTGGCGAGAGGATCAAAGAATACATATGAAATAATCTCTCCAAGTAATTCTGATTCATGCCCAAGTTTCCAGAAACAAAAGAAAACCTCTGGATAATGGGAAATATGAGTTCTAGAATGGGAAGTATTGGGTTGGTCAATGTGTGAATGAACTTTCTGGTCAGTCAACTTCATTTGTTATTTTTCTCTAGTTCCTCATATGTTTTGCATTCCACTTTATTATTGGTATTTTTAGTTTAGTCTCTCCAATCATATATCTTTTAAACTACAAGAAAAAAAAAAAAAACAACTCACTTCATAATGGAACTATTTACTGGGCTCTGTCAACACAGTTCCACAGACCTTACTGAGTGTGACACCCCTTTCTGCTTAAAAGAAACTGCCTGCTCTCAGCTTAAGTTCTCTCCTTTTAAATTGTCATCATGGTTTTGTCTGTCTCTTTCAAGAAAGATGCCCTGTCTTAAAGGGGGCCAAGCCAGAAAGTCATTCTGAGAACACAAAGATCTCTGGCCTCTCATGTAATGTGGGAAATCTGGCCTAAGTATATAAAACACAGTTCCTTCAGAAAGACTATGTACAATACTAAACTATTTTGAAAGTTCACAATTGTTGTTCAATCACTAAGTCATGTCTGACTCTTTGTGACCCCATGAATTGCCAGCACACCAGGCTTCCCTGTCCTTCACTATCTCCCAGAGTCTGTTAAAACTCAGTCAATTGAGTTAGTGATGCTATCAAACCATCTCATTCTCTGTCATCCCTTTCTCCTTTTGTGTTCAATCTTTCCCAACATCAGGGTCTTTTTCAATGACTCAGCTCTTTGTGTCAGGCAGCTAATATATTAGAGCTTCAGTATCAGTCCTTCCAATTAATATTCAAGGTTGATTTCTTTTGGTTTCACAGATTTGATCTCCTTGCTGTCCAATGGACCCTCAAGACTCTTCTCCAGGACCACAATTTGAAATCATCAGTTGACAATATTATATGTAAATATTCCATACAGTACAGTAGAGCAATGGTTCTCCAAATACATTTTCCTAACAGAAGTGTCATCTTCGGCATCTCCAGGGAGCTTGTTAGAAATACAAATTACTGAATCACCACCAAGACAGAATTTCTGGCGAGAGGATCAAAGAATACATATGAAATAATCTCTCCAAGTAATTCTGATTCATGCCCAAGTTTCCAGAAACAAAAGAAAACCTCTGGATAATGGGAAATATGAGTTCTAGAATGGGAAGTATTGGGTTGGTCAATGTGTGAATGAACTTTCTGGTCAGTCCAACTTCACTTCCACTTCTGTGAAGACTTCCTCTCTTAGAGGAAGCAGTTGATTCTAATTATTGTCTTTTTCTCTGTGTGCCTAGCCAACAGTATTGAAATCGTGTTTCTGCCAATTACCAACTTGATACTTGTGTATCAAGCTAGATACTTAACATGTTGGTTCTAGCTTTTATCCTCTGAAATGGAATAATAATAGTAGCTTTTAATGATTACTTAATAAGGACATAATACAGTCTACTTATGTGCTGAATTTGTCTGTCACTTACTAATCTTATGTATTTTCTTTGGCAAAATATTTAAACTTCTGAGTACCAGTTTCCTATACCAAAATAATAATAATATTAAAAGAAAAGAAAGGAAAATAATGATTGCTTTTAAAGAATCACTGTACAAATCAAATCTGAAAATGTATGTTACAGCATTTAAGACTGATACAGAATATAGGATATAAACAATTCAGGGTGAAATTTATTTGTTTGAAATTCTACTCTTTAAATTTGTTTTCATCTTTTGTATATTTTCATTGCTGAACATAAATTTCAGCACTTTCTTTACTTTCCCTCTTTCTTAAAGTAATTTCTGACAGGGGATTAGTTTCAAAAATTTACAAATAGCTCATGTAGATCAATAGCGGAAAAATAAGCAACCCAATCAAAGATGGGCATAAGACATTTCCCCAATATACAGGAAGGCAAGAAGCATATTAATAGATTTCAACAGTGTTTATTATTAGAGAAACACAAATCAATACTACAATGAGACATCACCTCACACTGGACAGAATGGCCATCATCAAAAAATCTGCAAACAATAAATGCTAGAGAGGGTGTGGAGAAAAAGGAACCCTCCTGCGCTGTGGGAGGGAATGCAAATTGGTGCAACCATTAAGAAGAATAGTATGGAGGCTCCTTACAAAAACTAAAAATAGAACTACCATATGATCCAGCAATCCTATGCTTGGGTATATGTTTGGAGAATTCTGTGGTTCAAAAGTATACAAGCTCCCCAATTTTATTGAATTGGGATAATGGGAAATATGAGTTCTAGAATGGGAAGTATTGGGTTGGTCAATGTGTGAATGAACTTTCTGGTCAGTCCAACTTCACTTCCACTTCTGTGAAGACTTCCTCTCTTAGAGGAAGCAGTTGATTCTAATTATTGTCTTTTTCTCTGTGTGCCTAGCCAACAGTATTGAAATCGTGTTTCTGCCAATTACCAACTTGATACTTGTGTATCAAGCTAGATACTTAACATGTTGGTTCTAGCTTTTATCCTCTGAAATGGAATAATAATAGTAGCTTTTAATGATTACTTAATAAGGACATAATACAGTCTACTTATGTGCTGAATTTGTCTGTCACTTACTAATCTTATGTATTTTCTTTGGCAAAATATTTAAACTTCTGAGTACCAGTTTCCTATACCAAAATAATAATAATATTAAAAGAAAAGAAAGGAAAATAATGATTGCTTTTAAAGAATCACTGTACAAATCAAATCTGAAAATGTATGTTACAGCATTTAAGACTGATACAGAATATAGGATATAAACAATTCAGGGTGAAATTTATTTGTTTGAAATTCTACTCTTTAAATTTGTTTTCATCTTTTGTATATTTTCATTGCTGAACATAAATTTCAGCACTTTCTTTACTTTCCCTCTTTCTTAAAGTAATTTCTGACAGGGGATTAGTTTCAAAAATTTACAAATAGCTCATGTAGATCAATAGCGGAAAAATAAGCAACCCAATCAAAGATGGGCATAAGACATTTCCCCAATATACAGGAAGGCAAGAAGCATATTAATAGATTTCAACAGTGTTTATTATTAGAGAAACACAAATCAATACTACAATGAGACATCACCTCACACTGGACAGAATGGCCATCATCAAAAAATCTGCAAACAATAAATGCTAGAGAGGGTGTGGAGAAAAAGGAACCCTCCTGCGCTGTGGGAGGGAATGCAAATTGGTGCAACCATTAAGAAGAATAGTATGGAGGCTCCTTACAAAAACTAAAAATAGAACTACCATATGATCCAGCAATCCTATGCTTGGGTATATGTTTGGAGAATTCTGTGGTTCAAAAGTATACAAGCTCCCCAATTTTATTGCAGCACTGTTTCTAATAGCAAAGTCACAGAAGCAGCCTAAATGCCCACTGACAAATGAATGGAAAAAAAAAAAAAAATCAGGTGGTTTGTGTGGATTCCACACATGCACACAATGGAATGTCACTCAGTGATTAAAAACAATGAAACAAGGTCTGCGTCTGCCGGCACACTCGCCAGCTCTTCTCCCCTATCGTGGAGGAACGGTGTGCCCCTTCCGTCACAGGCTGCATCTTCCACTGACCAGCCTTGCTTTCTTCCCACCTTCTCATGTCTTACGTAATGTATTATCTCCCTCCACCACCAGGAGAACGAGGGCGGGGTTTCACATCCATTTGGTTGGCTGCAGACGGGTGAGGAGGACAGGAGGTCGTCCTGGGTGAGTCCACGGGTTAGGGCCTGAGAAGACTGGAGGGGCCCCCGTCTCAGCTGAGCTAGGTCACTAATGGAGCGAGTGTGGAGGGCAGGTCAGAAATTCAGTGCAGGATGTGTGAGCACGTTAGACACCCGTGTGGAGCTGTCGAGTGGGCCGCAGGAGGCGCATGTCTCAGCGAGGAGGCGCGGGGAGAAACACGTCCTCAGCATACAGGCTTTGCAAACCGTGGACATGGTGAGCGCTACAGGAAGTGACTGGACGGTAAAGCTCAGCCTGAGCTCTGGACACCCCAGCACTCTGACCTTGGGGAGGTGGACAGAAGCCATCAAGGAGCTGGGCAGGAGCAGCCCCGACCGTGATGAGGAGGGAAAGCCAGAGGACCTCCTGTCCTGAATTCAAGGGACAAGAGTCTGTCCATGAAGGAAGCAAGAGGGGTCCGCCATGCCCAGGGCTGCTGACCAACGGGATACATCAAGGTCGCTGGCGCTGTCGCTAGCATATGGCCCTCTGGAGCTGATCCATGTTTCCAGCCTTGCTCTGCCTGCCAGCTAGTAGACGCGAGCAAAGGGATGAAGGCATTCTGGATTTGTCAAGGTTTCTCGTCTAGCTTTAAAAAAAAAACAAACAAAGAACCCATCAACGTGGGAAGACCTAAGCCCTCTGTGAGCATACCGTGCCTGGAACCCCTGAAATGTACATCAGGGTTTTGAACAGTGGCTTCAGAAGCAAAGTGACGTTGAGGCCCTCGATTCTGGACCTGTCTGTGGCTGTCGGCCCTGTCTTTCGGTGATCAGTGGCTGCCTCTGCCACACCCACTCTGCACACTCTCCACCTGACACAACTGGCCTTGCGGTTGTACCTGAGGCACTGAGAGACTTTCCTGGCAGGGGGTGGTGGCATCCCCATGACATAGGCTGTTTATTGGGGGATGGTCTCTCTCTCTCTCTGGGTCCTGGTGGCGCTCCACTCCAGGGTGTCCCTTCCCCTCACTGAGGGGAGCCAAGGGACCCAAGGGGCCGGTGGAGTCCTCTCACCCCAGTCATAGGGGCCTGACTGCAGCCAAGTAGATTTTTCAGTACAAGAAGCAGGAAGGAGTGGTAGAGACGGAGAGAGAGCCCACAAGTGCCAGTGCTGACCTCAGTCGAGAAGCCAGTGCCATCATGCCAAACCCTCTAGTTTATCAAAGAAAATGCATGTACCCCAAGTCGGTTGCCATGCCCTCCTCCAGGGAATCTTCCCCACCCAGGGATTGAACATGTCTCCTCCATCTCCTGCATGGGCACTTTACCACTTGCGCCACCTGGCAAGCCCTTAGAAAAAAACAGCCTGCAGACAGGATCCTGGCCAGTCTGGCAGAAACCAGCCCGGGAGGACATCCTGAGCAGAGCCAGCTCTCCTGCATCCGTTTGCTGTGGCCAGCTGAGAGAGAGAGGCTTGCAGACATTGTGAAGATCTGGATTTAAGGAAGAAAAGTCCTAGAAGGAACTCCCATTCTGAGCAGTGAACTCTCATCATGTCTTTAGCAATGTGCGTTTTTCAGTTAGTTACAGTTGCTTTACTCTGATGCTTTTGTGAAAGTGAGATTCATGGAAAGTAACCTCCCACAAGCTCTTGGTCACCAACATGGCTGCCAATCACAAGGCGTCAAAGGTTGGGTAAGAGATGTCACCACGGATGAAGACTCCACCTACCTTTGGTCCCTCCTGTTTGAAAGCTGGCGATCTCAAGCCAAACTGACTGGGAAGAGAAGTGGCCACCACAAAGGGAGATCACTTCCTCCCAGAATGTCAGATGAAGGACCTTTCTTTCCATTCCTTCCCTCTGACCGTCCTTTCCCTAATTCTTACCCTGTGAAGAATTACCTTTTTTGATTTTTCAGTCCATCTTTTTGCTTTGAAGAGAACGGAGATAGATCCAAACCTCCAAACAACTGTTTATTTGGTTAACTCCATGATGCTGATGATTATGTGCTCCTGTCCATCACAGCTTCTCCCTGATTTCCAGTGCCTCAGTTTCTCTGGATCCAAGCTCAGCAGCCCCTGTCTCTAGTGGGGTCCACTCCCTGACCCTGGGGGGTCTGCCACCTGGGGAACCTTGCCTCTGGACTGTGGACAGAGACAGGGACACGAGGCAGAGCAAACCAGGATATAGCCACCTGTGCTGACAAAGACCCTTCCGTCGCAGTGGCCTCCAGGGCTGTCACAGGCTTCACCTGAATTCTCAGGTAGGATTCAGAGGGTCAGAATATACTTCCCTCGGCAGATCCTTCCCTTCCCTGGCCAGGAGCTGATGCGCAGGAGGCCTGTGGTCTGTAAGCTGCCCTTACCTCTTGCAGATACTGCAGAATCTGCTGGTAAAGCAACAGCTACCAAATACAAATGCCTAGACTGACCAGAGTTGTTCCTGATGAGAAAAGCCTCTTCCGGCCTGTCACCGAGCAAGGCGATGTCTGAGCTGTGACCCCCACCACTCTGGCACCTGGACTCGCACTTCCGGGGAAAGGCGAGACTCGGCCACAGCAGACTGCCGAACAAACCAGGCACTTTCTTAGGCCAGTAAACCAACAGGAGCTTCCTTTGGGGATCATTCTGCTCCCAAGAGTAGTCCCCACAGGATAATACATCCTCTCAAAAGCTTCAGACGCAGCTTTGCAGCCACGAGCCACCAAGCAGTCAACTCCCTTGAACAGAGCGTCAGAAAAGGAAGGGAGAGGACTAACTGACAGTGTGTGGACCTAATGTCCTGACCTGTGAAGGCCACATGGAGATTCAGCAAAAGGCTGTTAAGAGCTCCAGAGCCACAGCTGGGCGTGGCCCTAATGCCTTACCTTTGGATCACAGATGAAAAGGGGGGAATTGTTAACAACAGACCCCAAATGCAGTCCTTGAGGCTAAGCTCCACGTCATCACACCAAGACTTGACTTCACAGTTTCAGCTCCCTCAGGAATGGAACCCTAAATCCGGACTCACCCAGGCAGCACCGTGAGGATGTGGCTTGCCATACCCTGAGGGAAAGTGACCGGGCCATCCCCTACCAGTTCACCTGCTGAAACTGCCTCGTTCCTGCTCCCTTCTACCCCCACGTCTTAGGTTTCTGTACAGCTCCTTGGAGCTGCTTTCTATCTGTTGGATTGGAAGCTGCCTGATACATAAGTCACGGAAATAGAGCCAGCACCATCTTTTGAAAAAAAAAAAGAATGAAACAAAGCCATTTACACAAACATGGATGGACCTATACATTATCATACTAGGTGAAGTAGGTCAGCCAAAGAAAAACAAATACCATATGTTATCACTTATTTGTGGACTGTTAAAAAAATGATACAAATGATACAAAATGTTACTTATCTACAGAACAGAGACAGACTCACCAGATTTAAGAGAATGAATTTATGGTTACTAGCAAGGCAAGGGCCTTGCCTTGCAGGGAGGGATAGTTATGAAGTTTGAGATTGACATATACACACTACTATATTTTAAATAGATAACCAACAAGGTCCTACTGAAGAAATATTCCTATACGACAACTGCATATCAAGTATTGTTTGGCATTCTTCTATTGGCTGGATAATAATAGACCTACTCAAAGCGAATATGCCCCTATCTGACTTCCTGATTGGTGTTCTATTTTTTGGTCTCTAGCCAAGAAAGTTCCTCTGCTTACTTACTACATTATTTGAATAAATGGCAATTTCTTCTACATACTCAGACAAGAACTTTGAGTCACTCTTGATTCTTCTCAAAGCTTAAAAGAACGCAGCTTTGCAGCCACGAGCCACCAAGCAGTCAACTCCCTTGAACAGAGCGTCAGAAAAGGAAGGGAGAGGACTAACTGACAGTGTGTGGACCTAATGTCCTGACCTGTGAAGGCCACATGGAGATTCAGCAAAAGGCTGTTAAGAGCTCCAGAGCCACAGCTGGGCGTGGCCCTAATGCCTTACCTTTGGATCACAGATGAAAAGGGGGGAATTGTTAACAACAGACCCCAAATGCAGTCCTTGAGGCTAAGCTCCACGTCATCACACCAAGACTTGACTTCACAGTTTCAGCTCCCTCAGGAATGGAACCCTAAATCCGGACTCACCCAGGCAGCACCGTGAGGATGTGGCTTGCCATACCCTGAGGGAAAGTGACCGGGCCATCCCCTACCAGTTCACCTGCTGAAACTGCCTCGTTCCTGCTCCCTTCTACCCCCACGTCTTAGGTTTCTGTACAGCTCCTTGGAGCTGCTTTCTATCTGTTGGATTGGAAGCTGCCTGATACATAAGTCACGGAAATAGAGCCAGCACCATCTTTTGAAAATAAAGAATGAAACAAAGCCATTTACACAAACATGGATGGACCTATACATTATCATACTAGGTGAAGTAGGTCAGCCAAAGAAAAACAAATACCATATGTTATCACTTATTTGTGGACTGTTAAAAAAATGATACAAATGATACAAAATGTTACTTATCTACAGAACAGAGACAGACTCACCAGATTTAAGAGAATGAATTTATGGTTACTAGCAAGGCAAGGGCCTTGCCTTGCAGGGAGGGATAGTTATGAAGTTTGAGATTGACATATACACACTACTATATTTTAAATAGATAACCAACAAGGTCCTACTGAAGAAATATTCCTATACGACAACTGCATATCAAGTATTGTTTGGCATTCTTCTATTGGCTGGATAATAATAGACCTACTCAAAGCGAATATGCCCCTATCTGACTTCCTGATTGGTGTTCTATTTTTTGGTCTCTAGCCAAGAAAGTTCCTCTGCTTACTTACTACATTATTTGAATAAATGGCAATTTCTTCTACATACTCAGACAAGAACTTTGAGTCACTCTTGATTCTTCTCTGTATTTCACATTTCATTTTTAAACTTCC
The DNA here is from genome assembly GCA_022376925.1 of Tragulus kanchil. NCBI lineage: Eukaryota > Metazoa > Chordata > Mammalia > Artiodactyla > Tragulidae > Tragulus > Tragulus kanchil. The sequence continues at coordinate 74,858,753 of JAIOJX010000024.1, forward strand.
ATTTTTTTTTTCTATCTTCAAAAATATTTCCAGGCCTTTTACACGGTACTATACCTACTGCATTCACTCTGGCCTGGGTCACCATCTTCCCTCATCTGTCTGCTCAAGAGCCACCTAACTCATACCAAACTTCAAGCCTCTGCACCTTCTTTACTCATGTACCAGCACAGATGCCAGAGTGATCTTCCAATAATTAAGCCATGTCCAGTTTCTCTTCTCCTTATACGCCAATTCCTCCCAAACCTTATTCAGATAAAGAGATGGTCTCCAAATCAATTATTTTTCAACTATTTGTAGAGCAAAGGACCACTCTCCCCATGTTGGCATGAACCAATACTGTTGAAAAATTAAAAAAGAAACACAAACAAATGAATGAACTCTTTAAAGGGTAAGCATACATGTTAAGTTGCTTCAGTCATGTCTAATTCTTTGCAACCTTATGAACTGTAGCCCACCAGGCACCTTGAACCATGAGATTTCCCAGGCAAGAATTGTGAAGTGGGTTACCATGCTCTCCTCCAAAGGATCCTCCTGACCTGTATCTCTTATGTCTCCTGCATTGGCAGGTGAGTTCTTTACCACTAGTACTACCTTGGAAGCCCAGGAACAGCATGTAGATTCTAACAGTGGTGACAAACTTGCTTGTCTCAGTAAGGCCAACTAGCTGTAAAAGTGTCTAGATATTTTCTCTCAGTGTCTGTATTTATCTTCGCACAAATACATGTATCACTCTTTGAATAACTCTGCAGAAGGCTGTCTATCCATCTATGCTTAATTTTTCAGCCTCGTCTTCTACACCTGCCCCTTCCTCAATCTGCTAACTGTGCTACTAGTATCTCTTCCAGGAGGGCAGACCCTCTTCTGTTCAAACCTTATATTGTGGATATACCTTCTCACAGAACTCTTCCTCCTCGAAACGTAGTTACATAGATCCTCCTTGCTTTATTAAACAACAATTTCTCACTGAAGCGTTTTCTTTTTTTCTTTTTTCTTTCTTTTTTTAGGGGGTGAGGTAGGGAGGGAGGGGGGCAGGCAGGCCACTTCTATTGGTCTTTCATTTATCCATTTTCATACATCTTTGTTCTTTGGCCCGTGTGGGCCTCCCATTGTGGTGGCCTCATGCGTTCCAGAGCTCCGGCTTGGTAATTGGACACATCAGTCCAGCTGCTCCACAGCATGTGGGATCTTCCCAGGCCAGGGATCGAACTGGCACCCCTTGCACTGTAAGGTGGTGTCCTTACCCACTGGACCACCAAGGAAGCCCACTGAAGCCTTTTCTGACTACCTACGTAGAACTGTACCATTCCTTATTTTCTCCTTTCAACCAATCATTATTATCATGTCATGTATTTTCCCTAATTAAGTTGTCCATTGTCTGTCTTTTCAACCAGAATGTAAACTCCACACGGGTAGTGATTTGTGTCTGTTTTTCACATCTGTGTTCACAATGGCTTGAATAGTGTCTGATCCATGACAAGTGCTCAGTAAATGTTCATTGAATAAGAATGATAGAAATGAGTGAATATTTTAATAGTATACAGATACTTAAATGACCAATGAAATCATGATATTTATTATGAGAATTTTCAGTAGAATTATTAAAGCCAAGGCTCACTGATAATCCTATATAATTTCCCAAATTGTGGAATAGGTTATGGTTCTAAATTATTTGGATTAATGCACATTAGACTAAAAGAGACAGTTAAAATGTAGTAGATACTCTTCAGGAAACAGTAGCTTAGACCAGTTTTCAGGAGTGATACAATTTCTAGTTTTAAATGAAATTATTTTGTCATTAAATTTTGCTAGCTCACTAGATGAATTTCTTTAATAGTTCATCATGGAAACACAATAGTTATGTAAAGGTATTGGTTTCTTAGTCCAATATTTGCAAGGAGAAAAATTAAATAAAAAACAATCCATAAAACAAAGTTATGGAGCCTTGAAATAACAATTTTTGCTCTGTAAAATCTACTGCTGATACTCAGGTATATTTGATTTTTTTTTTTCTTAATCTCCTAGAGCTTTATCAATTTCCAAAATTTTCTTTGCTTAGGTGCAAATGAAAGAATTGGACACTTTCCAGTTACAATTATAAGCATTTATAAAAGTATTTCTAGGGATCATTGATTTCAATGTAACTATTTTAAAGAAGAGCATGAATTTCAGAGAGAAAAGGATTAATATTCAGAGGACACATTTCTCTTTATTCTCAACTCAGTGTTACTTTTTATTATACTATAACAGATCTTATATAACATTAGTAAAGCAATAAAAAACTCAGTATTTTAATTCTAATTTAAAAAGTGGTCAAACAATACACTATAAAAGGTTTCTTTTGTCTATTTCAAATATAAATTTTACTTTAAAATAAATAAGTAACAATTTCTTTGCTGAACATTTGACATACAACTGAAACCTTTGAATATGAATCTAAAGGAAAGTGAATTCTCTCTCCTATAAATGACTGATTTCCAATTCAGATTGCTTTAAATTTAGGTGAAAACTTCAAAAAGTCTCAGGAAGTAATCCGAAGGGATAATTTAATCATCCCATCACTACTTTATAGTAACCATATAGTGATCTACTAAGACAAAGGATACTTTTAGCAATTTGTTTTCCTATTTCTACAGCTTTCAAGCTTTCAGCATTTTTTTTTTTTTTAAGGATCCTTAGAGCACACATCTTCTTTTTCATATTCATACCTGATTTATTAAAAGGAAAAAAAACCTTGTCATAGCAATGACATTCAAAAAGCATTAATAAACTTAAACCATCTAAATGACCACATTCTCAGTCTTAGACTGAAGTGTATCAGCATATGAAAGAGTGGCCTCCTGGTCATAAATAACACCAGATTAACACTGAAAGGTTTATTCTACAACAGAAATGTAAATGGTTGTCTAATGATTCAGTGACTTAAAGGGATTTTAGTAAGAAGTTTTCTACAGTACAGACTAAAAGTACTACATTTGTTTTTATCTCAACCACTGAGGTTATAAATTAATTCTAAGGCCCTAGGAGGGCCTACATGTATTTAGAGTATGCATTATATTGATCCATTGCTACAAGAAGGCAAGGTGGACTATTTACTATATATATATATATATATATATATATATATATATATATATAGACATGTATATGTGTATCTACACACATGTTTATTGATGGTTCATTGTTCCCACTAAATCATTCCCATTTTCAAATTAATCACTGTACTTTGTGCATGCAAATGGGATACATTGAAGCTTATGTGACTCTATTTCTTATCCTCCCATAGTGGACACTAATGAAAACTGAAGGAGTAGCAATAAAAGGTCAGAAGTAATGGAACAGAGTGATGATGAATGACTTACAAGCAGTGGAAATTTTATAGTCATAGTCTCCTTAATATTTTCTTAATTAAAATTATATCTTTTATATGTAAATACGTATATATATCTGCATCTTTATACATATATACATATATGTATCTGCATCTTTATACATATATCAATAATGATGGTATTTAAATACAGTTTTTATTGCAGGTTATGTTGCAGCCAGCAAACATGCCCATGAAATGATGAAAGGACTGTTTTAAGTGATTACGCTTATTATGAAGGATACACATTACTTTAAAAAGCTCACAAAACTTCAATTTTATATGTTATTCCTATTAAAAGCCACATTATAGAACTGATATTGGCTTTATTTCAAATTCAGGAAACTTTTTTTTTGTATAAGTTTTATTTGGAGAATTCATTATGAATGACAAAATCTAACAGTAATGCTATAAAGACTATAATAGCTATATTTTTCCAAGAAAAGTTAAAGATATTATTATTGATGATTATAAAAAACCTTGTCATAGCAATGACATTCAAAAAGCATTAATAAACTTAAACCATCTAAATGACCACATTCTCAGTCTTAGACTGAAGTGTATCAGCATATGAAAGAGTGGCCTCCTGGTCATAAATAACACCAGATTAACACTGAAAGGTTTATTCTACAACAGAAATGTAAATGGTTGTCTAATGATTCAGTGACTTAAAGGGATTTTAGTAAGAAGTTTTCTACAGTACAGACTAAAAGTACTACATTTGTTTTTATCTCAACCACTGAGGTTATAAATTAATTCTAAGGCCCTAGGAGGGCCTACATGTATTTAGAGTATGCATTATATTGATCCATTGCTACAAGAAGGCAAGGTGGAATTTTTACTATATATATATATATATATATATATATATATATATATATATATAGACATGTATATGTGTATCTACACACATGTTTATTGATGGTTCATTGTTCCCACTAAATCATTCCCATTTTCAAATTAATCACTGTACTTTGTGCATGCAAATGGGATACATTGAAGCTTATGTGACTCTATTTCTTATCCTCCCATAGTGGACACTAATGAAAACTGAAGGAGTAGCAATAAAAGGTCAGAAGTAATGGAACAGAGTGATGATGAATGACTTACAAGCAGTGGAAATTTTATAGTCATAGTCTCCTTAATATTTTCTTAATTAAAATTATATCTTTTATATGTAAATACGTATATATATCTGCATCTTTATACATATATACATATATGTATCTGCATCTTTATACATATATCAATAATGATGGTATTTAAATACAGTTTTTTATTGCAGGTTATGTTGCATCCAGCAAACATGCCCATGAAATGATGAAAGGACTGTTTTAAGTGATTACGCTTATTATGAAGGATACACATTACTTTAAAAAGCTCACAAAACTTCAATTTTATATGTTATTCCTATTAAAAGCCACATTATAGAACTGATATTGGCTTTATTTCAAATTCAGGAAACTTTTTTTTTGTATAAGTTTTATTTGGAGAATTCATTATGAATGACAAAATCTAACAGTAATGCTATAAAGACTATAATAGCTATATTTTTCCAAGAAAAGTTAAAGATATTATTATTGATGAAAGTATGAGTTCACCTCAAAAAATCGATTTCTGTGGAAATCTAACTAGATATAATATTACTGTAATGGTAAGCATTCCTTGTGAAGACTAAGAGACATGAATCATGGTAAACATTTTCAACTAAACCATGTGATGAACTGGCACAAGCTATGACTTCTACAAATAGAATTGCTTTTTAAAAAAGTTCATTGAAAAGATAAATTGTCTCCTTTTCCCATGAACACCACTATCATTCTCAGAATAGTGGTTTCCTCCTTTTGCAAAATTATAATAATTAAACATTATTAAAACAGAAATGTCAGTTTTGCGAAACTTCGCTTTGCATTCCAGAAGCATTCAACAAAGAATTGACAGGAAGAACTGCAATTCTCAGTGAATGACATGTTATCTGCAATATTAGAGCAAAATTATGTTTAGAGAACAAAATAATTTTGCTTCTATAAGCACTGACAGAGCCAAGAATATTAAAATAACACATGGGCAGTGTGCTAATAATTACCTCCCATTCTGTCAAACCTCTTCATAGATGCTTGTTTATTCTGTGTTCTTTCTTGTTAAGCTTCTTTCTATGTTTCTGTGATTTCTCTAGCTGAAAGTGGAAAAGCTTACTCATGTCCCTGTAAAATGTGTTATTTACCTGGAGAAAATAGCTGTGCCAAATAAAAATGTACATCTTAAACATGAACTCTGAAAATGGATAAGGTGAGTACCTCCTTGGCAGTCCAGTGATTAAGACTTGGTTTTTCAATGTAGGGAGTGAGGGTTCAATTCCCTGGTCAGGGATTGAAGATATTGCACACCTTGTGGCCAGAAAAAAATAAAATAAAATAAATCCATAAATAAATAAACAACAGATACAATATTGTAATAAATTCAATAAAGATATTTTAAAGATAGTTCACATTTAAAAATCTAAAACTGATTCTCTAACACATACATATGAAATATAGTAAGGTGGTACAAATAAATAAACATGCAGAGCAACAATGGAGAAACAGACACAGAGAACAGACCTATGGACATTAGGAGGAAGGAAGAGTGGGTGAGAGGTTTGGAAAGAGTAACTTGGAAACCTACATTATTATATGTATTATATGCATATGGACTGCACCCATTCACTCTGTCCATGGGATTTCCTAGGAAAAAATACTCCAGGAATGAAACCCCTTAATTTGACTCAACAGGGGAAGTCTCACCCAGTCCAGACACAGAAAGGATTAACAGATTGATAGTTCTTTCTCTACTCCATGGGTGCTGGTGCATGACTGTTCTTAGTTGGAGTGCTTTTTAAAATGTAAAGCATATAAAATATTTTATATAAAATATAATTTATGTATTTCATCTGTGCAAATTTATACACATATAGGCATGCAGATTGAATGTCAGTGTCCCTTCAAAATTCCTATGCTGACATTTTAAATCTCAAATGTGATATTTGGAGGTCCTGTCTTCAGGATGCATTTATTATAGAATGAAAATATATTTCAAGTTCATCCTCACAATTCATTGCTTTGTTTTCTACCAAACAATTCTTAAATATTTTACAAAGTCCAATACGATTATTGTGAAATCTTTGTCCTTTTTCATTCTAAGATATGCATTTTGTATTTTCACATTTCTTAAAATTATGACAGATTTTAAAATCAAAGTCAAAAACACATGCCAGCCACCAGATGGCTAGACTGTGATGCATTTTGCACTGTCTGTGCAAGTTTAAATTTAGCCAAACCTAAAAGGGATATGAATGCTACTTCAGTCACAATTCTGCATTCATGATTCCTCTCCTGCTTGAACAGTAGGCAATGCAATTGAAAAAAAAGAGAAAAATTGCTAAATCCTAAAATAGATAATGACAAAATAAATAACGACAAAAATGTCAGAGGTTGCTTGTGACTGAGACGTGTTTTCTAGGTTTTCACTTGGGGCCCAGATATCTCTTTGCAAAATTTGTCCAGCTAGCTAGAATGTATTGAATTTCTAATAATATATGAATCCAATGGAGGTGTGGAAGTCGGGCGGGGTGGGGGGATACAGTCTGACCAGTAAAAGTGTCACAGGAAATCCTGTCGTCCTATAAATTAATGCTGTCTGTTCTAAATGTCTAAAACAAGATCTCCCTACATACTGAGCATTCCCACCCCAAAATGTCACCAGCTACTGCGATAGTTTCATAATTGTTTTGGTTATGAGTAAGTTAAAGAAAACCTTATACTGTGGGTTGAAAACAGCATTAACTAAAATTCTAGTTTTTGCACAGAACTTATTATGGTCTTACTGTTTTCAATATATCACTCTGTACAGGCAAACCTCAGAATATCACAGGTTTTATTCCAGACCATTGCAATAAATCCAGTGTTGCAAGAAAGTAGTCACATCAGCTTTTTGACTTCCTAGTGCATATAAAAATTATGTTAACATTATGCTGTAGTTTATCAAAGACATTACGTCTAAACAGTATGTATATTATTGTTGTTCAGTTGCTTAGTTGTCCAAATCTTTTGTGCCTCCATTGGCTACAGTCTACCAGGCTCCTCTATCCATGGGGTTTCCTAAGCAAGAATACTGGAGTGGTTACCATTTCTTCCTCCAAGGGATATTTCCAACTCAGGGATCAAGTCTTAGACTCCTGCATTGGCAGGAGAGCTGAGCCAGCAAGGAAGTAAACTATGTACATAAATTAAAAAGCACTTACTTGCTAAAAATGCTATTATCTGATTTTGAAGTGAGTGGTCATCTTTTTGCAACAGTAACATCAATATCACTGACCACATGTAATAATTTAAAAGTTTTGAAACATAGCAAGAATTATAAAAATGTAACACAGAGACACAAAGTGAGGAATTACTATTGGAAAAACTGAAATCCAAGTCTTTAGTTGCCACAAACCTTAAATTTGCAAAAGTTCAGTATCTGTGAAGCACAATAAAGCAAATTATGATAGAATAAGGTATGCCCGTTGACACTTCTCATTTTTCACAATGACCCTATGAGGTAAGTACTATTATTTATGATGGATTAGAGATGCAGAAACAAGCACACAAAGGTTAATAAAACTGCTACATTAATATGAAGACAAAAGTAAAAACAAACAGTCCATCTAGTTATAGAGTACACGGGGTGGGGGATACAGTCTGACCAGTAAAAGTGTCACAGGAAATCCTGTCGTCCTATAAATTAATGCTGTCTGTTCTAAATGTCTAAAACAAGATCTCCCTACATACTGAGCATTCCCACCCCAAAATGTCACCAGCTACTGCGATAGTTTCATAATTGTTTTGGTTATGAGTAAGTTAAAGAAAACCTTATACTGTGGGTTGAAAACAGCATTAACTAAAATTCTAGTTTTTGCACAGAACTTATTATGGTCTTACTGTTTTCAATATATCACTCTGTACAGGCAAACCTCAGAATATCACAGGTTTTATTCCAGACCATTGCAATAAATCCAGTGTTGCAAGAAAGTAGTCACATCAGCTTTTTGACTTCCTAGTGCATATAAAAATTATGTTAACATTATGCTGTAGTTTATCAAAGACATTACGTCTAAACAGTATGTATATTATTGTTGTTCAGTTGCTTAGTTGTCCAAATCTTTTGTGCCTCCATTGGCTACAGTCTACCAGGCTCCTCTATCCATGGGGTTTCCTAAGCAAGAATACTGGAGTGGTTACCATTTCTTCCTCCAAGGGATATTTCCAACTCAGGGATCAAGTCTTAGACTCCTGCATTGGCAGGAGAGCTGAGCCAGCAAGGAAGTAAACTATGTACATAAATTAAAAAGCACTTACTTGCTAAAAATGCTATTATCTGATTTTGAAGTGAGTGGTCATCTTTTTGCAACAGTAACATCAATATCACTGACCACATGTAATAATTTAAAAGTTTTGAAACATAGCAAGAATTATAAAAATGTAACACAGAGACACAAAGTGAGGAATTACTATTGGAAAAACTGAAATCCAAGTCTTTAGTTGCCACAAACCTTAAATTTGCAAAAGTTCAGTATCTGTGAAGCACAATAAAGCAAATTATGATAGAATAAGGTATGCCCGTTGACACTTCTCATTTTTCACAATGACCCTATGAGGTAAGTACTATTATTTATGATGGATTAGAGATGCAGAAACAAGCACACAAAGGTTAATAAAACTGCTACATTAATATGAAGACAAAAGTAAAAACAAACAGTCCATCTAGTTATAGAGTACACACACTCTTAAATCACTATATTTTTCTCCCACATACTTAAAAAGTATATTGTTTTAGTCACCAGGAATTACTTCCATGGGAAGATTTCCTTCTTTTAAGAAATTGATTCAATGTCCCTGCCATAAAAAAGCTTTCCTTGGGATCTTGCATGTACTCCACATGATCAAGCTTGAACAAGTAAGTACTTCTTTAGTGATTTTGGTTGTCTGTTTTAATGAAAAGCCATGTAGAACCTTAATATATATCCCTAATCGTTTCTCACAGTTCTATCTCCTACTCTGTCAAAATAACAAGTCTAGCAATTTACAATAATTAATCTAACATGAGACAAAAATTTTGACAAAGACACCCTGACAGTAAGTTTTCCTTGAATTGATCTGGGACTTGCCAGCAACACAGGGTCATTGGAAGTATTATAGAAATCAAGGAAGGGCTTCCCAGGTAGTGTTAGTGTTAAAAAGAACTCACCTCCCAACGCAGGCGATTTAGAGATGTGATGTCAGTCCCTGCATTGGGAAGATTCCCTGAAGAAGAACATGACACCCCACTCCCATACTGTTGCCTTGTGGGGCCCTAAATGAAAGAGGGCCTTTGCAAGCATAAGGAAGCTTAAGCACATATTTGCAGTTTAGTGCTAAAATGACGCCTACAGGAAGAGACCAGGGCATAATCTAAAGTCCATTGTCAAAACTTCTGATTGATCCCCCTGGTTTCCATGCTCTGGGCAATGCATGCTCACCATAAATTCCTATTGCAATGTAAATACATAATTGCTTGACCTTTAGCTTGATTGGTGTAACTATAGGAAGTCCCTTGCAAAACCCCCTTGTTTGCCTATAAAAGCTGTTAGTCTACACTAATAAAGTGGAACTGCCTCGACAGAACACCTTCTGTGTCTGATTGTCCTTGGCATGTGCAGGTGGGCTGGTGGGTGGCAGCAAGCCTCGCCTCTCTCCGAGATCTCCCAGTTCAGCCTGGGGCAATCCCGCTGCCTTCCTTTCTGGCGCATTGCCACAAGGTTAATAAAACTGCTACATTAATATGAAGACAAAAGTAAAAACAAACAGTCCATCTAGTTATAGAGTACACACACTCTTAAATCACTATATTTTTCTCCCACATACTTAAAAAGTATATTGTTTTAGTCACCAGGAATTACTTCCATGGGAAGATTTCCTTCTTTTAAGAAATTGATTCAATGTCCCTGCCATAAAAAAGCTTTCCTTGGGATCTTGCATGTACTCCACATGATCAAGCTTGAACAAGTAAGTACTTCTTTAGTGATTTTGGTTGTCTGTTTTAATGAAAAGCCATGTAGAACCTTAATATATATCCCTAATCGTTTCTCACAGTTCTATCTCCTACTCTGTCAAAATAACAAGTCTAGCAATTTACAATAATTAATCTAACATGAGACAAAAATTTTGACAAAGACACCCTGACAGTAAGTTTTCCTTGAATTGATCTGGGACTTGCCAGCAACACAGGGTCATTGGAAGTATTATAGAAATCAAGGAAGGGCTTCCCAGGTAGTGTTAGTGTTAAAAAGAACTCACCTCCCAACGCAGGCGATTTAGAGATGTGATGTCAGTCCCTGCATTGGGAAGATTCCCTGAAGAAGAACATGACACCCCACTCCCATACTGTTGCCTTGTGGGGCCCTAAATGAAAGAGGGCCTTTGCAAGCATAAGGAAGCTTAAGCACATATTTGCAGTTTAGTGCTAAAATGACGCCTACAGGAAGAGACCAGGGCATAATCTAAAGTCCATTGTCAAAACTTCTGATTGATCCCCCTGGTTTCCATGCTCTGGGCAATGCATGCTCACCATAAATTCCTATTGCAATGTAAATACATAATTGCTTGACCTTTAGCTTGATTGGTGTAACTATAGGAAGTCCCTTGCAAAACCCCCTTGTTTGCCTATAAAAGCTGTTAGTCTACACTAATAAAGTGGAACTGCCTCGACAGAACACCTTCTGTGTCTGATTGTCCTTGGCATGTGCAGGTGGGCTGGTGGGTGGCAGCAAGCCTCGCCTCTCTCCGAGATCTCCCAGTTCAGCCTGGGGCAATCCCGCTGCCTTCCTTTCTGCGGGTTTCCTGCATTGCCTGAAGAATTCCATAAAGAGAGGAACCTGGCAGTCTACAGACCATAGGGTCACAAATATTCCCAGAGGATTAAAGTGACTTAGTGGGCTGTATGTCCATAGAGTTCCAAAGAGTCAGGCAACAACTGAAGTAACTTAGCAAGCACAAAAATAAAGGATTTTGTAAGAATCGTAAAGACACGGCGGGCTGCAAGCTGTTAGGGAAGAAGTTTATTTGGGAAGAGTTCCCGGGCGAGATCCACAGGTCCGAGAGATGGGCCAGGGAAATCGCGCCCCGGAGATGGGACGAGGAGGTTTTATTAGGGAGGAGGGGAGCAGGAGAAAAGGGGAGGGGGTATCCCTCAGGGCAGGCACAGAAACGAAGTCTTTGTTTAAGCTTGGCGGGAAGTCCAGTGATGAGCCCACTATCCTTCAGGTGGCTGTGGGCTGGGGGTGTGAAATTCTTGACACTTTGTGAGGAATTTTTATGGCCAAGGCTATCTCCTTATCGCAGGTCTAGGGAGATTCTCAGGCACCAGCAGGTAAGCAACTGACCCCCTGATTTGGTGCCGGGAGTCTGGTTGCGGTGTTGACCCTAACAACTTGGCCCTTTCTTATGATTATTTAGTGCTGGGGAATCTCCGGCCGCAGTGTTAACACTTTAATAGCCTACCACCCTAACATTCCAGCCTTTTTGGTGATATAGGGCGCCGAGCTTTGTCTGGCTACTTCCTGCTGAGTCTTCGTTTGGGCATGGGGAGTTTAAGGCTGGTCTGAGGGTGGTGGGCTGGTGGGCAGTCGGGAATAGGGCTGAAGGAGCATCTGATGAATAGCGACCTGTGAGATGTCTTTCATTTGGCTCAGTAGAAATCTGAGGAAACAAGGAGCAAGCATGAGTAAAAGTGAAATAATTAGAAGGGGTCCTAAGAGAGGAGTTATCCATGCCATTAGGGGAGAGCGCCACCACTCTTCAAAGGGTGGTGGGGACTGTCTACCAGAGCGAAGCTGCTCCCCCAGCCGAGTCAGGACGTTCGTGTTCTCTTCCACCAGACCTGACTCATTAATATAGTAGCAGCATTCTTCCCGCAGGAAGAGGCAGGTTCCCCCTTTGTCGGCAGTTAGGAGATCTAGGGCCCTCCGATTCTGTAAGGTTACTTTAGCCAGGGAGGTTATCTGTCTCTGGAGAGACAACATAGAGGTTGCAGAGGCTTCTGCTGCTATTTGAAGCTTTTCTTCAAGTTTTTGTTGAGTAGAAACACTATGTCCCAAAGCTCCGGCGCTAATTCCAGCTGCAGCTAATGAGGTGATCAAAGTGATTCCAGCCAGGAGAGGAAGAAAAACGGCTCTTTTCTGTCGTGCCGGAGGTCTGTAAAGAGATGCAAACTTGGCTCTGCCATACAACATTAGTTGAGGAACTAGGATAACAGGCCAACATGGGAACGGTAATTGCAGACTTATGTGATTGTAAAGAGTTTTGTTGCACCAGAAGAAAATGCCAGAGGGGGTATACAAGGTTTCTGTTACCCGTATGGTCATATTGCAAGGGGAATTCGACACACCTTTGTCATCGCAGAGGAAGTAAGTCTGTTCAGATTGAAAGAGGGGGACATCTACTGCCACAGGATTTTGGGGTTGGTTTGGTAAACTAGACTTAGATAAGTTCACGGAGTATGCTAATGGCACTGCTGCTAGTACTGGTCTATTCAAAGATGCACACAAAAAACAGTCAGATACCTGATAGTCCTTTGTGTTATTAAGCAGTTTTACACCCTGTCTGGTAACTTCTATCCAGGTGAAGGCTTCTGGGACCCATGGCTGATTTATGTCCTGATTAAGGCTAGATTCAACCTGATCTATGGTCTGTTTTACTTCTGTTAAGGTGTCTAGTCTCTCTCTCTCTATATATATATTTTTGAATATATAATGTGGTCTATGGCATCTGCTGATAGCCTCTATATAGCTTACCATATTGTCCGGATTGCCACCAGGAGTCCCAGGGGTCTTGGATGTTCATTTTCCAGGATCTTGGTGGATCTGGTGAGTTTAGCAGAGAATTGATCTAGGTGGCTTGGAGCCCTTTTTATCTGAGACACGTGATGCCAGGCTCGATCTCCCAGTAGCTTAACTGCCGTTGGGGTGGTTAGGATTACCGTGTGTGGTCTGGTCCACCGTGGCTCTATGGGCTTTGGGTGTAGAGTTTTGAGAAGCACTGAGTCTCCTGGTTGTAAGGAAGTAGGAGAGGATTGAGTGCTTGTGTTAGGTGTGTCACGATGACTGGGTTGTGGCAGGACCCGGGTCTGCGTGTTCTCAAAGAAGTTTTCGAAGCAGAGTCAAGTAAGGGAGATAAGAGGCTAACAAAGAGGTTTTAGTAGACAAGTTGTTATTGATAAGAAAGGGGCGTCCATAGAGGAGCTCAAAGGGGCTGAGGAACGTAGGGGCTCTAGGAGTAGCCCTGAGCCTGGCCAGTGTAAGAGGCAACAGTTCAGGCCAGGAAAGGCGTACTTCCACAGTTAGTTTAGCCAGGTGAGCCTTAATCAGTCCATTGGCTCTTTCTACTTTTCCTGATGATTGAGGGCGATACGGAATGTGAAGATTTCAAGAAATATTTAGAACAGAGGAGACTTGCTGTACTATCTGAGAGATGAAGGCTGGCCCGTTATCGGACTGAATGGAAGAGGGCAATCCGAAGCGGGGTATTATCTGCTCTAGCAAAATAGTGGATACAGTGTGAGCATTTTCCTGCGAGGTCGGGAAGGCTTCTACCCAACCTGAGAAGGTATCTACCAGAGTAAGCAAAAATCTCAATTTACAGCAGGGAGGCATATGGGTAAAGTCAATTTGCCAGTCTTCTCCCGGGAGGTGTCCTTTCATCTGATGTGCTGGAGGCCTGATGTGAAGCCCTCCTTGGGATGAGGTGACAGAGCAAATGTGACACTGCGAGTGGACCTGCTTAGTCAGAGTTTTTAGATTGGGGTGAAAGAATAAAGGCTCTAAGAAATGGAACATAGCTCGTGGGACAATATGTAGTGTCTGATGTACTTGGGTTAGGATGTCTAATGCCTGGGAGGCGGGAAGGGCTATTTTGTTTTGGACAGTAATCCACCCTTCTTTTGAGTAAGCACCTCCTTGTGTGTTTAAGAGTGATTGCTCTTCTGGAGAGTAGTTAGGGGTTTCAGTGGGGGTCAAGAATAAAGCAGTGTTAGTAATGGGGGGACCGGAAGTCAGGCTTCTGGCCACAGCATCTGCTCTAGCATTGCCTTGGGCTACTGAGTTATTTTGAGACTGGTGCCCTTTGCAGTGTATAACAGCCACTTTGTGGGGGAGTTGGAGAGTTCTTCTACCACCTCAGGGCAGGAAGGGGAGTGTTGTGGACTTGGGCAGTAAAAAAGCAGGGTTTAAAGGAGGAGAAGGGCATAGAGTTAATAAGGGGGTTTTCAATGAACAGCAGGTGAAACTCTTGTATGCGGGAGGGTCCCAGCAGGGAAAGAGAGCGGTGGGTTAGTAAATCTTGAAGTCTGTGGGTTGAAAAGACCGATAAGGGTTGAGAGAGCGTCAGTTTGAGAGATTCCTTTGCCAACTCTGAGGCTGCTGCTAGAGCCCGGAGGCAAGGTTGCCATCCTTTAACAGTATTATCTAGCTGCTTTGATAAATAAGCGATAGGCTGATAGGCAGGGCCTAGTGGTTGAGCCAGAAGGCCGGTTGCTATTCCTGTTTTTTCGTCGGTGAAGAGGTGAAAGGGTTTATTAGGGTCTGGTAATGCGAGAGTCGGAGAAGCGATCAGAATATCTCGAAGAACATGGAAAGCTTTTGCCACTTTTGTAGGGGAAGTCAAAGGCCCTGTGGGGGTTTCCTTCACTGCTCGATTGAGGGGCCTAGCAAGAATGGCAAAGTTGGGTATCCAGTGTCTGAAAAATCCTACTAGACCCAGGAAGGAGAGAATTTGATCAGTGGTAGTGGGAGGAGTCAGACTCCGTAGTGCCTGTATTCTATCTGTGGTCAGAGTTTTTGAGGAGCGGTTTAAGCTAACTCCTAAATAGGTGACTGTGGGGCTGGATAGCTGGACTTTAGAGGGAGTGACTCGATATCCCCTTTGTCCTAAGAAATTGAGAAGCGTTATGGCGTCTTGTTGTGAGTGAGAATAAGAGGGGCTGCATAATAGTAAATCATCGACATATTGTAAGAGATGGCTGTCCGGTAATGGGCAGTCAGTTAGGTCTTTAGCTAGAGCCTGTCCAAACAGGTGGGGACTGTCCCTAAACCCTTGGGGGAGGACTGTCCAGGTGAGTTGTTGTGAGACCTGGGTGTCTGGATCAGTCCATGTGAAGGCAAAAAGAAAATAGGAATCAGGATGAAGAGGGATGGTAAAGAAGGCATCCTTAAGATCTAGGACAGTATAGTGGGTGGTGTTTGGAGGAATATGAGAGAGAAGGGTATAAGGATTTGGGACTACTGGGTGAATAGGAATAACTGCCTCATTGATCAGGCGAAGATCTTGGACCAGTCTATAGGCTCCTGTGGGCTTTTTTATAGGGAGGATCGGAGTATTACAGGGAGAGTTGGCAGGAATGAGAAGGCCTTGGTCTAGCAACCGGGTGATGATTGGTTTGAGTCCCCTTCTATGAGCATCAGAAATAGGGAATTGGGGCTTCGATGGGAAATAAGAGGGATCTTTTAGTTTAATGAGTACTGGTTGATGGTGGGCAGTGATGACTGGGGTGGCTGTGTCCCAGACTATAGGATCAGCTTTAGTGTCAGGGAGGACTTGGGGTGACTCGATAGGAGGAACTAATAAGGAAAGGAGATGAGTGGCAGAGTCAGAGCCTATGAGCATGACCGTTTTTAAATGGGCTAGGATATCTCGTCCTAAAAGCGGGAGAGGGCAGGAAGGAATAACTAAAAATGAGTGTGTAAAGTAGGTCGAATTGAGTTTGCAAGGTAGAGGCTCTGTTTGAAAGGGTGTAGTGGGCTGACCGTCTATACCCGTAACCGAGATCTGGGAAGTAGTCAAAGATCCCGCATAGGATGGCAAAACAGAGTAGGTAGCCCCGTGTCTAAAAAAAAGGAAATAGACTTACCCGCTACCTGGAGCGTTACCCTGGGCTCTGCGAGGGTGATGGGGGTCCTCGAGTCCGGGCCGCGTCAGTCATCAGCCAAGCCCAGTAGGTCCAGAGGAGAGGGGCTGGCAGGGCTCCGATGTGGAGGCATCGAGGTCGTACCAGACCGTGTGGGACATTCACTCTTTCAATGTCCCTTCTGGTTACACAATGGGCAGGGTCCGTTAGGGACTCGGGGATTGGGGCAATTCCTTGCCCAGTGGCCTTCTTTGCCACATATTTAACATGGCCCTGGTGGGGTCTTTTGTGTGCCTTTAGATCCCCCTTGTTTGCCTTTGGCGTTGGCAGGCCTCAGGGCAGCTACCATGGCTTGGGTTTGGAGGGCTACCATCTGCTGCAGCTGGGCCTTACATGAGGCCTCGGCTTCATCCTCTCGGGCATTAAAAACTTTAAAGGCCATATTTACCAGGTCTTGGATAGGGGTCTGCGGTCCCCTTTCTGTCTTTTGTAACTTTTTTTTAATGTCAGGAGCTGATTGGGAGATAAAGTGAGTAGCAAGAATGGTGGCTCCTGCGTCAGAGGCAGGGTCTATTCGAGTATAGAGAGTTAGGGCCTCTGTAAGTCGGTTAAGGAAGAGGGCCGGATTTTCATCCGGCATCTGGGTGACTTCTTGAAGTTTGGTATATTTAACTACTTTATGTGAGACAGTCCTCATTCTTACTATTAGACATGTAATCATTTGATTTCGCCGCTGATGGCCAGGTTGCCCTGGTTGGCAATTCCAAGCTGGTTCAGTTCTGGGAACCACCTCAGCGCCTAGTGGCATAGTGTCATCAGTAAGATGTGTTTGGTCAGCATGAGCCGTGGCAGCAATTAGAATTCGTTCTTTTTCTTTTGGAGTTAGGCTGGAGGATAGGACCACCTGGAGATCGTGCCAGGTAAGGTCATATGCTTGTGTAAGATATTGAAATTTTTTGATGTATAAAGAAGGGTTAGCAGAGAAAGAACCTAGGCGTTTTTCAATTTGGGAGAGATCAGCAAGAGTGAAAGGTGCATGTAGCCGCACGACTCCGTCTGCCCCGGCCACTTCTCGAAGTGGGCATATAGGGGAAGGGTCTGTAGCAGGCGTAATTTTAGAGCGAGTGTGAGCACTAATGGGGGAGTCATAGAAAAAAGAAGGTCGCATAGATTCTGAGGATGGAAGTGTCGGGTATAAAGCCGAGGCTTGAGAAGGTACAGGCATTGAAAAGCGGGGATTAGGGGAAGTGGGAGAAAGTGAAGGGGGGGGAGGTTCTGCGGGGGCCAAAGGTGAGTTTGGTGGACTCTGGTGAGAGGTTGATTCGGGGTATGGCGGAGGTTGGGTAAAGTTACTAGGTGAAAGAGAGACAGTTTCAGGAACTAAAGAGGGTGGGGTTTCTGGCGGAGCCTGGATGGGTTTAGCCGGTGGAGAAGAAAGGTTTTCAGGAGGTTCAGAAAGTGAGGACGAGGCTTCCGCATCTAAATCAGAGAGAGAGAGAGCAGGTTTGGTGTTTCTTAGTGGTGGAGCTATCAGCGATGTAGGCGGAGTTTCTTTAGCAAGAAGGACTTGGGAGGTAGAACAGACAGCACAGAGAGAAGGACGGGAACGAACATCCCAAAAAACTTGAACATAAGGAATCTCTGACCATTTCCCATTCCTTTGGCAGAAATTATCTAAATCAGTGAGGACATTAAAGTCGTAAGCCCCATTTTTAGGCCACTGATTTGATTATTTAGAGGATATTGTGGCCACACACTATTGCAGTATTGCAGTCTTAAAGAGTGTGGGTGGGAGCCAACCAGTCCCGGACTGGATGGCTGGAGGAACAGGAGCCCAGCACGGTGGGGAGCCAACCAGTCCTGGACTGGAGGGCCGGAGGAATGGGAGCCCAGCACGGGCGGGAGCCAACCAGTCCTGGACTGGAGGGCCGGAGGAACCGGCTTGGGCAGGAGGGGTGTAAACAGCCCAAAAGGGGTCTGAGGATCAGGTTTAGATTTAGGGTTGCCCACGTTGTCACCCGAGACCGGCGGATGTGGAACTAGGCAGAGACAGGCGTCCCCGAGACTGCCTGGGACCACAGGATAGATGTTCTGCTTGGCGTGAGCAGAACACCGGAGAGTGCGAAAACCGTGGCAGACGTCTCCGCAACGGTAGTCGCCGGAAGCCACAGGGGCGGAGGGTTGCCCTGACGCGGCCGCGATTTTCAGCCAGGGGCCCGGAGCAGAGTCTCGAGTGAAAACAATGGGATTTAATAAGGGGGACTTACCACTCACGTGTGCCGGAGCGGGTGATGGTCAGAGAGGTCCCGCCGTGCCAGCGGGAGAGGAGGGCACTCGCAGGGGCCGCGAGGCTCACACTCCTCCCGGTCTTCGCACCAGATGTAAGAATCGTAAAGACACGGCGGGCTGCAAGCTGTTAGGGAAGAAGTTTATTTGGGAAGAGTTCCCGGGCGAGATCCACAGGTCCGAGAGATGGGCCAGGGAAATCGCGCCCCGGAGATGGGACGAGGAGGTTTTATTAGGGAGGAGGGGAGCAGGAGAAAAGGGGAGGGGGTATCCCTCAGGGCAGGCACAGAAACGAAGTCTTTGTTTAAGCTTGGCGGGAAGTCCAGTGATGAGCCCACTATCCTTCAGGTGGCTGTGGGCTGGGGGTGTGAAATTCTTGACACTTTGTGAGGAATTTTTATGGCCAAGGCTATCTCCTTATCGCAGGTCTAGGGAGATTCTCAGGCACCAGCAGGTAAGCAACTGACCCCCTGATTTGGTGCCGGGAGTCTGGTTGCGGTGTTGACCCTAACAACTTGGCCCTTTCTTATGATTATTTAGTGCTGGGGAATCTCCGGCCGCAGTGTTAACATTTTAATAGCCTACCACCCTAACAGATTTCAACATACATCTTATAATGGACTTACACAAATGTGCAAAATCTGGGAGAGTAAAGGTCAAGGTGGGCAATATTCACTTATGACTTCATTAGGAAACACTCAATCAGCTTCTCAAAATTTGTTGGAAAAATCCCACTAGCACCTTAATAGTTAGTTGTCAGAAAAAAAGAGTGCTTACAAAGAAGACTGAGAACCTCCTGTGCTAGTTCTGTGACCTCTCAAGAAAAATGGCTTTTTCTCTTCCCAACTTTCACGGAACTAGGCAGAGACAGGCGTCCCGAGACTGCCTGGGACCATAGGATAGATGTTCTGCTTGGCGTGAGCAGAACACCGGAGAGTGCGAAAACCGTGGCAGACGTCTCCGCAACGGTAGTCGCCGGAAGCCACAGGGGCGGAGGGTTGTCCTGACGCGCCGCGATTTTCAGCCAGGGGCCCGGAGCAGAGTCTCGAGTGAAAACAAAGGGATCTAATAAGGGGGACTTACCACTCACGTGTGCCGGAGCGGGTGACGGTCAGAGAAGTCCCCCCGTGCCCGCGGGCGAGGACGGGCGCTCCCAGGGGCCGCGAGGCTCACACTCCTCCCGGTCTTCGCACCAGATGTAAGAATCGTAAAGACACGGCGGGCTACAGGCTGTTAGGAGAGAAGTTTATATGAGAAGGGTTCCCGGCGGCGATCCCCAGGTCAGAGAGATGGGCCAGGGAAATCGGGCCGCGGAGATGGGACGAGGAGGTTTTATTAGGGAGGAGGGGAGCAGGAGAAAAGGGGAGGGGGTATCCCTCAGGGCAGGCACAGAAACGAAGTCTTTGTTTAAGCTTGGCGGGAAGTCCAGTGATGAGCCCACTATCCTTCAGGTGGCTGTGGGCTGGGGGTGTGAAATTCTTGACACTTTGTGAGGAATTTTTATGGCCAAGGCTATCTCCTTATCGCAGGTCTAGGGAGATTCTCAGGCACCAGCAGGTAAGCAACTGACCCCCTGATTTGGTGCCGGGAGTCTGGTTGCGGTGTTGACCCTAACAACTTGGCCCTTTCTTATGATTATTTAGTGCTGGGGAATCTCCGGCCGCAGTGTTAACATTTTAATAGCCTACCACCCTAACAGATTTCAACATACATCTTATAATGGACTTACACAAATGTGCAAAATCTGGGAGAGTAAAGGTCAAGGTGGGCAATATTCACTTATGACTTCATTAGGAAACACTCAATCAGCTTCTCAAAATTTGTTGGAAAAATCCCACTAGCACCTTAATAGTTAGTTGTCAGAAAAAAAGAGTGCTTACAAAGAAGACTGAGAACCTCCTGTGCTAGTTCTGTGACCTCTCAAGAAAAATGGCTTTTTCTCTTCCCAACTTTCACATATTTTTGAGTTACTCTCAGTGGCAAACACTAATCTAGAACCATTGAATCGAAGGCGACCTGGTAAACAACATTTGTTCGTTATTCTTTGCAATGCAATGCAGAGGAAACCTTCAAAGGGAGTGATTGAAATGGAAAGTTGACAACTGACTGCAGAGCACACCCCTTTCTTGCTAATTACCTGACTATAGTACACAGTGATTTTCTGTTACAAGAGTGAGATTTGAAAGAGGGACGAAATGTTGTGACTAAGGAAAGGGTAGAGTTGTGCAGAGAAGGAAACGGTGGTCATTGGGGCGCTTGGATGATCTACTATCTATAGAAAGTCATTCAAATAAAACTCTGATAACTGCTTGATGATTTCATGTACAATGACATATCTTAAATGACAGCAACACTTGCTGCTCTGAAGGATGTATCATAAGATTTCTCACTAACTGCAAATTCCTCTCAGAATATGTTGGAAGACAAACAGGGATTCCTCCAAAGTAATTACACTGTTTCAGAGATCACATACATCTTCACAAGTTTATTCCCTCTGAGTGTTTCAACATCCCTCTTATTGTGTTCTTTCTTATAAAAGTCATTACCTTGATTCATTAATTTGCTTGTATTTATATTCTCCATCTATTTTATTTTCCTGAAGATTTTTTTGATAGATCTAAATCCTTTGTAGTTAAAAATTAATCTGTCTATCCAACAAAGATATTCCTTCAAACAGAACACAGATCACTGTCAGCAAATCAAAGCTACTACCTCTGAAATTATTCCACCCAAATTTCATAGTCTCTGATCCAAGCTCTGCTTTATGACTTGCTTCTTTACTGGTTACATGTCCTGGGAATTCCTCTTAATATCCTCTTTGATAAGTCCATATTTCCTTCTCTTTCTTCAGGTCCTCTTTAATAGGTTTAGAATATCTGTCTGATGTGTGGGGCCCTGAAGGAAAGACGGCTTTTGCAAGCATAAGGAAGCTTAAGCACATTTGCAGTTTGGTGCTAAAAGGATGCCTACAGGAAGAGACAGGGCCTGATCTAAGGTCCATTGTCAAAACTTCTGATTGATCCCCCTGGTTTCCGCGCTCTGGGCAATGCAGGCTCACCGTGAGTTCCTATTGCAATGTAGATACGTGATTGCTCCACCTTTAGCTTGATTGGTGTAACTATAGAAAGTCCCTTGCAAACCCCCCTTCGTTTGCCTATAAAAACTGTTAGTTTACTCTAATAAAGTGGAACCGCTCTGAAGGAACCCCTGTCGCGTCTGATTGTCCCCTGCACGAGCCAGGGGGCTGGGGGGCGGGCAGTTCAAGATTTGCCTTTCTCCGAGATCTCCCAGTTCGGCCGGGGGTAATCCCACTGCCTTCCCTTTCTGGAAGGTCCCTGCATGATGAGTTTGGTGAGTGAATCCAATCCCCATCAAAACAATTAACCTCATGACAATGAACTAAAGCAGTCATTTCAAACTCTGTAAATTGGCCAAATAGCATGTAACAAGTACTGAAAGTGTTCAACCTCAATTTGAGACTTAAACCCAGAGCCCAGACTTAATCAAACCTGTTTGGGACTTGAACCCACATGGCCAGGACTTGAACCCAGCCTAAACCCTGCTTGGGACTTCAGCTGGCACTCAAACTTAGCCTAGAACTTGTTTGGGACTTCAACCAGGACTCGAACCCAGCCTAGATCCTTTTGGGACTTTCTTATAAAAGTCATTACCTTGATTCATTAATTTGCTTGTATTTATATTCTCCATCTATTTTATTTTCCTGAAGATTTTTTTGATAGATCTAAATCCTTTGTAGTTAAAAATTAATCTGTCTATCCAACAAAGATATTCCTTCAAACAGAACACAGATCACTGTCAGCAAATCAAAGCTACTACCTCTGAAATTATTCCACCCAAATTTCATAGTCTCTGATCCAAGCTCTGCTTTATGACTTGCTTCTTTACTGGTTACATGTCCTGGGAATTCCTCTTAATATCCTCTTTGATAAGTCCATATTTCCTTCTCTTTCTTCAGGTCCTCTTTAATAGGTTTAGAATATCTGTCTGATGTGTGGGGCCCTGAAGGAAAGACGGCTTTTGCAAGCATAAGGAAGCTTAAGCACATTTGCAGTTTGGTGCTAAAAGGATGCCTACAGGAAGAGACAGGGCCTGATCTAAGGTCCATTGTCAAAACTTCTGATTGATCCCCCTGGTTTCCGCGCTCTGGGCAATGCAGGCTCACCGTGAGTTCCTATTGCAATGTAGATACGTGATTGCTCCACCTTTAGCTTGATTGGTGTAACTATAGAAAGTCCCTTGCAAACCCCCCTTCGTTTGCCTATAAAAACTGTTAGTTTACTCTAATAAAGTGGAACCGCTCTGAAGGAACCCCTGTCGCGTCTGATTGTCCCCTGCACGAGCCAGGGGGCTGGGGGGCGGGCAGTTCAAGATTTGCCTTTCTCCGAGATCTCCCAGTTCGGCCGGGGGTAATCCCACTGCCTTCCCTTTCTGCGGAAGGTCCCTGCATGATGAGTTTGGTGAGTGAATCCAATCCCCATCAAAACAATTAACCTCATGACAATGAACTAAAGCAGTCATTTCAAACTCTGTAAATTGGCCAAATAGCATGTAACAAGTACTGAAAGTGTTCAACCTCAATTTGAGACTTAAACCCAGAGCCCAGACTTAATCAAACCTGTTTGGGACTTGAACCCACATGGCCAGGACTTGAACCCAGCCTAAACCCTGCTTGGGACTTCAGCTGGCACTCAAACTTAGCCTAGAACTTGTTTGGGACTTCAACCAGGACTCGAACCCAGCCTAGATCCTTTTTGGGACTTTGGCTGGGACTCAAACCCAGCATAGACCCTGTTTGGGACTTGAACCCATGCAGCTGAGACTCGAACCCAGCCTAAACCCTGGTAATTAAAATCACTCACCCAATGTCTGGACCCACTGAGGTTCAGGTTCTTCATGTCTCTTTGCAGAGAAGAGTTCAGTGAAAGACAAAGTGATAGGTAAGAAATGGATTTATTCAGATTCAGAGAAAGCACACTCCACAGACAGAGTGTGGGCCATGGCCGAGCAAATACAGTGGCCCCGAAAGCATGGCATTTTTAGCTTTTATAGACTGGGTAATTCCATATGCTAATGAATGGGAGGGTTATTCCAGCTCTTTTAGGGAGGGGTGGAACTGCCATGGTGCCTCTGGGTGTGTCATTTAGCTTGCTGACTAACGATCAAGGTCTGGTCTGCCATCTTGGACCCATTTGATTCTAATGGGTTTATGCTGTGTCCTTGTGCTGTCATTCTTTTCAAAAATTGTGCCCTGCCCCTTTCCCTCCTAACCCTTACAGTACCAAGCATTTCTTTAACAACATTTATAGGAACTTGGTAAGAATACCAAGAGGCTGTGACTTTTCTGCCAGAGTCAGCATCTATTTCCCCACGAGTCTTGTTATAGAGATCGATTGTGAGAGATATTCGGAACGACTTCACTTGAGTTCAGCTCGTTAATTCTCTATCATGAAGAATCTAGTTTGGATGGGCAGTAGAAGCAAATTTGTACTGTTCATTCTCCTCAGTTTCACCATGTAGCATTTGAGTTACTAATGCTCAGAGTGAGCTAAAATCTCTGTTACACAAAATGAACAGATCCTATGCTCTTACTCCCACAACATTGTTAATTAGCTCTACCCCAATACAAAATAGAAAGCTTAAAGTTTAAAAAAAAAAAAAAAAAAAGACAGATGGACAGAAATTTAAAAGGGAAAGAGACAGTCAAGGAGGGGTCTGATAAAATTATATTCATCCTAGAATCTGAAAATTATATTCATCCTAGAATCTGAAATTTATTCATCCTAAATATGAACCCTTACAGGATAGACAGGAAAGGATGGCTCTGGGCTGAAGGTGCTAAAACTAATACATTTCCTGATCTTTGATGGGATGAAGGGATAGTTTGGGATTGACATGTAAACACTGTTATATTTAAAATGGGTGACCAACAAGGTCCTACTGTACAAAAAGGGAACTCTGCTCAATATTAGGAGGCAGCTTGGATGGGAGGGGAATTTGAGTGAAAATGTATACAGATATATATACATATATATATACATGGCTAAGTCCCTCTACTGTTCACCTGAAGCTATCACAACATCATTAATTAACTATACTTCAGTATAAAATAAAAAGTTAAAAAAGATAAATCAGGAATTGGAAAATTTTTAACTCTGTCAAATATGTGACTGTTAGTATTTATAAGCTTTCAATTTAATAATAAAATATAAACCTTTTTGCATGGAAAAAAATCAGTTCACAGCCCACACATGACCCTCGGGTAAATGCTACAATCATATGGGCACAAAGGACTCACTTACTGACCAATTAGTGACTGATCACTAAACTGTGGTCAATTTACTGAAAATAACCCTCCAATTTTTCCTCAATCTTATGTCTCCTCTCTTTCCTGCAACAATTTATCTCTTTAGGTCTTATATGATTGAACTTCTAAAAAATAAAAACATAAATCCTCTATTTCTTTATTTTTAATTCATTTGCTACTTACTGTAATGCAGCTTCTCCTTTGATAAAAATGATTCCTAATAATGATCCTTTACATCATCAAAGTATTTTCTGCAAATCTTGCCCTCTCATTTATGTGCATGAGAAGAGAATATAGATTCTTAGATTTAAGATAAATTTTTATCAACATTTTGAAAGCATTTTCCACTTCCTTCTAAAATTTCTGTTAAGAAAACAAGTTTTCTTAAATGAGTTTAAGTTAAAACTCATTTAAGTATGGATATTTAATATATTTGGTGATTAATCACCTGTTGACTGGGCAGTTCTGATACATGCTGGTGAATACACTGTGATAGCCATGCACTGAACAAGCCTATTGGTGCCATTTTCTTAACAGTATTTTCTCACTTTGTGTCACATTTTAGGAATTCTCACAATATTTCAACCTTCTTAATTATTATATGTATGTAAACAGTGATCGTTGATGTTATGCTTGATAAAGAATTGAAGTTAGCTGAAGGCTCAGGTGATGGTTAGTATTTCTTATCAATAAAGTATTTTAAATAAGTTACACATTTTTAGACATACTACTGCATGCTTTATATAGTATAAACATAACTTTCATATGCACCAGGAAATAAAAGGTCCATTTGACTTGGCTTATTGTAATGTTCACTTTACTACAGTGATCTGGAACTGAAAGTACAATATCTCTAATATATACCTTGTAAGTTCAGTCTCTCTGCATCTTTATCTGTCTGCCATTTATATCATTGGACTGATCACTTAGTTTTTAAAATACAATTTCTCTAAGATTTTTCACTTTTGAAAAAATTTTATCTTGCCAGATTATTTTCCAAACTTGTTTGTTAATTAACTTTTATAATATTTTTAATTTCAAAGATATTAATGTCTCTCATTTTGAGCACTCCATTACTCAGCACCATCTTCTCTCTGTTTTTTATACTTGACCTATCTGAGGTCTGACAGAATCAATAATTCTATTTCTCCACATCCAGTGCTCACCACTTGTTACTCTTGTTTGTTCCCTTCAAACTTTGTAAATTTGTTCTTGGTCTTTTACGTGAGAACTTAATTTTCTAACATGTATTGATTCTTATTTCCCACCCCCATCCCCCCAAAAAAGCAAACAGCCTGAAAGCAGGGCATTTGCAAAGTTCTCAGCCAATGCTGCACTGATCAGTGACTTTAGAATACTGCTTACAGCCTATCTTCACTAACACCTGAAGAGTGCAAGTATTTCTTTTGCCATTTTTACTGATGCAAAATTGGCACGTCTTAATTTCCTTGACTTTATTATTATTATTATTATTTTTAATGAGCCATGTCTTAGGAAGAGTGGAGAACATAATATAGCCTTTTTGGTTATCTTTTTGAGGGGCGAGGGTATCTGTGAAGACAGATTGTATCTTGAAAAGAACGTTTTTATTGCTTAAAACTTGAGGGGCGAGGGTACAGTGAAGCGATGTATATGGGCACTTGCTGTAATACACTGTGATAGCCATGCACTGAACAAGCCTATTGGTGCCATTTTCTTAACAGTATTTTCTCACTTTGTGTCACATTTTAGGAATTCTCACAATATTTCAACCTTCTTAATTATTATATGTATGTAAACAGTGATCGTTGATGTTATGCTTGATAAAGAATTGAAGTTAGCTGAAGGCTCAGGTGATGGTTAGTATTTCTTATCAATAAAGTATTTTAAATAAGGTACACATTTTTAGACATACTACTGCATACTTTATATAGTATAAACATAACTTTCATATGCACCAGGAAATAAAAGGTCCATTTGACTTGGCTTATTGTAATGTTCACTTTACTACAGTGATCTGGAACTGAAAGTACAATATCTCTAATATATACCTTGTAAGTTCAGTCTCTCTGCATCTTTATCTGTCTGCCATTTATATCATTGGACTGATCACTTAGTTTTTAAAATACAATTTCTCTAAGATTTTTCACTTTTGAAAAAATTTTATCTTGCCAGATTATTTTCCAAACTTGTTTGTTAATTAACTTTTATAATATTTTTAATTTCAAAGATATTAATGTCTCTCATTTTGAGCACTCCATTACTCAGCACCATCTTCTCTCTGTTTTTTATACTTGACCTATCTGAGGTCTGACAGAATCAATAATTCTATTTCTCCACATCCAGTGCTCACCACTTGTTACTCTTGTTTGTTCCCTTCAAACTTTGTAAATTTGTTCTTGGTCTTTTACGTGAGAACTTAATTTTCTAACATGTATTGATTCTTATTTCCCACCCCCATCCCCCCAAAAAAGCAAACAGCCTGAAAGCAGGGCATTTGCAAAGTTCTCAGCCAATGCTGCACTGATCAGTGACTTTAGAATACTGCTTACAGCCTATCTTCACTAACACCTGAAGAGTGCAAGTATTTCTTTTGCCATTTTTACTGATGCAAAATTGGCACGTCTTAATTTCCTTGACTTTATTATTATTATTATTATTTTTAATGAGCCATGTCTTAGGAAGAGTGGAGAACATAATATAGCCTTTTTGGTTATCTTTTTGAGGGGCGAGGGTATCTGTGAAGACAGATTGTATCTTGAAAAGAACGTTTTTATTGCTTAAAACTACACATAAGGATGAATATAAATACATAACCATACATAAATAAAAAAGACTTTTTAACAGCAGTTTTACTTATGAGACATGTATTTGTTCTGACAGTAACCTTGAGAAAATTTTGACAAAATCAAGAAATTAGATTTCAAGCAAAAGTATGTGGATTTTTTCTCTACATATAAATATTTGGGAAGAGGGGTACCATTGCAACTAATCATAAAGTATTTATTGAATATTTCAGAGAAACATAAATTTAAGGTAAGCTGAAAGATTTTAAATGCTTCTTCCAAGTAAAAGATCTTCTAATAAGAGAAAAATGGGAATCAGTTCAAACTTTTTGGGACAGCATCTATTTTTACATGAATAAACAGTTTTGTAAAGGACTTATATAGGAGAACAAAAGCATTATTAAACACATTTTAATGTCTATCCTGTGTAATCTGGTGAATCAAATCTATAATAGAAGCATAATGTTTTTCCTTTACGCATATTGGAAACCAATATAAGTTTATCACATATATGATAGGTGATGGATGACAGTAGGTTTCCATGAATGCTGTCAGATTCTTTATCTCCAATGGAGAAGAATTCACATTGAGATCAAAAGACTTGGTGATGGTCACTCAGAGCTTCATGTAGTGAAAAGTTTATTAAAGTAAGAAAGGTTAGGGAAAAGCTTCCAGCATAGACACTGGAAGGGGGATAGAAGAGTATCCCCCTTTGCCAGTTGAAGCATGACAATTTGTATCTTCCAGTCAGTTACCAAAACAATAAATCAAAAGAATATCTTAAGGTTGTAAAGGTCCTCTAAGCCCACACCCACAGCATTAACATGCAATTAACTAGGAAGGTCTCCAGGCCTCAAGGTTAGGTGAGACATTCTGATGTAAACACCCAGATTAACAAGACTAGAAGTTTTCAGTTTCAACATTGAAGATCTTTGCCTTTAGTTCTTGTCCTTCCTCTTCTCCTCCTTGTCCTTGAGACCCACTAGCCTCTCCTTGCCAACTCTGCTTATGAACCCCCTTCATTCTGAACCCCTTTCATACACACACACACACACACAGACACACATATATACAGTTATATCATACTATGCAGCTTATACCAAATCTTACTATTCTAGATTCCTGATAAAGCTACGGTTGCTATATCTTTGCTTTAAGAACAGTTGTTGATACTATCTACTATTTTATAGAAAGAAATTTGTAAAGAATTCAAACTACTGCAATTCTATAACTGTCTTTATGGGAAAGCATCACTCACTTTATAAGACCTAAATCATGATGCAAGTTCTAGGAGTCGAATCTGTATAGATTGAATTTTATGTGTGCTTTTGATTCTTATATAGTTAATTTATGTTTCACTGTTAAGATTTGTAGGAGGAAAGCAGGTTCAAATGGAAGTCTCAAAGCTTAAATGCTTTCAAATTGGTTTCTATTTAAGGTCATTTTTCAAAAATAGTGTTGGAGCTATTTGAGCAGATGCAAACTACCACAGACAATTTGCTGTATCATAACCCTGCCTCATTGCAATACAGCAATTATATAATTTTACATGCAAATGAAGCTATAATCAAAGAGATATGTTTTAGCTGCATTAAGACTATTTTTCAGAAGTCAAATTCATGAAAAATGCTGTTGTCCTCATAACACATATATTTAGGCACAAATCTCTGTATGTCTGCAGATCAGCTCATACTAGAATTTGACATAGATTATACATTTGCTTTATCAAAACCATCATACTGTATTTTATGCTTTGTAAGTAATGGATGCTGAAGTTCATCTATTCTAAGGCCATGAAAGGAATGAAACTTGAAAAACCATATGCATATTAAGGGTATCCTGACCATAATAGAAAGAAAGAGATATGACATTTTAGGTAAAAATCTATGCAGTTCTTCAATGCAGAGGAGATGGATTTCAGTTGCATTAAGCGAGAAGCTGCTGACACAGTGAAGGATTTCACTGTAATAAGGAACAGGATGATTAAACGACGTACAAACTTCCTTGCAGAGTGGCAGGATACTGGAACATATGGTTCAGGACTCTCTTTTCCCTATATAACCACAGATTCTGGCCAGAGATCTTTGTCGATTTGTACAAAATCTCTTGATTAGAGTCCTCAGTCATCTGCTATAGAGTGGCAACATATGAAAATTTCAGCAGACAATTTATTTGTGGAAATGATCTGAAGCCAGTGTAGCTACAGGCAAGACAAAGTGATCAGCCCCAATGCAGTCAGGAGCCAATTTATAGGGAGAGAAAAAAGAGGGTGAATTTTTGTGCCAAAATAAAGTAAAGACATGTATATTCTCTATTATTTATGTCTCACACAGATGTTGACTCTTTGTCCCCATTAACATTAAAATGTTTTACTTTTGCAATATATGGAAATAGAAATTTTCTGAAACATACAATAGTTACTATTTTTTATTATAAAGAAATACTGAGTAAAATATCATTGTTTCTATTGTAGATTTAATACCTTGTAGGACATTCTATAATAGTTAATAATTTAGATTCAACAACCAACATGTCACTGAAATTTCACCTTCGCTAATCACCTGTGATGATCCAAGGTTCTTTAAAATTTGCATTTTTTCCCCAGTTACCAACACTTCTCTCTCCCTCTTTTTTTGCCCCTCTCTCATCTGAATTCCTAGCTTTTATTTCAATTAGAGTGTGTATATTTACTCCCTTTTTAAAAAATCTACTCTTTTGTATTCTCCTTGCTGACAACTCTTTTTTTTTTTTGGCCACTTCTATTGATCTTTCATCTATATATCTTTGTTCTTTGGCCTGTGTGGGCCTTTCATCACAGTGGCCTCTCTTACTGCAGAGCACCAACTCTGGGCGCATGCACTCCAGAGCTCTGGCTTGGTAATTGGATACATTGGTCCAGCCACTCCGAGGCACATGGGATCTTCCCAGGCCTGGAATTGAACCAGCTCCTTGCACAACAAGGCGGTGTCGTTACCCACTGTATCGCCAGGGAAGGCCACTGATAACTCTTATTTGCATTTCCCTATATGTATATGTATATAAACTTCCATGTTCATTCTACTCTTACATTTGTTTCAACTGGAAATTACATTCACGTTTTCATGATGTCAAGTACTATGGTTATATTCTGAAACTCAGAATCTGTCTCAAATTTGGGAATCTCATTTCAACAGGATAATCTTAAAATGTAGACATTGCATTTCTCTAATAATGAACAATGATAAGCATCTTCTCCTGTGCTCATTGGCCACACAGATATCTTCTTTGATTAGAGTCCTCAGTCATCTGCTATAGAGTGGCAACATATGAAAATTTCAGCAGACAATTTATTTGTGGAAATGATCTGAAGCCAGTGTAGCTACAGGCAAGACAAAGTGATCAGCCCCAATGCAGTCAGGAGCCAATTTATAGGGAGAGAAAAAAGAGGGTGAATTTTTGTGCCAAAATAAAGTAAAGACATGTATATTCTCTATTATTTATGTCTCACACAGATGTTGACTCTTTGTCCCCATTAACATTAAAATGTTTTACTTTTGCAATATATGGAAATAGAAATTTTCTGAAACATACAATAGTTACTATTTTTTATTATAAAGAAATACTGAGTAAAATATCATTGTTTCTATTGTAGATTTAATACCTTGTAGGACATTCTATAATAGTTAATAATTTAGATTCAACAACCAACATGTCACTGAAATTTCACCTTCGCTAATCACCTGTGATGATCCAAGGTTCTTTAAAATTTGCATTTTTTCCCCAGTTACCAACACTTCTCTCTCCCTCTTTTTTTGCCCCTCTCTCATCTGAATTCCTAGCTTTTATTTCAATTAGAGTGTGTATATTTACTCCCTTTTTAAAAAATCTACTCTTTTGTATTCTCCTTGCTGACAACTCTTTTTTTTTTTTGGCCACTTCTATTGATCTTTCATCTATATATCTTTGTTCTTTGGCCTGTGTGGGCCTTTCATCACAGTGGCCTCTCTTACTGCAGAGCACCAACTCTGGGCGCATGCACTCCAGAGCTCTGGCTTGGTAATTGGATACATTGGTCCAGCCACTCCGAGGCACATGGGATCTTCCCAGGCCTGGAATTGAACCAGCTCCCCTTGCACAACAAGGCGGTGTCGTTACCCACTGTATCGCCAGGGAAGGCCACTGATAACTCTTATTTGCATTTCCCTATATGTATATGTATATAAACTTCCATGTTCATTCTACTCTTACATTTGTTTCAACTGGAAATTACATTCACGTTTTCATGATGTCAAGTACTATGGTTATATTCTGAAACTCAGAATCTGTCTCAAATTTGGGAATCTCATTTCAACAGGATAATCTTAAAATGTAGACATTGCATTTCTCTAATAATGAACAATGATAAGCATCTTCTCCTGTGCTCATTGGCCACACAGATATCTTCTTTGAACAAATGTCTATTTAGATCTTCTGCCCAGTTTTTATTGGGATCTTTTTTATATTCTTGAGTTGTGTGAGCTGAATATATATTTTGAAACTAGACCCTTTTTTTGTATAATTTGCAATTATTTTCTCCCATTCTGTAAGTTGTCTTTTCATTCTGTTTATGGCTTTGCTTACTTTGCAAATAACTTATATTTGATTAAGTTCCATTTATTTAATTTTACCTTTATTTCTATTGCCTTAGGAGATTAACCTAAGAAAATATTGGTAAGACTTCTATCGTGTTTTGCCTATGCTCTCATCTCAGAATTTTATAGTGTAATCTCTTATGTTTAGGTTATTAAGCCATTTTTTTTTTCCTGTAGTTCATTTTCACTCAGTATGTGAGCATGTGTTCTAGCTACAATAATTTACAGGTTCAGTTTTCTCAACATCATTTGTTGAAGAGACTGTCTTTTCTCCACCAAATATTCTTGCCTCCTTTGTCAAAGAGTGACTGTAGGTTTGTGGGTTTATTTTGGGGCTCTCTATTCTTTTCCATTTCTCTGTATGACTGGTTTTGTGCCAATGCCACACTGTTCTAATTATGTTATCTTTGCAATATTGTCTTAAGTCTGAGAAGGTTATGCCACCAGTTTTGTTCTTTTTCTTGAAGATTGCTCTAGGAATTCTGGGTCTATTATGATTCTATTTTTAAACTCTTCAATTTCTGTAGAAAATCATGGGTAATTTGAAGGGAATAGCATTAAATCTTTAGTGACATGGCCATTTTAACAGTATGAATTTCTCGAATCCAAGACCATGGGGTATTGCTCCATTTGTTTGAGTCATCTTTAATTTCCATTATTAATGTTTTATAGTTTTCAGTATATAAGTCTTTCACCCTCTTGGGCACTTTATTCCTATGTGTTTATTGATGCAATATAAAAAGGATTATAATTC
Organism: Tragulus kanchil; assembly: GCA_022376925.1. Classification (NCBI taxonomy): domain Eukaryota; kingdom Metazoa; phylum Chordata; class Mammalia; order Artiodactyla; family Tragulidae; genus Tragulus; species Tragulus kanchil. Next base: position 74,891,814 of record JAIOJX010000024.1, read on the forward strand.
ATTTTATGATATTTCATTGTTTATATTAAAAATGCAAAGTATTTCTGTATATTATTCTTTTTCCCTGCTGAATTTTTCAGTTCTAGAAGTTCTATAATGTGATACCACCACATACTGGTCAAATGGTCATCATGATGAAAGGGGTGAATAGGCAGTTTTTGGTAAGGAGATCAACTGGTCCCAAGGAGGAAGGGGAGGAAAAGGAGGAAAAGAAAGAAAGATAAACATTTTTCCAGTCTGAAATGTTATGATATGGATCAGCCCTAACACTGTCTATTGTTATGTTAATATTGTGGGCCTAGCAAGGTCTTTACATTGCAATGTCTCACCTTGCCATAGCCCTGAGAATATTCTCTAGCTAATCACATGTTAATGCTGTTTATGTGGTCCTAGCAAGTTTTTTATAACCTTAAGATATTCTTTTGATCTATTGTTTTAATAACCAACTGGAAAATACAAATTGTCTTGCCTGAACTGGTTAAGAGGGTTCTATTCTATCCCCCTTCCAGTGTCTGGGCTGGAACCTCCTTCTCTATCCTTTTTTCATAATAAACTTTTATTTCACAAAGCTCTGAGTGACCAAAGCCATGTCTTTTTGATCCCAATGTGAATTCTTCTCCATTGGTGATCAAGAATATGACACTGTTCATGGTAACCTGTCTGCCATCTTCAGTTAGAAAGTCTAAAGATAACAAATTCCAGAAAGTGTTTGGAGAAAATATGAGAATAAAAACTGTTGCAACCACTGTGGAAAACAGTTTGAATTTGCCTTAAAAAACTAAAACTAGAGTTGCCATATGATCTAGCAATCCAACTCCTGAGCATATATCCAGATAAAGTGCTAATATGCAAAGATACATGCATACCAATGCACAAAGCAGTAGTATTTATGATAACAAAGACCTAGAAACAATTCAAGTAATCTTCAACAGATTCATGATAAAGAAAATTGTGGTATGTGTGTATATACACATTCACATATACACACAAATGCATATATATGTATGTATATATACATACACACACAGTGGAATACTACTCAGCCATAGAAAAGAATGAAATAATGACATTTTCAGAAACAAGGATGGGCCTAGAGATTAAGTAACTAAGAAAGAGACAAATACCATATGAAATCTCTTATATGTAGAATATAAAATATGCTACAAACAGACTTATTTTTGAAAAAGAGAATAGACTAACAAGCCTAGAAAATAAACTTTTGATTACAGAAGGAATTGTAATTTTTCAGTTCTAGAAGTTCTATAATGTGATACCACCACATACTGGTCAAATGGTCATCATGTGGGAATGGCAGTTTTGGTAAGGAGATCAACTGGTCCCAAGGAGGAAGGGGAGGAAAAGGAGGAAAAGAAAGAAAGATAAACATTTTTCCAGTCTGAAATGTTATGATATGGATCAGCCCTAACACTGTCTATTGTTATGTTAATATTGTGGGCCTAGCAAGGTCTTTACATTGCAATGTCTCACCTTGCCATAGCCCTGAGAATATTCTCTAGCTAATCACATGTTAATGCTGTTTATGTGGTCCTAGCAAGTTTTTTATAACCTTAAGATATTCTTTTGATCTATTGTTTTAATAACCAACTGGAAAATACAAATTGTCTTGCCTGAACTGGTTAAGAGGGTTCTATTCTATCCCCCTTCCAGTGTCTGGGCTGGAACCTCCTTCTCTATCCTTTTTTCATAATAAACTTTTATTTCACAAAGCTCTGAGTGACCAAAGCCATGTCTTTTTGATCCCAATGTGAATTCTTCTCCATTGGTGATCAAGAATATGACACTGTTCATGGTAACCTGTCTGCCATCTTCAGTTAGAAAGTCTAAAGATAACAAATTCCAGAAAGTGTTTGGAGAAAATATGAGAATAAAAACTGTTGCAACCACTGTGGAAAACAGTTTGAATTTGCCTTAAAAAACTAAAACTAGAGTTGCCATATGATCTAGCAATCCAACTCCTGAGCATATATCCAGATAAAGTGCTAATATGCAAAGATACATGCATACCAATGCACAAAGCAGTAGTATTTATGATAACAAAGACCTAGAAACAATTCAAGTAATCTTCAACAGATTCATGATAAAGAAAATTGTGGTATGTGTGTATATACACATTCACATATACACACAAATGCATATATATGTATGTATATATACATACACACACAGTGGAATACTACTCAGCCATAGAAAAGAATGAAATAATGACATTTTCAGAAACAAGGATGGGCCTAGAGATTAAGTAACTAAGAAAGAGACAAATACCATATGAAATCTCTTATATGTAGAATATAAAATATGCTACAAACAGACTTATTTTTGAAAAAGAGAATAGACTAACAAGCCTAGAAAATAAACTTTTGATTACAGAAGGAATTGTAATCAAATCTTTTAATTATCTCTTTAAAAGGAGCAGGGATAAATTAGCAGGATGGGAATATCAGTTACCACTACATATAAAATAAATAATAGGGCCCTACTGTTTAGCGCAGGAAATTATATTCAATATCCTATAATAAATGTAATGTAAGAGTGTTTGAAAAAGATGCATATATATATACACACACATATATATACAACTGAATCACTTTGATATATACCAGAATACAATATTGTCAATCAGCTATACTCCAATATAAATAAATAAATGATGCTGACTATAAAAGTATACCTAATGGCAATCCTTCCCTGGTGGCTTAGCTGCACCTTCTTTCTGTAAAGAAATTAACTGCAATGCAGAAGAATTGGGCTCAATCCCTGGATTGGGAAGATGCCCTGGAGGAGGGCATGGCAACCCACACCAGTATTCTTGCCTGGAGAGGAGCCTGTCAGGCTTCAGTTCGTGGGGTCACAAAGAGTCAGATACGAACTAAATAAATGGCACAAGCTCTCCTTCCAAAAAATCCCCATTTAACTAAAGAATTAAGTTTAAAAACAACAACAGCTACAGAAAGAATTAAAAAAAAGAAAGAAAGAAAGAAAAAATAATAAAAAAAATTTAAAAAACCACAACAACTACAAAATAACTTTTGGCTTTTCTTTTTGACTTTCCAATTTTGATGAAATGCAAGTTAATCCAGGAAATTTTTTAAAAAAAGTTAAAAATGGCAGCCACTTGTGAAGCACATACAGACATGTTGCCAATATATCACTAGACTTGCAGGGCACTTATTGTCCTGTGCATAGTATAATTGGTTGAGGCTTCCTGTAGGTTAAACAAAATAAAAAGAAGACATGGTTGCCTTAATATCCTAAATTAATTGATTAGGTCTGAAAAATAAATGGCACATCAGTACCCTAGCTAATATCACCAAGCTATCCATATAACACATTTTTTAAAAGAAATAAAAATAAGGACACAGTAAGTTAGAATAATATGTGTCATAAGTAGCTCCTTCTCTATTTTTCTTGCATACTAATAAGGTAGGGGGTGGTAGAACACATTGGCTTCCCTCTCAGAGAATTAACTGAGAACTAACTTGTGGGAAAGACTTCCTCTTTTTTCTATTTTTTTTATCCTTTATCTACACATAGATGAGGACTGACATCTAATTCTTTTTTTTTTTTTTTACTTTTTTTTTCACCACTTCTATTGATATTTCATTTATTTATCTTTGTTCTTTGGCCTGTGTGGGCCTACCATCACCGTGGCCTCTCTTGTCACAGAGCACCAGCTCTGGGTGCATGCACTCCAGAGCTCTGGCTTGGTAGTTGGACATATTGGTTCAGCCGCTCTGTGGCAGGTGGAATCTTCGCAGGTGAGGGATCGTACTAGTGCCCCTAGCACTACAAGGCTGTGTCCTTACCCACTGGACCACCAGGAAAGCCCAACATCTGGTTTTTCTTAATCAATTCAAATCTGATGGATATTTCTATGCTTTCCAGTTTGTAGCTATTAAAAAAAATCTGTTATCAATATTTGTATCAATCTTTGGGTCTTCTTTTTCTATTACAAGTACATAGGCATTGAACAAATACAACATATAATAACTGTTTGTCTTAAATATTATAGAAATTACCTGCCTGTTTCAAAAAACTCTTCCATTTTCCATCTCCATTAGCAATGTATAAAAGTATTAGTCCACATCTTTGAAAATTTAGCATGTTCATTCTGACTTTTAATTTCTTCGAGTGTTTTTGTCTTTGGAAAATTGAAACTATTCTGAGGATTAAATAAGATGACGTTTTGAACACACATATGTCGACTAAAAAAGATGAATAACTTGAGAGTTGTGGGTTAGGCTTTATTTGGGGCATAATTATGACTGCAGCCCAGGAGGCAGCACTCCAGATAGCTCTGAGAGACTGCTCCAAAGAGGCAGCAAGAGAAGGGTCAATATTTAAGGATTTCAGTGAGGGGGAAGTTTAATATCATTAAACAGTCATTTTACAAAGGTCCCTGGTTAGTCATGAGGATCTGATGTCACCATGAGATTTAGTGCTTTTATAAATATGAGGAGATGCAAGGATTGAGATAATAAAATCTGTTCCTAAAAGCATCCACCTATTCAAAGACATGCCCCATCAGATTCCCTGGAGCACAGAGTGTCTCTGCCCTACCCTGATCTCCATCAGGAGATATTGAAGGTCATCAGTTCTCAACAACACAGGGTCTGGTCTCTGGAGAGGCAGAGGGCTAATGTCCTTGTTGTCTGGATATTAGCAATGCAATTGGTAAATGCCAGTTTGTAGTTGACACATAGTATATTTGAATTCAGTAAATTACAGGTTATTTTGATTACTGCTTTTGTTATTTTTTTAAATTTCAGCACCAAGTTAAATTAATGCAAACATACACAAATTATTTTGCTTTTCAATACATTAAGCTCTAAGAAAAAGAAATCAAAAAAATAATTCCATTTTAAATCACATTAAAAACACCAAAATACCTAGGAATAAGCTTAAACAGGTAGGTGCACGACCTATATCCTGAAAGCAACGAAACATTAATTAAGAAAATTAATGATGAGATAAAGAATTAGATATTCTTCATTCATGGTTTGGAAGAATTAATGTTGTTAAAATATTTGTATTAACCAATTAGTCTACAGATTCACTGCAATCTTTATCAAAATAATGGGTCATATTATCTACCACTAGAAGACATTTGTCAATGTCTGCATGCTTTTGATTGTTACAACTAAGCATAGCTTGCTAAATATCCTACAGTTCTCAGAATAGCTCTCACAACAAAGCATCATGTGGCCCCAGATATATATAGTGTGCTGTAGCTAAAAAGACCTCTTCAAAATGAGTATTTTAAGATCAGCTTTGAAATATGAGGGGCAAATAAAAATTAAGCAATCTTACTCATAAGATCAATCACAGATAATTGTTAAAGCAGGGTCTAAAATAAACAAACACAGAAAAAAATCTGGGATCCCATGTATTTCAACCATGTATAATATAAAGAAACCATGTATAATTTAAAGAAAAAAAGACACCCAAAATGACAATGAAGGAAGATTTATGAAAGTTTTTAAAATAGGCAATACAGCTGAAATTATGATTGTCACTTAAGGGTAAAAAATGAACTATGAAAAAAAGAGAAAATAAATAGAATTATGAAACACGAATTACTATATTAATAATCTAAAAAAGTTTGGAAACAATTTATAAATATGACAATGTTATCACAGCTAAACTGAGGAAAGGCTAACTAAGCAAAAAGAAAACATATTTGAATAATTACATGATATAAAAGTCAGGCATAACTGTAAATATAGATATATTTTCAAATCATAAGATTGATTTACGCCCTACCCTGATTAATTGGCCAGTTCTGGTTTCGGGGGGTGGGGATATTAGCAATGCAATTGGTAAATGCCAGTTTGTAGTTGACACATAGTATATTTGAATTCAGTAAATTACAGGTTATTTTGATTACTGCTTTTGTTATTTTTTTAAATTTCAGCACCAAGTTAAATTAATGCAAACATACACAAATTATTTTGCTTTTCAATACATTAAGCTCTAAGAAAAAGAAATCAAAAAAATAATTCCATTTTAAATCACATTAAAAACACCAAAATACCTAGGAATAAGCTTAAACAGGTAGGTGCACGACCTATATCCTGAAAGCAACGAAACATTAATTAAGAAAATTAATGATGAGATAAAGAATTAGATATTCTTCATTCATGGTTTGGAAGAATTAATGTTGTTAAAATATTTGTATTAACCAATTAGTCTACAGATTCACTGCAATCTTTATCAAAATAATGGGTCATATTATCTACCACTAGAAGACATTTGTCAATGTCTGCATGCTTTTGATTGTTACAACTAAGCATAGCTTGCTAAATATCCTACAGTTCTCAGAATAGCTCTCCACAACAAAGCATCATGTGGCCCCAGATATATATAGTGTGCTGTAGCTAAAAAGACCTCTTCAAAATGAGTATTTTAAGATCAGCTTTGAAATATGAGGGGCAAATAAAAATTAAGCAATCTTACTCATAAGATCAATCACAGATAATTGTTAAAGCAGGGTCTAAAATAAACAAACACAGAAAAAAATCTGGGATCCCATGTATTTCAACCATGTATAATATAAAGAAACCATGTATAATTTAAAGAAAAAAAGACACCCAAAATGACAATGAAGGAAGATTTATGAAAGTTTTTAAAATAGGCAATACAGCTGAAATTATGATTGTCACTTAAGGGTAAAAAATGAACTATGAAAAAAAGAGAAAATAAATAGAATTATGAAACACGAATTACTATATTAATAATCTAAAAAAGTTTGGAAACAATTTATAAATATGACAATGTTATCACAGCTAAACTGAGGAAAGGCTAACTAAGCAAAAAGAAAACATATTTGAATAATTACATGATATAAAAGTCAGGCATAACTGTAAATATAGATATATTTTCAAATCATAAGATTGATTTACATCTAAATGTTTGCAAGTTAAGTAACAAAAATAGCTGTAGTACTTACTAGGAAGTTATATATTTGCAAAGCTAAACAGGAAAATAATGAATCCATATATAATGATAATTATATGATTTCAAAATAAGTACTATCAAAAGGCAACCTGACAAGAAATTTCAGATAAAAGATATTACATTTTCCAAAAATAGATTCTTTTTATGTTAGTTAAATGGATTTTTCATTTTTTATTTTTTCACTTAACGGTTATACTGGAATCATGACAGCACAATTTTTAAAATATTCTTTCTCTGATTATGAATATAAATATTTTATTATAATGTAATTGCATAGTTATTTATAAGCAATTTCTGTAAATCTCATCAGGTACTTAAATCTCTTATTTAGTTTTTAAAAAGATTTCCATTTTTTCTCATTTTAAATTACCAGTTATGTTATCTAACATATTATTTTACATGTATTCAATATATTTTATGTTCAAGTCATTTACACGCATTGTCTAGAACAAATTTGCCAATATTCTATTTTGCCTCTTGTAGGGTCATTGGCTATCTTTTTAATCATGCATTAAATATTCATTTCTGGGTTGAAGTAAATCACCAATGTTTTATTTCCTATAAAAACTTATAGGGGCTTTCCTGGTGGTCCAGTGGGTAAGGACACTGCTTGCAGTGCAAGGGGCGCCAGTTCGATCCCTGGCCTGGGAAGATTCCATGTGCTGCAGAGCAGCTGGAACGATGTGTCCAATTACTGAGCCAGAGCTCTGGAGTGCATACCCCCAGTGCCGATGCTCTGTGACGAGAGGGGTCATTGCATTGGGAGGCCCACAGAAGTCAAAGAACAAAGATGGATGAAAATAAATAAATGAGGGACTTCCCTGGTGGCCCTATTGTTGAGAATCTGCCTTGCATTGCAAGGAATGTGGGTTCAATCCCTGGTTAAGGAACTAAGATCCCAGATGCCATGGAGCAACTAAGCCCATGGGCTACAATGGAAGATCCCACATGATGCAACTAAGAACGAAGGCAACCAAATAAATAAATAGGAAAAAAGAGAAAGAAAAAAAAAAGAAAATAAATAAATGAAAGATCAATAGAAGTGGTATATATGTGTGTATATATATATATATATATATATATATATATATATATATATAAAATAACAAAACTAACAAGGATATGTAAAACACTTATTACTAGACAATGATAAATTGCTGGTTATTATGTTTCCATCTTGCTGTACAGAATCTTAACAGTAGACAACATACACACAGCAACTGTTTTCAGGAATCAGACAATAGACATCAAAGACCTACAATCCCTGGGCAAAGAAAAACACACAAAGTGAGTTTCATCTTTGCTCCGGCTCTCTGCCTTGGAATGATTTTCAGATATCTGCTGAGGAAGCAAAGGAGATAGAACCCAAGGTCAGGACATCTTCATTGAGTTGATGAGGAAGATACTAGAATATACATCAGCTGGAACAAATAGAACCTACAGATCAGGATATTATTGGAATAGGAAATGGTAAGATTGGATATAGTAAATATATATGATGATTCTCCATTGTTCTTGCTGAGCACAGGACTACAAATACAAGGGCCATATATCGTGGGCCCAATCAGAAAAGAAATACCAAATGCTTAAGGGCAAACCAAGTTAATAGAATTATACAGTGCTTTGGGAATATCAAAGTTACGCACACATAGCATAAAATGGTCTCCTAAATACTAAGGATATTTGTTTCAGAAATCATCTGGCTCCTAGTTGAAAAACTATGTGTGATCTTTCAGGAACAATAATCGGCCATTATAAAGGCTAAACCTTTGTTAGGCCATATGAGAGAAAACTTCCTTCCCCATTCAGTGTACTGTGGTCCCTGAAGTTGCAGTCAAGGATTCTGGTTCCTTTGGATATTCACACTCTTTCCCTATCTGCAGCCCCATCTCCTGTGCCTTCATTGCTAGGAACTAGCACAGAGGTCTTCTGATGAGGCTTCCATAAAGTGGGAGGGGAAAGAAATTGAACATAATTTTCTCCAGTGTAGTAACAATTGCTTTTCTACTCCTAGCCCTCTTCCTCACCCTCCTCCCTTCATCCAAGAGTACATAAAACTCTGAAAGCATGCATGTTGCTTGGGGTTCCCTCAGTTCTTAAATAACTCCCACTTCCCTGTTGAACCACTTGATCTTCAACTCATTTTCCTTTCCAGATGGGGAAGTGGAACAGGGGAGTTGGGCCTCTCTCCAGTTTGAAACTTGATTTTGCCATCAGAGTAAGTGTTTGAACACCTTTCATTTTTATCTTGTTGTTCTGACACTTGGCAGCTCAACCCTTTGTCCCAGCTCAGCAAAGCTCCTGACAAAGATGACTTAAAAACGACTTCAGTCTCACAATGGAAAAGCTTAAAATGCCACCAGTGAACAAGAATTTTTGAAATGAAAAATGGTACTATTGATATTAATACTACAAAATGAAATACTAATGTAGAAGGCCTAACAAATTATTTATAAGATCTATATGAAGAAAACTCCTTCCCTGGTGACACAGTGGTTAAGAACTCACCTGTCAATGTAGGAGACATGGGTTTGATCCCTGGGTTAGGATATACCCTGAGAAGGAAATGGCAATTCCCTCCCTTTAAGTATTCTTGCTTAAAAAATCCCATGGACGGAGGAGCTCAGTGAGTTATAGTTCATGTGGTTGCAAAGAGTCAGACTAAACAGCAAACAGTATCCAAAAATTATGAAACTAATGAAAGATATAAAAGAACTGAATAAGTGGAAATGTTTTCATTAGTTCAGAGGGTGACACAACTTTGTGAAAACGTCACCTTGATCTATAAATTCAATGCAATTCTAACTGAAATCCCAGAAGTTTGTTGCTGTTGCTGCTGACAAACTGAGTCTAAGGTTAATGGAGGAGTAAAGACCTACAAGCCAACCTGATACTGGAGAACAAGGTGAGAAGATTAACAGTAACACAGTTCAAGACTTATTGCAAAGTTGCAGTGATGAAGACACTGATACTGCTAGAAAACAGACAAGAGATTAATGTAATGAGAATGTTCAAGTGATTTTTGGCAAAGATACAGATTCAATAAATATGAAGCAGAGAAAATCTTCTCAACAAATAATGTTAAAAGGAAAGAATGGACCTAGACACAGACCTACACCCTTCACCAAAATTAATTTCAAAATGGATAATAGATCTAAATGTAAAACCAAATATGGACCTCTTTCTATCTGCAGCCCCATCTCCTGTGCCTTCATTGCTAGGAACTAGCACAGAGGTCTTCTGATGAGGCTTCCATAAAGTGGGAGGGGAAAGAAATTGAACATAATTTTCTCCAGTGTAGTAACAATTGCTTTTCTACTCCTAGCCCTCTTCCTCACCCTCCTCCCTTCATCCAAGAGTACATAAAACTCTGAAAGCATGCATGTTGCTTGGGGTTCCCTCAGTTCTTAAATAACTCCCACTTCCCTGTTGAACCACTTGATCTTCAACTCATTTTCCTTTCCAGATGGGGAAGTGGAACAGGGGAGTTGGGCCTCTCTCCAGTTTGAAACTTGATTTTGCCATCAGAGTAAGTGTTTGAACACCTTTCATTTTTATCTTGTTGTTCTGACACTTGGCAGCTCAACCCTTTGTCCCAGCTCAGCAAAGCTCCTGACAAAGATGACTTAAAAACGACTTCAGTCTCACAATGGAAAAGCTTAAAATGCCACCAGTGAACAAGAATTTTTGAAATGAAAAATGGTACTATTGATATTAATACTACAAAATGAAATACTAATGTAGAAGGCCTAACAAATTATTTATAAGATCTATATGAAGAAAACTCCTTCCCTGGTGACACAGTGGTTAAGAACTCACCTGTCAATGTAGGAGACATGGGTTTGATCCCTGGGTTAGGATATACCCTGAGAAGGAAATGGCAATTCCCTCCCTTTAAGTATTCTTGCTTAAAAAATCCCATGGACGGAGGAGCTCAGTGAGTTATAGTTCATGTGGTTGCAAAGAGTCAGACTAAACAGCAAACAGTATCCAAAAATTATGAAACTAATGAAAGATATAAAAGAACTGAATAAGTGGAAATGTTTTCATTAGTTCAGAGGGTGACACAACTTTGTGAAAACGTCACCTTGATCTATAAATTCAATGCAATTCTAACTGAAATCCCAGAAGTTTGTTGCTGTTGCTGCTGACAAACTGAGTCTAAGGTTAATGGAGGAGTAAAGACCTACAAGCCAACCTGATACTGGAGAACAAGGTGAGAAGATTAACAGTAACACAGTTCAAGACTTATTGCAAAGTTGCAGTGATGAAGACACTGATACTGCTAGAAAACAGACAAGAGATTAATGTAATGAGAATGTTCAAGTGATTTTTGGCAAAGATACAGATTCAATAAATATGAAGCAGAGAAAATCTTCTCAACAAATAATGTTAAAAGGAAAGAATGGACCTAGACACAGACCTACACCCTTCACCAAAATTAATTTCAAAATGGATAATAGATCTAAATGTAAAACCAAATATGAAACAACACCTAGAATATAACATGGGAGAAACCTAGAAGACCTATATGGCAATGACTTTTTAGATACAACATAAAAGTCATGAGTCATGAGAGAAATAGCCAATAAGTTGAACTTCATTAAAATTAAAACCTTCTGTGAAAGATGATCTCCAGATAGTGAGAAGACAAGTGACAGACTGGGAAAAAATATTAGCAAAATATACACCTGATAAAGGACAATAACACAGAATATAAAAAGTGCTTGAAATTCAAAAATAAGATGATCAACCAGTTGATTAAAAAAACAAACCAAGAAATGTTTATAAAAATTGGTAACATTCAGAAGGACCCTTTAGTTACAAAAGCTGTGAGATCAATCATTCCTTGCCTAGAATGAGAAATAGAAGTCATAAGACAAAGAAAAGTCATATTTAAAATGCTAGGAGAGAAAAGCTGTTAAACAGAATTCCATATCCAGTGAAAGTATTTATCAAAATGAGAAAGAAGTAAAATCATTTTTATATAAAGGAAAAATAAAAAGGCACATTGCCAATAGACTTATCTTACAACAATTAATTCAGAAAAACAGTGGTGGTGAAAGAAAAGTATACCATGGCAGAAACCTAGACGTGCAAGGCAGAATAAAAAGAACAAAAAGATAAATTTCTGTATAAATATGTTAGATTAGCTTTTTCCTTTCTCACAATGTTGTTAAAAAGGCACATGGATGTTTAGAGAAAGCATAATATTGTTGCAAAAGTGGACATATAATACATTTAACACTTAGAGAATATGCTAAGAAGGGAGAAATAAAAACCAAAGGTTTAAAAGAGAAAAGTAAAGCCATTTTTATTCATAGACCATTATTCTTTTTCTTTTTTTCTTTTTTTTTCTATTTTAAAAATTTCAGTAGAGATAAAAAATGTGTTTGAATAACTGAAATATCAAAAGAAAAACCTACAAGAGGATCCTGTGAACAATTATATGCCAACAAATTCAACAACCCAGAAGAAACAGATACATTAAAAAAAAAAAAAAAGCCCACAGTGTATCAAGAAATAAACATCTAGAAATAAAATAGAACCTGTAAAAAATAAAAAGAAAAAAATAAACCTTATAAGCAAAAGTCCAGGACCAGATGGCTTCACTGGTGACATCTACCAAGCATACAGAAAACTTTTACTGATTCTTCTCAAAGTCTTCCAAAAGACAGAAGAGAAATGACCACCTCCAAAGTCATTCATGAAGCCATCATCACCCTAATACCAAAACAGGACAAAGATATGAACCAAAAAAAGAAAATTACAGGGCAATAGATTTGATAACTATAGATACAAAAATTTTCAGCAAAATATTAGCACACTGAATCCAACAGCACATAAAAAAATATCATACCACATTCCACGACCAAGTGGGATTCTTCCCAAATTCACAAACATAGTCCAAAAAAAGAAATCAATGTGATATACCACATCAATAAAAAAGGCAAAAACCACACCATCTTCTCAGTAGGTTCATAAAAAATATTTGACTATCCATCATCCAATCATGATAAAAACTTTTACCAAGTGCATACAAGGGGAACATCTCAAAATAATAAAAGTTGCTAATGACAAACCTGCAGACAATATAATACTCAACAAAGCAAAAAACAAAAAATAGCTGCGATGTTTCCTAAAAAAAAACAAAGATGCTGACTCTCACCAATTCTATTCAATATAGTATTGGATGTCCTACCCGCAGCAATCAGACAAGAAAAAGAAATTAATGTATCCAAACTGGAAGGGAAGGGATGAAATTCATTATATGCAGATGACAGTATCCTATTTATAAAACACTCAAACAACTGAACACACAAAGTACTGGAACTGACAATTTCAGCAAGGTGGCAAGATACAACATACAAAAATTGGTTGTATTTGCTTAAATTAATAATGAAATATTGGATAGGAGATATAAACAAACAATACTTCTTAAAATTGCACCAAAATTACTTAGACTAAAACCTGGCAAACAATGGAAAAGATTCATATCATGAGAACTATAAAACATTAACAAAGGAAATTGAAGATGATTCAAAGAAATGGAAAGATATTCCAAGCTCTTGGATTAGATGAATTAATATTGTTAAAATTGCTATACTACCCAAAGCAATCTACAGATTTAGTGTAATCCCTATCCACTCACCCATGCTCTTTTTCACAGTACTAGAAATTTATATAAAATGAAAAAGACCCAGAATATACAAAGTGGTCCTGAAGAAAAAAAATGAACATGGAGGGATGACCCAGCCAGACTTCAGACAATACTACAAAGGGACAGTAGTCAAAATGATGTGATACTGAAACAAAATAGACATATGAAATAGAATACACAAAACCGAAATAGAATAGAGAACCCAGAAGTAAACCTATACACCAACTATTAATCTTCAACAGAGAAGACAATAATATACAATGGGAAAAAGACAGTCTCTTGAGCAAGTCTTTTAGGAAAGTCAAACAGTAACATATAAATCAGTTAAGTTAAAACACACTATCACAACACATACAAAAACAAACTCAAATTGACATAGAGATTAAAATATAAGACATGATACTGCAAAATTGCTAGAAGAAAACACAGGCAAAATATTTCTTGATAAAAATTATACAACATTTTCTTAGGTCAGTTTCCCCAGGAAATAGAAATAACAAAAATATACATTACCGCTAAAAGAAAAAGCTTTCAAACAAAAATCTAATTCTGGAATTTTATTCTGTTGGGCTTTCCAGGAGACTCTAGTGGCAAAGAATCTGCCTACCAATACAATAGACCTGGGTTAGATTCCTGGGTCAGGAAGATCCCCTGGAGGAGGGCAGGGCAACCCACCCCAGTATTCTTGCCTAGAGAATTCCCATAGGCAGAGGAGACTGTGGACTAAAGTTTATGAGGTCGCAAGGAGTCGAACACAACTGGACCAGCCTTAGACTCTAACAATACATACTTCTTAAAATTGCACCAAAATTACTTAGACTAAAACTTTTTTTGAATAGGAGATATAAACAAACAATACTTCTTAAAATTGCACCAAAATTACTTAGACTAAAACCTGGCAAACAATGGAAAAGATTCATATCATGAGAACTATAAAACATTAACAAAGGAAATTGAAGATGATTCAAAGAAATGGAAAGATATTCCAAGCTCTTGGATTAGATGAATTAATATTGTTAAAATTGCTATACTACCCAAAGCAATCTACAGATTTAGTGTAATCCCTATCCACTCACCCATGCTCTTTTTCACAGTACTAGAAATTTATATAAAATGAAAAAGACCCAGAATATACAAAGTGGTCCTGAAGAAAAAAAATGAACATGGAGGGATGACCCAGCCAGACTTCAGACAATACTACAAAGGGACAGTAGTCAAAATGATGTGATACTGAAACAAAATAGACATATGAAATAGAATACACAAAACCGAAATAGAATAGAGAACCCAGAAGTAAACCTATACACCAACTATTAATCTTCAACAGAGAAGACAATAATATACAATGGGAAAAGACAGTCTCTTGAGCAAGTCTTTTAGGAAAGTCAAACAGTAACATATAAATCAGTTAAGTTAAAACACACTATCACAACACATACAAAAACAAACTCAAATTGACATAGAGATTAAAATATAAGACATGATACTGCAAAATTGCTAGAAGAAAACACAGGCAAAATATTTCTTGATAAAAATTATACAACATTTTCTTAGGTCAGTTTCCCCAGGAAATAGAAATAACAAAAATATACATTACCGCTAAAAGAAAAAGCTTTCAAACAAAAATCTAATTCTGGAATTTTATTCTGTTGGGCTTTCCAGGAGACTCTAGTGGCAAAGAATCTGCCTACCAATACAATAGACCTGGGTTAGATTCCTGGGTCAGGAAGATCCCCTGGAGGAGGGCAGGGCAACCCACCCCAGTATTCTTGCCTAGAGAATTCCCATAGGCAGAGGAGACTGTGGACTAAAGTTTATGAGGTCGCAAGGAGTCGAACACAACTGGACCAGCTTAGCACACAGGCATACACAGGTTGTTAGAACAAAAGTTTTATAAAGTTTATGTTATACTATTTTGCTTAGTTCATAAGATAAACCTTTCAAACATATACAAATCAAGATTAAACCAAGGATATACACATTAAACAGAAAACTCTAAATATGGGTTTACAAGCCACAAGTAAAAGAAATGTTTGAAATCGTTTATTATGAATAACTTTAAACTGATTTTATGCTAATTCAGACAAGCACTGGGATAGACTTTTCCTTGCACTAATTAAAAACAAAAACAAAAACAAAACAGGATTTAAGGAAAGAACCTTTTTTTTATTATTAAACTAGAAGAAACCCTTTGCATATCAATTATAACTAAAAATGGGCATTATTTGTGCCTTAAATAGGGTTTGGCAAGATTTTTATTTGGCAATATTTGTGCATTCATTTTTTTTTTAAGTTTTGTATATTTATTTATTTTTGGAGGGGGTAGGGTGGGGAGGGAGGGGAGCAGTCGGACCACTTCTATTGGTCTTTTATTTATCCATTTTCATCCATCTTTGTTCTTTGGCCCGTGTGGGCCTCCCATCACGGTGGCCTCTATTGTCACAGAGCACCGGCTCTGGGCGCATGTGCTCCAGAGCTTCGGCTTGGTAATTTGGACACATCGGTCCAGCCGCTCCATGGCACGTGGGATTCTCCCAGGCCAGGGATCAAACTGGCGCCCCCTGCACTGCAAGGTGGTGTCCTTACCCACTGGCCCACCAGGGAAGCCCTGTACATTCGTTTTAATAGCTGAATAACCTGGGAATGATTGAAATCCTTCCTTTAAAAGTAATCTGCACTTCAGGTTATTAGAATTCTTCCTCTACTTCAGCTGAATTAATGAGATTTCATCATGTTTATGTTAATAATGCTGAAGTATTTTTCTTTTCTTCTACATGGAATATGTCTAGACAGGTATTAAACTAACATGGAAGTTTTCCTCTCTGAAGCAGAGAGCTCACTGTCACTAGAAAAGGCAAAGGAAATGCCAAAGGACATGATAGGTTGGGAAATCTTGCCTAGAGAATTCCCATAGGCAGAGGAGACTGTGGACTAAAGTTTATGAGGTCGCAAGGAGTCGAACACAACTGGACCAGCTTAGCACACAGGCATACACAGGTTGTTAGAACAAAAGTTTTATAAAGTTTATGTTATACTATTTTGCTTAGTTCATAAGATAAACCTTTCAAACATATACAAATCAAGATTAAACCAAGGATATACACATTAAACAGAAAACTCTAAATATGGGTTTACAAGCCACAAGTAAAAGAAATGTTTGAAATCGTTTATTATGAATAACTTTAAACTGATTTTATGCTAATTCAGACAAGCACTGGGATAGACTTTTCCTTGCACTAATTAAAAACAAAAACAAAAACAAAACAGGATTTAAGGAAAGAACCTTTTTTTTATTATTAAACTAGAAGAAACCCTTTGCATATCAATTATAACTAAAAATGGGCATTATTTGTGCCTTAAATAGGGTTTGGCAAGATTTTTATTTGGCAATATTTGTGCATTCATTTTTTTTTTAAGTTTTGTATATTTATTTATTTTTGGAGGGGGTAGGGTGGGGAGGGAGGGGAGCAGTCGGACCACTTCTATTGGTCTTTTATTTATCCATTTTCATCCATCTTTGTTCTTTGGCCCGTGTGGGCCTCCCATCGCGGTGGCCTCTGTTGTCGCAGAGCACAGGCTCTGGGCTCATGCGCTCAAGAGTTCAGGCTCGGTAATTGGACACATCGGTCCAGCCGCTCCATGGCACGTGGGATTCTCCCAGGCCAGGGATCAAACCGGCACCCTTTGAACTGCAAGGCGGTGTCCTTACCCACTGGACCACCAGGGAAGCCCTGTACATTCGTTTTAATAGCTGAATAACCTGGGAATGATTGAAATCCTTCCTTTAAAAGTAATCTGCACTTCAGGTTATTAGAATTCTTCCTCTACTTCAGCTGAATTAATGAGATTTCATCATGTTTATGTTAATAATGCTGAAGTATTTTTCTTTTCTTCTACATGGAATATGTCTAGACAGGTATTAAACTAACATGGAAGTTTTCCTCTCTGAAGCAGAGAGCTCACTGTCACTAGAAAAGGCAAAGGAAATGCCAAAGGACATGATAGGTTGGGAAATAACAGACTGTAAGTAATGACCTTCAGACACTAAAGTTCTATTATTTTAGGATCTTACTCAAAAAAAAAAAAATTGGGTGCACAGTTATTAAATCCAGCAATACTGTTTGAAAGCTCTACATTTTTTACTGTGTCACGAGACCCCCCACTCCTGAATATAAATAATGTACTTGTGTCATAGTTGCCCAGAAAGTCTCATAACAAATTCAGAAAAGACTTTGTATCCCCTCTTGTCTTCCTTAAATAAATGTCATACTTACCATCCTCTCAGAGGCACCTCCAATTACAGAGAGATTTGTAGCTTTCTGAGATGTTACAATGGAAGAGATTTTATATTCAGAAAATGTACTTTCTCCCTTTTAACTCTCTCACTTTGCATAACATTTTTACCTCTGGGTCAAGATTGAGAATTTATGATTTAAAGGAAAAACAACTTTGGAACTGACCCTGTCGGTCACACCATTTTTGAATAATACTAATGGTGGTAGTGATAAATACATCTTAGAGCGTATTTCTTTCCAAAAGTTCACAAAACGCATTAAGGTCAAGAACAGAGAATTACACTCTTACTCATTTTATCCAGCACAAGATGTGGGTGGTTAATATGGAAAATATATTTACATGAAGGGCCATTCTTTTCAATGATTGACCATGGCGCTAGATGAATTGAGTGTCACTGCTTATCTGAAATGCACAAATACCAAAGACTATCTGGAATCTATTTGCATCCATTTGCTTACATCATAGGGTGTGTGTGTGTGTGTGTGTGTATAAATGAATAAAACAGTTTCTACATAAATTATACCAAGATGAGATCATTTATTCAACCTGGGCAACTTATTGTGAGATGAATACAAAAAGCTTTTTAAACTGGGATTGAAATCCTTCCTTTAAAAGTAATCTGCACTTCAGGTTATTAGAATTCTTCCTCTACTTCAGCTGAATTAATGAGATTTCATCATGTTTATGTTAATAATGCTGAAGTATTTTTCTTTTCTTCTACATGGAATATGTCTAGACAGGTATTAAACTAACATGGAAGTTTTCCTCTCTGAAGCAGAGAGCTCACTGTCACTAGAAAAGGCAAAGGAAATGCCAAAGGACATGATAGGTTGGGAAATAACAGACTGTAAGTAATGACCTTCAGACACTAAAGTTCTATTATTTTAGGATCTTACTCAAAAAAAAAAAAAAAATTGGGTGCACAGTTATTAAATCCAGCAATACTGTTTGAAAGCTCTACATTTTTTACTGTGTCACGAGACCCCCCACTCCTGAATATAAATAATGTACTTGTGTCATAGTTGCCCAGAAAGTCTCATAACAAATTCAGAAAAGACTTTGTATCCCCTCTTGTCTTCCTTAAATAAATGTCATACTTACCATCCTCTCAGAGGCACCTCCAATTACAGAGAGATTTGTAGCTTTCTGAGATGTTACAATGGAAGAGATTTTATATTCAGAAAAATGTACTTTCTCCCTTTTAACTCTCTCACTTTGCATAACATTTTTACCTCTGGGTCAAGATTGAGAATTTATGATTTAAAGGAAAAACAACTTTGGAACTGACCCTGTCGGTCACACCATTTTTGAATAATACTAATGGTGGTAGTGATAAATACATCTTAGAGCGTATTTCTTTCCAAAAGTTCACAAAACGCATTAAGGTCAAGAACAGAGAATTACACTCTTACTCATTTTATCCAGCACAAGATGTGGGTGGTTAATATGGAAAATATATTTACATGAAGGGCCATTCTTTTCAATGATTGACCATGGCGCTAGATGAATTGAGTGTCACTGCTTATCTGAAATGCACAAATACCAAAGACTATCTGGAATCTATTTGCATCCATTTGCTTACATCATAGGGTGTGTGTGTGTGTGTGTGTATAAATGAATAAAACAGTTTCTACATAAATTATACCAAGATGAGATCATTTATTCAACCTGGGCAACTTATTGTGAGATGATACATTTTTCCCCGGTGTTAAGTCATGTTTTATTCAGCAAAAATTGGATTCAAGGTAAAATCGGAAATCCCAATTTATTGTTAGATAGATGACACTGAATATTTAGTCCAGTTACATTCAGTTTAAGGTAAATCTGTACTTATTCTTCATGAGTGTATCATAAAGACAATCTATATATTTTTCAATAAGATTATTAAATACTCTTATTTTAAAAGTGAAGGATGTTTTTAAATAATTTTTAACACATTTTTGATTTTTAATTTAGGATAAAGAAACACATGGATATACTTTTAAAAGTCTAATAATACTCAATGTTCTATAGAAAAAGCAAAGTCTTTTTCACTACTTCTCCACCCTCCATGGTCTTACCAGTAAGTCTTTTTAGAGTTTTCTTCTGGTATTGGCTTCCCTATTCACAAATAGCATGTTTATTTACTGACTCAACTTGATTCTTTAATACTAGATATTATTTCTTGGACACTGCTATAAAAAAACAAACAAACAAACAAAAACTTGGGTTTACCTCTTTTTTATTTTTTTTGTAAAAGAGTAAGCTTTAATAAATCTTCTTATTAAAAAAAGGTTTTTTTGCCTGATATTAGAAGTATTTATTCAGGAATTGGATGAGATTTTTTTTTTTTTGTACATGTATGTTCCCAGATCATTTATATGCATATCCCTTGACCCTCCCCCACCCAGTTCCTCCCATCCCTCCAGACCATCGCTCCAAAACTGTGAAAATTCTTTTGACTTTAGGTCCCTACTTCTCCTAGCACAAAAGTTCACAAAACGCATTAAGGTCAAGAACAGAGAATTACACTCTTACTCATTTTATCCAGCACAAGATGTGGGTGGTTAATATGGAAAATATATTTACATGAAGGGCCATTCTTTTCAATGATTGACCATGGCGCTAGATGAATTGAGTGTCACTGCTTATCTGAAATGCACAAATACCAAAGACTATCTGGAATCTATTTGCATCCATTTGCTTACATCATAGGGTGTGTGTGTGTGTGTGTGTGTATAAATGAATAAAACAGTTTCTACATAAATTATACCAAGATGAGATCATTTATTCAACCTGGGCAACTTATTGTGAGATGATACATTTTTCCCCGGTGTTAAGTCATGTTTTATTCAGCAAAAATTGGATTCAAGGTAAAATCGGAAATCCCAATTTATTGTTAGATAGATGACACTGAATATTTAGTCCAGTTACATTCAGTTTAAGGTAAATCTGTACTTATTCTTCATGAGTGTATCATAAAGACAATCTATATATTTTTCAATAAGATTATTAAATACTCTTATTTTAAAAGTGAAGGATGTTTTTAAATAATTTTTAACACATTTTTGATTTTTAATTTAGGATAAAGAAACACATGGATATACTTTTAAAAGTCTAATAATACTCAATGTTCTATAGAAAAAGCAAAGTCTTTTTCACTACTTCTCCACCCTCCATGGTCTTACCAGTAAGTCTTTTTAGAGTTTTCTTCTGGTATTGGCTTCCCTATTCACAAATAGCATGTTTATTTACTGACTCAACTTGATTCTTTAATACTAGATATTATTTCTTGGACACTGCTATAAAAAAACAAACAAACAAACAAAAACTTGGGTTTACCTCTTTTTTATTTTTTTTGTAAAAGAGTAAGCTTTAATAAATCTTCTTATTAAAAAAAGGTTTTTTTGCCTGATATTAGAAGTATTTATTCAGGAATTGGATGAGATTTTTTTTTTTCTTTTTGTACATGTATGTTCCCAGATCATTTATATGCATATCCCTTGACCCTCCCCCCACCCAGTTCCCCCCCTCCCATCCCTCCAGACCATCGCTCCAAGTGGTTGTAGGTACTCCTATTCCCCTAGCACAATGACAATAGCTATCTTTTCTACACATGACAGTATAGGTTTCCATGTTACTCCCTCCCACTGTTCGGTCTCCACAATGTCTTTATGTCTATTCTCTGTTTTTTCATGAGTTCACTGCGTGTGTTATCATGACCATCTTACTAGATCCCATATATATGAGTTAGTATACTATACTTGTCTTTCTCTTTTTGACTCACTTCACTTTTTACGATAGATTCTAGAGCCAGCCACCTCATTAGGACTGAGTCTTCTGCATTTCTTTTAACAGCTGAGTAGTATTCCATTGTATATATGTACCAGAGCTTCTGTATCCATTCATTTGTCGATGGACATCTAGGTTGCTTCCATGTTCTGGCTATTGTATAGAGAGCTGCAATGAACATTGGGGTACAGGTGCCTCTTTCAGTTTTGATTTCATCAGGATATAGGCCTAATAGTGGGATTGCTGGGTCATAGGGTGCTTCTATTTTTAGTTTTTTAAGGAATCTCCATATTGTCTTCCATAGAGGTTGTATTAATTTACATTCCCACCAGCAATGCAAGAGGGTTCCCTTTTCTCCACACCCTCTCCAGCATTTGTTGTCTGTCGATTTGTTGATGATGGCCATTCTGACAGGTGTGAGGTGGTATCTCATTGTGGTTTTAATTTGCATTTCTCTGATAATAAGTGAGGTTGAGCATCGTTTCATGTATTTTTGGGCCATTTGTATGTCCTCTTTGGAGAGGCGTCTCTTTAGATCTTTTTCCCATTTTTTGATTGGGTTGCTCATTTTCCCTGTGCTGAGTTGTCTGAGTTGCTTGTAGATTTTGGAGATTAATTCTTTGTCTGTTGTTTCATTTGCTATGATTTTCTCCCACTCTGTGGGGTGTCTGTTGAGCTTTTTTGTAATTTCTTTTGCTATACAAAAGCATTTAAGTTTCATAAGGTCCCATATGTTCATTTTTCTTTTCAGTTCTGCTATTTTAGTTGGTGGGTCAGAGAAGATCTTGCTTTGATTGATGTCCTTGAGGGTTTTGCCTATATTCTCCTCTAAGAGTTTGATGGTTTCTGGTCTTACATTGAGGTCTTTAATCCATTTTGAGTTGATCTTAGTGTATGGTGTCAGGGAATGTTCCAATTTCATTTTTTTGCATGTAGCTGTCCAATTCTCCTAGCACCACTTGTTAAAGAGGCTGTCTTTGTCCCATTTTATAGTTTCTCCTCCTTTATCAAAAATAAGGTACCCATAGGTGCGTGGGTTGATCTCTGGGTTCTCAATCTTGTTCCATTGATCTATAGTTCTGTTTTTGTGCCAGTACCATACTGTCTTGATAGCTGTTGCTTTGTAGTAGAGTCTGAAGTTAGGGAGGCTGATCCCTCCAACTCCATTTTTCTTCCTCAGGATTGCTTTGGCTATTCGAGGTCTTCTGTGTTTCCATATGAACTGTGTGATTCTTTGGTCTAGTTCTGTGAAAAATGTCAGTGGTAGTTGAATAGGTATTGCATTGAATCTGTAGATGATATTTGGAAGTATGGTCATTGCTAAGAATGAATAGGGTTCCCTTTTCTCCACCACCCTCTCCGGGCCCATTTGTTGTCTGTCGGATAGGGTGCTTCTATTTTTAGTTTTTAAGGAATCTCCATATTGATTCTTCCATAGAGGTTGTATTAATTTACATTCCCACCAGCAATGCAAGAGGGTTCCCTTTTCTCCACACCCTCTCCAGCATTTGTTGTCTGTCGATTTGTTGATGATGGCCATTCTGACAGGTGTGAGGTGGTATCTCATTGTGGTTTTAATTTGCATTTCTCTGATAATAAGTGAGGTTGAGCATCGTTTCATGTATTTTTGGGCCATTTGTATGTCCTCTTTGGAGAGGCGTCTCTTTAGATCTTTTTCCCATTTTTTGATTGGGTTGCTCATTTTCCCTGTGCTGAGTTGTCTGAGTTGCTTGTAGATTTTGGAGATTAATTCTTTGTCTGTTGTTTCATTTGCTATGATTTTCTCCCACTCTGTGGGGTGTCTGTTGAGCTTTTTTGTAATTTCTTTTGCTATACAAAAGCATTTAAGTTTCATAAGGTCCCATATGTTCATTTTTCTTTTCAGTTCTGCTATTTTAGTTGGTGGGTCAGAGAAGATCTTGCTTTGATTGATGTCCTTGAGGGTTTTGCCTATATTCTCCTCTAAGAGTTTGATGGTTTCTGGTCTTACATTGAGGTCTTTAATCCATTTTGAGTTGATCTTAGTGTATGGTGTCAGGGAATGTTCCAATTTCATTTTTTTGCATGTAGCTGTCCAATTCTCCTAGCACCACTTGTTAAAGAGGCTGTCTTTGTCCCATTTTATAGTTTCTCCTCCTTTATCAAAAATAAGGTACCCATAGGTGCGTGGGTTGATCTCTGGGTTCTCAATCTTGTTCCATTGATCTATAGTTCTGTTTTTGTGCCAGTACCATACTGTCTTGATAGCTGTTGCTTTGTAGTAGAGTCTGAAGTTAGGGAGGCTGATCCCTCCAACTCCATTTTTCTTCCTCAGGATTGCTTTGGCTATTCGAGGTCTTCTGTGTTTCCATATGAACTGTGTGATTCTTTGGTCTAGTTCTGTGAAAAATGTCAGTGGTAGTTGAATAGGTATTGCATTGAATCTGTAGATGATATTTGGAAGTATGGTCATTTTCACAATATTGATTCTTCCAATCCAGGAACATGGAATATCTCTCCATCTGTTTAAGTCTTCTTTAATGTCTCTCATGAGTCTCTTGTAATTTTCTGTGTACAATTCTTTTATTTCTTTGGGTAGGTTTATTCCTAGATATTTGATTCTTTTGGTTGCAATGGTGAAGGGGATTGCCTCTTTGATTTCATTTTCTGATTTTTCATTGTTTGTGTATAGGAATGTCAGTGACTTCTGTATGTTGACTTTATATCCTGCAACTTTGCTGATTTCATTGATTAGCTCTAGTAGCTTTGCAACCGTGTCTTTGGAGTTTTCTATGTATAATATCATGTCATCTGCAAATAGAGAGCTTGACTTCTTCCTTTCCAATCTGGATTCCTTTTATTTGTTTTTCTTCTCTTATTGCTGTTGCTAGGACTTCCAGGACTATGTTGAATAGCAGTGGTGAAAGTGGGCACCCCTGTCTTGTTCCTGATCTTAGAGGGAATGCTTTCAGTTTTTCACCATTAACAATAATGTTCGCTGTAGGCTTCTCATAGATGGCTTTTATTATGTTGAGATAGGTTCCTTCTATGTCCATTTTCTGAAGAGTTTTGATCATAAATGAATGTTGTACTTTGTCAAAGGCTTTTTCTGCATCTATTGAGATGATCATGTGATTTTTGTCTTTCAACTTGTTGATATGGTGTATCACGTTGATTGATTTGCAGATGTTGAAGAAGCCTTGCATGCCTGGGATGAACCCAACTTGATCATAATGTATGAATTTTTTGACATGTCGTTGAATTCTGTTTGCTAGGATTTTGTTGAGGATCTTGGCATCTAAGTTCATCAGTGAAATTGGCCTATAGTTTTCCTTTTTTGTGTTGTCTTTGCCTGGTTTGGGTATCAGGGTAATGGTGGCCTCGTAGAATGTGTTTGGGAGTTTTCCTTCCTGTGCAATTTTTTGGAAGAGTTTTAGAAGGACAGGCATTAGCTCTTCTTTAAATATTTGGTCTAGTTCTGTGAAAAATGTCAGTGGTAGTTGAATAGGTATTGCATTGAATCTGTAGATGATATTTGGAAGTATGGTCATTTTCACAATATTGATTCTTCCAATCCAGGAACATGGAATATCTCTCCATCTGTTTAAGTCTTCTTTAATGTCTCTCATGAGTCTCTTGTAATTTTCTGTGTACAATTCTTTTATTTCTTTGGGTAGGTTTATTCCTAGATATTTGATTCTTTTGGTTGCAATGGTGAAGGGGATTGCCTCTTTGATTTCATTTTCTGATTTTTCATTGTTTGTGTATAGGAATGTCAGTGACTTCTGTATGTTGACTTTATATCCTGCAACTTTGCTGATTTCATTGATTAGCTCTAGTAGCTTTGCAACCGTGTCTTTGGAGTTTTCTATGTATAATATCATGTCATCTGCAAATAGAGAGAGCTTGACTTCTTCCTTTCCAATCTGGATTCCTTTTATTTGTTTTTCTTCTCTTATTGCTGTTGCTAGGACTTCCAGGACTATGTTGAATAGCAGTGGTGAAAGTGGGCACCCCTGTCTTGTTCCTGATCTTAGAGGGAATGCTTTCAGTTTTTCACCATTAACAATAATGTTCGCTGTAGGCTTCTCATAGATGGCTTTTATTATGTTGAGATAGGTTCCTTCTATGTCCATTTTCTGAAGAGTTTTGATCATAAATGAATGTTGTACTTTGTCAAAGGCTTTTTCTGCATCTATTGAGATGATCATGTGATTTTTGTCTTTCAACTTGTTGATATGGTGTATCACGTTGATTGATTTGCAGATGTTGAAGAAGCCTTGCATGCCTGGGATGAACCCAACTTGATCATAATGTATGAATTTTTTGACATGTCGTTGAATTCTGTTTGCTAGGATTTTGTTGAGGATCTTGGCATCTAAGTTCATCAGTGAAATTGGCCTATAGTTTTCCTTTTTTGTGTTGTCTTTGCCTGGTTTGGGTATCAGGGTAATGGTGGCCTCGTAGAATGTGTTTGGGAGTTTTCCTTCCTGTGCAATTTTTTGGAAGAGTTTTAGAAGGACAGGCATTAGCTCTTCTTTAAATGTTTGGTAGAATTCGGCTGTGAAGCCATCTGGTCCTGGGCTTTTATTTTTGGGTAGATTTTTAATCACAAATTCGATTTCTGAGCTTGTGATTGGGTTGTTCAAAGTTTCTGTTTCTTCCTGGCTCAGTCTTGGGAGATTAATCCTGTCCAAGAAACTGTCCATTTCTTCCAAGTTGTCCAGTTTGTTGCCATAGAGTTGCTCATAATAGTTTGTTAGAATCCTTTGGATTTCTGCATTATCTGTTGTAATCTCTCCTTTTTCGTTTTTGATTTTGTTGATCTGGTTCTTCTCTCTCTTTTTCTTAATGAGTCTGGCCAGTGGCTTGTCAATTCTGTTTACCTTTTCAAAGAACCAGCTTTTTATTTTATTTATATTTACTATTGTTTCTTTTGTTTCTTTCTCATTTATTTCTGCTCTGATCTTTATGATTTCTCTTCTTCTGCTGGCTTTGGGATGTTTTTGTTCTTCTTTCTCCAACTGTTTTAAGCGGAGGGTTAGGTCATCTGCTTCATATTTTCCTAGTTTCTTGATGTGGGATTGTATTGCTATAAATTTCCCTCTTAGAACTGCTTTTGCAGTATCCCATAGGCTTTGCACGGTCGTGTGTTCATTGTCATTTTCTTCTAGGAATTGTTTAATTTCTCCTTTGATTTCCTCAATGATCAGTTGGTTTTTTAGGTATGTATTGTTTAATCTCCATGTGTTTTTGTTTTTAGGGTTTTTTTTCTGGTAGTTGATCTCTAGTCTCATTGCATTGTGGTCCGAGAAGAGGGTTGATATAATTTCGGTTTTCTTGAACTGACTGAGGTTAGATATGTGGCCCAAGATGTGTTCTATCCTGGAGAATGTTCCGTGAGCACTTGAGAAGAAAGTGTATTCTTCTGCTTTTGGATGGAACATCCTAAAGATATCGATGAGGTCCATCTTTTCCAGTGTGGCATTTAAGGCTTGTGTTTCTTTATTAATTTTCTGTTTTGTTGATCTGTCCATTGGTGTGAGAGGAGTGTTAAAGTCTCCTACTATTATTGTGTTATTGTTGATTTCTTCTTTTATGTCTGAAAGTACCTGTCTTATGTATTGAGGTGCCCCTGTGTTGGGTGCATAGATATTCATGACTGTTATGTCTTGCTCTTGGATAGATCCCTTAATCATGATATAGTGACCTGCCTTGTCTCTTAGAATCTTCTTTACTTTAAAGTCTATTTTGTCTGATATAAGGATTGCTACTCCAGCTTTCTTTTGATTTCCATTTGCATGAAATATCTTTTTCCAGCCTTTCACTTTCAGTCTATGAGTGTCTCTAGGTCTGAAGTGGGTCTTTTGTAAACAGCATATATATGGGTCTTGCTTCTGGATCCATTCAGCCAGCCTGTGTCGTTTGGTTGGAGCATTTAGTCCATTGACGTTCAAAGTAATTATTGATATGAATGTTCCTATTGTCATCTTCTTAGAAATTTGGGGTTTGATTTGTAAGGCTTTTCCTACTCTTGTATTTATTGGCTATATCAGGCCCTTTAACACTTGTTGTAGGGCTAGTTTTGTGGTACAGAATTCTTTTAGTTTTTGCTTGTCTGTGAAGCTTTTGACTTCACCATCGATTTTGAATGAGATTCTTGCTGGGTAGAGAATTCGTGGTTGCAGGTTATTCTCTTTTAGCCGTTTAAATGTATCTTGCCATTCTCTTCTGGCCTGTAGGGTTTCTGTTGAGAGATCCGCAGTTAAACGTATGGGGTTTCCTTTATATGTTATTTGTTATTTGCTCCTAGCTGCTTTTAGTAATCCGTCTTTATATTTAGTCTGCGTTAGTTTGATTAGAATGTGCCTTGGTGTGTTTCTTCTGGGGTTTCTCCTGTATGGAACTCTTTGTGCTTCCTGGACTTGGTTGACTATCTCCTTTCCCATGCTGGGGAAGTTTTCAACTATAACCTCTTCAAGAATTTTTTCATAGTCTTTCTTCTCTTCTTCTTCTTCTGGAACTCCTATAATTCTAATGTTGGTGCATTTGATATTGTCCCATAGGGACAAAAACTTGGGTTTACCTCTTTTATACTACATCCTCTCAATTTTGTTTTTGTTGTTCAGTATCTAAGTCACATCTGACTCTTTGAAACCCCATAGATCACAGCACGCTGGACTTTCCTGCCCTTCACTCTCTCCTGGAGTTTGATCAAATTCGTGTTATTGTTGATTTCTTCTTTTATGTCTGAAAGTACCTGTCTTATGTATTGAGGTGCCCCTGTGTTGGGTGCATAGATATTCATGACTGTTATGTCTTGCTCTTGGATAGATCCCTTAATCATGATATAGTGACCTGCCTTGTCTCTTAGAATCTTCTTTACTTTAAAGTCTATTTTGTCTGATATAAGGATTGCTACTCCAGCTTTCTTTTGATTTCCATTTGCATGAAATATCTTTTTCCAGCCTTTCACTTTCAGTCTATGAGTGTCTCTAGGTCTGAAGTGGGTCTTTTGTAAACAGCATATATATGGGTCTTGCTTCTGGATCCATTCAGCCAGCCTGTGTCGTTTGGTTGGAGCATTTAGTCCATTGACGTTCAAAGTAATTATTGATATGAATGTTCCTATTGTCATCTTCTTAGAAATTTGGGGTTTGATTTGTAAGGCTTTTCCTACTCTTGTATTTATTGGCTATATCAGGCCCTTTAACACTTGTTGTAGGGCTAGTTTTGTGGTACAGAATTCTTTTAGTTTTTGCTTGTCTGTGAAGCTTTTGACTTCACCATCGATTTTGAATGAGATTCTTGCTGGGTAGAGAATTCGTGGTTGCAGGTTATTCTCTTTTAGCCGTTTAAATGTATCTTGCCATTCTCTTCTGGCCTGTAGGGTTTCTGTTGAGAGATCCGCAGTTAAACGTATGGGGTTTCCTTTATATGTTATTTGTTATTTGCTCCTAGCTGCTTTTAGTAATCCGTCTTTATATTTAGTCTGCGTTAGTTTGATTAGAATGTGCCTTGGTGTGTTTCTTCTGGGGTTTCTCCTGTATGGAACTCTTTGTGCTTCCTGGACTTGGTTGACTATCTCCTTTCCCATGCTGGGGAAGTTTTCAACTATAACCTCTTCAAGAATTTTTTCATAGTCTTTCTTCTCTTCTTCTTCTTCTGGAACTCCTATAATTCTAATGTTGGTGCATTTGATATTGTCCCATAGGGACAAAAACTTGGGTTTACCTCTTTTATACTACATCCTCTCAATTTTGTTTTTGTTGTTCAGTATCTAAGTCACATCTGACTCTTTGAAACCCCATAGATCACAGCACGCTGGACTTTCCTGCCCTTCACTCTCTCCTGGAGTTTGATCAAATTCGTGTCTATCCCTTCTCTTCCTGCTCTCAATCTTTTCCAGCATCAAGGACTTTTCCAAAGATTCAGCTCTTTCCATCAGGTAGCCAAAGTGTTGGAGCTTCAGCATCAGTCCTTCCAATGAATATTGAGGGCTAATTTACTTTAGGACTAACTGGTTTGATCTCGTTGCAGTACAAAGGACTCTGAAGAGTCTTTTCCAACACTACAGTTCAAAAGCATTGATTCTTTGGCACTCAGTCTTTTTTATGGTCCAACTCTTTTATCCATACATGATTACTGCAAAAACCATAGCTTTGACAAGACAGACATTTCTCAGCAATTTTTTAATATGCTGTATAGGTTTGTCCTCTCAATAAAACAAGTTAATTAAAAGTTGTAGTTTTAGCTATAATTTCAAAGTAATCTTAAAATAATTTATTGTGATGATACAATTGACAAATTTGTAAGATATTTAAAGTATGTAATGTGATGATTTGGTGTGCAAGTACAGTAATAGGATTGTCTCCAACAAGAAAATTTTCTTACATCTTAGCTGATGTTCTCTAGAGACAGACTCTGACCAAAACCTTAGTGGTGATACTTAACTGGGTATGATGCCAGGGCAGAGTAAGTGAGAACGGCAGTGTTATGAGTCCAGGAATGAAAATAAATCTCCAGTGATATGTTATTCAGTTTATTGTCACTTCAGGGAGAGCAATGACTGGATTCTGACCTTGAGAGGTAAGCTGGGCAGTTTCTACTGAATCTATTGAAAATATGCTTTGGATTTATCCTTTAAAAGAGAGGATGGAGAAGGTATTCATCTCTGATACTCTATTGCTACCTGTCACTCATTGGTAAAAGTTCTCCATACCAGGAATAAGCTTCACACTTCTGAGGAATGCTGTCTTGTCCTTTTGGAAATTGCTATGCTATCTTTGGGGCTTGCTTCCCTAGTGGCTTAGTTGGTAAAGAATCCACCTGAAATGCAGGGGCATGTGGTTTTCATACCTGCTCAGGAAGATCCCTTGGAGAGGAAAATGGCAACCCACACCAGTATTCTTGCCTGGGAAATACCATGGACAGAGAAGCCTGGCAGACTACAGTCCATGGGGTCACAAGAGTCATATACAGTTTAGTGACTAAACCACCACCACCACATGGTATCTTAGTCCTTCTCTCTGAAAAAATAGTGATGCACGTCAGTCCAGAATTAATTGAAGCGTCCCAAGATTCTGGATATCAGCTTTGGGAGACAGAGACTTGGTCTCCATGGGAGCTCCTGGGTTTGGGCATGACCAAGAACTCAGAGATAGGAAAGGTTTAGAAAACAGAATAGAATACAGATGTGTCAGATACAGTTCATTCTTCGATTCATTCTTTGTGGTATTCAGATCTCATGGTACCTTTCTTCTCGGTTCTCTACTGCAAAATGAGGTACCACTTTTGGAACACCTCTTTAACAGTTGTGAGAGTACATGTTAAATCAAGCATAATGTCTATGAAGATCAAACTCCATTTCTCATAGTACTTAAGAAAGAACGTTAATTTTAAAAAAATAATAAAGGTAATACCCTTTATTTCTGAAATCCTTTATCATATCACTTACCCATCCTAGAGTTCTTCATGCTTAGCCAATACTTTAACTGCATGAGGCGCTCTAAGATGGGTGTTAGTTGCAGCTCCCAATTCAGCATCGCTATTAATATGTTCCCTTGCAGAAGTATTTTCTCCTTGAAAATTAGGACATTTTTTCTAGCAGAACTTAAAGCTGCAGGGAAGAAACACAAAAGT
This sequence comes from Tragulus kanchil, assembly GCA_022376925.1. Taxonomy (NCBI): domain Eukaryota; kingdom Metazoa; phylum Chordata; class Mammalia; order Artiodactyla; family Tragulidae; genus Tragulus; species Tragulus kanchil. The sequence goes on from JAIOJX010000024.1 coordinate 74,923,138, forward strand.
TCAAGGGACTCAGTGAGTGTGATGATCACATGTGTTCTCCTGCTTAAATCCCTCAGTTCAATGATCCATTTAATGTAGCTACTAGAACATGCTACTATATTTTGGCAAATGACTCAGTGCATGTTGTGTTTACTGGAAGGCAGTGCTGAACTAACTAAGGTGCTTCTGCTAAAACTTACATGTGCCTGAGACTCTTCTATCAGGAAAACTGCAATAAGCTTCACACTTCTGAGGAATGCTGTCTTGTCCTTTTGGAAATTGCTATGCTATCTTTGGGGCTTGCTTCCCTAGTGGCTTAGTTGGTAAAGAATCCACCTGAAATGCAGGGGCATGTGGTTTTCATACCTGCTCAGGAAGATCCCTTGAGAGGAAAATGGCAACCCACACCAGTATTCTTGCCTGGGAAATACCATGGACAGAGAAGCCTGGCAGACTACAGTCCATGGGGTCACAAGAGTCATATACAGTTTAGTGACTAAACCACCACCACCACATGGTATCTTAGTCCTTCTCTCTGAAAAAATAGTGATGCACGTCAGTCCAGAATTAATTGAAGCGTCCCAAGATTCTGGATATCAGCTTTGGGAGACAGAGACTTGGTCTCCATGGGAGCTCCTGGGTTTGGGCATGACCAAGAACTCAGAGATAGGAAAGGTTTAGAAAACAGAATAGAATACAGATGTGTCAGATACAGTTCATTCTTCGATTCATTCTTTGTGGTATTCAGATCTCATGGTACCTTTCTTCTCGGTTCTCTACTGCAAAATGAGGTACCACTTTTGGAACACCTCTTTAACAGTTGTGAGAGTACATGTTAAATCAAGCATAATGTCTATGAAGATCAAACTCCATTTCTCATAGTACTTAAGAAAGAACGTTAATTTTAAAAAAATAATAAAGGTAATACCCTTTATTTCTGAAATCCTTTATCATATCACTTACCCATCCTAGAGTTCTTCATGCTTAGCCAATACTTTAACTGCATGAGGCGCTCTAAGATGGGTGTTAGTTGCAGCTCCCAATTCAGCATCGCTATTAATATGTTCCCTTGCAGAAGTATTTTCTCCTTGAAAATTAGGACATTTTTTCTAGCAGAACTTAAAGCTGCAGGGAAGAAACACAAAAGTTCAAGGGACTCAGTGAGTGTGATGATCACATGTGTTCTCCTGCTTAAATCCCTCAGTTCAATGATCCATTTAATGTAGCTACTAGAACATGCTACTATATTTTGGCAAATGACTCAGTGCATGTTGTGTTTACTGGAAGGCAGTGCTGAACTAACTAAGGTGCTTCTGCTAAAACTTACATGTGCCTGAGACTCTTCTATCAGTCTGGCTGTTTCTCATTAATAGGGCAGATGGAATGATTATTAATTTATAAGCCCACTGAACCAAGTATTTTGTATAAAATATGCCCCTTGGTCTGCATCAACATTGTTTTTAATACCATGTTGGTGGATCACTGTATTCTGTAAACAATTAGACAATAATGCTAAAGACATATGAGAGAAGGCATCCTTCTCTTTTGAACATGTATTAATTCTGATAAAAATGAATTTAAAAACCCTTCAAAATACAAAACATCTAATGCAATTGAAGAAGAACCTTCAGTTAGCAAACAGGGCTTCCTTTGCAATATAAGGGCTCAATATCTTTCTTTTCTACTGGCAAGTGGGTATTCATGGATGCCAACAGCTAGATGGCTTGATGAGGAGGATTTAATTCCAAATTTTAAAAATGAATAGTCCTCCTTGTCACTCTGTCCAACCTGTCTATGGGCTCACTGTCAAATTACTTGGATGGCACAGGAAAGAAGTTACCTAATTCCCACGTCATGTATCATCTTTACATGGTGGTTAAATATCTCCTCTCTGGCAACTACTTTGCCTTGACCTATACATGAAACAAAGATTCATGTACTTTGTACTTACTAACATGAATCCACCTATGTATCTGTCAGACATACCCAGCACCAGCCTTCCAAATTTGTTCCCATCAGGTGATGGACAAGCTGTGCATATTTATATCTGTACAAAGGTTAGTGTTTATGAGTTTTGGACCACTTGCCTTCCAAAGAAAGTCAGTCACCAAGTTTAGCAATTGCCACTGTCTCTCTTCTTGAATAATTGTTCTCCACCTGTGCTTCAGAGTTTCCCTGATATATCAGTAATATGGCAGCAAATCATTTCTAGTCACTGCTAACACAGCATCTCTTCATCATGAAATAGGGTTTGGACTAAAATTTTCCCCTCTTTCAGTTGGTGAGGTCAAGAGGAGGCTTTCTAGAGTACATTCAGGGAGAATGTAAGCAAAGAGAAGTTACCTGGAGTTTGGACTTTTTCAGAAATTGATTATGACCAAGTTTCCTGTAGGTCATATTTCAATTAGGAGCAAGAGAATTATCATATCCCTGAGGCAATACAGTAAAAATGTATTGTTGACTATACTGTATAAAGGAGAAATAACTCTAACATAAATTTTACAGCAAGGAATGTGGCACAAAGTAAATCCTAGTGAAAGTATTGCTCTATACCAGTAAGTACACTTGAGCAAAAAAACACCTTCAGTAAAGTCCATATACTTGTTAAATTTACAACAGTCCACTGGTTGTTTTTATATGTTAATTATTAAGAGCCTGCAGAGAAGAATTGAATGGAGACCACCACTCTGAATCTTTTAAATATATGACAGTGACTTTAGTTTCTCCAGTCAATCAGAAACAGTGTCTTCTTATTTTCTTTCATGAAGATAGGGCTACAGGATGTTAGGTAGTTGCCAAGACCTGTCTTTGCTCTTCCTATTATAACCTTAATCCATGGGCCAAGAAGTATGTACAGGACTTGAGAAAAATATAGTGAAGTAGAAGGACCTTGAACTCACCTCCTCCCATGAGAACACCAAAAATCACACTTAAATTCTGAACCAACATCAATAAAAAAAAAAAAAGAATGAAACCTACAAAAAGAGATACTAAGAAGAAACCACAATGACCCTGTAGGAACACACTCGCAATGTAATCAAATCCCATTCCCCAAGTAGGGCTACAAACTGAAGAATAATTGTGTCATAGAAGTTCTCCCACTGGAGTGAGAGTTCTGAACTGCATAGCATGTACCCCAGCCAGGATGTCGGGCATTGGGAGGAGCCCCAGAATATTTGGCTTTGAAGTTCAGTAGGATTTGATTGCAGAAGCTCTAAAAGACTGGGAGAAAGTCTCTACTCTTGGAAGGTGTGCACTGAAAATAAAATACCTAGGAATAAACCCAGCTAAGGATGCAAAAAACCTATGCTCTGAAAAATGTGACACTAATGAAAAAAGTCAAAGGCAACCCAAACAGACGTAAGGACACACAATGCTCTTGGATTGGAAGAATTAATACTGTGAAAGGGACTAAATCATCCAAAGTAATCTCTCAAGATGCAGTGCAATCCCTATGAAATTGCCATTTTTCCAGGACAACATAAGATTTTTTTTTTTTAATTTGTACATAAATATAAAAGACCCAATATAGCCCAAGGAATCTTAAGAAAAACAGAGATGGGGGAATAAAGCTCTCTGACTTCAGACTAGACAGCATCAAAATAGTATGATACAGGCGCTAAAACAAAATATAAATTAATGAAACAAGATAGAAAGCAGAGAAATAAGCCTACATATGTATGATCAATTAATCTATGACAAATGAGGCAAGAATATGCATAGCAGAAAAGACAGTCTCTTTAATAAGTGATAATATGCAAGCAAGACAGCTATGTGCAAAAATATGACATTAGAATATTCTTAAATACTACACACAGAAAAAGTCAAAATACATAAAAGATCTAAATGTAAGGATAGACACTGTCAAAACTAGAGGCAAGCATAGGCAGACCACTCTTTGAAATAAGCTGCAACAATATATCATTTGAATCCATATGCCAAAGTAGTGGGAAAAAGAACAGAAATAAACAAATGGGACCTAATTAAAAGCTTTGGCACAGCTAAGGGAACCATAAATAAACAGACAAGCTTCATACAGGGAGAAAATATTTGCAAATAATGCAATTGACAAAAATTTTCTAAAATATACAATCAGCTCAAGCAGCTCAATATACAATATACAATATATATATACAATATATATATACAATATATATTATATATATATATATATATAAATATATATATGTATATATATTATATATTGAGCTGCATGAGCTGATTGTATACTTTATACATATATATATGTGCATACATATATATCTTTAAATATATATATATATAAATATATATATATATTTAAAGATGAGCTACCCAATCAAAAAATTGGGTTGAAGATCTAAACAGATATTTATCCAAAGAAGACATTCAGACCACCAAAAAACACATGAAAAAATGCTCAGCATCACTAATTATCAAGGAAATGCAAATCGAAAAAAGTCCAAAGGCAACCCAAACAGACGTAAGGACACACAATGCTCTTGGATTGGAAGAATTAATACTGTGAAAGGGACTAAATCATCCAAAGTAATCTCTCAAGATGCAGTGCAATCCCTATGAAATTGCCATTTTTCCAGGACAACATAAGATTTTTTTTTTTTAATTTGTACATAAATATAAAAGACCCAATATAGCCCAAGGAATCTTAAGAAAAACAGAGATGGGGGAATAAAGCTCTCTGACTTCAGACTAGACAGCATCAAAATAGTATGATACAGGCGCTAAAACAAAATATAAATTAATGAAACAAGATAGAAAGCAGAGAAATAAGCCTACATATGTATGATCAATTAATCTATGACAAATGAGGCAAGAATATGCATAGCAGAAAAGACAGTCTCTTTAATAAGTGATAATATGCAAGCAAGACAGCTATGTGCAAAAATATGACATTAGAATATTCTTAAATACTACACACAGAAAAAGTCAAAATACATAAAAGATCTAAATGTAAGGATAGACACTGTCAAAACTAGAGGCAAGCATAGGCAGACCACTCTTTGAAATAAGCTGCAACAATATATCATTTGAATCCATATGCCAAAGTAGTGGGAAAAAAAAACAGAAATAAACAAATGGGACCTAATTAAAAGCTTTGGCACAGCTAAGGGAACCATAAATAAACAGACAAGCTTCATACAGGGAGAAAATATTTGCAAATAATGCAATTGACAAAAATTTTCTAAAATATACAATCAGCTCAAGCAGCTCAATATACAATATACAATATATATATACAATATATATATACAATATATATTATATATAATATATATATATAAATATATATATGTATATATATTATATATTGAGCTGCATGAGCTGATTGTATACTTTATACATATATATATGTGCATACATATATATCTTTAAATATATATATATATAAATATATATATATATTTAAAGATGAGCTACCCAATCAAAAAATTGGGTTGAAGATCTAAACAGATATTTATCCAAAGAAGACATTCAGACCACCAAAAAACACATGAAAAAATGCTCAGCATCACTAATTATCAAGGAAATGCAAATCGAAACTACAAAGTATCACCTCACATCAGTCAAAATGCTTGTCATCAAAAATTTACAAGTAACAAGTGCTGGAGACGGTGTGGACAAAAGGGAGCCCTCCTACACTGCTGGTAGGAAAATAAATTGTTGCAACCACTATGGAAAACAATATGGAGTATCCTTTAAAAAAAAAAAAAAGTTAGCATATGATCCAGCAACCTCACGTCTGGGCGTATATGAGAGAAAATCATAATTCAAAAAGATACTATGCACCTCAATTTTCTTGCAGCATCATTTACAATAACCAAAATTTGGTCACAATTCATCAACAGATGAAAGATTAAATAAATATGTCATCTATACCCAGTAGAATACTACTTAGCCACTAAAAATAATGAAATATTGCCATTTGTAGCAACATGGATGGATCTAGAAATTATTATACAAAAGAAGTAAGCCAGATGAGGCAAATACTATATGATATTGCTTATACATCAAATTTAGAAATTATATAAATGTATTTATTTATAAAACAGAATCACGATATAGATAAGAAATTTATGGTTACTGAAGGGTAATCATGGGAAAAGAGTAAGTTAAAAGTCTGGGATTGATAGATGCACACTCCCATATATAAAATAGATAAACAAGAACTTATTATATATATAACATAGAGAACTATCCTACTATCAGGTAATACCATATAAGATGATATAATGTATAAAAATAATATATGCACATATATGAATTACTTTGGTATACACCTGAAAGTAATACAACATTGTAAATAAATTTTATATCAGCAAAATTTTTATGAAAAAAAAATAAAAAGTATATGAAGTGGGAGGGAGTAACATGGGAACCTATACTGTCACGTGTAGAAAAGATAGCTGTTGTCATTGTGCTAGGGGAATAGGAGTACCTACAACCACTTGGAGCGATGGTCTGGAGGGATGGGAGGGGGGGAACTGGGTGGGGGGAGGGTCAAGGGATATGCATCTGATTGATCTGGGAACATACATGTACAAAAATAAATAAATAAATAAATAAATAAATTAATTAATTAAAAAAAAAACAAAAAAAAACAAAAAACAAAAAACAAACAAAAAAAAGTATATGTAACAATCCTGGCAGGTGCTAAGTTTATAGAGAAATCGATTCTAATTTTATTTTTTTATTTTTATTTTTTTTGATGTTTCAAAACATTTCTTGTTGAAGTGGTTTTTTTTTTTTTTTTTTTTTTTTAAGTATGAATTTTTTTTTTTAAACCTTTATTTTACTTTTAACTTTTACAGAGTTTTGTTGTTCACAGACATGCATGTTCTCAGATTAGTCACATGTATATCCCCTCCTTCCCTCCCCTCCAGACCATCACACAGCACCTCTGAAGGATCCCCTTTTCTCACAGAGCAATGACTAGAGCTATTTTCTTCACTTATGATAGTACAGGCCTTCATGCTACTTCCTTTACGCCTCTCACCCACTGTTCCTTCCCCACAATGTCCATATGTTCACTGTCCATGTCTGTCTTTCTGTCGCTTCACTGCATGTGCCATCATCACCATCCTACTAGATTCCATATATATGTGTTAATATACTGTATTTGTCCTTCTCTTTCTGACTGACTTCACTTTTGATGATACGTTCTAGATCCAGCCACCTCATCAGGGTTGATTCTTCTGCATTTCTCTTTACAGCTGTGTAGTATTCCATTGTATATATGTACCAGAGCTTTTGGATCCATTCGTTCGTCGATGGGCATCTAGGTTCCTTCCATGTTCTAGCTATTGTATAGAGAGCTGCAATGAACATTGGGGTACAGGTGCTTCTTTCAGTTTTGATTTCGTCAGGGTATAAGCCTAAGAGTGGGATTGCTGGGTCATATGGTGCTTCTATTTTTAGTTTTTTAAGAAATCTCCAGACTGTCTTCCATAGAGGCTGTATCAATTTACACTCCCACCAGCAATGCAGAAGTGTTCCCTTTTCTCCGCAGCCTCTCCAGCACTTATTGTCTGTCGATTTGTGGATGATGGCCATTCTGACGGGTGTGAGGTGATATCTCATTGTAGTTTTGATTTGCATTTCTCTAATTATTAGTGAAGTTGAGCATCGTTTCATGTGTTTTTGGGCCATCTGTATGTCATCGTTGGAGAGGTGTCTGTTTAGGTCCTTTTCCCATTTTTTGATTGGGTTGTTCGTTTTTCCAGTGCTGAGTTGTCTCAGTTGGGATTCTAATTTTAATCAAATGTATGCTAGGAACATAATCATAGGAGAAATTCATGAATAAATTGAACCATCTGTAAGATGAACCTTGTATCAAACTCAGTTTATCAACCCATCTCCTTAAGCTTCCACGTAAGCTGGAGAAGGACACTGGCCTTTCAAGTACTCTGGAATCGATACGCATCACCTTAAACTTATCAGGGTAACTTTATTTATTTACTGTGATGTCTAAAACAACATTGAACAAGTGGATCTATCCCAGTCTTCAGAATTGCCATTGCTTTTACCCATACTGAACATTACAGATGATTGATCTACCAATAGCTTAAAATCTATGCATTCCTATATCAATTGATCACAGAAGAAGCTTAAAGCTTTAAAAAGTGCAATGTCACTTCTTGCCAAATATAATTACTTCTTCACTTACCAATAGAAATGTGGTTCATATGGTTTTCAAATGAGTGTGTGATTAAAACCCAATAAGGTCTCGAGAATATGTTCTCTAGAATTAGTCATAGTTTTAGACCAACTTTAAGAACAAAAACTTAACGATTTAATATTAATGTACTGATGTTTAGGAGGACCAGATAATGTGAGTGATGCTAAAATTAAATGTTGTAAAGAGTAACAGAAAGAAATAAACTTAATTATCACACTCTAGCCCTCCCTAAAAGAGACACAGCTAGCATCCTTAGAAGAGTTCTTTAGAAAAAAGACACGAAAAAATTGTCAATGTTTCAGTTCCTCTTCTCTCTGTCTCTCCACTATACTTTTGTGCAGTTCAATTTGACCTGTATGGGAGTTTCTGGGGAACAAATAGGCATACACAGTGCCAGTCACAATCAGGGTGACTGATGTGGGACAAGATATGAGACATGAGCCTAAAAGGGTTTCAAACATCTTGTAAAATGTGCACTGAACAGTTAGCAACACTCAAAATGGAGTAGTCTTTATATATATATATATACTTTTTTTTTTTCAGAAAAATAACCTGAGTCCAAGTAGAAATGACTCAAATCATCAGTCCAACTAGAAGGCACAGTAAGTTGTCAGTTTTCTCCCTCTAAGCTCTAACCATTCTGTGCCCTTGCCTATGGTACTAATTCCATGCCCTATGTTTAATTTCACCTTTGCCAGTAAAATGACCCTGTGCCAATAGAGATCACCAGAATGATGTTGCAAGACTACGGCAAGAGGAAGGACAAGCTCTCCTTGTCTTGGGGAACTTTTCTTCTCCCACATGGCTGTCACTCAGTGTGCAAGACACCACTAACAATCACTTTAGTGATCCTTGCAGACCGCTTTCACTTAAAGTGTATTTGTGCATTTTTTGGCCTACCTGGAGGAACATTTCTTTGAACTAGCTCTAGCCCACTTGCACTACCCAGAAAGCAACACATTCCCACGAATCAAGTCTAATCCATCTTCCAATGAATTTATCCACTACCTAGGGCACTCTTTCTGAGGAACAGTTCCAATACAATTGCACCTGTATCTAAAATGGCATCCGGTGAATTGCTCCATTGCGCCATGAGCTATTTCCATGACCTCGCTTCAGACTGCCACCCTTAACAGCAAGTTTTTCTACCACCAGCAGACTGCTTTCTTTAGCCAGCCTTGATTCAGCACTCTGGGAAGTTTAATTGTCAATAGCAGTCTATATGTGCACTCATGTCCTCTTCAACAAGGCCTGAATCTTAGCTCTGGGAGGGTATGGAACATCTGAGCATTTAATTTCTTCTTCCACTCTTCAATAGCCCGGATACAATTTCTTGTATCTTTACTGTATTCCTTACCATACCTTTTGTCCCATTTAGTTTCCTTTTTACTAGTTAATATTTATGTTCCATTTTCCACATTTGAATGCATAATTGTACCTTGATGAACACAGGTACCATCTTCCAGGCAATTCTGATTATGCAAATGCTTTTTGACTATGGTGGATTTTTCAAGAGTCAGGTTGCCTTGCACCTAGGAGCCACTTTGCAAATCCAAATCTGGGTAATTATTGTTCTTAGTGCCATTTTATTTTAAAATTAAAAGTTGCAATTTGGGTCAATGAGATGTCTTTAAACACCCTAGCAGTCACATTGGGACACTCTCATCCTTGAAAATTGAGGCCCTGATCCTTGAAAACATTGATTTTAAATCAAATCACTTTATGACTTTTTCTAGTTTTTGTGATGTGCTATCTCCTTAAGGAATTTTGCCTCTCTTTTCTGCTCAGGACTATTTAATCTGTCATTAAAGAAGGCTACTCCTTCACTGCTAGCATTACATAGGAATCTTTTTCATTCCAATATTTCTATTTTATTCAGAGAGAACAGCATTCCTAAATAGGAGTGAAACTGTTCTAAAATTGAACTTGTTACAACAAACATCTACCTTTGTGGACAGTTGGTTTGGGGTAAAGCATTTGAAATGACTATCTTACATTCTGCTACCATCACTCCACTCTTGTATTTACTGATTGAAATGTGAGAATCAGTTAATATGACAATGAAATGGCAATGCGGTATACAGTGGCTTTTCTAAGATTCTCTCAATTCTAAGCATCTTAATTATGAACTCTTGCTCATCTCCAACCCAACAAAATCAACAGTTTGAATTACAGCATTGCTAACATTACATTTTGCTTTGTGTGTAGAAATGAAATTCTCTAAATATCATTTTATAAGTAGTGAATCTGTAAAATGCAGTATTAAGGTTTCATTTATTTTATAGGGTACATAATACAATGCTGAATTTGTACCATATAGAAATATGGTTCCATTTAAATGTAAAATGTCCTAGAGATGCAAAATAATCTACATTATGCACTAAATTTCCTCCTCACTAAAATAATGCTCTAATTAATCTTCAAGTAATTTTAAAACATCAACTAAGACTGTCAAATATTTTACAATAGTAAATATAATTTTATTTATAATAGAGTTTTCTACTAACTTTCCAACAGAGGAGATAATTCTATTTTCTAGAATAAAATTACATGTAGATTAAATAAATACTCTATCCCCTAGCTGCTTTGACTATGGTGGATTTTTCAAGAGTCAGGTTGCCTTGCACCTAGGAGCCACTTTGCAAATCCAAATCTGGGTAATTATTGTTCTTAGTGCCATTTTATTTTAAAATTAAAAGTTGCAATTTGGGTCAATGAGATGTCTTTAAACACCCTAGCAGTCACATTGGGACACTCTCATCCTTGAAAATTGAGGCCCTGATCCTTGAAAACATTGATTTTAAATCAAATCACTTTATGATTTTTTCTAGTTTTTGTCATGTGCTATCTCCTTAAGGAATTTTGCCTCTCTTTTCTGCTCAGGACTATTTAATCTGTCATTAAAGAAGGCTACTCCTTCACTGCTAGCATTACATAGGAATCTTTTTCATTCCAATATTTCTATTTTATTCAGAGAGAACAGCATTCCTAAATAGGAGTGAAACTGTTCTAAAATTGAACTTGTTACAACAAACATCTACCTTTGTGGACAGTTGGTTTGGGGTAAAGCATTTGAAATGACTATCTTACATTCTGCTACCATCACTCCACTCTTGTATTTACTGATTGAAATGTGAGAATCAGTTAATATGACAATGAAATGGCAATGCGGTATACAGTGGCTTTTCTAAGATTCTCTCAATTCTAAGCATCTTAATTATGAACTCTTGCTCATCTCCAACCCAACAAAATCAACAGTTTGAATTACAGCATTGCTAACATTACATTTTGCTTTGTGTGTAGAAATGAAATTCTCTAAATATCATTTTATAAGTAGTGAATCTGTAAAATGCAGTATTAAGGTTTCATTTATTTTATAGGGTACATAATACAATGCTGAATTTGTACCATATAGAAATATGGTTCCATTTAAATGTAAAATGTCCTAGAGATGCAAAATAATCTACATTATGCACTAAATTTCCTCCTCACTAAAATAATGCTCTAATTAATCTTCAAGTAATTTTAAAACATCAACTAAGACTGTCAAATATTTTACAATAGTAAATATAATTTTATTTATAATAGAGTTTTCTACTAACTTTCCAACAGAGGAGATAATTCTATTTTCTAGAATAAAATTACATGTAGATTAAATAAATACTCTATCCACAAGCTGCATTTGAGGGATGAAGATGTTATTGTCTTATATAAAAAATTAAGGCATCAACCTGTCTCAAGCTACATCATTTCATCTCACAAGCAAACAAAGACTAGCACCAACACAGTCATTTCAGAATATCTGTATTCAAAAAGTATTTTTAAGCTCTTGGTACTATATGAGTAACATTATTTAATCCAAGTAAAAATGTAATATTATCAGCCTCATTTAAAGGTGAGAAAACTGAGGTCCAAAGAGTTTATGCGCCTTAGCAATTTTAAACAAAGTTTGTTACCTTAGGTTTTTAGTCATGCATTCCCTGCAGTGTTACATCCATAATTCAGGTTAGATATTTGAAAGATTCTAGATTAGAGAAAAGTAGTATATAGTAAGTCTTATTTTATGAATAAAGTTGGAAATTCTAAGCATATAAGCTAAGACAATAAATTCCATCACCTTCTAAGGGCAATGAAATATCTGCAGCTTCACTTATAATAAACAGCATCAGGTTAACCCACATTCATCCTGATAACCTGTTTTCCCTCATTATGGATTCAATCTATCTCATATTTTGTTTTAGGCCATTATCAAAATAACTCACTGCAAAATGACAATTGTCAATAAGTCTATCATTAGAAAATATTGGGTTCACCAAAAGGTTCATTAAGGATTTTCTAAGAAATCATCCAAAAAAACACCAAACATTTTGGTCAACCCAGGATCTAAGTTGCCACTGCAAAAGGTTACAGCATTTAGAAAGTATTTTTAAAGATTAATTTATTTTAAAAATGTTCAGAATAAGATTGCAAAAAATTAGGTTACCAAGGAAGAATCTTACTATCCTCATTCTGAGGTAAAGAATTTCAACTCCACTCCCAAAATTTTAATGAGCATCTTTTGCATAAATGAGGTTAGAATACTGCCACTTCTTGAAAGTAGGGTATATATCCTACCTGTATCTTCCCCTGAATTTTTCAACATTTTTGTTCTGTATATTGAAAATAAATTATCACATAAAAGATTAAATACAACACACGACTGTTTTTCTACTATTTAATACTACTGCATGCTATTTTGCTGAAATAGTCATTTCCAAAGTCCTTTTACATAATTTAATTATACAAATTGTGTAACTATAACAGTTCTAGTTCATTGGCCTTTAGTGTTACTTAAAATGGCTTGTATTTCAGGAACAGTGAATAGCACTGCTAACTTTGCTCTCCTTCTGCCAAGCTGTCCATCAAAGAAAGCAGCTTCTCTCCTCTAACTCCTTTAACCTCAAATTCTCCTCTTTTCTAGGATCATCGGAAGAATGAGGTAGATTCATATCACTGATAAAACAGACCATTTCTGTAAAATATGAAATTTGTTTCATTTGTAAGAGACTTTGAGGTTCATTTTAAAGGGATTCTAATGTTAAGCCTACTATCCTTATTATCATACTGTGGAAAGACCCAATTAATTTGAGGAATAAATTAAGATAATAATGACAATCAACTATTAATACCACATTAAATGACTCCCAACTTTATAAATGAAGGATTAACTCCCAATATTAAAATCTGACAATTCGGTCATACAGTTAAGTCAGGGTTAATTTAGGAACCTGAAGAGTAACTACAGGAAATGTACAGATAAATGTATGGGCTTAAACGTGATCTTAAAAGAACTGAGAAATGAACATGTGTTATATTGTGTTAAGACTAGAAGAAGATATGCTCTTCAGAGAGATCAGTTTATTGTACCCAAGTTCTAGAAAGCCCAACATGGAAAAAAACACCAAACATTTTGGTCAACCCAGGATCTAAGTTGCCACTGCAAAAGGTTACAGCATTTAGAAAGTATTTTTAAAGATTAATTTATTTTAAAAATGTTCAGAATAAGATTGCAAAAAATTAGGTTACCAAGGAAGAATCTTACTATCCTCATTCTGAGGTAAAGAATTTCAACTCCACTCCCAAAATTTTAATGAGCATCTTTTGCATAAATGAGGTTAGAATACTGCCACTTCTTGAAAGTAGGGTATATATCCTACCTGTATCTTCCCCTGAATTTTTCAACATTTTTGTTCTGTATATTGAAAATAAATTATCACATAAAAGATTAAATACAACACACGACTGTTTTTCTACTATTTAATACTACTGCATGCTATTTTGCTGAAATAGTCATTTCCAAAGTCCTTTTACATAATTTAATTATACAAATTGTGTAACTATAACAGTTCTAGTTCATTGGCCTTTAGTGTTACTTAAAATGGCTTGTATTTCAGGAACAGTGAATAGCACTGCTAACTTTGCTCTCCTTCTGCCAAGCTGTCCATCAAAGAAAGCAGCTTCTCTCTCCTCTAACTCCTTTAACCTCAAATTCTCCTCTTTTCTAGGATCATCGGAAGAATGAGGTAGATTCATATCACTGATAAAACAGACCATTTCTGTAAAATATGAAATTTGTTTCATTTGTAAGAGACTTTGAGGTTCATTTTAAAGGGATTCTAATGTTAAGCCTACTATCCTTATTATCATACTGTGGAAAGACCCAATTAATTTGAGGAATAAATTAAGATAATAATGACAATCAACTATTAATACCACATTAAATGACTCCCAACTTTATAAATGAAGGATTAACTCCCAATATTAAAATCTGACAATTCGGTCATACAGTTAAGTCAGGGTTAATTTAGGAACCTGAAGAGTAACTACAGGAAATGTACAGATAAATGTATGGGCTTAAACGTGATCTTAAAAGAACTGAGAAATGAACATGTGTTATATTGTGTTAAGACTAGAAGAAGATATGCTCTTCAGAGAGATCAGTTTATTGTACCCAAGTTCTAGAAAGCCCAACATGGAAAAAAATACAATTATACTGTTATTGTTGTTGTTCTTAGCTAAGTCATATCTGACCCTTTGCGACTTCATGGACTGCAGCATGTCAGGCTTTCCTGTCCTTCACTATCTCCCAAAGTTTGATCAAATGCACGTCCATTGAGTCAATTATGCCATCCAACCATCTCATTCTATATCTCCTCCTTCTCTTCCTGACTTCAAACTTTCCCAGAATCAGGATTTTTTCCAAATGAGTCAGCTCTTTGCATCAGGTGGCCAAAGTATTGGAGCCTCAGCTTCAGCATCAGTCCTTCCAATGAGACATCAGGGTTAATTTCTTTAGGATTGACTAGTTTGAGCTCCTTGCAGTGCAATGGACTCTCCAACACCACAATTCAACAGCAATGATTAAAGAAGTGATTACTTGCATTTCTGACAGTTTCATCATATCCTTTTCAAAGTGGTCAAGTTTTCCTAAACATACCCTTGGTGTTTGTGCTGCCAAATAGAAAAGTGTCATAGTATTCATTACTTAGGATAGGATATTGCCAAAGTAGAAAATTAAATTATATTGTTAAGATTTTTATACATGTATATGAGGATTTTAGCAACTGCTGTTTTTTGAAGCATGATGTATTATCATTTTAATACATCAAGTGTATTTATAGTACTGTAACAACACTGAAGGATGATATTATTATCCTTATTTTGCCAATATTGAAACTGAAGCTTTGAATTTATATATTCAAGTGATTTTGAACACAAGTATAACTAACTTCATAGTTTGTGTTATCATTTAATGATAATTTGTGTAATTTGTTGAAAAATTGTAAATCTCTCTCACCCTTGGGAACACAGGATTGCACTTTCTGAATCTCTTGTTACTAGGGTGTTACCAGAGGAATGGTTGTGACCATGAGTTTTTTTTTCTCTGGGAATACTTGATTTCTACACGAGATCCTCTGAGTCACCTTCCTTTGACCACAATGACCTCCAAGGTCCCCAGTGATAGCTACCTTGACAGTCTGTGTCCCTGGAAATGGAAATGAAGCATGATAAAAAGTAAACCATTGTTGCTATAAGCTGCTGAAATATGAGGGGTGTTTATCACTCCCAAATAACTAGTCTTTTGAATTTAATATAACACATGAAACAATAGGCAATAAGACTAGCAAATTCATCAAAAGTCCAACCAAAATCAAAATGCCAGCCTAGTCTTAATTCTGTCAATTTAGTTTCCTTTTTAACTGCAGCATGTCAGGCTTTCCTGTCCTTCACTATCTCCCAAAGTTTGATCAAATGCACGTCCATTGAGTCAATTATGCCATCCAACCATCTCATTCTATATCTCCTCCTTCTCTTCCTGACTTCAAACTTTCCCAGAATCAGGATTTTTTCCAAATGAGTCAGCTCTTTGCATCAGGTGGCCAAAGTATTGGAGCCTCAGCTTCAGCATCAGTCCTTCCAATGAGACATCAGGGTTAATTTCTTTAGGATTGACTAGTTTGAGCTCCTTGCAGTGCAATGGACTCTCCAACACCACAATTCAACAGCAATGATTAAAGAAGTGATTACTTGCATTTCTGACAGTTTCATCATATCCTTTTCAAAGTGGTCAAGTTTTCCTAAACATACCCTTGGTGTTTGTGCTGCCAAATAGAAAAGTGTCATAGTATTCATTACTTAGGATAGGATATTGCCAAAGTAGAAAATTAAATTATATTGTTAAGATTTTTATACATGTATATGAGGATTTTAGCAACTGCTGTTTTTTGAAGCATGATGTATTATCATTTTAATACATCAAGTGTATTTATAGTACTGTAACAACACTGAAGGATGATATTATTATCCTTATTTTGCCAATATTGAAACTGAAGCTTTGAATTTATATATTCAAGTGATTTTGAACACAAGTATAACTAACTTCATAGTTTGTGTTATCATTTAATGATAATTTGTGTAATTTGTTGAAAAATTGTAAATCTCTCTCACCCTTGGGAACACAGGATTGCACTTTCTGAATCTCTTGTTACTAGGGTGTTACCAGAGGAATGGTTGTGACCATGAGTTTTTTTTTCTCTGGGAATACTTGATTTCTACACGAGATCCTCTGAGTCACCTTCCTTTGACCACAATGACCTCCAAGGTCCCCAGTGATAGCTACCTTGACAGTCTGTGTCCCTGGAAATGGAAATGAAGCATGATAAAAAGTAAACCATTGTTGCTATAAGCTGCTGAAATATGAGGGGTGTTTATCACTCCCAAATAACTAGTCTTTTGAATTTAATATAACACATGAAACAATAGGCAATAAGACTAGCAAATTCATCAAAAGTCCAACCAAAATCAAAATGCCAGCCTAGTCTTAATTCTGTCAATTTAGTCTATCTCCCTAAATTTTATATTCCTTCTTGTTTCCTATACTTAATGACATTACTACAAGTATAAGCACAAATGCATTCTACTTTTTCTACTATTACTTTTATTTCACTAGACTTTTTTAATACAAGTCTCCACCATTCTATTCTATATCTTTCTTTGGTTTATGGCCATTGATGTATGTATATGTTTATTGTCTGTGATATCCATCATCACATATTCACCAGAATTAAAATATAACTTTCCCAAAGGAACATTATTAGTTCAG
Source organism: Tragulus kanchil (assembly GCA_022376925.1). Lineage (NCBI taxonomy): Eukaryota > Metazoa > Chordata > Mammalia > Artiodactyla > Tragulidae > Tragulus > Tragulus kanchil. The sequence goes on from JAIOJX010000024.1 coordinate 74,940,435, forward strand.
TTTTTTCCAGAGAACAAGAGTTTGGCCATTTCCTTGCTACCCAGTGTCTCCTGTAACTTTTATAAAACACTACACTACCCTGTATGGCCTTGATTTGAACATTCTTCTTCCTCCCAATCTCACTTTTCATTTGATACATTTTCATATATTGTGAAATCTGAAAATGTTCCTTGTCTTCTCATATCTTGACTTATCATAGTTGTATTTCAGTCAAAAAGTTTTTCCTTTTTCTTTGCAAAGGCTACTTAAAAATTGTCAAGTTATTTCCCCCAAGCCTTCAAAATTGTTCCAGTGATTCTCAGTTTTACACAGAAGTGGGTTCACTGATAATAAAACCATAGATCTCACTTTCCTTCCAACTCAAGTAATTTTCACTAACTGAAAAAGAACTGTGTTTGCATCACAGTGTCTTTGATCTGATATTTTTGCTCCTCCAATAATTCTTTGCTGTTATCTATAAGACCCTTTCTATATTTCAATGTCAGTTCATGTCACCACCTCTTCTATGATTCCTTACTTGTGATACTATGATTCCTACTTACTATGATTCCTTGATTACAGTAGACTCTGCCCCATCAAGCTATTATATCAGTTGGATTATTTGCCATAATTAGCACCTTGCTTAATAGTGATATGTTTGTTTGTCAAAACCTATAAATCACAAACTTTTCCAAGATTATTATGACCTTGATGGGTACAGCTTTATATCTTTCTTACCATGGCTCTGTTTATGTCCTAAGCATTCAGCAAATATGCTGTGGAATCAATGAAGAAGCTACTGGAAACCAAGTGGATTAGTTTGAAGGCTATTTAAGTATATTTAAAAACATGGACTATATTTAAGAGTCTAAAATGTTCATTAATTGAATTGTTCAGATAATTGAGATTTGTTAGATTGATGTGTAATAATTTGGTGAAGCATTCATAACTTGTTAGGTCCCTTGCCTAGGTCAACTGGATTGAATTGACATGCTAATATATATATTCCCAGTGGAATCTCTCAGTCCCCTGAAATCCAATACAATGAAGGAAAGAATCAAGGTGGGGAATATAAGTTTGTCTGGCATTTTTCAATCATGCTTTCAAAATTCAAAAGCATAAATACTGATGCATATCTCAGGATCTGACTATACAACACTAAAAACTAACAATAAAAAGTGAAATATGTACTCAATTATTCATATTTTTATTTCTACTGAATTAGATACTTTAAATCTCACCAATATTAAGTTGGCTGAATTGTGGCATTCTATTTTTAAATTAAAATTGTTAAAATTATCTCTTATATTTACTCTGAATAATCATGTCCTTTAAAGGGAAGACCAAACAAAAGCTCCAAATCCTAAATGACAGATTAATTAAATGTGAACATATAGCTCAATTATATGAATGTTTGAAAATGTCAAGTTATTTCCCCCAAGCCTTCAAAATTGTTCCAGTGATTCTCAGTTTTACACAGAAGTGGGTTCACTGATAATAAAACCATAGATCTCACTTTCCTTCCAACTCAAGTAATTTTCACTAACTGAAAAAGAACTGTGTTTGCATCACAGTGTCTTTGATCTGATATTTTTGCTCCTCCAATAATTCTTTGCTGTTATCTATAAGACCCTTTCTATATTTCAATGTCAGTTCATGTCACCACCTCTTCTATGATTCCTTACTTGTGATACTATGATTCCTACTTACTATGATTCCTTGATTACAGTAGACTCTGCCCCATCAAGCTATTATATCAGTTGGATTATTTGCCATAATTAGCACCTTGCTTAATAGTGATATGTTTGTTTGTCAAAACCTATAAATCACAAACTTTTCCAAGATTATTATGACCTTGATGGGTACAGCTTTATATCTTTCTTACCATGGCTCTGTTTATGTCCTAAGCATTCAGCAAATATGCTGTGGAATCAATGAAGAAGCTACTGGAAACCAAGTGGATTAGTTTGAAGGCTATTTAAGTATATTTAAAAACATGGACTATATTTAAGAGTCTAAAATGTTCATTAATTGAATTGTTCAGATAATTGAGATTTGTTAGATTGATGTGTAATAATTTGGTGAAGCATTCATAACTTGTTAGGTCCCTTGCCTAGGTCAACTGGATTGAATTGACATGCTAATATATATATTCCCAGTGGAATCTCTCAGTCCCCTGAAATCCAATACAATGAAGGAAAGAATCAAGGTGGGGAATATAAGTTTGTCTGGCATTTTTCAATCATGCTTTCAAAATTCAAAAGCATAAATACTGATGCATATCTCAGGATCTGACTATACAACACTAAAAACTAACAATAAAAAGTGAAATATGTACTCAATTATTCATATTTTTATTTCTACTGAATTAGATACTTTAAATCTCACCAATATTAAGTTGGCTGAATTGTGGCATTCTATTTTTAAATTAAAATTGTTAAAATTATCTCTTATATTTACTCTGAATAATCATGTCCTTTAAAGGGAAGACCAAACAAAAGCTCCAAATCCTAAATGACAGATTAATTAAATGTGAACATATAGCTCAATTATATGAATGTTTGAAAATATTAAGCTATTTGATATCTTCTGAGAAAAACATTGACTAATTTCCTTTTTTCAAGCAAATAAAAATCTCTGGTTGTTAGAGTATAAATACACTGTAATTTTACATGTCACAGAAATTAAATAGAAACAATATTAACCAATGACATATTTATTTAAGAATACATTATTTTAAAAAGATCTCAAAGATTTAAAGAGCTAAAAGTAATCATATACCTACCTAAAATTGTTCTTGGATCAACTTTTTAAAAATTTTTTGATTTATTTGTGACTACTTGCTCTAGTGCCAAAAATACTGTCAAACATCATTTCCATCTAAGAGCAGAACTGATTGCAAAAATGGTTTGAGGGTTCTATTTAAAATAGTCATTCTTAATCCCAAGTCTTCAAAATGATAATTTTCAAATTTGGGACTTTAATTTAAATTAAGAATTTGGGACCCAAATTGAAAGTTAAGAACTCACAATTAAAGCTTTGATGCATCTCTTTAAATGTATCAGTATAACTGTTCAATCAAATAAGATATTAATTCTGAAAATGGAAATTAAATAATTATCTGAGAAAATCAAATACATAATCAAAGTTATTGGTCTGTTAGCTTTGTGAAGACCCAATCCAAGATCACTTTCACACATGAAACTATTTAGAGAAGTTTCTATTGAAGCACCTTGATTTCCTGAGTTTTGTCCTTGAGAGCAGCTGAAACTTATTGGACTGTAAAACCAGAATTACCTGGAGCAGAAGGTATTTTTAAACACATGTTTTACCAAAGTAGGCAGCTACTCACTGCATGAGTTCTTTGAGTACTGCTGGGCTCAGCAGTTAACTTTCTTTACTTGAAGTTACCAGGGCAAGGAAGAACACCTCAACATATTGTTTTCTATTATTTTTGCTGTGTTCTCAGTACTATAAAAGGGCTGATATTTGACAGCAAAGAAATTATTATAAAGATGCCTGGAATATACTGAAAGCTTCTATTTTAGGGGAATTATTAAGAGCAGATCTTCACAGCTACTTTAGTGAGTATTTTCTGAAGGCTAGGAAATTCAGTCTATATTTTCTGTACAGAGGAAAACTTCTCTCTGTAACATTTTCTTTTATTTGGTTGCTTTATCACTTAGTTTTGTTTTGTTTTTCAAATATTAACTTGCATTTTCCTTTTATCCAATAATTCACTGACATTTGCACTACTGAACATAACTAAATTAAAATGAAGATAATATTTGTATTTTTATTACATAGTTTTTCTTTGTACTTATGAATGTTTAAATGCATCTATTAGCTGATTACTCCAAGAAAATGTTAATAAATGCTAGCATTTTTAAGATATGCTAACCTATCTCCAACTATGATAATTATGCCAGACTAGAATTATCTGTCATTAAAAATATATCGTGCAAATATACTTCAGGATTTGTAGCATTTGAGACCTGTATTGTTAGGTGGATAATCAAAATGATACTCTTGAAGTTCAAGTGAAGGAAGTTCTGAATTAGGTTGAGTTAGCACAGAATTTTGGGGTGAACAGAGAAAAATAAACTCTAAACTGCCAGAGAATCTAAAAGATGACCAATTATAATTGTTCTCTCTCCCTCAGAAAGGTAAGAAGATGACTAAATGTTTATTTTCCCCATGTCTAAAATAGAGAAGTCAAGGGTATAGTGCTTTTCTGGCAGTCAAATATGAGGGATGGGTGGACACTGATTAAGTAGCACAAGCTATCCTTTGGTGCCTTCCCAGGAAGTTGATAGTGTCTTGTGAGTGACAGGTAGCTAGAATCAACTGAAGCATCTCATTCTTCAATTATATATTTTGCAAATACTATTCTTAGCATTCTTTTCAATCTTTGAAATGTATTTCACTGACACACACAGCATTCTTTTCAGTTGACTGTGAGTCCCACACTCTTACACAGCTATAAAAAAGTAAATATATTATGTTTTCATTGGATAACTCTTATAATGATTTAGTTGAGAATTATTCAACTAAAGAAAAGGGTTTATTTTAAGTAGGAGGTAAAGCAATTTTCACCAAAATGCTCATGCCCTAATCAGACAACGTGTGAATGTCACCCTCAGTGGTAAAAAGAGACTTTGTGGAATCTAGTGATAGGAAGATTATTCTGGATTATCCTGAAAGCTTCTATTTTAGGGGAATTATTAAGAGCAGATCTTCACAGCTACTTTAGTGAGTATTTTCTGAAGGCTAGGAAATTCAGTCTATATTTTCTGTACAGAGGAAAACTTCTCTCTGTAACATTTTCTTTTATTTGGTTGCTTTATCACTTAGTTTTGTTTTGTTTTTCAAATATTAACTTGCATTTTCCTTTTATCCAATAATTCACTGACATTTGCACTACTGAACATAACTAAATTAAAATGAAGATAATATTTGTATTTTTATTACATAGTTTTTCTTTGTACTTATGAATGTTTAAATGCATCTATTAGCTGATTACTCCAAGAAAATGTTAATAAATGCTAGCATTTTTAAGATATGCTAACCTATCTCCAACTATGATAATTATGCCAGACTAGAATTATCTGTCATTAAAAATATATCGTGCAAATATACTTCAGGATTTGTAGCATTTGAGACCTGTATTGTTAGGTGGATAATCAAAATGATACTCTTGAAGTTCAAGTGAAGGAAGTTCTGAATTAGGTTGAGTTAGCACAGAATTTTGGGGTGAACAGAGAAAAATAAACTCTAAACTGCCAGAGAATCTAAAAGATGACCAATTATAATTGTTCTCTCTCCTCAGAAAGGTAAGAAGATGACTAAATGTTTATTTTCCCCATGTCTAAAATAGAGAAGTCAAGGGTATAGTGCTTTTCTGGCAGTCAAATATGAGGGATGGGTGGACACTGATTAAGTAGCACAAGCTATCCTTTGGTGCCTTCCCAGGAAGTTGATAGTGTCTTGTGAGTGACAGGTAGCTAGAATCAACTGAAGCATCTCATTCTTCAATTATATATTTTGCAAATACTATTCTTAGCATTCTTTTCAATCTTTGAAATGTATTTCACTGACACACACAGCATTCTTTTCAGTTGACTGTGAGTCCCACACTCTTACACAGCTATAAAAAAGTAAATATATTATGTTTTCATTGGATAACTCTTATAATGATTTAGTTGAGAATTATTCAACTAAAGAAAAGGGTTTATTTTAAGTAGGAGGTAAAGCAATTTTCACCAAAAATGCTCATGCCCTAATCAGACAACGTGTGAATGTCACCCTCAGTGGTAAAAAGAGACTTTGTGGAATCTAGTGATAGGAAGATTATTCTGGATTATCCTGATGGGCCCAGTATAATCAAAATTCGTTAAGAAGGAGTCATAGAACCAGAACCAGACAATGGTGACAATGGATTCAGACACATAAATGCAGGGCATTGAAGATGGTGGATGAAGCCACAGCCAAGGATTCAGGCAACCTCCAAACTCTGGAAAGTTAAGCAAATAAATTCTCTCACAAAACCAGGAGAAAGGAACGTAATTCTCTAGGCACATTTTTTTAACCCTGGGAGAGCCATTTAAGACTTCTGACTTCCTGAACCATTAGATAATAATATTGTGCTCTTAAACCACCAGGCTTTTAGTACCATGTTAAAGCAGTAGTAGGCTAGTAATTAATGGACTCAATGCAGAAATTTTACGTGGAAGGCAAGACTTCAAGAAAATTCATTGAAAGAATTCTCACTAATACTGGATAGGATGACTAATTCAGAAATAGACTATAGTGCTAAATTATATTTCCCCTGTCTTTTTTGGCATCTAGAGGTTGTCTAATTCCTTGGTCTTTGGCCTCCTTGTTCCATCTACAAGTGACCAATACTGTATCCCCCTGACCATTTTTCAATACTCACATCTTCTGAATCTAGCCATGAAGTTTTCTACTTTAAGAATCCATGTAATTAGGTTGAGCCCTACTTGGTCATGCAGAATAATCTCTTCATCTCAAGGTCTTTAACTTAATCACACATACAAAGCCCCTTTTGCCATAACTGATTCTATAGGACTGGATGTGGCTATATCAAGAGTTCTGTCCACCACAGTAAACTACAACATTTCATTTTTTGCTTCATTAGAGACTTGAGAAAATTAAGAGATAAAAGAAGCAAGCTTCACTGGTAGGATATTAGTTATTTTTACGTAGATATCTGTACCTTTCTCGACTTAAAAAATAAACCTAAACCCAGTATCAAAATGTGAAGAAGACAAAGATTTAAAAGAAGTATGTAGACAGAGGAAGATGTTTAGCTAAATCTGAAAGCAATATGAAACAATTTAATTATATAACACATTTGTTCAAAAGCTGAGACACAGTCTTAAGCAGAATTTATGCAAGTACAATTTGAAGAACGTGGAATATGGAAACTTAACAAATTTTTGAGCTGGTCAGATGAGAACAGAGGCATTGATAAATTAGAACACATCAAAAATAGAGGGACTCAAATGAGAAATAAAATAAAATTATGGTGGATGAAGAGCAGTTAAGACAATTGAAAAGGGTAAACCAGGATTAATACAAATATAGTAGTAATTATTGCACATCAGAAGTGCTAAGAAAGAAAACAGTGTTTAATAAGAAGTTTTTCTCTTGCTATTTCAATTTTCTCATTTGATTTTGTAATCTTACTCTAATTTTATATTTGTAAAGAAACCTCTATAAGTATTTTGAAATAAAATAGAGGCCTATGTAAATTAAGCTCACAGGCATAAACAATAAAAATGAATTTATATGAAATCTGGATAACAGTATTTTATAAGAAATTAACATTCTCAACAAATAATTGAATTACATAGCTTTAAAATTCATTATGCCTCTCATTTATGATCAATTGAGCTATAAAGCTGGTGAATTTGTTAAAGGACATTTATGATATCAACATGCTTACCTCAGTAACTTTAGATTTCTCCAAGTTCCTATGGTTGGCAGATTAATAAATAAAGATATAGAACTCTCACTAAGATTTGAGTTTGAGACAAAGAAAAAGGTTTTAGTATATGCACATTCCATGCAATACTTATTTCCATCTGAAATTCAAGATACTTCCTATATTTACTGGCAATCCTAATCGATTAGGAACATACAACCATTTTAAAAAATTACATATAAGGAAGATCATTCCAAAACTTCAAGATTTATTTCATTGTTTCCACCACAGTAAACTACAACATTTCATTTTTGCTTCATTAGAGACTTGAGAAAATTAAGAGATAAAGAAGCAAGCTTCACTGGTAGGATATTAGTTATTTACGTAGATATCTGTACCTTTCTCGACTTAAAAAATAAACCTAAACCCAGTATCAAAATGTGAAGAAGACAAAGATTTAAAAGAAGTATGTAGACAGAGGAAGATGTTTAGCTAAATCTGAAAGCAATATGAAACAATTTAATTATATAACACATTTGTTCAAAAGCTGAGACACAGTCTTAAGCAGAATTTATGCAAGTACAATTTGAAGAACGTGGAATATGGAAACTTAACAAATTTTTGAGCTGGTCAGATGAGAACAGAGGCATTGATAAATTAGAACACATCAAAAATAGAGGGACTCAAATGAGAAATAAAATAAAATTATGGTGGATGAAGAGCAGTTAAGACAATTGAAAAGGGTAAACCAGGATTAATACAAATATAGTAGTAATTATTGCACATCAGAAGTGCTAAGAAAGAAAACAGTGTTTAATAAGAAGTTTTTCTCTTGCTATTTCAATTTTCTCATTTGATTTTGTAATCTTACTCTAATTTTATATTTGTAAAGAAACCTCTATAAGTATTTTGAAATAAAATAGAGGCCTATGTAAATTAAGCTCACAGGCATAAACAATAAAAATGAATTTATATGAAATCTGGATAACAGTATTTTATAAGAAATTAACATTCTCAACAAATAATTGAATTACATAGCTTTAAAATTCATTATGCCTCTCATTTATGATCAATTGAGCTATAAAGCTGGTGAATTTGTTAAAGGACATTTATGATATCAACATGCTTACCTCAGTAACTTTAGATTTCTCCAAGTTCCTATGGTTGGCAGATTAATAAATAAAGATATAGAACTCTCACTAAGATTTGAGTTTGAGACAAAGAAAAAGGTTTTAGTATATGCACATTCCATGCAATACTTATTTCCATCTGAAATTCAAGATACTTCCTATATTTACTGGCAATCCTAATCGATTAGGAACATACAACCATTTTAAAAAATTACATATAAGGAAGATCATTCCAAAACTTCAAGATTTATTTCAACGAGAAATAAAAATGTGTGAATCTGGCTTCCCTGGTGGTCCAGTGGGTAAAGAGTCTGCCTTACAATGCAAGGGGAACCAGTTCGATGCCTGGCCCAGGAAGATCCTACATGTTGAGGAATTGCTGGGCAGGTGTGTGCAATTACAAGCCAGTGCTCTGGAGCACATGTGCCCAGAGCCAGTGCACTGCAACGGGAGAGGCCACTGTGATGGGAGGCCCATACATGCCAAAGAATAAAGATGGATGAAAAATAAACGATGACTTAGAGGCATGTATATATATATATATGTATAAATTTAAATGTGTGAGTCAAGAAAGCTTGATGAAATTGAAAGACACCCGTACTGCAGTGTTCATTACAGCACTCTATATAATATCCAGAACATGGAAGATGTTCTAGCTAGATGTCCATTAACGAATGAATGGATAAAGAAAATATGGTACATATATACAATGGAATACTTCTCAGCCCCCGCCCCCCCAAAAAATGCAGAAGAATCAGTCCCAATGAGGTGGATACATCTAGAACCTATTATACAAAGTGAAGTAAATCAAAAAGGAAAGAGCAAATACAGTATACTAATGAATACATATGGAATCTAATAACATGGTACCGATAAATGCACATGCAGAATGGCAAAGGAAAAACAGACAGAACAGGCCTATGGTCATTGGGAGGGGGTGAAGATCGGACGAGAGGTATGGAAACCTACACTATCATATGTAATAGAGATTACCACTGTGATTAAGCTGTAAGACTAAGGGAACCTACACGGGGACTAAGCATCAACCTGGACAGTTGGTGGATAGGGGGGGAAAAAGAGGGAGGGCTCAGGAGAGAGGGATCAGGGATATACCTATGACTGTTTGGGGATTATGTGTACCTGAAAACAGGTAAGAAAACGCTGTAAAATGTCTAACAACTTCACTGTACACCTGAAGCTAATGTGACATTGTAAAACAAATATTACACGAGACATTCCATGCAATACTTATTTCCATCTGAAATTCAAGATACTTCCTATATTTACTGGCAATCCTAATCGATTAGGAACATACAACCATTTTAAAAAATTACATATAAGGAAGATCATTCCAAAACTTCAAGATTTATTTCAACGAGAAATAAAAATGTGTGAATCTGGCTTCCCTGGTGGTCCAGTGGGTAAAGAGTCTGCCTTACAATGCAAGGGGAACCAGTTCGATGCCTGGCCCAGGAAGATCCTACATGTTGAGGAATTGCTGGGCAGGTGTGTGCAATTACAAGCCAGTGCTCTGGAGCACATGTGCCCAGAGCCAGTGCACTGCAACGGGAGAGGCCACTGTGATGGGAGGCCCATACATGCCAAAGAATAAAGATGGATGAAAAATAAACGATGACTTAGAGGCATGTATATATATATATATATATATATATATATATATATATATGTATGTATATATGTATATATATATGTATATTATATATATGTATAAATTTAAATGTGTGAGTCAAGAAAGCTTGATGAAATTGAAAGACACCCGTACTGCAGTGTTCATTACAGCACTCTATATAATATCCAGAACATGGAAGATGTTCTAGCTAGATGTCCATTAACGAATGAATGGATAAAGAAAATATGGTACATATATACAATGGAATACTTCTCAGCCCCCGCCCCCCCAAAAAATGCAGAAGAATCAGTCCCAATGAGGTGGATACATCTAGAACCTATTATACAAAGTGAAGTAAATCAAAAAGGAAAGAGCAAATACAGTATACTAATGAATACATATGGAATCTAATAACATGGTACCGATAAATGCACATGCAGAATGGCAAAGGAAAAACAGACAGAACAGGCCTATGGTCATTGGGAGGGGGTGAAGATCGGACGAGAGGTATGGAAACCTACACTATCATATGTAATAGAGATTACCACTGTGATTAAGCTGTAAGACTAAGGGAACCTACACGGGGACTAAGCATCAACCTGGACAGTTGGTGGATAGGGGGGGAAAAAGAGGGAGGGCTCAGGAGAGAGGGATCAGGGATATACCTATGACTGTTTGGGGATTATGTGTACCTGAAAACAGGTAAGAAAACGCTGTAAAAATGTCTAACAACTTCACTGTACACCTGAAGCTAATGTGACATTGTAAAACAAATATATTCCAATAAAAATTAAAAAAACAAAGCTCGATGATTGTTCATTTTTTCATTCATTTTTGCTTTCTAAGCATGTTTCAAATTTATTTTCCACTTTTTATTTCACTCTATACTTGTGGGTAGCTTTTGATATATTGCTTATTATTATTTAATAAAAGGAAATAGAAGAACTTTGAAATACCCCAAATAATTTTATCTCTAGGCAAAATTAGAACTCATTAAAAAAAAAAAACCCAAATTATTCTGAAATGTAATCCAAAAAAGTCAAAGTTGTAACATTTAATAAATGCATAAAGGTGATATATCCAGGTTTTCTTCTGTGAAATTCAACACAAAAATCTTATTCATGTTCCAAGAGTTTGGGATTTCCCTGTCATTTTGGATTATTATTTACATTTTTAAATTAATCACTGTGTCTAAAGAGGAAATAATATTGGCGTAATAATCTAGTGCTTAGAGGTATAACACATGATCTCATGTAAAAACAAAAGTATGAAAATACAGATTGTACATGAAATATTGTTTCTTTCACAGTCTGAATGTAAATCTGAAGAGTGTTAAGTTACACTGGCAATGGCATTTAAAACAACACAAATGGATCTTGAGGGCATTATGGTAAGTGAAATAAGTCAGAGAGATAAAGACAAATATTGTTATGTTCTCCCTTATATGTAGAATCAAAGAAAGCTGAAGTCAAGAAAAAGTGTATAATTATCATTACAAGAGACTGGGCTGTGGGGAAAATCAAATTTAGGAAAAAAGGAAAACAGAAAAAGAAACAGGCCTATGGTCATTGGGAGGGGGTGAAGATCGGACGAGAGGTATGGAAACCTACACTATCATATGTAATAGAGATTACCACTGTGATTAAGCTGTAAGACTAAGGGAACCTACACGGGGACTAAGCATCAACCTGGACAGTTGGTGGATAGGGGGGGAAAAAGAGGGAGGGCTCAGGAGAGAGGGATCAGGGATATACCTATGACTGTTTGGGGATTATGTGTACCTGAAAACAGGTAAGAAAACGCTGTAAAAATGTCTAACAACTTCACTGTACACCTGAAGCTAATGTGACATTGTAAAACAAATATATTCCAATAAAAATTAAAAAAACAAAGCTCGATGATTGTTCATTTTTTCATTCATTTTTGCTTTCTAAGCATGTTTCAAATTTATTTTCCACTTTTATTTCACTCTATACTTGTGGGTAGCTTTTGATATATTGCTTATTATTATTTAATAAAAGGAAATAGAAGAACTTTGAAATACCCCAAATAATTTTATCTCTAGGCAAAATTAGAACTCATTAAAAAAAAAAAACCCAAATTATTCTGAAATGTAATCCAAAAAAGTCAAAGTTGTAACATTTAATAAATGCATAAAGGTGATATATCCAGGTTTTCTTCTGTGAAATTCAACACAAAAATCTTATTCATGTTCCAAGAGTTTGGGATTTCCCTGTCATTTTGGATTATTATTTACATTTTTAAATTAATCACTGTGTCTAAAGAGGAAATAATATTGGCGTAATAATCTAGTGCTTAGAGGTATAACACATGATCTCATGTAAAAACAAAAGTATGAAAATACAGATTGTACATGAAATATTGTTTCTTTCACAGTCTGAATGTAAATCTGAAGAGTGTTAAGTTACACTGGCAATGGCATTTAAAACAACACAAATGGATCTTGAGGGCATTATGGTAAGTGAAATAAGTCAGAGAGATAAAGACAAATATTGTTATGTTCTCCCTTATATGTAGAATCAAAGAAAGCTGAAGTCAAAAAAAAGTGTATAATGATCATTACAAGAGACTGGGCTGTGGGGAAAATCAGAAGATGTTGGTCCAGGGGGAAATACCCAGCTATAAAATAAATAAACTCTGTGGATCTAATACGCAGCATGGTGACTGAAAGTATTGTGTACATAAAAGTTGTTAAGAGACGGTCTTAAACATTAACACCACCACAAAAAATATAATTATATGAAAAGATGGCAGTGTTGACCAACTTTACTGTGGTGGTCATTTAGGAAGACATACATGTAACAAATTGTTAGGTATTCTTTAAAACTTGCATATGCTGTATGTTAATAATATCACAGGTTACTATACAGCGTAAAGTAAGTCAGAAGAAAAAGTATTGTAAAGTAGTGATATATGGACTCTTGAAAATTGTACAGATGAACCTATTTGTAGGACAGGAATAGAAATGCAGACATAGAAAATGGACATGTGGACACAAAGAGGTGGAGGGGGCTGGGATGAACTGGGAGATTGGAATGGACATATGTACACTACTGTTTATAAAACAAATAGCCAGTGGGAAGTTGGGGAACAGCACGAGGTGCTCAGCTCAGTGCTCGGTGATGAGTTAGAAGGGTGGGATAGGGGTTGGAAGGGAGGGAGGTCCCACAGGGAAGAGAGAATATCAGTAAAAAACCTGCCTGCCAATGCGAGGAGATACAAGAAACACAGTCTCAATCCCTGGGTTGGGAAGATGCCATAGTGTAGAAAATGGTAATCCAGTTCAGTGTTCTTGCCTGAGAAATTCCATGTGCAGAGGAGCCTAGTGAGGTATAGTCCATGGGGCTGCAGAGAGTAAGACACAACTGAGTGCACACACACATACACACACACACACAGAGAAAACATCCCTGATTCACTTGCTCTGCAACAGAAACTATCACTACAATGCAGTTATACTTTAATAAAAAATAAATGAAAAAAAAATAAAAAATACTATTTCAAGCTGAAACACATTTTAAATAAAGTAGCACTTTAAATCTTTTCTGGTGATGTGGAAGAAACTGTCAATACCTTTGACATATGGGAAAAGAGATGTATTTCAGAAATGGTAAATTAAAATTTGTAAAATAAATTTCTATGAATAGTAGCCAGAGACCCAGCATAAAGAAAAGTTTTTAGAGGTTTTGATGGTTTTCAGGACAGACTATGAAAACTAGTTAAATTTTTTTTGACTAAATATCTAATGGAGTTTTATGAATAAAGCAGCATTTCAGGCCCAAGGTCATGCTAAATATTGCTTTCCTGCCATTTGAATTTAAATATGGTAGCTTAACATTACCTTCTCTGAGTTGCCTTACTTTTTACGTGATCACTAATTTTTGATTTTAGAATATGGTAGCACATTTAGGTAATTCTTTAAAACTTGCATATGCTGTATGTTAATAATATCACAGGTTACTATACAGCGTAAAGTAAGTCAGAAGAAAAGTATTGTAAAGTAGTGATATATGGACTCTTGAAAATTGTACAGATGAACCTATTTGTAGGACAGGAATAGAAATGCAGACATAGAAAATGGACATGTGGACACAAAGAGGTGGAGGGGGCTGGGATGAACTGGGAGATTGGAATGGACATATGTACACTACTGTTTATAAAACAAATAGCCAGTGGGAAGTTGGGGAACAGCACGAGGTGCTCAGCTCAGTGCTCGGTGATGAGTTAGAAGGGTGGGATAGGGGTTGGAAGGGAGGGAGGTCCCACAGGGAAGAGAGAATATCAGTAAAAAACCTGCCTGCCAATGCGAGGAGATACAAGAAACACAGTCTCAATCCCTGGGTTGGGAAGATGCCATAGTGTAGAAAATGGTAATCCAGTTCAGTGTTCTTGCCTGAGAAATTCCATGTGCAGAGGAGCCTAGTGAGGTATAGTCCATGGGGCTGCAGAGAGTAAGACACAACTGAGTGCACACACACATACACACACACACACAGAGAAAACATCCCTGATTCACTTGCTCTGCAACAGAAACTATCACTACAATGCAGTTATACTTTAATAAAAAATAAATGAAAAAAAAATAAAAAATACTATTTCAAGCTGAAACACATTTTAAATAAAGTAGCACTTTAAATCTTTTCTGGTGATGTGGAAGAAACTGTCAATACCTTTGACATATGGGAAAAGAGATGTATTTCAGAAATGGTAAATTAAAATTTGTAAAATAAATTTCTATGAATAGTAGCCAGAGACCCAGCATAAAGAAAAGTTTTTAGAGGTTTTGATGGTTTTCAGGACAGACTATGAAAACTAGTTAAATTTTTTTTGACTAAATATCTAATGGAGTTTTATGAATAAAGCAGCATTTCAGGCCCAAGGTCATGCTAAATATTGCTTTCCTGCCATTTGAATTTAAATATGGTAGCTTAACATTACCTTCTCTGAGTTGCCTTACTTTTTACGTGATCACTAATTCAGAACCACAAGTTTACCATTGTGGTTTAGTTGGTAAGTCATG
Source organism: Tragulus kanchil (assembly GCA_022376925.1). Lineage (NCBI taxonomy): Eukaryota > Metazoa > Chordata > Mammalia > Artiodactyla > Tragulidae > Tragulus > Tragulus kanchil. The sequence continues at coordinate 74,955,662 of JAIOJX010000024.1, forward strand.
CCCATGTCTTGTGATGCCATGGACTGTAGCCTGCCAGAATCCTCTGTCCATGGGATTCTTTAGGCAAGAACACAGGAGAAGGTTCTTCGTGACCCAGGAATTGAACGGGGGTCTCCTGCATTGCAGGCAGATTCTTTACCAACTGAGTTATGAGGTTCTCTTTTTCTTTTTTTTTTTAAACCTTTATTTTACTTTTAACTTTTACAGAGTTTTGTTGTTTACAGACATGCATGTTCTATGAGGTTCTCTTTACACATTTTATTTCTATTTTAGTTTATTACAACAAGACACCTCTTGTTGACATTTTGGTTATTGCTGTTAATGCTCTAGATAAAGACCCCTTTTGACTATTCTTAATATAAGCCTGGCAGGTAATAGACAATAAGCACTATATACATTCTGCAGTCTTTTTAAACAAACAAATGGGTTTTAATAATCTAATTGGCACTTGGATAGAGATGAATAGTGTAGGAGAGAAAGATTAGGACAACCCAGAATGAAAGATGACAAATTTTAATTAGTTATTTACAAATTTAAATGTTACAGTATGATATTAAATATATGCACCATGTAACAACTGTCACTTTTAAAGATTTGTGAAAGAATAATTTTAATACAGTAAGATATATTTAACATCAAAGTGATACTGATAATCAACCAATAGCAAGAATTCAGAAGCTATTTTAGAAATTTATGGGGATCCATACTGGTCATTTGCAGTACACATTTGATATCAGTTCTAAATCTGTGACTTTTGGCAAGCTTCTGATTTCATGTGTAATAATAGCCCTTGACAATAATGAGAACTACATATATTCCAAACATTGTTCTATAGTTATTACACATGTTAATGCTTGACAGCACTATAAATAAATGCTAAAATCATCTCTATTTTGAGATGAGAAAACTGATGGTTAAAGATGACTTTCTTAATATTTTACACTTATGAAGCCACATTTCAAATCCAGGCTCTCTAGTTTCCTGATCCAGCTAATTTCTGATATCCATTACCCTTTTTTGGGGCTAATTTCTGCCATTTGAATTTAAATATGGTAGCTTAACATTACCTTCTCTGAGTTGCCTTACTTTTTACGTGATCACTAATTCAGAACCACAAGTTTACCATTGTGGTTTAGTTGGTAAGTCATGCCCATGTCTTGTGATGCCATGGACTGTAGCCTGCCAGAATCCTCTGTCCATGGGATTCTTTAGGCAAGAACACAGGAGAAGGTTCTTCGTGACCCAGGAATTGAACGGGGGTCTCCTGCATTGCAGGCAGATTCTTTACCAACTGAGTTATGAGGTTCTCTTTTTCTTTTTTTTTTTAAACCTTTATTTTACTTTTAACTTTTACAGAGTTTTGTTGTTTACAGACATGCATGTTCTATGAGGTTCTCTTTACACATTTTATTTCTATTTTAGTTTATTACAACAAGACACCTCTTGTTGACATTTTGGTTATTGCTGTTAATGCTCTAGATAAAGACCCCTTTTGACTATTCTTAATATAAGCCTGGCAGGTAATAGACAATAAGCACTATATACATTCTGCAGTCTTTTTAAACAAACAAATGGGTTTTAATAATCTAATTGGCACTTGGATAGAGATGAATAGTGTAGGAGAGAAAGATTAGGACAACCCAGAATGAAAGATGACAAATTTTAATTAGTTATTTACAAATTTAAATGTTACAGTATGATATTAAATATATGCACCATGTAACAACTGTCACTTTTAAAGATTTGTGAAAGAATAATTTTAATACAGTAAGATATATTTAACATCAAAGTGATACTGATAATCAACCAATAGCAAGAATTCAGAAGCTATTTTAGAAATTTATGGGGATCCATACTGGTCATTTGCAGTACACATTTGATATCAGTTCTAAATCTGTGACTTTTGGCAAGCTTCTGATTTCATGTGTAATAATAGCCCTTGACAATAATGAGAACTACATATATTCCAAACATTGTTCTATAGTTATTACACATGTTAATGCTTGACAGCACTATAAATAAATGCTAAAATCATCTCTATTTTTGAGATGAGAAAACTGATGGTTAAAGATGACTTTCTTAATATTTTACACTTATGAAGCCACATTTCAAATCCAGGCTCTCTAGTTTCCTGATCCAGCTAATTTCTGATATCCATTACCCTGTCTGAGATTCTGCTTTGTGTGTATTTATTACATTATATAAAACTTAACGATAAAGATGCACTTATAATACTCTGGGAGCAGTAAAATCTCTAAAAACTTGCATGTAGCATTATATCAATGCAGTTAAATAGACACAGTCTGGCCATTCTGCATTTGTAAAACACTATTTTTAGCAACTATATCATCACTACTACTTTGGAAATAAATATATAATCACTGGCAGTGATAACACATTGGATTAAGTGATTCCCAGCAATGTGTCTTTCCATTTGAATGACAATATAAGAAAATTAATAAATGTTATAACTAACAGCAATAATTTTATAGTTTTCATATAAAACCTGAATTAACTAATTGTGAGAGAGAAACAAAGAAACAGCAACAAATAACAGCAAAGAGACATGGGGACAGAAAGAAGTTACAGGAAGAAAAAAGGAAGGGAGAAAGGGAAAAAAGAGCCAGAGAAAGGTTTAAAAGTCATAATATGGCAATTCTATCTACAGATCAACTCACTGGGCACATACCATAAAAGGTCTGCCATGTCTACCACAAGCCTCAGCTCGAGCACTTCACAGTGATAAAATCTTGCCTCACTGAGTGTGAAATTCATTTTTAAACTTAGTGTGTATGTTATAGTAGGATGGCTTATCTGGAGATTAAATAAAAAGAAAAAGTATTTGCTTCAAAATGAAAGAGAAAAAAATGATAAAAAAAATTTGTGAAACCATGTGTCAGATTAAAATATGGTATTTATTTTTTGTTTGTTTTATTTATTTATTTTACTTGGGGGCGGGGGTTGGGGAGGGAGGAGGGTGGGCAGGCCACTTCCATTGGTCTTTCATTTATACAGTTGCATCCATCTTTGTTCTTTGGCCCATGTGGGCCTCCCATTGCTGCGGCCTCTGTTGTCACAGAACACTGGCTCTGGGCTCATGCTCTCCAGAGCTCCAGCTTGGTAATTGGACACATTGATCCAGCCACTCCGCTGCACGTGGGATCTTCCCAGGCCAGGGATTGAACGGTCACTCCTTGCACTGCAAGGTGGTGTCCTTAACCACTGGACCACCAGGGAAGCCCGAAATATGGTGTTTAAATACAGCCATGTGCATGTTGAAGGAAAAGCTGATGTTAAATTTTAAAGGACTTATAATTTTGCCTGGAAGTTTTCATCCAAATAACATTTCTCAGTAATTTCTCTTTTCCAAACTTTTTTTGGAATAACATAAAAAGTCCTCTTTCTTACTTACAAAAAACTACTTACCAAAGTTCAATTTTCAAATCATAAACTATACCAAGATAAATGGTCATAAAGATTCACTTTTTAGTCAAATGACTGTCTGAAATCAGATAAATTTCAGGTCCTCATGTGATGAGTGATGCAAAATAAAAACCTAAAGTTTACTTGGCACAAAATTTGAATCCCACTTATATTCAAATCCCAACTGTGTGGAATTTGAAGCTATTCCCTACTTCATACCCTAAAAGTTATTCCACCAGAGTTTCATGGAAGACATGATATGTATGATCAAAGGCAAGAGACTTAATCACTTATGGATCAGCAGGTAGCATGAGCTTCACATTCATATTAGTTCCTTTTATCTCTCCTGAGTTCAACAGGTACATCATTGATGGACCCAAATGGATGAGACATGCTCAAGAGTTGTGTCATGACTGAGCAAGGCCAGTGTTAGAACACATTATTGTATGTGGAAGATTGCTAGAAAATCTGCCCAAGTATCCTACAATAATCTCATATTGATTATTGTGCTCACAAAAGAATTTTGAACTCTGCCTTCAAGAAAGCAACACTAACTTTGTAGACTGTTTAATATTCTTGAAAAGAGAGTGCAAACATAACTTGCTAAAACATGTGCATAAGTGTAAGACTCATGGAGAATTGTCTCTCAAAAATATGCTAACATCAAAACACTTTGGAGAGGGCTTCCCTGGTGGTCCAGTGGGTAAGGACACTGCCTTGCAGTTCAAGGGGCACCAGTTCGATCCCTGGCCTGGGATGATCCACATGCTGTGGAGTGGCTGGATGGATGTGTCCGATTACCGAGCCAGAGCTCTGGAGAGCATGCGCCCAGAGTCGGCGCTCTGTGACAGCAGAGGCCACTGCAAATGGAGGCCCACACAGGCCAAAGAACAAATATGGATGAAATGAATAAATGAAAGACCAATAGAAGTGATCTGCCCGCCCCCTCCGTCCCCAATCCACCCTCCCCCGTCACCCCCCAAAAAAAGCACTTTGGGGAGAATAAAATTTTCATAATAAGAAAATATTGCAAATGATGTGACTGATAATGACTTAATTTCCAAAACATGTAAGAAAATCATGCAACACAATAACAGAAAAAGCAACCCAATTAAAAAGTGGGCAGAAGGGCTTCCCCTGGTGGTCCAGTGGGTGGGGACACCACCTTGCAGTGCAAGGGGCTCCGGTTCGAGCCCTGGCCTGGGAAGATCCACATGCTGTGGAGTGGCTGGATGGATGTGTCCGATTACCGAGCCAGAGCTCTGGAGAGCATGCGCCCAGAGTCGGCGCTCTGTGACAGCAGAGGCCACTGCAAATGGAGGCCCACACAGGCCAAAGAACAAATATGGATGAAATGAATAAATGAAAGACCAATAGAAGTGATCTGCCCGCCCCCTCCGTCCCCAATCCACCCTCCCCCGTCACCCCCCAAAAAAAGCACTTTGGGGAGAATAAAATTTTCATAATAAGAAAATATTGCAAATGATGTGACTGATAATGACTTAATTTCCAAAACATGTAAGAAAATCATGCAACACAATAACAGAAAAAGCAACCCAATTAAAAAGTGGGCAGAAGGGCTTCCCCTGGTGGTCCAGTGGGTGGGGACACCACCTTGCAGTGCAAGGGGCTCCGGTTCGAGCCCTGGCCTGGGAAGATCCCACCTGCCGCGGAGCGGCTGGACCCATGTGTCCAATTACTGAGCCGGAGCTCTGGAGCGCATGCGCCCAGAGCCGGTGCTCTGCGACGACAGACGCCACCGTGATGGGAGGCCCACAGGAGCCAAAGAACAAAGATGGATGAAAATAGAGAAATGAAGGACCAATGGAGGTGGCCCGCCCGCTCCCCTCCCTCCCCAACCCGACCCCTGCCCAAAATAAATAAATAAATAAATCTTTAAAAAAAAAAAAAAGTGGGCAGAAGACCTAAATAAACATATATCCAAAGAAGATATACAAATGGGCAACACACACGTGAAAAGATGTTCAACATCATTAATTATTATAGAAATACGAATCAAAACTATAAAGGAGGTATGACTTCACACTTGCCAGAATGGCCGTCATCAAAAAGTCTGGTCATAGTGGAGAAGAAAAGGAAATTAAAGCAATCCAAACTGCAAAAAAAAAAAAAAGAAAGAAAGAAACAAAATCGTCACTGTTTGCAGATGACAAAATACTATACATAGAAAATTCTAGAAATTCAGAAAGATTTGAGAGCTCAATGATCTTGATAAAATTGAGGATTAATACACAGTCTGTTGAATTTAATATATCATTATGATATAGTAGATAGATATTCCCAGTTCATTCTGCCTGGCACTCAAGTATTAGAAATACTCTTACTATTAAGAGTAAGACTCTGTAAACCAGACTTGTCAGAATGGCATTGAACTGAGAAAGCATATATTGACAATAGATAAATGAATGTGTTTGGCTCTGTTCCAATAAAACTTTCTATGCAAATTCAGGGGATGGGACAAATTTTGTTTTCAGGTTGCAGGTGGTCATCTATAACTCTTACTCTTAGTAATAAGAGTACTTCTAATACTTGAGCACTGGACAGAAGGAACTGGGAATATTCATCTACTATATCATAATGATATATTAAATTCAACAGATTGTGTGTTAAGAGAGGTATTTATGGCAGAGAGTATGTGGGTCTCTCAAAACCTTGAATATCTACTCTCTTGTGTTTACCAAAAATGTTTCTTGGCCCATGCATAACATAATTGCATTATGTGTTATTTGCAAAAATCACACAATTTATCTTGACATTATTTTTGTTAAATATGCCAGTAATATCAAGATACGCAGGTTAAACCATGGATGATGCTCACCCTCTCTCCACTACCAGTGCTATATCCTTCTCAGAGTACCCCACTAATTTTAGTGTTTGTCCATTTAGACCATTTAATTTTTAATTGCCCAAAGTGTACTTTTATGTTTAAACCTCTCAGATTCCATAGAAAATACACCCATATGAATTTAAATCCTTGCTTTAAATACCATCTGGTCTACACCCATCTATCCTACCCTTTTGTCTCTTATAGCTTATATTCATTATTAGTCTGAAATGAGTCCTTTCAGACTCTTTTAAATACACTCAAAGAATTACCTTTACCTAAAAAATTACACATTTTTATTGTGCATGCATTTGAGCCAAGTGCATCTTTTCAGATGCCATTCTTCTGAACTGTCATTTTTCACTTATCTTGAGCATTTATTGATATTAGTGTGTTTATGCATACACAACTCAGTCTTTTTATAGACTGCTTGGACTATAATTTAAAACATTTTTCTGCTTTAAAATTTTTAGGCAATTTCTATTTCTTGTGTATGTTACATAAAACTTACTTCCTGCATGAAAAACTAACTTGCTCTTTTTTTTTTTTAAACATTTATTTATTTATTTATTTTGGCAGGGGTGGGGAAGGAGGGTGGTGGGCGGGCCACTTCCACTGGTCTTTCCTTTGTCTAGTTTCATCCATCTTTGTTCTTTGGCCCGTGTGGGCCTCCCATCGCGGTGGCATCTGTTGTTGCAGAGCACCGGCTCTGGGCACATGCGTTCCAGAGCTCTGGCTCGGTAGTTGGACACATCAGTCAGTCGCTCCACAGCATGTGGGATCTTCCCAGGCCAGGTATCGAACCAGCACCCCTTGCACTGCAAAGCAGTGTCCTTACCCACTGGACCACCAGGGAAGCCCTAACTTGCTCTTTTAAATTGCATGTCCTTGAATGATTTCAAGGATGGACTTCCTTTCTTTATTAAAATCTGTACCACTACTCTAAAACTGTATATTTACATACTTTGATATCTTTCTCTACCATAGTGACTTTTTAATCCCTTCTTTCCTAAAGGTAAAAGAAAAGTGCAATCCATATGTACAGTAAAATTTACAATATCAAGCAATGAGTGAAAAAATACTGAAGATCCAAAGAAATAGAAAGTATTGCCCATAAATCAAGAAAAACATGGATGATGCTCACCCTCTCTCCACTACCAGTGCTATATCCTTCTCAGAGTACCCCACTAATTTTAGTGTTTGTCCATTTAGACCATTTAATTTTTAATTGCCCAAAGTGTACTTTTATGTTTAAACCTCTCAGATTCCATAGAAAATACACCCATATGAATTTAAATCCTTGCTTTAAATACCATCTGGTCTACACCCATCTATCCTACCCTTTTGTCTCTTATAGCTTATATTCATTATTAGTCTGAAATGAGTCCTTTCAGACTCTTTTAAATACACTCAAAGAATTACCTTTACCTAAAAAATTACACATTTTTATTGTGCATGCATTTGAGCCAAGTGCATCTTTTCAGATGCCATTCTTCTGAACTGTCATTTTTCACTTATCTTGAGCATTTATTGATATTAGTGTGTTTATGCATACACAACTCAGTCTTTTTATAGACTGCTTGGACTATAATTTAAAACATTTTTCTGCTTTAAAATTTTTAGGCAATTTCTATTTCTTGTGTATGTTACATAAAACTTACTTCCTGCATGAAAAACTAACTTGCTCTTTTTTTTTTTTAAACATTTATTTATTTATTTATTTTGGCAGGGGTGGGGAAGGAGGGTGGTGGGCGGGCCACTTCCACTGGTCTTTCCTTTGTCTAGTTTCATCCATCTTTGTTCTTTGGCCCGTGTGGGCCTCCCATCGCGGTGGCATCTGTTGTTGCAGAGCACCGGCTCTGGGCACATGCGTTCCAGAGCTCTGGCTCGGTAGTTGGACACATCAGTCAGTCGCTCCACAGCATGTGGGATCTTCCCAGGCCAGGTATCGAACCAGCACCCCTTGCACTGCAAAGCAGTGTCCTTACCCACTGGACCACCAGGGAAGCCCTAACTTGCTCTTTTAAATTGCATGTCCTTGAATGATTTCAAGGATGGACTTCCTTTCTTTATTAAAATCTGTACCACTACTCTAAAACTGTATATTTACATACTTTGATATCTTTCTCTACCATAGTGACTTTTTAATCCCTTCTTTCCTAAAGGTAAAAGAAAAGTGCAATCCATATGTACAGTAAAATTTACAATATCAAGCAATGAGTGAAAAAATACTGAAGATCCAAAGAAATAGAAAGTATTGCCCATAAATCAAGAGAACAATGAGCCAAAAGAAAATGGGCCCATAAATAGAACTATGGAACTAGCAATGACTTTAAAGCAATTACTGTAATTATGATTATGATTATAAAGAAACAATGAATAGAAAATAAAAGCTATATAAAGAAATAAAACTGTTAATGATGAATATAAAATTTGAAATAAAATATTCACTAGTTTTGATTATCAACAGGTTAGACACAGAAGAAAGAAATAAAGTAAATTGAAGACATGGCAATAAAACTAGAATTAAACAGAGAGAAATGCTGAAAATGTAACTGAATTCAAATGAACTGCAGAAAAATATTGCCCAGCTTAGAATATATATTATTGGGTTATGCAGGAGAGGGAAAGAATGATAAAATATTAGAAAAAAATAATGATTAAATATATTCAAAGTTTGCTTAAAAGCGTAAAGGCTTTAGTGAAGGAGAATATGAGAAACAGATGAAAGAAACATACTGAGTCTGCTGCCAAAAGCATCCTTTAGGTGAAAATGAAATGCATTTCTCCCAAGACAGAATAAGGCAAGAATATCTATTCCAATATTTCTATTCATCATTTTAGTGATCATCATTGAGCCAGTGGAAAAAAGCAATAAAAACAAATTACACAGAGACTAGAAAGAAAGAAATAATATACTCTTTAGCTACAACAGGTTATATATTCAGAAAACCTTAAAGCAGTTTTGCAGACTCTGCATAGAAAGTCAGCTATTAAATATCTTAGGCACTCTTTGACAACAACTCAAGTCTGCAGTTTGAAAACATCTATAAACAAATGTAGACAGATGGCTGTGACTGTATTTCCATAAAACTTAGCTTGTAAAAACAGACTAGGGGTATCAGCACAAATGGAGGTGTGAAGGCTTCACCAGGTAGCTCAGTGATAAAGAATCTACTTGCCAATGCAGGAGACATAGGAAACACAGGTTCAATCCCTAGTTTTGGAAGATCCCTGGAAATGGCAAACCACTCCAGTATTTTTGCCTGAGAAATCCCATGGACAGAGGATCCTGGCAGTCTACATTCCATGGGATTGCAAAGAGTCAGACAGGACTAAGCACAGCACAATTTGTTATTATAGGGAACTTTAAGCTCCACTCCTCCCAGACAAACTAAAACACTTGGCCAACTGCCAGAATGAACCTACATGTGTCTCTGGAAGAAATTATAGCAACAAAGAAATTGCTTATCAGGATAAAGGCCACTGAAAGTGAGAAAGAGATTTTTGTGGTGTCTTTGCTAATCCTCACCCTCAACCCTTCTCCACATGGTGTTATCTTAAAGATACTAGCCTCTGTCCCTGATGTGGGCAGATAACTCTTGAAGGAGCAGAGCAGACCTTGTAACCAGGGACTTGTATTATGTATTTGCAACTGACTGATGTTGCCTCTTACTTGCCCAGGACTGCCATAGGTGACTTCAGTTTGTTTTCCCTAATTTTGAACTCTTATCAGGTCAGAGATGTTCTGCAGTCCTCAAAAACAATAAAAGTCAAAAAAAAAAAAATCCCACTGTAGTGGGGGGATAGTGTGTGTGTGTGCAGGGGATGGGAGCCAACAACAAAACAAGCAATAAACACACAAAAGCATGAGAGGAGAAGCCAGGAAATGAGTGTTTTGAGGGAAAAGAGATTTTTAAAAGCAATTGTGTATTTGGGGAAGTTAGGGTCTCATGAATTCTCAGGTCATAACAGACCTGAGAAGGTAACAAGCTTTCAACTTTCACTGGTCTTTGCTCTCAGAACAAAAAAGAAATATAAGCTAGACAGAGCGGTAAATGCCCTAGTTAGGCACTGAAGGAGTGCTCAGGATCAATTTGCAAAATCTTGAGGTGTACTTCTTTTCTTATTTTGTTTTTCTTTCCCTTAGCTTTTCTTTTGTTTCACTTCTGTTTTCTACTATATTCTTTTCTTCCACCCTTTCTTTCTCACTTTCTCTTTTACTCAGTCTTTTTTTGCTCACCATAATATTCAAACTGTCCAGTTTTCTAACAAACAATCTAAAATATTGCAAAGAAACAAAAATATTGCCCATCTATAGGAAAACAAGAAATTCATAGACAAACTGTCCATGAGAAAATGCAAATGTTGGATTTTCTAAATGAATACTTTAAATCAAAATTCTTAAATATTCTCAATATGTTAAAGCAAACCAGTGACAAAGAGTAAACAATGTATGGAGAGATCAAATATCTAAAAGAACACGAAAGGGATTATGGAGCTAGAAAGCAAAATAGCTGAAACGAAAATTTCACTGGGCTTTTTCAACAGATTTGAGAAAATAAAAGGGAACCAAGACATTCTAAGACAAGTTTATGAATTGGATGGAGAAGGGGGAATGAAAACAAATAAAGAAAACTGAATGGAGGTTTAAAATCCTGTGGGGCACTATCAATCATACCTATTTATTTACTGTGGAAGTTCAAGAAAGGAAAAAAGCAGAGAGTATATCTGAAAAAATAATAGCTAAAAATTTACCAAATTTCTTGAATATATGCATCTAGAATGTCTAGGAGTTAAAAAAAAAAAAACTCTAGATGTGTTACACAAGAAAATTTATACTGAAATACACTTTGAAACTCTAGAAAGCCAAAGATAAGCAGAGTCTTTAAAGCAGAAGGAGATATGTGACATCCCATTCAAACACAACCTAATAAGATGAACAACTGATTTGTCAGTATGAACATTGAGAAGAAGGTTAAAGTGGGGAAAACATTGCCAGCTCAAAAAAAAGCATGTTGGGGGGTTTTGAGGGAAAAGAGATTTTTAAAAGCAATTGTGTATTTGGGGAAGTTAGGGTCTCATGAATTCTCAGGTCATAACAGACCTGAGAAGGTAACAAGCTTTCAACTTTCACTGGTCTTTGCTCTCAGAACAAAAAAGAAATATAAGCTAGACAGAGCGGTAAATGCCCTAGTTAGGCACTGAAGGAGTGCTCAGGATCAATTTGCAAAATCTTGAGGTGTACTTCTTTTCTTATTTTGTTTTTCTTTCCCTTAGCTTTTCTTTTGTTTCACTTCTGTTTTCTACTATATTCTTTTCTTCCACCCTTTCTTTCTCACTTTCTCTTTTACTCAGTCTTTTTTTGCTCACCATAATATTCAAACTGTCCAGTTTTCTAACAAACAATCTAAAATATTGCAAAGAAACAAAAATATTGCCCATCTATAGGAAAACAAGAAATTCATAGACAAACTGTCCATGAGAAAATGCAAATGTTGGATTTTCTAAATGAATACTTTAAATCAAAATTCTTAAATATTCTCAATATGTTAAAGCAAACCAGTGACAAAGAGTAAACAATGTATGGAGAGATCAAATATCTAAAAGAACACGAAAGGGATTATGGAGCTAGAAAGCAAAATAGCTGAAACGAAAATTTCACTGGGCTTTTTCAACAGATTTGAGAAAATAAAAGGGAACCAAGACATTCTAAGACAAGTTTATGAATTGGATGGAGAAGGGGGAATGAAAACAAATAAAGAAAACTGAATGGAGGTTTAAAATCCTGTGGGGCACTATCAATCATACCTATTTATTTACTGTGGAAGTTCAAGAAAGGAAAAAAGCAGAGAGTATATCTGAAAAAATAATAGCTAAAAATTTACCAAATTTCTTGAATATATGCATCTAGAATGTCTAGGAGTTAAAAAAAAAAAAACTCTAGATGTGTTACACAAGAAAATTTATACTGAAATACACTTTGAAACTCTAGAAAGCCAAAGATAAGCAGAGTCTTTAAAGCAGAAGGAGATATGTGACATCCCATTCAAACACAACCTAATAAGATGAACAACTGATTTGTCAGTATGAACATTGAGAAGAAGGTTAAAGTGGAGAAAGAAAAACATTGCCAGTCCTCAAAAATAAAGGAGAGATTAAGATTTTCCAAGATAAGACAAACTGGAATAGTTTATATATATATATATATATGTATATATATATATACATATATATATATATAGCATAATCTACTTATTAAAACGCTAAATGAAGTCCTTCAGACAGAAAATAAGGTACACTAAGCAATAGCATGAGGTCATGTGAACAAAGTTGAAGCACTGATAGAAGTAACTACACAGATCAATATAATATAATAGCCAGTATTATTGAGTATTTTGCTTACTAGCACCTTTTTCTTATTTGTTTTAAACTACAAATGCATATAATAATTCTATTTATCTTAACGAATATGCAATGTATATAGGTATAATTTTTAAAATACTAAAAAACAATGTGCTCTCTCTGCCCCGGGTCGCCGCAGCCTCCGCTGCTTTCAGGCTTAGTAGCCAGAAGTAAAAAAGAGAAAAACATTAAAAAAAAAAAAAAAAAAAAAAAAAAAAAACACGAATGCGCTTTAAAATTAAAAAGAAAAAGAAAGAAAGAGAAGGAAGAAAAAAAAAGGCAAATTGTCTTCAAGAGCCCTTGGGGAAGTCACTTTTGCACACTTCAGGCCTGCCTGCTGCTGCACCTGGGCACCTGTCAGTTCCTGTTCATCGGTCTGGTTGAGGGCTGCCCACGCCCCCATGTCCACACGCCACTGCCTGCTGTCCAGTTGTGCAGTGTGGCAGCCCCATGCCCGCAGCCTCTCCCCCTGCACACCAGCCTCCATGCACCACGTGTCCATGCTGCCCTTCCCCAGTCAGCCATGGGAGGCGGCTATGCACTCAGGCCACCTGGGGCTTGCCGAGTTGGCACTGACAAATATTTGGTTTCCCTCTTCTCTGAGCTACTGTAATCTTAAACCGCTGGAGCCCGAGGCCTATATTTATAGAGAAACGCACGTCCCAGAAATCGCCGTGGACCCCATTGGGTTGTCTCTGGAAATTTTTTTGTCGTTGGAATGGGAGTCCCCGTTGTTTTTTTTTTTGTTTTTTTTTTTTCATTTTTTTGAAACTGGGAGCTTCAGACCAGGACAGCTGAAAATGACACACTACTGAGGAGGGCCATATTTGTTTTTGAGAGCCTTTTGTCTGCATTTTGACAGCCTCATCCAAGTCGTCCCCAAACTCCTGTCCGGCCTTCGGAGCCGACTCCATTTTCTCCAAGCTTCAGTGCCACCTGTGAGCCATGGCATAAGTCATGGCTCTGCATAGAGCCCCCTTTGTCCTGTGTGGTCCCTCTAAGAAGTCCTCCTGGTGGGGCTTGAGGTAGTGGGGGGTAGGGAGATGAATGCTACAAAAAGTTCAGTCCTGCAGGTCCTGTGCTGTCCATCCAGGTCTGCCATGACACGATCACCCGCCACTCCCTGGGTTATGCCTACGTCAACTTCCAGCACCCAGGTGACGCTGGGCAGGCCTTGGATACCATGAAGTTTGATGCAATTAAGGGAAAGCCAATCCGTATCATGTGGTCTCAGACGGATCCGTCTTTGAGAAAATCTGCTGTGGAAAATGTATTCGTCAAGAACCTGGACAAATCTATAGACAAAAAGGCACTTTATGATACTTTTTCTGCTTTTGGAAACATTCTGTCCTGCAAGGTGGTGTGCGATGAGAACAGCTCTAAGGGTTATGCCTTTGTCCACTTCAAGACTCAGGAACATGCCAACGAGACCACTGAGAAGATGAATGGATTGCTCCTCAATGACTGCAAAGTGTTCGTGGGCAGATTCAAGTCTCGAAAAGAGAAGGAAGCCAAACTTGGAGCCACAGCCAAGGAATTCATCAATGTTTATATCAAATACTTTGGGGAAGAAGTTGATGATGAAAGTCTGAAAGACTTATTTAGCCAGTTTGGTAAGACCCTAAGTGTCAAGGTGATGAAAGATCCCAGTGGGAAATCCAAAGGCTTAGGCTTTGTGAGCTACAAAAAACACAAGGATGCCAATAAGGCTGTGGAAGAGATGAATGGGAAAGAAATCACTGGGAAAGTAATTTTCCCCGGCCATGCACAAAAGAAAGTGGAGCCGCAGACTGAGTTAAACCGAAAATTTGAACAGCTGAAGCAGGAGAGGATTAGTCTCTATCAGGGCATGAATTTATACATTAAGAACTTGGATGACACCATCGATGATGAGAAGTTGAGGAAAGATTTCTGTGGTCAATGACACACTACTGAGGAGGGCCATATTTGTTTTTGAGAGCCTTTTGTCTGCATTTTGACAGCCTCATCCAAGTCGTCCCCAAACTCCTGTCCGGCCTTCGGAGCCGACTCCATTTTCTCCAAGCTTCAGTGCCACCTGTGAGCCATGGCATAAGTCATGGCTCTGCATAGAGCCCCCTTTGTCCTGTGTGGTCCCTCTAAGAAGTCCTCCTGGTGGGGCTTGAGGTAGTGGGGGGTAGGGAGATGAATGCTACAAAAAGTTCAGTCCTGCAGGTCCTGTGCTGTCCATCCAGGTCTGCCATGACACGATCACCCGCCACTCCCTGGGTTATGCCTACGTCAACTTCCAGCACCCAGGTGACGCTGGGCAGGCCTTGGATACCATGAAGTTTGATGCAATTAAGGGAAAGCCAATCCGTATCATGTGGTCTCAGACGGATCCGTCTTTGAGAAAATCTGCTGTGGAAAATGTATTCGTCAAGAACCTGGACAAATCTATAGACAAAAAGGCACTTTATGATACTTTTTCTGCTTTTGGAAACATTCTGTCCTGCAAGGTGGTGTGCGATGAGAACAGCTCTAAGGGTTATGCCTTTGTCCACTTCAAGACTCAGGAACATGCCAACGAGACCACTGAGAAGATGAATGGATTGCTCCTCAATGACTGCAAAGTGTTCGTGGGCAGATTCAAGTCTCGAAAAGAGAAGGAAGCCAAACTTGGAGCCACAGCCAAGGAATTCATCAATGTTTATATCAAATACTTTGGGGAAGAAGTTGATGATGAAAGTCTGAAAGACTTATTTAGCCAGTTTGGTAAGACCCTAAGTGTCAAGGTGATGAAAGATCCCAGTGGGAAATCCAAAGGCTTAGGCTTTGTGAGCTACAAAAAACACAAGGATGCCAATAAGGCTGTGGAAGAGATGAATGGGAAAGAAATCACTGGGAAAGTAATTTTCCCCGGCCATGCACAAAAGAAAGTGGAGCCGCAGACTGAGTTAAACCGAAAATTTGAACAGCTGAAGCAGGAGAGGATTAGTCTCTATCAGGGCATGAATTTATACATTAAGAACTTGGATGACACCATCGATGATGAGAAGTTGAGGAAAGAGTTTTCTCCTGTTGGATCAATCACCAGCACTAAGGTGATGCTGGAGGATGGGAGAAACAAATGGTTTGGCTTTGTTGCTTCTCATCCCCTGAAGGGGCAAGCAAAGCAATCACAGAGATGAATGGACATATTGTGGACTTCAAACTGCTGTATGTCACACTAGCCCAGAGAAAGGAAGAAAGAAAGGCTCACCTGACCAACCAGTATACAGTCTGTGACTTGGATGAGGGCACTGCCTGCCAATGCCATATTGAATCAGTTCCAGCCAGCAGCTGGGGGCTGGGGGCTACTTTGTGCCAGTAGTTACACAGGCTCAGGGAAGACCTCCACCTAACCAGTTAGCACAGATGAGGCCTAATCCACGCTGGCAGCAACGTGGGAGACTTCAAGACCTCTAAGGGATGCCAAGTGCTCTGCATCAGTCTGGGCCTCATTCAGCTCTTTGCCCTCTGGCCTCAACTGACTGGTGGGGCTGGTGTCACCCAGCAAGGGCTGACTGACAGTTGGAGGTGTTCCCACAGCTCCTCCCACAGGAGGTGCAGAACTTGGTGCCTCAGGCTGCTGTTGCTGCCACTTCTCCTGGGGCTGTCACTCCTTACAAATATGCCTCCAGTGTCCACAGCCCTCAACCTGCCATCCAGCTCCTGCACGCACCTCAGTCTGTGGTCCACGCATAAGGGCAGGAGCCGCTGATTGCCTCCATGCTGTCTCCTGCGCCCCCCAGGAACAGAAGCAAATGATGGGTAAGCATTTGTTCCCACTCATCCAGACAATGCAC
The DNA here is from genome assembly GCA_022376925.1 of Tragulus kanchil. Lineage (NCBI taxonomy): Eukaryota > Metazoa > Chordata > Mammalia > Artiodactyla > Tragulidae > Tragulus > Tragulus kanchil. The sequence goes on from JAIOJX010000024.1 coordinate 74,972,141, forward strand.
TCAAACCTGGCTGGAAAGATCACAGAGATGCTGCTGGAAATTGACAACTCAGAGCTGCTGCACATGCTGGAGTCCCCTGAGTCTCTATGTTCCAAGGTGGATGAAGCTGTGGCGGTCCTACAGGCTCATCATGCCAAGAAAGAAGCTGCCCAGAAGGATTCACAAGCCAAATAAACCCCTCATGGTATTCAGCTCTGAGTTAAACCGAAAAGTTGAACAGCTGAAGCAGGAGAGGATTAGTCTCTATCAGGGCATGAATTTATACATTAAGAACTTGGATGACACCATCGATGATGAGAAGTTGAGGAAAGAGTTTTCTCCTGTTGGATCAATCACCAGCACTAAGGTGATGCTGGAGGATGGGAGAAACAAATGGTTTGGCTTTGTTGCTTCTCATCCCCTGAAGGGGCAAGCAAAGCAATCACAGAGATGAATGGACATATTGTGGACTTCAAACTGCTGTATGTCACACTAGCCCAGAGAAAGGAAGAAAGAAAGGCTCACCTGACCAACCAGTATACAGTCTGTGACTTGGATGAGGGCACTGCCTGCCAATGCCATATTGAATCAGTTCCAGCCAGCAGCTGGGGGCTGGGGGCTACTTTGTGCCAGTAGTTACACAGGCTCAGGGAAGACCTCCACCTAACCAGTTAGCACAGATGAGGCCTAATCCACGCTGGCAGCAACGTGGGAGACTTCAAGACCTCTAAGGGATGCCAAGTGCTCTGCATCAGTCTGGGCCTCATTCAGCTCTTTGCCCTCTGGCCTCAACTGACTGGTGGGGCTGGTGTCACCCAGCAAGGGCTGACTGACAGTTGGAGGTGTTCCCACAGCTCCTCCCACAGGAGGTGCAGAACTTGGTGCCTCAGGCTGCTGTTGCTGCCACTTCTCCTGGGGCTGTCACTCCTTACAAATATGCCTCCAGTGTCCACAGCCCTCAACCTGCCATCCAGCTCCTGCACGCACCTCAGTCTGTGGTCCACGCATAAGGGCAGGAGCCGCTGATTGCCTCCATGCTGTCTCCTGCGCCCCCCAGGAACAGAAGCAAATGATGGGTAAGCATTTGTTCCCACTCATCCAGACAATGCACTCAAACCTGGCTGGAAAGATCACAGAGATGCTGCTGGAAATTGACAACTCAGAGCTGCTGCACATGCTGGAGTCCCCTGAGTCTCTATGTTCCAAGGTGGATGAAGCTGTGGCGGTCCTACAGGCTCATCATGCCAAGAAAGAAGCTGCCCAGAAGGATTCACAAGCCAAATAAACCCCTCATGGTATTCAGCTCAAGGTTTGAAGACTTCCTAGTTTATCCTATGGACCTCAACACCAAGAACCACAAATTGCAAATGTAATAGGTCATTTTGTATCAAAAGATCAATTATGAAACACCTAGAATTTTTCAATTGAAAGAAAATATTCTCTGGGTTCTGATATGGCCCATGCAGTGCTAACTCTTTTTTTTTTTCTTCTATTGTGGGTTTTGATTTTTTCCCCCAGAAATTGGTCTTATTTGATGTACCCAAGTCTTAAGTTTCTCAATAAAGAAAAAAATCTCCATAAAAAAATAAATAAATAAAATAATGAAAGTATGAAATATAACAGAAGTTTTGTATAATATTGAAACTTAGTACTAATTCAGTAAGATTGTTATATATTTAAGTTGTTAATTGTAATCCCCAAGAAAACATTAAAAAATAGTTTTAATTATATGTAAAATGCCAAAGAAATCAAAACAATATACTAGGGAATTCCCTGTTGGTCCAGTGGGTAAGGACACTGCCTTGCAGTGCAAGGGGTGCCAGTTCAATTCTTGGCCTGGGAAGATCCCACGTGCTGTGGAGCGGCTGGACAGTGTGTCCAATAACCAAGCCAGAACTTTGGAGCTCATGCGCCCAGAGCCGATGCTCTGTAATGAGAGGCCACTGTGATGGGAAGCCCATACAGGCCAAAGAACAAAAATAAATGAATGAAAGATCAATAGAAGTGGCCAAAAAAGAAAAAAAAAAATATATATATATATTAAAAGGAAATTAACCACAAAAATAATGAAACGCAGGAATTCAGGACCAAAGAGATATATGGAAGCAAATAGCAGAAGATTTTTAAAATTACATTAAAACTTAACAAATTAAACTCACCAGTGAAAACACTGACCCATGTAGGATGGATAAAGCTATCTACAAAATACTCACTTTACAGCCCAAAGACATAAATATATGTGGAAGGACAGAATGATATATCCTAAGCAAACAATAACCAAAAGTAAAATTCAGTGGATGTATTAGTATCAAACCAAAGAGATTATATGTGTTAAAATTGTTAAAACAGTAAATTAAACAATGAAGATTAAAGACTTAAGCACTGGAAGATATAAAACAGGGTTGAAATAAGAATACTCAAATAAATGAAAGATGGAGATCCATGTTCATGGATTGGAATTTTTTTTTTTTAATTTTGGCCTCTTTTATTGGTTTTTTATTTATTTATTTTTATCCTTCTTAATTCTTTGGCCTGTGTGGGCCTCCCATCGCAGTAGCCTCTCTCATCGCAGAGCACTGGATCTGGGTGCATGGCTTGTAATTGGACACAGTGGTCCAGCTGCTCTGCCACAAGTGGGATCTTCCCAGGCCAGGGATTCAACTGATGCCTCTTGCGCTGCATTGCAGACTCTGTACCCACTGGACAACCAGGCAAGCCCTGGAAGATTTAATATTTTTAAGGTGACTGTATAACACAAACTTATCCGTAGTCTCTACTTAATTTATCAAACACTTATTTCAATGGCTTTTTTTTTTTTCGAGAAAAATGTAAAAGCCTATTCTCAAACTCATTTGCATTTGCAAGGCATTCCAAATAGCCAAAAGAACCTTGCAAATGAGATCTAAACATTCATACTTTTAGATTTCTAAACTTATGATAAATGTACTAAAATGTACTATAATAATGCAGTATATGTAAGTTTAGACATGAATCAATGGGACAGACTTAAACTTATATCTATAGCTAAATTATTGTTTTAAGAGGGTATTAAATCTTTTATTGATTACACATGATATTGGATGATACACAACCTTCATCCCATCTATAACTTTATCTGGCACCATAATTCAATTTATATATATTGCAAAGGATGTGCCAACAATCATTCATAACCAAAAGAAAAAATATCCATTACTTGGCATGGGTGACCTTTTACTGGTGAACCCCAGGTCACAACACAGTAACTGTCAGTTCAGCTACACAAAAATTCTGAAAACTTCTCCACCAAAGCAGATTGTAAATAAATTTCAAAATGGAACCTTTAAGACCCCCAAAGACATAAATATATGTGGAAGGACAGAATGATATATCCTAAGCAAACAATAACCAAAAGTAAAATTCAGTGGATGTATTAGTATCAAACCAAAGAGATTATATGTGTTAAAATTGTTAAAACAGTAAATTAAACAATGAAGATTAAAGACTTAAGCACTGGAAGATATAAAACAGGGTTGAAATAAGAATACTCAAATAAATGAAAGATGGAGATCCATGTTCATGGATTGGAATTTTTTTTTTTTAATTTTGGCCTCTTTTATTGGTTTTTTATTTATTTATTTTTATCCTTCTTAATTCTTTGGCCTGTGTGGGCCTCCCATCGCAGTAGCCTCTCTCATCGCAGAGCACTGGATCTGGGTGCATGGCTTGTAATTGGACACAGTGGTCCAGCTGCTCTGCCACAAGTGGGATCTTCCCAGGCCAGGGATTCAACTGATGCCTCTTGCGCTGCATTGCAGACTCTGTACCCACTGGACAACCAGGCAAGCCCTGGAAGATTTAATATTTTTAAGGTGACTGTATAACACAAACTTATCCGTAGTCTCTACTTAATTTATCAAACACTTATTTCAATGGCTTTTTTTTTTTTTCGAGAAAAATGTAAAAGCCTATTCTCAAACTCATTTGCATTTGCAAGGCATTCCAAATAGCCAAAAGAACCTTGCAAATGAGATCTAAACATTCATACTTTTAGATTTCTAAACTTATGATAAATGTACTAAAATGTACTATAATAATGCAGTATATGTAAGTTTAGACATGAATCAATGGGACAGACTTAAACTTATATCTATAGCTAAATTATTGTTTTAAGAGGGTATTAAATCTTTTATTGATTACACATGATATTGGATGATACACAACCTTCATCCCATCTATAACTTTATCTGGCACCATAATTCAATTTATATATATTGCAAAGGATGTGCCAACAATCATTCATAACCAAAAGAAAAAATATCCATTACTTGGCATGGGTGACCTTTTACTGGTGAACCCCAGGTCACAACACAGTAACTGTCAGTTCAGCTACACAAAAATTCTGAAAACTTCTCCACCAAAGCAGATTGTAAATAAATTTCAAAATGGAACCTGGCATCACCCTGAAGAAATTCTAATTTCACACTGTTGGGGTTTTTTACCAAAATGGTTTCAGAGTAGACAAATTTTACACAGCACATTAAAAAAAAAAAAAGACACATTTATTCAGCCTCATGATCAGACTATTACATTTAGCAATCAACAACATAGGTGCAAAAAAAAAAAAAAAACACCAAAAACCTACATTAAACCCTTTGTTGGAATGCTTTACACTTTTACACTTTCCACAGAACAGAATCTAAAATAATTTGTTATACAATTAGTCACAAGTACAGCCCTCGAGTTTTTGCCCATACACATGAGTATTGTCTAGCATGTCTTCTTTGTAGCAGTTAAGCCCTGCCACCACTGTGCTTGGCTGAGTTCACAAATCTCTTGTAACTGGTAGCTTCTCTATCACTTCTCTGGTTCTCTTCTCCTCCTAAGCTTTGTTTCCTGGCAGTAATTAAAAGCTCTTGCCACTGCCATAGCTACTGCTGCTGCTGGAACCACCATAGCCACCTTGGTTTTGTGGTTTAGCAAAGTATTGGCCTCCACCATCATAGGGGCCAGAACTTCTGCCTCCAAAGTTTCCTCCTTTCATGAATCCAAAATTTGAAGATTGATTGTTGTAATTGCCAAAATCATTGTAGCTTTCACCACCTCCAAAATTGCTTCCATCATTACCAAATCCATTACAGCTGTCCCCACTGCCACCATATCCTTCACCACAATGGCTGCTGTCAAAGCCACCTCACCCATTGAAGTTGCCTCCATGACCAAAGTTGTCATTCCCACCAAAATCTCCTCCATGACCTCCACCAAAATTTCCAGAACCACTTTGACCTCTTTGGTTGGATGAAGCACTAGCCATCTCTTGCTTTGATAGGACTTTTCTTAATTGACAATTGTGGCCATTCACAGTGTGGTATTTCTGAATGACATTCTTGTCCACAGAATCATGGTCATCAAAGGTTACAAAAGCAAAGCCTCTCTTTTGGCCACTGCCTCAGTCAGTCATGAGCTCATTCACTTCAATTTTCCCATACTGTTCAAAATAGTCTCTCAGGTGGTGTTCTTCAGTGTCTTCTTTAATGCCACCAATGAAAACCTTTTTCACAGTTAAGTAGGCACCAGGTCTTTGAGAATCTCCTTTCAAGATAGCCCTCTTTGGTTCCACAACTCTGCTATCTACCTTGTGTGGCCTTGCATTCATGGCCACATCCACTTCCTCCATGGTGGTGTATGTGACAAACCCGAAGCCTCTGGAGCACTAGGTGTTTGGATTTCTCCTTACCACACAGTCTGTGAGCATTTACCATTGCTGAAAATGGCTCCTCAGTCTCTCATTGATCATTTCAAAGCTGAGTCCTCCAATGAAGGGCTCCCACAGCTGCTTGGGCTCTTTGAGAGACTCTGACTTAGACATGATGGTGGTGGACGTGGGGAGACTTCAAGAATGCTTCCTCACCACCACCCACTGGAAGAAATGATAAATTATTTTTAACAAGAGTTCCATAACGATTAAAAAATTCTTCAACAGTGATGCCTGGTAACAGTTATAACAGGAAAAGAAAGATGTTGGGTCCCTAATTCACATCACATACAAAGTCAATTCTAAATGGAGTAACGATCTAAATATAAGAACTAAAACAATACACATTTTAGGAGAAAACAAAGATGCAAATATTTATGACCTTGGACTTTGAAATGGATTTTTAGATATTACACCAAAATCCTGAGACCTAAAAGAGAAAAAGAAATTCAGCCTCATCAAAATTAAGAAATCTTGAACACCAAAGGATATTTCTAAGAAAGTGAAAAGACAGTCTATGAGCCAGGAGAAAATATTTGCAAAGCATATGGATCTAGAAGCAGAAAAGACAAGAAAAATGAATTCTCCTCTAGTGCCTCTAAAGAGTAATTTAGACCTTCAATGTCTTGGTTTTATCTCGGTGAAATCTACTTCAGATTATTGACATCCAGTAGTGTAATGTAATAAGTATTTTTAAAATTTAAGGAACTTAGTTGATGATGATATTTTCAGTAGCAATAAAGCTAACTCGTAAATGAAGTAATTTAGACCTTAAAAAAATCTTTTTTCCCACAGAATCATGGTCATCAAAGGTTACAAAAGCAAAGCCTCTCTTTTGGCCACTGCCTCAGTCAGTCATGAGCTCATTCACTTCAATTTTCCCATACTGTTCAAAATAGTCTCTCAGGTGGTGTTCTTCAGTGTCTTCTTTAATGCCACCAATGAAAACCTTTTTCACAGTTAAGTAGGCACCAGGTCTTTGAGAATCTCCTTTCAAGATAGCCCTCTTTGGTTCCACAACTCTGCTATCTACCTTGTGTGGCCTTGCATTCATGGCCACATCCACTTCCTCCATGGTGGTGTATGTGACAAACCCGAAGCCTCTGGAGCACTAGGTGTTTGGATTTCTCCTTACCACACAGTCTGTGAGCATTTACCATTGCTGAAAATGGCTCCTCAGTCTCTCATTGATCATTTCAAAGCTGAGTCCTCCAATGAAGGGCTCCCACAGCTGCTTGGGCTCTTTGAGAGACTCTGACTTAGACATGATGGTGGTGGACGTGGGGAGACTTCAAGAATGCTTCCTCACCACCACCCACTGGAAGAAATGATAAATTATTTTTAACAAGAGTTCCATAACGATTAAAAAATTCTTCAACAGTGATGCCTGGTAACAGTTATAACAGGAAAAGAAAGATGTTGGGTCCCTAATTCACATCACATACAAAGTCAATTCTAAATGGAGTAACGATCTAAATATAAGAACTAAAACAATACACATTTTAGGAGAAAACAAAGATGCAAATATTTATGACCTTGGACTTTGAAATGGATTTTTAGATATTACACCAAAATCCTGAGACCTAAAAGAGAAAAAGAAATTCAGCCTCATCAAAATTAAGAAATCTTGAACACCAAAGGATATTTCTAAGAAAGTGAAAAGACAGTCTATGAGCCAGGAGAAAATATTTGCAAAGCATATGGATCTAGAAGCAGAAAAAGACAAGAAAAATGAATTCTCCTCTAGTGCCTCTAAAGAGTAATTTAGACCTTCAATGTCTTGGTTTTATCTCGGTGAAATCTACTTCAGATTATTGACATCCAGTAGTGTAATGTAATAAGTATTTTTAAAATTTAAGGAACTTAGTTGATGATGATATTTTCAGTAGCAATAAAGAATTACTAAACTTCCTAAAAAGGTAACATCTGACAGCTAATTTAATCCATGACTTAATCTATATGTCAAAAAGAAAGATAATAAGCATATTAAATTCAACAATTTATTAGTAAGATGAATGAAGCAATGCATGCAAAATCTTTATCTTCATAAATGGCAATTGGAAGTGTTTAATAAGTGTTCATTTACTCAATGAGATTAATCAAGCATCTACCTTGTGTTAGCTTCTAGTTTAAGGGCTAAAAATATAGAAGGGAACAAAAGGGAAAAAATAATGTTCTCATGTTATTAAATTCTAGTAATAGTTCTTAAATTTGTCTGTGTTTGTCACTTCTTTAAATCTTTTACATGCATTAATTCATGCAATTTTCACAATAACCATTTAAATTTTATTATCATTTCTGTTTGACAGATTAGAAAATTAACTTGCCCAGTATAAAAGAACTAGTATATTAATCTAATCCACTTGTCCTGGAATGCATGCCCATAAATTTTATGTTTTTCTACCTCATACTGTGCTCTGATTTTATTACTATAATTATATAACTTAGTGTTCAATGTGAAAGGCTTGATCATGATATGAGAAAATGTACTTAAATATATTAAAGGATGAAAATGAAAAAAATTACTTTTTTGGAGGATAAGCTGTTGACAGTGACAATGAATGAAATTAGCACTAGACAATATTGCAGTCACACAAGGCTCACCACTAAATCCAGTATTCCAAACACCATGTAGTATATTAAGGATATTAAGATAAAATATTGAAAGAAAACTTGATATTGGTAGTACACATGATTCTGATATTTGAAAAATAATTTTTGAGACATAAAAGAGCATGAAGAAAGTAGATAAGTGGTATTTAAAGATTTCCTGGATAAACTTATTATTTTTTAATTAAAATATTGTTTGTCTTATTTTCATACTTCATGGCAACTATAGGAAGACAAATATATTCCTAAATATTGAATATGGCTTTCCTTTAATTATATTTTTGAGGAATTCTACCATTTTCCACTTCTAATATATTTTGAATTTGTTTTATTTAAGTTTGTCATCCTTCTAGATTTTTCTACTTCTACTTTACCATCATGTGATATTTTTCTGGCTTCTAAAGCCATCATGCAGCTATCTTAGAATATACATTTGTGTGTAGAGATGTTTAAGTCACATTAAGAGAGTATTTGAAATTTTCTGAAAAAAGAAGCACTTTAAGATGTTTCTTTATATGCGAATAACCACAATATGTATGCCTAAGTATTAATTTGCTCTATATGCTAGTGCATATATATATGCAAACACATTATGTCATATATTATATTTTATATAAAATCATACATAAAAGTATAAGTATATATATGATACTTAAAAATATGTTTTTTAATAGTGAAATTAAAATTTTCCTTATTTCTTCCAGTTTTAATTTTTTTTCTATGATGAACAATCCATCATACATAATTTTAAAGAAAAAATGGTGAAAATATTAACTTGTTTATCAACAATGAACTGTGCTACAAGAGATCAAAGTTTGCTACAGAATAAGTGGTTCATTGGTCTTCGTAGGAAGACAGTTTGTTAATACATTTATGAGAGATATTTCAAAAGTCTATGATGACTGAGACCAGAGTAAGAATTAAAATGCTTTTATACATCAATTATTCCACAATAAATTCCTTTTTAAGAAATTTAAAAGTAAAATATGAAGAAATTAATAATGAACATTCGTCACACAAGTGATAAAGAATCCAGATTCTGAAATTAAGGAAAGGCACAGAGATGATGCTGTTGCTTTTCTAGAGAGAAGAGATTTGATATTTCCTTATTCTGATTTGGAAAAGTGACTGAAGATATAGATGAGAGGGATATTCCAAACACCATGTAGTATATTAAGGATATTAAGATAAAATATTGAAAGAAAACTTGATATTGGTAGTACACATGATTCTGATATTTGAAAAATAATTTTTGAGACATAAAAGAGCATGAAGAAAGTAGATAAGTGGTATTTAAAGATTTCCTGGATAAACTTATTATTTTTTAATTAAAATATTGTTTGTCTTATTTTCATACTTCATGGCAACTATAGGAAGACAAATATATTCCTAAATATTGAATATGGCTTTCCTTTAATTATATTTTTGAGGAATTCTACCATTTTCCACTTCTAATATATTTTGAATTTGTTTTATTTAAGTTTGTCATCCTTCTAGATTTTTCTACTTCTACTTTACCATCATGTGATATTTTTCTGGCTTCTAAAGCCATCATGCAGCTATCTTAGAATATACATTTGTGTGTAGAGATGTTTAAGTCACATTAAGAGAGTATTTGAAATTTTCTGAAAAAAGAAGCACTTTAAGATGTTTCTTTATATGCGAATAACCACAATATGTATGCCTAAGTATTAATTTGCTCTATATGCTAGTGCATATATATATGCAAACACATTATGTCATATATTATATTTTATATAAAATCATACATAAAAGTATAAGTATATATATGATACTTAAAAATATGTTTTTTAATAGTGAAATTAAAATTTTCCTTATTTCTTCCAGTTTTAATTTTTTTTCTATGATGAACAATCCATCATACATAATTTTAAAGAAAAAATGGTGAAAATATTAACTTGTTTATCAACAATGAACTGTGCTACAAGAGATCAAAGTTTGCTACAGAATAAGTGGTTCATTGGTCTTCGTAGGAAGACAGTTTGTTAATACATTTATGAGAGATATTTCAAAAGTCTATGATGACTGAGACCAGAGTAAGAATTAAAATGCTTTTATACATCAATTATTCCACAATAAATTCCTTTTTAAGAAATTTAAAAGTAAAATATGAAGAAATTAATAATGAACATTCGTCACACAAGTGATAAAGAATCCAGATTCTGAAATTAAGGAAAGGCACAGAGATGATGCTGTTGCTTTTCTAGAGAGAAGAGATTTGATATTTCCTTATTCTGATTTGGAAAAGTGACTGAAGATATAGATGAGAGGGATTATACTTGATAAAATAAGATTTTTGAAGGGAAAAAGAGTAGGGATGGTATTTAGTTCATACATAGACTGGTCTTTTTTGAGAAAAAAAAATATTTAGAATATTTTTATCCAACTAGAAAGAATTAGGACAACTGACATTACAGAAAGGAAGAGTTGGATGTAGAGTTTGATCTATGAAAGAAATACAGAATATAGTAGTTTGAAATGTCTGCAGACTCAAATACATCTTTCCTTTTGCTCTGTAATTTATATACAAGTAGCAAGATGTTTTTATTGATATAACAATTAATGGCCCACAGCAAAGCTTGGCTTACAGAAGCATTTTGTTTATGCCTCAGAGAAATTAAGGAATTCCAAATAAAAATCTGGACTTCTGTCTTGTTTTGAACAATTGAAAGTATTCTTTGGCTGATTCTAAAGATTCCCACAATAACAAGAATTTTGAAAATCACAAGTCTGGGACTGGTTAAGCTGTTTTGATTTTGGGAGGCCAGATGCATAATAAGAAACCATGGACTATTCTAATCTCTACTGCACACCAGTGCCTTCTACTTATTAAAACTTATGTAATTCCTATTCATAGAAATTAACTGCTAAGAATTCTTGGAACTATAAGTTATATTAATTAAAAGAAAAAAAGAGCTTACTGGTGAAGCAGCAAAAGAACACCATTGTTCTCATCACAAAAAATCAATAACCAGTGTGTGGGAATGTAGAAGGAGGACCAATTACCTATAGCATTCTTTGATGAGGTCCTTGTATCCCAAAGTTGAGTTCAAAAAAGTCGAGATTCCCCATGAACTTTGTGGGTAGTCAGACTGATAAGGCTGAAGTGTACATTCACAATAACAGTTATCTCCGGACTCAAGTTTCAAATAAATGAAAATCAATGTTAAGTTTATCTTCTTATATAGTTGCCTATTGCCCTTTTGTTCTGTTTTCAGTAATATTTTAATGGAAGATTAGAGAGGAACATGTCAGGGTTCAGTATGTCAATGTCATTTCACCAAAGTACAGTTCAGTGGTAAAGAATTTGCCTGCAATGCAAGAGAGGTGGGCTCAATCCCTGGGTCAGGAAGTTCCCCTGTGGGAGTATGTGGCAGCCCACCACAGTATCCTTGCCTGGAGAATCCCTATAGACAGAGGAGTCTAGTGAGCTACAGTCCATAGAGTCGCAAGAGTCAGACACAACTTCGTGAATAAACCACCACCATCACCGCTGGTATTTCTTACCAGTTTATCCCTTTTTTTTCCCATGTAGGTGTGGAAAAGATTTCCATCCTTTCCCTTTATTTCTCTTAGTGAAATACACACCTAAGGAAAATGTATGGAGTAAGGATAGGGAGGCATATATGTGAGGGAGAAGAAGGGAAGAAGGAGTTAAAGAGGGAGGGAGAGAAGAAAGAGCCAGGGAGAAAGAGAAATAGGAATGGGTTCTTGCGATTTAATAATACAACATATTTATTTGTCTCAAAGACAAATCTGAAAAATAAACAAAAACACCTTTTGCAACAGAAAATCTTTTTTCCCATATTACCTATGTTTGGTCTGGAAAAAGAATGCTGAGTGAAAGTAGTGAAAGAAAAGGGCTTTCAACCCAGAAAGTGAGATAAGTCCCTGAGGACTGTGTAGAGAGAAATGGAGAAGATTATCATGAGATGACCAGATCTGAGACCTGTAAGTCCATCCATGGCACCTGAGAGCCAGGTCAGCTCCCCAAAAAAGAACACCATTGTTCTCATCACAAAAAATCAATAACCAGTGTGTGGGAATGTAGAAGGAGGACCAATTACCTATAGCATTCTTTGATGAGGTCCTTGTATCCCAAAGTTGAGTTCAAAAAAGTCGAGATTCCCCATGAACTTTGTGGGTAGTCAGACTGATAAGGCTGAAGTGTACATTCACAATAACAGTTATCTCCGGACTCAAGTTTCAAATAAATGAAAATCAATGTTAAGTTTATCTTCTTATATAGTTGCCTATTGCCCTTTTGTTCTGTTTTCAGTAATATTTTAATGGAAGATTAGAGAGGAACATGTCAGGGTTCAGTATGTCAATGTCATTTCACCAAAGTACAGTTCAGTGGTAAAGAATTTGCCTGCAATGCAAGAGAGGTGGGCTCAATCCCTGGGTCAGGAAGTTCCCCTGTGGGAGTATGTGGCAGCCCACCACAGTATCCTTGCCTGGAGAATCCCTATAGACAGAGGAGTCTAGTGAGCTACAGTCCATAGAGTCGCAAGAGTCAGACACAACTTCGTGAATAAACCACCACCATCACCGCTGGTATTTCTTACCAGTTTATCCCTTTTTTTTCCCATGTAGGTGTGGAAAAGATTTCCATCCTTTCCCTTTATTTCTCTTAGTGAAATACACACCTAAGGAAAATGTATGGAGTAAGGATAGGGAGGCATATATGTGAGGGAGAAGAAGGGAAGAAGGAGTTAAAGAGGGAGGGAGAGAAGAAAGAGCCAGGGAGAAAGAGAAATAGGAATGGGTTCTTGCGATTTAATAATACAACATATTTATTTGTCTCAAAGACAAATCTGAAAAATAAACAAAAACACCTTTTGCAACAGAAAATCTTTTTTCCCATATTACCTATGTTTGGTCTGGAAAAAGAATGCTGAGTGAAAGTAGTGAAAGAAAAGGGCTTTCAACCCAGAAAGTGAGATAAGTCCCTGAGGACTGTGTAGAGAGAAATGGAGAAGATTATCATGAGATGACCAGATCTGAGACCTGTAAGTCCATCCATGGCACCTGAGAGCCAGGTCAGCTCCCACAAGGACTCATTATTCATGATGACATTTAAACTGCACGAATCCAAGAAGCTACCTGGATTATTTTACCTGTAGGTTTCTGGTTCAAAGCAGATCACCCACTACCTGTTGATGTTTAATCTACTTAACCATGCCCTAACCTCTGCACTCCCTTCCACCAGTCAATGTATTAAATAATCCTTCCATCATCAGGGACATGTATAAATACCTAAAGAAAGGGAATGGGTACCTACACATCTGCCATTACACTCAAGATAATGCTCCCAATTCTCAGCCAGTAATTAAGTCCTCCAAAATCTGAAAGGATAATCCTCAAATACAAGTGCACTTCCCAAGCCAGCATTAGGGTCAAATTCATCGACACTAGCTGGGAAACTTTCTCAGAAGTGGCAGAGGGGAAAATCACAATTTTTTCATACAAGTTGAGAAAACTGGATGTAATCCTGAGAACAACTGGCGACTTTTGTTGTGTTTTAAATGAGAGGATTGAATTTTTTTTTTTTTTAAATTTTAGGCATATTACTCTGTACTGTGGAAAATGGAGATATAGCAAGTGAGGCTAGGAGACAGGATAAGTAGTAGAAAGACCCAGAGGAAGAGGAAAAACTTTCATTGATATATGTGACCTAGAACAATGTGCTTAACTTCTTGAAATTTAATTATAAAATAGTAATTGACACAATTATCTTGTGGGATTTCAATTGTATGATTCCTGTGACCATCTGACATTGTGTAACTACATAATATAAGCTTCTCCCACCAAAGCGTTAACTGCCTAATGGTAAGCAGTGCATCTAAGCTCATATTAAGTACATAAATGCTTTCTCAATAAATGGTGATTATCTCTATAATATTAATTAACATATCATAGTGTTTAAAATATGCTCAATTAACATGAACTTCTCAAATTTATTAACAATTTTCATTTCTTTTGTGATCCTTGAACACCACAGTTTTAAACTTCATGGTCTTACTTTTTTTTTGGTTTGGTCTGGAAAAGAATGCTGAGTGAAAGTAGTGAAAGAAAAGGGCTTTCAACCCAGAAAGTGAGATAAGTCCCTGAGGACTGTGTAGAGAGAAATGGAGAAGATTATCATGAGATGACCAGATCTGAGACCTGTAAGTCCATCCATGGCACCTGAGAGCCAGGTCAGCTCCCACAAGGACTCATTATTCATGATGACATTTAAACTGCACGAATCCAAGAAGCTACCTGGATTATTTTACCTGTAGGTTTCTGGTTCAAAGCAGATCACCCACTACCTGTTGATGTTTAATCTACTTAACCATGCCCTAACCTCTGCACTCCCTTCCACCAGTCAATGTATTAAATAATCCTTCCATCATCAGGGACATGTATAAATACCTAAAGAAAGGGAATGGGTACCTACACATCTGCCATTACACTCAAGATAATGCTCCCAATTCTCAGCCAGTAATTAAGTCCTCCAAAATCTGAAAGGATAATCCTCAAATACAAGTGCACTTCCCAAGCCAGCATTAGGGTCAAATTCATCGACACTAGCTGGGAAACTTTCTCAGAAGTGGCAGAGGGGAAAATCACAATTTTTTCATACAAGTTGAGAAAACTGGATGTAATCCTGAGAACAACTGGCGACTTTTGTTGTGTTTTAAATGAGAGGATTGAATTTTTTTTTTAAATTTTAGGCATATTACTCTGTACTGTGGAAAATGGAGATATAGCAAGTGAGGCTAGGAGACAGGATAAGTAGTAGAAAGACCCAGAGGAAGAGGAAAAACTTTCATTGATATATGTGACCTAGAACAATGTGCTTAACTTCTTGAAATTTAATTATAAAATAGTAATTGACACAATTATCTTGTGGGATTTCAATTGTATGATTCCTGTGACCATCTGACATTGTGTAACTACATAATATAAGCTTCTCCCACCAAAGCGTTAACTGCCTAATGGTAAGCAGTGCATCTAAGCTCATATTAAGTACATAAATGCTTTCTCAATAAATGGTGATTATCTCTATAATATTAATTAACATATCATAGTGTTTAAAATATGCTCAATTAACATGAACTTCTCAAATTTATTAACAATTTTCATTTCTTTTGTGATCCTTGAACAACACAGGTTTAAACTTCATGGTTCTACTTTACATTTTTTTCCAATGGTAAATACTACAATGCCATATAATTTATTTATTTGGATTTATAAATGTAGAACCACAGACATGAAAGAAGAGTGGATACTGAGAAACCAGAGCCATCAAGAACAGACTATAAATTGTGCAAAGATTTTAGGCTGTGTGGAGGCTGTGGTGTGCTTAACCCCACATTGTTCAAGGGATAACAGAATTTAATGGTTTTACATAAGAATGTACAATCTAGAACACAGACGAGTGTAAATTAAAGAATACATGAAAGTGAAAGTGATAGTCACTCAGTGTGTCCAACTCTTGGCGACCCCAGGGACAGTAATCCACCAGGCTCCTCTATTGATGGGATTCTCCAGGCAAGCAAACTGGAGTGGGTTGCCATTCCCTTTACCAGGGAATATTCCTGACCCAGGGATCAAACCTGCATCACTTGTACCTCCTGTATTGCAGATTCTTTATCTCCCAAGGCACTGGACCCTTAAGGGTGGAAAGGGTCTTTCAATGTTGCTCAGTCTTTCACAGAACCTGTCCTTAGCATTCACAATCTTTCTAAAGAATACATGAAAATGAAAGTAAACTTTTAGGGCTCTTCTCTAACACTTGAATACATGATGGACACAGATATAAGACAAATGGAAAGATGCATAAATAGAAAAATGTATTCATTGATATCCCAAAATATCAATGTACTGAATGATATAACTATTTAATTCTAATATTTAATGATTAGTTAATTTTCTCATAACACTTAAATTTTCATACAGTTGGATAATTAATGACTTTATTATCATTCTCTAAGTTGTAACACTCAATCTTTCAAGATTGGATGAAAATTTCCTTTTGGAAAAAAATGTTTTAATTCAGAATGTGGGAAGTATTATTTATTATGTGTATTATTTTAAGAGGCAATTTTCTTTTATTATTATTACTTATTTATTTGACTGTGCTGGGTCTTAGTTGTGGCATGTGAGATCTAGTTCTCTGACCAGGGATTGAACCCAGGCCCCCTGCATTGGGAACACAGAGTCTTAACCACTGGACCACCAGGGAAGTCCCAAGAGGCAATTTTCAAGAGTGTATCCCTTAAATAGATTTGAAAGTATGACTGCATCTATATGGGAAACATAATAAAACTCACTGATAATTTAATTCAAAGCCCATATTTTGTAGATAGACCATAACTTAGAAAGAGAAATTCATTACCAATATCTGAGACCATGCTGTAAAAGAAATTTCCCATATGTAGAATGATGTTAATTTCCAGGAACAGAAATTTCTTAAGCCTAAACTATAGGGTATCTCTTAAAAAATGAATATATATTCAATTAATAAAAATAATTTGTGCACTAGTGGTGTTATTTTCTTCTACACAAGTCAAATATTCTTTAAAATACTAAACCAATCACAGGTTTATTAACAGAAAAAAAATCCTTAAAATATTTAACTGCTAATTACTGTCTATATAGTTTCTGATAAGGAATCAACATAGTGGTTAAAAATATAAACACATTCAGGGACCCAAGACATCTACTAATTTCTGTGCTGATTACTAACATGATAATAAAAGTACTTTGTTCATAAAATTATTAGCAATTATTAGCATAAAATATTAGCAAAATATATTTTATATGTAAAATCCTTAGAATAGTGTCATATATATGTATAACCATAAAAATAATCTATGATGATTATTAATGATTAATATAATATAGTCAATTATATCACTGACACTTTCACAAACCCAGTAATAAAAAAACTAGAGAAAAAGCTTATGAAAACCATATATTTTAATGTCATGTGCCATGAAAATTAAGCAGACATCCTATGGCAGACAAATGTGTATGCTAATTACTAACAGCATACTCTGATCCTGTAAGACATCTCAACTCCCACAGTGTCACACGATGGCTTTTCCATTCCAGCTGTGGTGTAGCTATTTAATTTGTTTGGCATAAAGTAATTTATGGTGAGTTTTTTAATGGGAAAACAGCAGATAATTGCATGTTTGACTTCTTCTTAGCCATTTCACCTAAAATCTTCTCTTCTATTCAGAACTAACTCATAATCACTTTACTGAGCAAAGTGACATTAATAATTATGTAGATTAAATACCACATTGGAATAGTACTCCCTGGTATAAGTCTTGAATGTCATATGTTATTGTTCTGAAAATACACTCCAAATCTTCTGAATGAAGATATAACAAAAGTTCTTTCAAACTGACTTTCACTAAACAGAAATTCAGAGCTGAGGTGTGTTCAGAGTGGGAAATTCAGTAACACAATGACGACATCATGGACCATGTTTATTTTTCACTTAATTTTGTTGTTATCAAGGGGGGAGTGTTACATTCAACCTGGGTCCTTTCAGAGACATAAAGATGGTGAAGGTCATGCCAAGACACAACAATTACCTGAGGCATAAAGGGAATTCCTTCTATGCCTCTCTTTGGAAAGAAAGATGAAGAAGAAGGAAAAAAAAAATGAGGCCAGAAATATGAGCAGATTTCTCTTAAATAGCACTGGTCAGAACTGGATCATATGTTGACTCCTCAACCAATTACTGCTGAAGGGAATGGAAATATCTCTGCCTTAGAACCAACCCTGTATTACATCCCAACAAAAGTACGGAGTCACCTTTTCCTCAGACAAATGAGAGTAGACACATTAATAAAAAGAGTATTATGTTCCTAAAAATAAACTGACATTTTAGACAACAGTACTTGCTTACATAACCTTTCTTCCAAAATCAGAGACTACATTGTACATAATCAACTTCATGTTTGATTAAATAAAAAATGGTAGACTTTGCTAAAGCCATTTATAATACAGAATCATATAAAAGCATTAATAATTTATTTAATTCATTCTCCATCTTTTTCTTGCCAAAAATTCATAATTATGTCTCAGATCTGAGTTAGATATTAAATATAACTTGATAAACAAAACACATACGTTGAACATATGATGCTATGAATCTCAAAATGATAAACCAAGATCAGTATACAATAGAGGTATAATTAGAGAATATAAATGAGATGAAGGATAACTGCAGGATACTATGAGAGAGTACAATATGAGGCTGAGAGAAAGGAGACATGCTAGGCTATGAGATCTCAGGGATTTCAGGGGGTTCCAATTGAGAAAATGACACTTGAGTCCTGAAAGTTGAGCTATTGTTCAATCACTAAGTCATGTCAAATCTTTGCAACTCCATAGATTGTAGCATACTAGGCTCTTCTGTCTTCCACTCTCTCATTGAGTTTGCCCATTTCATGTCCACTGAGTCAGTGATGCTATTTATCCATCTCATCTTCTGTCACCCTTTCTCCTCTGGTCCTCAAACCTTCCCAGCATCAGAGTCTTTTCCACTGGGTTGGCTTTTTGCATGTAATGGTCAAAGTATTGGCGCTTCAGTGTCAGCACTCTCCTTGAATATTCAGAATTGATTTCCTTTAGGATTGACTGGTTTGATCTCCTTTCTGCCCGAGAGATTCAAGAGTCTTCTCCATCTCACAATTCAAAAGCACTCAGTTTTCCTTAAGGTCCAACTCTCACATTGATACATGATTACTGGAAAAACAATAGCTTTTACTATATGAACCTTTCTTGCATGAGTGGTTAGTGACGTTCCTTACTCAACCAAATTTTATTCATATTCCCCTAAACTTTTCAACTACACCCCTGTGTGTTTCTCTCTGCATTATCCGGTCCTAGCCAGACTTCTAAAAGGTCAATTTAACCAGAGTTTCCCTCACCCCAATGACTCCTCTTAGCTTTTTTCCATCCACTGACCCCTTACCATGCTCCTGGATTATAAATCCCCGCTAGTCCATGCTATATTCAGAGGTGAGCCCAAAATATACTCAAACTTCCAACAGTCATCCCTATACCTGTCCTGAGAGCCCTTCCCTTAGATAAAGAGTGACTTATTGTACCTTATAAGTATCACTGAATGCTTTTTCTTTAACAGTCCTCACTATGTAAAGAATTGGTGGGATGGGGCAACAGCCTTGAAGAAGACCACTCTGCAAAGAACATTATGGAAAAATGAACTTTTATGCATATGGAGCAAATAATTTTTAAAAATGAAAACTTCAAAGTAATTATCAGAAATCATAATTTAAATTTTATTAATTTTCTTTATTTTTAAACATAGTTTATTAAATTTCTCCTTCACATTTTAGAAGTACTAGAATGTATTTTATAGAGAACTCAATGCTAGCTTAAAAATATATTAACTAGTTTTCTTTTCCCTCAGAAAGCAAACACAGAAATTGAAATTTACAAATAGAAACTACTAATTATGTAGTGTAGTGGTTTTCACATTCACATCTCACAAATATAAACTATGTGGAGCCTTATAACCTCAATTAAATTTAATTAGCCTTTTAATTAGTGTTTGAATGATTTATTTTTGTGCGGGGATGATTTTATTTCTTTTATTTTTAATTATTTAATCTCATTTCTTGAAATTTTTTGCACAGTTTTGCTGTTCATGGACATGTTTGTTCATATGGCTATCCCTGGCACCCTCCTCCTTCCAGTTCCCTAATGGTCAAAGTATTGGCGCTTCAGTGTCAGCACTTTGAATATTCAGATGTTCTTAAACGGACCTTTTGGGTTCAAGAGTCTTCTCCATCTCACAATTCAAAAGCACTCAGTTTTCCTTAAGGTCCAACTCTCACATTGATACATGATTACTGGAAAAACAATAGCTTTTACTATATGAACCTTTCTTGCATGAGTGGTTAGTGACGTTCCTTACTCAACCAAATTTTATTCATATTCCCCTAAACTTTTCAACTACACCCCTGTGTGTTTCTCTCTGCATTATCCGGTCCTAGCCAGACTTCTAAAAGGTCAATTTAACCAGAGTTTCCCTCACCCCAATGACTCCTCTTAGCTTTTTTCCATCCACTGACCCCTTACCATGCTCCTGGATTATAAATCCCCGCTAGTCCATGCTATATTCAGAGGTGAGCCCAAAATATACTCAAACTTCCAACAGTCATCCCTATACCTGTCCTGAGAGCCCTTCCCTTAGATAAAGAGTGACTTATTGTACCTTATAAGTATCACTGAATGCTTTTTCTTTAACAGTCCTCACTATGTAAAGAATTGGTGGGATGGGGCAACAGCCTTGAAGAAGACCACTCTGCAAAGAACATTATGGAAAAATGAACTTTTATGCATATGGAGCAAATAATTTTTAAAAATGAAAACTTCAAAGTAATTATCAGAAATCATAATTTAAATTTTATTAATTTTCTTTATTTTTAAACATAGTTTATTAAATTTCTCCTTCACATTTTAGAAGTACTAGAATGTATTTTATAGAGAACTCAATGCTAGCTTAAAAATATATTAACTAGTTTTCTTTTCCCTCAGAAAGCAAACACAGAAATTGAAATTTACAAATAGAAACTACTAATTATGTAGTGTAGTGGTTTTCACATTCACATCTCACAAATATAAACTATGTGGAGCCTTATAACCTCAATTAAATTTAATTAGCCTTTTAATTAGTGTTTGAATGATTTATTTTTGTGCGGGGGGATGATTTTATTTCTTTTTATTTTTTAATTATTTAATCTCATTTCTTGAAATTTTTTGCACAGTTTTGCTGTTCATGGACATGTTTGTTCATATGGCTATCCCTGGCACCCTCCTCCCTTCCAGTTCCCACATCCCACCTCTCCAGCAATTGCACCCCACCCCTGCAGGATCTCCTATTCCCACAGGACAATGACAATAGCTATCTTTTTCACATATGATAGTATAGGTTTCCATGTTATACCCTGTATGCCTCCCATCCACTGTTCATACCCCACAATGTCCATAAGTCTGTTCTCTATGTCTGTTTTTCCATGGGTTCACTTCATGAGTTACCATTACCCTCTTACTAAATTCCATACATATGTGTTAGTATATTGTACTTGTCTTTCTCTTTTTGACTTACTTCACTTTTTATGATACGTTCTAGATCCAGCCACCTCATTAGGGCTGATTCTTTGGCATTTCTTTTTACAGCTGAGAAGTACTCCATTGTATATATGTGCCAGAACTTCTTTATCCATTCATTTGTAGATGGACATCTAGGTTGCTTTCATGTTCTGGCTATTGTATAGAGAGCTGCAATGAGCATTGGGGTACAGGGGCTTCTTTCAGTTTTGAACTCATAAGGGTATAAACCTAAGAATGGAATTGCTGCGTCGTATGGTGCTTCTATTCTTAGTTTTTTAAGGAATCTCCATACTATCTTCCATAGAGGCTGTATCCATTTACATTCCCACCAGCAATGCAAGAGTGTTCCCTTTTCCCTACACCCTCGCCAGCATTTCTAGTCTGTCAATTTGTTGATGATGGCCATTCTGACAGGTGTGAGATGATACCTCATTGTAGTTTTGATTCGCATTTCTCTAATTATAAGTGAGGTTGAGTATCATTTCATGTATTTGTTGGCCATCAGTATGTCGTCTTTGGAGAGCTTTTGGTCCTTTTCCGTTTTTGATTGGGTTGTTCATTCTTTCCAGTCGGTCTGATTTTATCTTCTTTTATTTTTAATTATTTAATCTCCATTTTTGCCTTTTAATTAGTGTTTGAATGATTTATTTTTGCGGGATGATTTTATTTCTTTTATTTTTAATTATTTAATCTCATTTCTTGAAATTTTTGCACAGTTTGCTGTTCATGGACATGTTTGTTCATATGGCTATCCCTGGCACCCTCCTCCCTTCCAGTTCCCACATCCCACCTCTCCAGCAATTGCACCCCACCCCTGCAGGATCTCCTATTCCCACAGGACAATGACAATAGCTATCTTTTTCACATATGATAGTATAGGTTTCCATGTTATACCCTGTATGCCTCCCATCCACTGTTCATACCCCACAATGTCCATAAGTCTGTTCTCTATGTCTGTTTTTCCATGGGTTCACTTCATGAGTTACCATTACCCTCTTACTAAATTCCATACATATGTGTTAGTATATTGTACTTGTCTTTCTCTTTTTGACTTACTTCACTTTTTATGATACGTTCTAGATCCAGCCACCTCATTAGGGCTGATTCTTTGGCATTTCTTTTTACAGCTGAGAAGTACTCCATTGTATATATGTGCCAGAACTTCTTTATCCATTCATTTGTAGATGGACATCTAGGTTGCTTTCATGTTCTGGCTATTGTATAGAGAGCTGCAATGAGCATTGGGGTACAGGGGCTCATTTCAGTTTTGAACTCATAAGGGTATAAACCTAAGAATGGAATTGCTGCGTCGTATGGTGCTTCTATTCTTAGTTTTTTAAGGAATCTCCATACTATCTTCCATAGAGGCTGTATCCATTTACATTCCCACCAGCAATGCAAGAGTGTTCCCTTTTCCCTACACCCTCGCCAGCATTTCTAGTCTGTCAATTTGTTGATGATGGCCATTCTGACAGGTGTGAGATGATACCTCATTGTAGTTTTGATTCGCATTTCTCTAATTATAAGTGAGGTTGAGTATCATTTCATGTATTTGTTGGCCATCAGTATGTCGTCTTTGGAGAGCTGTCTGTTTAGGTCCTTTTCCCGTTTTTTGATTGGGTTGTTCATTCTTTCCAGTGCTGAGTTGTCTGAGTTGCTTGTAGATTTTGGAGATTAATTCTTTGTCTGTTGTTTCATTTGCTATGATTTTCTCCCTCTCTGTGGACTGTTTGTTCAGCTTTTGTGGTTTCTTTTGCTGTACAAAAGCTTTTAAGTTTCTGTAGGTCCTACATGTTAATTTTTGATTTTAGTTCTGCTTTTCTAGTGGGTGGGTCAGAGAAGATCTTGCTTTGATTTATGTCCTTGAGTGACTTGCCTATATTCTCCTCTAAGAGTTTTATGATGTCTGGTCTTACATTTAGGCCTTTAGTCCACTTTGAGTTGATTTTTGTGTATGGTGTGAGGGAATGTTCCAACTTCTTTTTTTTTTGCATGTAGCTGTCCAGTTTTCCCAGAACCCTTTGTTCAAGAGGCTGTTTTTGTTCCATTTTATAGTTTCACCTCCTTTATCAACAATAAGTTATTCATAGGTGCATGGACTTATCTCTGGATTCTCTATCTTGTTCCATTGGTCGATATTTCTGATTTTATGCCAGAACCATACTGTCTTGATGACTGTTGCTTTGTAGTATAGGCTGAAGTTAGCGAGGTTGATCCCTCCAGATTCAATCTTTCTCAGGATTGCTTTGGCTATTCGGGGTCTTTTGTGTTTCCATATGAACTGTGCTATTCTTTGGTCTGGTTCTGTGAAGAATGTCATTGGTAGTTTGATAGGGATCACCTTGAATCTGTAGACAATGTTTGGTAGTATCATCATTTTCACAGTATTGATTCATCCAATCCAGGAACATGGAGTATCTCTCCATCTGTTTAAGTCTTCTTTAATTTCTTTCATAAGTGTCTTGTAATTTTCTGTGTAAATTCTTTTGTTTCTTTGGGTAGGTTTATTCCTAGTTATTTTATTCTCTTGGTTTCAGTAGTGAAAGGGATTGCCTCTCAGATTTCATTTTCTGATTTTTCATTGTTTCTATATAGGAATGCCAGTGATTTTTGTGTATTGATTTCATATCCCGCGACTCTGCTGAATTCATTGATTCACTCTAGTTGTTTTCTAATAGTGTCTTTGGGGTTTTCTATGTTTAATAACATGTCTGCAAAAAGAGAGAGCTTTACTTCTTTTCCAATTTATTTCTTTTTCTTATCCTATCACTGTTGCTAGAACTTGCATAGGACTATGTTGAATAATAGGGGTGAAAGTGGACACCCAGGTCTTGTTCCTGATCTTAGAGGAAATGCTTTCAGTTTTTCACCATTGAGGATAATGTTCGCTGTGGTCTTCTTATATATGGCTTTCAATATATTGAGGCAGGTTCCTTCTATACACATTTTTTGAAGAAATTTTATGATAAATGGGTTTTGGAGCTTTTCAAAGGCTTGTTCTGTGTCTGTTGAGATTATTGGGTGATTTTTGTCTCAATTTGTTGATATGGTGTATCACATTGATTGAATTGTGGATATTGAAGAATTCTTGCATGCCTGGGATGAACTCAACTTGATTATGATGTATGAGTATTTTGATGTGTTGTTGAATTCCCTATGCTAGGATTTTGCCGAGGATTTTGGTATCCAAATTCATCAGTGAATTTGGTTTATAATTTTCATTTTATAAGTTGTCTTTGCCTGGTTTTGGTATTAGGGTGATGACATTGTCTTAGAATGTGTTTGGAAGCATTCCTTCCTTCGCAATTTTTTGTTAAGAGTTTTAGAAAGGCAGGCATTAGCTATTCTTTAAGTGTTTGGCCGAATTCACCTGTGAAGCCATCTGGCCATGGGCTTTTATTTTTGGTAGACTTTTATTTGCAAAGTTGATTTCTTAGCTTGTGATTGGTCATTCATAGTTTCTATTTCTTCCTGGTTCAGTCTTAGGAGATTAATCTTTTCTAAGAAACTTCCCATTTGCTCCAGGTAGTCCAGTTTGTTGCCACAGAGTTGTTCATAATAGTCTCTTAGAATCCTTTGGATTTCTGCATTATCTGTTGTAATCTCTCCTTTTTCATTTTTGATTTTGGTGATCTGGTTCTTCTTTTTTTTATTCTTGATGAGTCTGACCAGTGGTGTGTCAATTTTGTTTATCCTTTTTGAAGAACCAGCTTTTTGTTTTATTTATCTTTACTATTATTTCTTTCATTTCTTTATCATTTATTTCTACTTTGATCTTTATGATTTCTCTTCTTCTGCTGGCCTTGGGTGTTTTTGTTCTTCTTTCTCCAGTTGTTTTAAGAGTAGTGTTACCTCATCTGTTTGATGTTTCCTTTGGATTGGTCCATTTTTCACAGTTGAGGATAATTTTTGGAAACACCCAGGTCTTGTTCCTGATCTTAGAGGAAATGCTTTCAGTTTTTCACCATTGAGGATAATGTTCGCTGTGGTCTTCTTATATATGGCTTTCAATATATTGAGGCAGGTTCCTTCTATACACATTTTTTGAAGAAATTTTATGATAAATGGGTTTTGGAGCTTTTCAAAGGCTTGTTCTGTGTCTGTTGAGATTATTGGGTGATTTTTGTCTCAATTTGTTGATATGGTGTATCACATTGATTGAATTGTGGATATTGAAGAATTCTTGCATGCCTGGGATGAACTCAACTTGATTATGATGTATGAGTATTTTGATGTGTTGTTGAATTCCCTATGCTAGGATTTTGCCGAGGATTTTGGTATCCAAATTCATCAGTGAATTTGGTTTATAATTTTCATTTTATAAGTTGTCTTTGCCTGGTTTTGGTATTAGGGTGATGACATTGTCTTAGAATGTGTTTGGAAGCATTCCTTCCTTCGCAATTTTTTGTTAAGAGTTTTAGAAAGGCAGGCATTAGCTATTCTTTAAGTGTTTGGCCGAATTCACCTGTGAAGCCATCTGGCCATGGGCTTTTATTTTTGGTAGACTTTTATTTGCAAAGTTGATTTCTTAGCTTGTGATTGGTCATTCATAGTTTCTATTTCTTCCTGGTTCAGTCTTAGGAGATTAATTTTTTCTAAGAAACTTCCCATTTGCTCCAGGTAGTCCAGTTTGTTGCCACAGAGTTGTTCATAATAGTCTCTTAGAATCCTTTGGATTTCTGCATTATCTGTTGTAATCTCTCCTTTTTCATTTTTGATTTTGGTGATCTGGTTCTTCTTTTTTTTATTCTTGATGAGTCTGACCAGTGGTGTGTCAATTTTGTTTATCCTTTTTGAAGAACCAGCTTTTTGTTTTATTTATCTTTACTATTATTTCTTTCATTTCTTTATCATTTATTTCTACTTTGATCTTTATGATTTCTCTTCTTCTGCTGGCCTTGGGTGTTTTTGTTCTTCTTTCTCCAGTTGTTTTAAGAGTAGTGTTACCTCATCTGTTTGATGTTTCTTGTTTCTTGAGGTAGGATTGTATTGGTATAAATTTCCCTCTTAGAACTGCTTTTGCATTATCCCATACGCTTTGCACTGTCATGTGTTTATTGTCATTTTTTACTGGGATTTTGTTTAATTTCTCCTTTGATTTGGTTGGTAATCTGTTTTTTAGGCATGTGTTGTTTAATCTATATGTGTTTGTGTTTTTTTGCAGTTTTTTTTTTTTCTTTTCCTGCAGTTGTTCTCTAGTCTCATTGCATTGTGGTCACAGAAAATAGTTGATATAATTTCAAGTTTCTTGAATTGACTGGTGTTTGATTTGTGTTCCAAGATGTGGTTTATCCTAGAGAATGTTCCATTAGCACTTGAGAAGAAAGTGTGTTCTTCTGCTTTTGGATGGAAGGTCCTAAAGATATCCATGAGGTCCATCTCTTCTAGTGTGTCCTGTAAGGTTTGTGTTTCTTTATTAATTTTCTGTCTTGATGATCTGTCCATTGGTGTTAGAGGAGTGTTAAACTCTCCTACCATTACTGTTTTGTCAATTTCTTCTTTTATGTCTGAAAGTGTTTGACTTATGTATTGGGGTGCTTTTGTGTTGGGTGCATAAATATTTCCAATTTTATGTCTTCCTCTTGAGTAAATCCATTGATCATTATGTCGTGACCTGTTTTGTCTTCCATAATCTTCTATATTTTAAGGTCTATTTTGTCTGACATGAGGATTGCTATTCCAGCTTTCTTTTGACTTTTGTTTGCAGAAATATCTCTTTCCATCCTCTCACTTTCAGTCTATTTATGCCATTATGTCTGAAGTGGATTTCTTATAAACAGCATATATATGGGTCTTGTTTTTGAATCTATTCAGCCAGTTTTTGTCTTTTGCTAGGACCATTTAGTCCGTTCACATTCAAAGTAATTATTGATACTTTGATCTTTATGATTTCTCTTCTTCTGCTGGCCTTGGGTGTTTTTGTTCTTCTTTCTCCAGTTGTTTTAAGAGTAGTGTTACCTCATCTGTTTGATGTTTCTTGTTTCTTGAGGTAGGATTGTATTGGTATAAATTTCCCTCTTAGAACTGCTTTTGCATTATCCCATACGCTTTGCACTGTCATGTGTTTATTGTCATTTTTTACTGGGATTTTGTTTAATTTCTCCTTTGATTTGGTTGGTAATCTGTTTTTTAGGCATGTGTTGTTTAATCTATATGTGTTTGTGTTTTTTTGCAGTTTTTTTTTTTTCTTTTCCTGCAGTTGTTCTCTAGTCTCATTGCATTGTGGTCACAGAAAATAGTTGATATAATTTCAAGTTTCTTGAATTGACTGGTGTTTGATTTGTGTTCCAAGATGTGGTTTATCCTAGAGAATGTTCCATTAGCACTTGAGAAGAAAGTGTGTTCTTCTGCTTTTGGATGGAAGGTCCTAAAGATATCCATGAGGTCCATCTCTTCTAGTGTGTCCTGTAAGGTTTGTGTTTCTTTATTAATTTTCTGTCTTGATGATCTGTCCATTGGTGTTAGAGGAGTGTTAAACTCTCCTACCATTACTGTTTTGTCAATTTCTTCTTTTATGTCTGAAAGTGTTTGACTTATGTATTGGGGTGCTTTTGTGTTGGGTGCATAAATATTTCCAATTTTATGTCTTCCTCTTGAGTAAATCCATTGATCATTATGTCGTGACCTGTTTTGTCTTCCATAATCTTCTATATTTTAAGGTCTATTTTGTCTGACATGAGGATTGCTATTCCAGCTTTCTTTTGACTTTTGTTTGCAGAAATATCTCTTTCCATCCTCTCACTTTCAGTCTATTTATGCCATTATGTCTGAAGTGGATTTCTTATAAACAGCATATATATGGGTCTTGTTTTTGAATCTATTCAGCCAGTTTTTGTCTTTTGCTAGGACCATTTAGTCCGTTCACATTCAAAGTAATTATTGATACTGATATTCCTATTGTCATCTTCTTAAATGCTTGGGGTTTGATTTGTAGGTCTTCTTCTACTCTTGTATTTATTGGCTACATCAGGCCCTTTAACACTTGTCGTAAGGCTGGTTTTGTGGTACAAAATTCTTTTAGCTTTTTCTTGTCTGTGAAGCTTTTGACTTCTCCATCAATTCTGAATTAGACCATTGCCGGGTAGAGGATTCTTGGTTGTAGGTTATTCTCTTTTGGCATTTAAATGTGTCTTGTCATTCTCTTCTGGCCTGCAGGGTTTCTGTTGATAGATCGGCAGTTAACCATATGGGGTTGCCTTTGTATGTTATTTGTTGATTGTTTCTTGCTGCTTTAAGTTTTCTGTTTTCATATTTAGTCTGTGTTAGCTTGATTAGAATGTACCTTGGTGTGTTTCTTCTGGGGTTTATCCTGTATGGAACTCTTTGTGTTTCTTGGAGTTGACTGATTATTTCCTTTTCCATTCTGAGGAACTTTTCAACTATAACCTCTTCAAGAATTTTTTCATACCCTTTCTTTCCCTCTTCTTCTTCTGGGACCCCTACAATTCTAATGTTCGTGTGTTTGATATTGTCCCATAGGTCTCTGAGGCTATCTTCAGTTCTTTGGATTCTTTGTACTTTGTTCTCTTTAGTAGTTATTTCCACTTTTCTGTCTTCCAGTTCACTTATCTGTTCTTCTGCCTCGGATACTCTACTGTTGAGTCCTTCTGTAGTATTTTTAAGTTCAGCAATTGAGTTGTGTGTGTGTGTGTGTATATATATATATATATATATATATATTTCTCTCTCTCTCTCTCTTCTTGCATGTCTCTTCTCAGTGCATTAACTTCCTCTAATATTCTGTTTTTGGAGTTTTGGATCCTTGCAAGTATCACTATTCTGATTTTTCTTTCAGATAATTTGTCTATCTCATCTTCTGTAATTTGTAACTGTGTCTCTGTGATTTGTTCCTTCATTTGTGCTTATAAACAGCATATATATGGGTCTTGTTTTTGAATCTATTCAGCCAGTTTTTGTCTTTTGCTAGGACCATTTAGTCCGTTCACATTCAAAGTAATTATTGATACTGATATTCCTATTGTCATCTTCTTAAATGCTTGGGGTTTGATTTGTAGGTCTTCTTCTACTCTTGTATTTATTGGCTACATCAGGCCCTTTAACACTTGTCGTAAGGCTGGTTTTGTGGTACAAAATTCTTTTAGCTTTTTCTTGTCTGTGAAGCTTTTGACTTCTCCATCAATTCTGAATTAGACCATTGCCGGGTAGAGGATTCTTGGTTGTAGGTTATTCTCTTTTGGCATTTAAATGTGTCTTGTCATTCTCTTCTGGCCTGCAGGGTTTCTGTTGATAGATCGGCAGTTAACCATATGGGGTTGCCTTTGTAAGTTATTTGTTGATTGTTTCTTGCTGCTTTAAGTTTTCTGTTTTCATATTTAGTCTGTGTTAGCTTGATTAGAATGTACCTTGGTGTGTTTCTTCTGGGGTTTATCCTGTATGGAACTCTTTGTGTTTCTTGGAGTTGACTGATTATTTCCTTTTCCATTCTGAGGAACTTTTCAACTATAACCTCTTCAAGAATTTTTTCATACCCTTTCTTTCCCTCTTCTTCTTCTGGGACCCCTACAATTCTAATGTTCGTGTGTTTGATATTGTCCCATAGGTCTCTGAGGCTATCTTCAGTTCTTTGGATTCTTTGTACTTTGTTCTCTTTAGTAGTTATTTCCACTTTTCTGTCTTCCAGTTCACTTATCTGTTCTTCTGCCTCGGATACTCTACTGTTGAGTCCTTCTGTAGTATTTTTAAGTTCAGCAATTGAGTTGTGTGTGTGTGTGTGTATATATATATATATATATATATATATATATTTCTCTCTCTCTCTCTCTTCTTGCATGTCTCTTCTCAGTGCATTAACTTCCTCTAATATTCTGTTTTTGGAGTTTTGGATCCTTGCAAGTATCACTATTCTGATTTTTCTTTCAGATAATTTGTCTATCTCATCTTCTGTAATTTGTAACTGTGTCTCTGTGATTTGTTCCTTCATTTGTGCTGTGTTTCTCTGTCTTTTCATTTTCATGTTAATTTTTGTTTCTTTGTGTGTGTCTGTGTGTGTGATGGAGGCCTTTCCCCCCCTGGCTTCATGGTTGAATTCTCCCTTCCTTTTGGTTTCTGTCCTTGCAGAAGTGTTCGGTGGTTTGTGTCTTAGGTGGTTTTGGGTCTTGTTTGCAGGTGAATAATCTCTAGTGTTGTGTGTTCTTCGATAGTGTAAGTTCTTCGAGTCAGGGCTTCCACTCCGAGGATCCTTGGTTTGATCTCTGGCCAGGAAATGCAGACACTATATCTTGTTTGCTATGGCATTCAGTGGTATTAGTTCAAATATAGGCATATGAGTGACAAAAGGTGCATCCCTGGTAAATGAAAGTCAAAAATCACACAAATATTTTCTAATATAATGGAAAAATATGCATGCATACACATCAATAAGCACAACTGAAAAGCCTTAAAGGAATAAAGTACAGGAAGTTTTCCTAGCAAATGGTGCAAAGTTGGTACCTTACTGTTAAGATGTAAATTAATGAAAACACTGTCTGGAAAAATAGATCAAGAGCAAGGTCTCAGCTGGGAATATTGCACTGAAAGCAGTTTTTAACTAAGATATGTGTTGGGAGAATAAGGAGAGTTCATGGGTAATGAGAAGGAATAGATTTGTGTTGCAAGGTACCAGAGATGAGTATGTAGTAGAGGTTAGTACAGCTGGAAGAGAACATTAGAGACAACAAAGTTAGGAATATTTATAGAGAAGACAGTAGTAGATATAAAAAGATTTTACAGTTAGAGCATGGAGAGAGGAGACTGTGTTATGAGAAAAAGAAAAATAAATAATCATAATGATAAATAATGTTTAAAAAAACTATTAAAATAAATTTTTAAAAAGTTGCTGTCTCTGGTTTTAATATTCTCGTCTGTGTGTGGACCTTCCACCAGTTTTCTTTTGATGCTGTCCCAGATTTCCCTGGGACAGCATCGTCTGTACTGGTGGGGTTTGGATGTAGGGACTGCATGGCTGCTTATGTCTTAGGTTTCAGTGAGGGTCAGGCTTTTTTGTAGTCAGGACTCTTGCAGAACCGGTTGCTCTGGATTCTGTTTTGCTTTCAGCAAAACAAAGGCTCTGCAGTCAAGGTAGCTGACCCCTGTCTCTCAGCCCCTGATGCTGGTTGGGGGAGGGCATGACAGGCCATACCCAGTTGATCAGGTAGATGGAGGTTGCACCCCTGGAATTTGTGCTGGAGGGTGTTCCCCAGTTCTATTTTGTACCCCATGGTAGCCTTAAGTCTCTACTCCATTACCGGTGCCTCTGACACAATCCCGCTGTTGGTGGCACTGAGCGCTTCTCATCCCAGATCTCGTCCCAGATGCCCCACTTCTTTGCCACAGCTCTGGGGCCGGGTGGGCTAGTATAAGCAGCTGGTGTACTCCTCTCCCGAAGGACTAAGGCTCACCACTTGCCCCAAACGCGGGCAGCAGCTTCCCTGTCCAGCTCGAACTTAGTTTCTGAACTGTGATTCACGGGAGATTTTCCGTTCTGTTTCCCACGCCCTGCTAGCATTCAGTCTCACTCTCACCTGGCACATCCCTGTCACAGTACTGACTCCGGTGGATTCTCACTCTGAGCATTGCTTTCTGTAACCAGGTGCACTTCCCAGTACTCTCTCTGCCTGGTCAGGTGTGGGAGCTGGGATATGGGAGCTCTGGGATCCGTGGGAGCTCTGGTAAAGTTCGGGCTGCTGATTCTCCATACCTTGTAGAACTGAGAACTACTTTTGTAGTCTAGAGGCTGGTATCTTGGTGTTGTTTCATTTCTTGATTAATTCTGGTGATTCTGTTGGAAAGCTGGTGACATCCTCCTCTCATTCCTGTGCCATCTTTTCCCTCTCCAATGAATGATTTTTATATATTCATATTTAATATAGCATTATTAAATATATCTGAATTATCAAATGAATGAAATTAACACTCCTTTTATTGTATTCCTCATTGAAAAGCATTCATAGTGACTGCTTCGTTTAGCAAAATTCATATATATGTGCATCAATACTCATTTTTTTTTATTTAAAAATTTTAAATAAGTAGGTTTGGATGTAGGGACTGCATGGCTGCTTGGGTCTTGGGCTTCAGTGAGGGTCAGGCTTTTTGTAGTCAGGACCCTTGCGGAGCCGGTTGCTCTGGTTTCTGTTTCTGTTTTCAGCAAAACAAAGGCTCTGCAGTCAAGGTAGCTGACCCCTGTCTCTCAGCCCCTGATGCTGGTTGGGGGAGGGCATGACAGGCCATACCCAGTTGATCAGGTAGATGGAGGTTGCACCCCTGGAATTTGTGCTGGAGGGTGTTCCCCAGTTCTATTTTGTACCCCATGGTAGCCTTAAGTCTCTACTCCATTACCGGTGCCTCTGACACAATCCCGCTGTTGGTGGCACTGAGCGCTTCTCATCCCAGATCTCGTCCCAGATGCCCCACTTCTTTGCCACAGCTCTGGGGCCGGGTGGGCTAGTATAAGCAGCTGGTGTACTCCTCTCCCGAAGGACTAAGGCTCACCACTTGCCCCAAACGCGGGCAGCAGCTTCCCTGTCCAGCTCGAACTTAGTTTCTGAACTGTGATTCACGGGAGATTTTCCGTTCTGTTTCCCACGCCCTGCTAGCATTCAGTCTCACTCTCACCTGGCACATCCCTGTCACAGTACTGACTCCGGTGGATTCTCACTCTGAGCATTGCTTTCTGTAACCAGGTGCACTTCCCAGTACTCTCTCTGCCTGGTCAGGTGTGGGAGCTGGGATATGGGAGCTCTGGGATCCGTGGGAGCTCTGGTAAAGTTCGGGCTGCTGATTCTCCATACCTTGTAGAACTGAGAACTACTTTTGTAGTCTAGAGGCTGGTATCTTGGTGTTGTTTCATTTCTTGATTAATTCTGGTGATTCTGTTGGAAAGCTGGTGACATCCTCCTCTCATTCCTGTGCCATCTTTTCCCTCTCCAATGAATGATTTTTATATATTCATATTTAATATAGCATTATTAAATATATCTGAATTATCAAATGAATGAAATTAACACTCCTTTTATTGTATTCCTCATTGAAAAGCATTCATAGTGACTGCTTCGTTTAGCAAAATTCATATATATGTGCATCAATACTCATTTTTTTTTATTATTTTACAAAAGGGAATATTGATAGGAAGTAGTTAATAGCATGTATGACATTTATAACATCAGAAAAAAAAAAGCCCAGCATTCCTGATTATTATAACCTTAAAAAATGTTCAAGTTCTTGACTTTTTATATTTACCCTACACACAAATAAAGGAAGTTTTTCCCTTCTACTATTTAACACTGACTGCCATCTCATTGGATAAGAATTTCCTCAGTTCTGTGTCTTCCACTTGTGTGTGAACCCAGAGAAGGTATAAAGTTACTTGAAATCTCTATTTACTCACCATTTTTCTACTAAAATAGAAGTTCTAGGCAGAACTAATTGTTTTGTTCACTCGTGTATCTTTAGCACCTCGAGTGCAGCAAAGAGTAGAAATCCCAGATATTTACATCTGTTTAATCAAGTTAAGTTCATGAATAAAACTCTTTGGAGTCCTATGACTATTAAATAATTTTGTATGCTTAAATGTTGTTGAAAATCTTTAACAGGTATGGTAGGTGCTATAAATAATAATTTCAAAAGTAAATATCTAGCGTTTAAAACTAGAGTAATAAACATTGCTATAAATAAGCTTGTTTTTCCCAGATTAAAAAATGTAGAAACTTTACTCTTTAGCATATATACATTTCAAAATAGTTTTAGAGAGAGAAAAAAATATGTATTTATACAGGAAAGAAAAGAAATTCATTTTTTATTTTATACATGTTAACATTAGTAGGCTAGTTTAAGCTACTGGGTCATTTATTTTGTGTATTTTATATATTTTTAGTGGCATAATCATTCCATTTATAGCACTTTATAAAAGGGGCGATACTGACACTATTGGTTAATTCATTGGAGTAAACAGAGAAAAAAATTAAAAACAATGCTAAATTAGGAGCTGCAATGAAATTAGGGATTTCCTAAACTAAAAGCAGATGTTTTAAGGTGATTCTAGCACTCAGTTTCCAGTGTGTCAGAGGTAGTGTCTGGGGATTTTTCCATGCTGCTACTAAGTAAGTCTTAGACACCAGCTGGGTGTCCTTTAATGCAAATCAATTAAAACCCCAGAAATAAACCCATGCACCTATGGTTACCTAATCTCTGGCAAAGAAGTCAGGAAAATACAGTGAGGAAAGACTGTCTCTTCAGTAAGCCATGCTGGAAACATTGGGCACCTACATACAAAAGAATGAAAGTAAAACATATAACACCACATGCAGGGATAAACTCAAAATGAATAAACATCGAAATAAAGGAAGTTTTTCCCTTCTACTATTTAACACTGACTGCCATCTCATTGGATAAGAATTTCCTCAGTTCTGTGTCTTCCACTTGTGTGTGAACCCAGAGAAGGTATAAAGTTACTTGAAATCTCTATTTACTCACCATTTTTCTACTAAAATAGAAGTTCTAGGCAGAACTAATTGTTTTGTTCACTCGTGTATCTTTAGCACCTCGAGTGCAGCAAAGAGTAGAAATCCCAGATATTTACATCTGTTTAATCAAGTTAAGTTCATGAATAAAACTCTTTGGAGTCCTATGACTATTAAATAATTTTGTATGCTTAAATGTTGTTGAAAATCTTTAACAGGTATGGTAGGTGCTATAAATAATAATTTCAAAAGTAAATATCTAGCGTTTAAAACTAGAGTAATAAACATTGCTATAAATAAGCTTGTTTTTCCCAGATTAAAAAATGTAGAAACTTTACTCTTTAGCATATATACATTTCAAAATAGTTTTAGAGAGAGAAAAAAATATGTATTTATACAGGAAAGAAAAGAAATTCATTTTTTATTTTATACATGTTAACATTAGTAGGCTAGTTTAAGCTACTGGGTCATTTATTTTGTGTATTTTATATATTTTTAGTGGCATAATCATTCCATTTATAGCACTTTATAAAAGGGGCGATACTGACACTATTGGTTAATTCATTGGAGTAAACAGAGAAAAAAATTAAAAACAATGCTAAATTAGGAGCTGCAATGAAATTAGGGATTTCCTAAACTAAAAGCAGATGTTTTAAGGTGATTCTAGCACTCAGTTTCCAGTGTGTCAGAGGTAGTGTCTGGGGATTTTTCCATGCTGCTACTAAGTAAGTCTTAGACACCAGCTGGGTGTCCTTTAATGCAAATCAATTAAAACCCCAGAAATAAACCCATGCACCTATGGTTACCTAATCTCTGGCAAAGAAGTCAGGAAAATACAGTGAGGAAAGACTGTCTCTTCAGTAAGCCATGCTGGAAACATTGGGCACCTACATACAAAAGAATGAAAGTAAAACATATAACACCACATGCAGGGATAAACTCAAAATGAATAAACATCAAAATGGAAAACTGGATATTATAAAAGCCCTAGAGGGAAACAGAGGCAGACCACTCCTTCACATGAATCACAACAATATCTCTTTCAATCTTCTTTCTAGAGTAATAGAAATAAAAATGTATACAAATGAGACCTAATTAAAGGTTTTTAATGACAAAGAAAATTATAAACAAAGAAAGACTATGTACAGAATGGTAGACAATGTTTGCAAATGATGCAAACTGCAAGGAATTAATCTCCAAAAGATAGAGATAGCTTATACAGGTAAATTTAAAAAAAAAAAAAATAACAATCAGAATATGGATATAAGATCTAGACAGATAATTTTCCAAAGAAGACATACAGATGGTCATGAAAAGATACCTAATATTGCCAATAATTAGGGAAATCAAAATCAAAATTACCCTGTAGTATCACCTCACATTGTTCAGAAGGTCCATTAATAGTCTACAAATAATAAATGCTGGAGATGGTGTGGGAAAAAAGGCTACACCTTTGATGAGAATGTGAATTGGTGCAGCTGCTATGACTGACTGTATGGAAGTTCCTTAAAAACCTAAAACTAAACTTACTATGTGATCCTACAATCTCGCTCCTGGACATATATTCCGAGAAAAGCATAGTCTAAAAGATACGTGCACCCAAATGTTCATTGCAGCACGATTTACAAGAGCCAAGACATGGAAGCAACATAAATGTCCATCTACAGAGGAAGGGATGGAGAATATATAGTATGAATATATAGTGTAAAATTACTGAGTCATAAAACAATGAAATATTGCCATTTTCACCACATTTCAGAATGGACATAGAGAGTATCATGCTATGTGAAATAATCCAAAGACAAGCATCATATGATATTTCTTATATGTGAAATTTAAAAAAATGACTACAAAAGAGACCTAATTAAAGGTTTTTAATGACAAAGAAAATTATAAACAAAGAAAGACTATGTACAGAATGGTAGACAATGTTTGCAAATGATGCAAACTGCAAGGAATTAATCTCCAAAAGATAGAGATAGCTTATACAGGTAAATTTAAAAAAAAAAAAAATAACAATCAGAATATGGATATAAGATCTAGACAGATAATTTTCCAAAGAAGACATACAGATGGTCATGAAAAGATACCTAATATTGCCAATAATTAGGGAAATCAAAATCAAAATTACCCTGTAGTATCACCTCACATTGTTCAGAAGGTCCATTAATAGTCTACAAATAATAAATGCTGGAGATGGTGTGGGAAAAAAGGCTACACCTTTGATGAGAATGTGAATTGGTGCAGCTGCTATGACTGACTGTATGGAAGTTCCTTAAAAACCTAAAACTAAACTTACTATGTGATCCTACAATCTCGCTCCTGGACATATATTCCGAGAAAAGCATAGTCTAAAAAGATACGTGCACCCAAATGTTCATTGCAGCACGATTTACAAGAGCCAAGACATGGAAGCAACATAAATGTCCATCTACAGAGGAAGGGATGGAGAATATATAGTATGAATATATAGTGTAAAATTACTGAGTCATAAAACAATGAAATATTGCCATTTTCACCACATTTCAGAATGGACATAGAGAGTATCATGCTATGTGAAATAATCCAAAGACAAGCATCATATGATATTTCTTATATGTGAAATTTAAAAAAAAATGATACAAATGAGTTTATTTACATACATGACAGGAATACTCTAACAGACACAGATAATAAACTCAGAGTTACCAAAAGGGAAAGCCAAGGATGAAAGGATAAATTAGGAGTTTGGAATTAACATATGCATACTACTATCAAAATAAAATAACCAACAAAAAGCTATAACACAGGTAATAGCACAGTATAGCACAGGGAAAGATACTCAATATTTTTTTAAAGGAAAATAACATGAAAAAAGAATACATAGGTAGATACAGATATATATGGGCTTCCCAGGTGGGAATAGTGATAAAGAACCCACCTACCAATGCAGGAGACATAAGAAGTGTGGGTTTGGTCGCTGGGTAGAGAAGATTCCCTGGAGGAGGGCATGGCAACCCACTCTAGTGTTCTTGCCTGGAGATCCTCACAGAAAAGCCCAGCAGGTTACAATCTATAGGGCTGCAAAGAGTCAGACATGACTAAAGCAACTTAGCATGAATAAATGTACTTATACCTCTATCTATCTATCTCTGAATCACTTTAATGTATACCTGAAACTTATAACAACAGTGTAAATAAATGATACTTCATTTAAAAAAACTGATCAATTAACTTTAGATATATTAAGTTCAGTTTATAAAATATTAAATTCAGTTTAATATATACACAAATGAGGTATAATTTTATACATTAGGGAATATATATATATGTGTGTATATATATATTATATATATACATATATATGAGATTTGAATGATTAATTTAATCACTTTCATTAAATACTTTATTGTGGGTGAATATTGGCAGCTACTCTCTAGCTTTTTGCTGCCTAGTATATTATTGATGTTTGTAAATGCCAACTTTCCTCATCTACTTAGTATCTGATTTTTCTTCTTGCAGTTAAGAAGATTAACTGCAAGAATAAAAAATTGTGTCTCTCTTCATCTCTATCTACAATATTTCATATCCTTAAATGTACTTAAAGACATAACTTTTTTTTTTTTAAAGAGTTATTTATTTATTTTGGAGGTGGGTGGGATGGGGAGGGAGGGGAGCAGGCAGGCCACTTCTGTTGGTCTTTCATTTGTCCTTTTTTCATCCATCTTTATTCCTTGGCCCATGTGGGCCTCCCATCGCGGTGGCCTCTGTTGTTGCAGAGCACCGGCTCTGGGCGCGTGCACTCCAGAGCTCCGGCTCAGTAATTGGACACATCGGTCCAGCCATACTCTAACAGACACAGATAATAAACTCAGAGTTACCAAAGGAAAGCCAAGGATGAAAGGATAAATTAGGAGTTTGGAATAAATATGCATACTACTATCAAAATAAAATAACCAACAAAAAGCTATAACACAGGTAATAGCACAGTATAGCACAGGGAAAGATACTCAATATTTTTTTAAAGGAAAATAACATGAAAAAAGAATACATAGGTAGATACAGATATATATGGGCTTCCCAGGTGGGAATAGTGATAAAGAACCCACCTACCAATGCAGGAGACATAAGAAGTGTGGGTTTGGTCGCTGGGTAGAGAAGATTCCCTGGAGGAGGGCATGGCAACCCACTCTAGTGTTCTTGCCTGGAGATCCTCACAGAAAAGCCCAGCAGGTTACAATCTATAGGGCTGCAAAGAGTCAGACATGACTAAAGCAACTTAGCATGAATAAATGTACTTATACCTCTATCTATCTATCTCTGAATCACTTTAATGTATACCTGAAACTTATAACAACAGTGTAAATAAATGATACTTCATTTAAAAAAACTGATCAATTAACTTTAGATATATTAAGTTCAGTTTATAAAATATTAAATTCAGTTTAATATATACACAAATGAGGTATAATTTTATACATTAGGGAATATATATATATGTGTGTATATATATATTATATATATACATATATATGAGATTTGAATGATTAATTTAATCACTTTCATTAAATACTTTATTGTGGGTGAATATTGGCAGCTACTCTCTAGCTTTTTGCTGCCTAGTATATTATTGATGTTTGTAAATGCCAACTTTCCTCATCTACTTAGTATCTGATTTTTCTTCTTGCAGTTAAGAAGATTAACTGCAAGAATAAAAAATTGTGTCTCTCTTCATCTCTATCTACAATATTTCATATCCTTAAATGTACTTAAAGACATAACTTTTTTTTTTTTAAAGAGTTATTTATTTATTTTGGAGGTGGGTGGGATGGGGAGGGAGGGGAGCAGGCAGGCCACTTCTGTTGGTCTTTCATTTGTCCTTTTTTCATCCATCTTTATTCCTTGGCCCATGTGGGCCTCCCATCGCGGTGGCCTCTGTTGTTGCAGAGCACCGGCTCTGGGCGCGTGCACTCCAGAGCTCCGGCTCAGTAATTGGACACATCGGTCCAGCCACTCCACGGCACGTGGGACCTTCCCAGGCCAGGGATCGAACCGGCGCCCACTGCACTGCAAGGTGGTGTCCTTACCCACTGGACCACCAGGGAAGCCCCAAGACATAACTTTTTCTCCTTTTTTTTTTTCCTGGCTATTTTCTGAAAGTGTTCGCATCATTCTGATCATAGAAAAATGGATACATATGAGATAGAAGGTGGGTGTGCTCATGACCAAACTGAAAACACAAAGTAAAGTTAATGGGTGTGCATCCAGATACAGGATAGCTAAAATAAGTCATGCTAACTATTGAACATGACTTATTATATTCATCAAGATACAGTCTTTTAAGCATCAGTAAATACCAAGAAAATATATCGGTATAAACTATACCAACTATAGATTTCTATAGGTTAAACTATAGCAAAACTTATAGACAGACCTGAGCATATATATGTAAATCAAGAGCTCAAGTTTCACTGTTCCAAGTTAATACTTGAATTCCCCAGATGATACTCAGTCAAAACTAGGTTTCCACTTATTTCTCTTATAATCAAAGTCTAAAGATATTATATGATTTTATTTCTAAAATATTAGCTATTCATGCAATAGTGGGCTAGGTACAGGGGCTACAAAATTGGGTAAGTGTGTAGTGAAGAATTAACTTCACCCAAAAGGAGGTCTGGTCTTTGCTCTAGCTACTGAGAAGTAACCTGTAGCACACAATGCTAGGAATTGTCCAAGTTGTAGGAGTGTCTTCAATAATAGGAAGCACTTCAAATAGTTTATGCTAAAGAGATGACTCAAGGAAAGGGAAGCCCTTATACAGTGTATGTAATGGGATAACCTAGGTTGGAAGTTGGCCAAACCATAAGACCAAACATGTGATTAAAGGACTATCTTTTGAGCCATTTGATATCAACCCTAGTTTCAGGAATGGAAGGGAGACTGCAGATTTAGTTGAACCACATGGGCATGATTATGAAATCACTGACTTTATAATGGGAACCCCTGTTAGCAATACTCTGAAGATTGTTCCACTTCTCTGCCAGGAAAGTAATGCATCCCTGAGGATAACAGAAGGTTCTAGTTGAACCTTACACAGCTCTCTGTACCATTCTTCCTCTGATGGCTTCTGATTTACATCCTCCTCTTGCTATAATAAAATGACAATCATCAACCATAGTGCTTTTCTGAACTCTGTGAGTTATTGTAGCAGATGTCAAACCTACAAAAGTTCATGAGACTGCCACATTTGTAGCATCCTGGTCTGAAATGAGGGTGGCTCTGGGGAACCCCAAACTTGCAGTTGGTGTCTGATATATGTGCATTTTTGTGCAGGACTGAGTCCTTGACTTTGATTAAATCTGGAGTGTGAGATACTGCCCTGCCTTTAAAAATTAGCAAGACATAAAAGAAATAGAGTTAGACTTGGGAGCATAAAATCAGTACCTGATATCCACAAGATGATGTGTCTTCAGGAGAAACCAGTGAGGTACTGATTTTTTTTTTTTCTTTTCACTCACATCTGCTACTCCTATCTCAAAGTGTTGATCTAAGCTATTGGAATCTCAGTATGCAACTTCCAAGTGAGATAACTCGCCAAAGTCAGGTGCTAAATACCCACTTCACCCAGAAGTGACTGAATTAACCAACATAGCAGAACATCAGACCAAGAATACAGAAATCCTAACAATATTGTGAGAGTTTCAGAGTTCTATTGTCCCTAAGATTTTCTCTCCCCAGACCTTGAAGTCCTAAGAACAATGAAAACAGAATCCCCAGACACACACATACACACACTCCACAACTACTTCCTGCCTTACACCTCCAAATGACTTAAATCCCTTATCCTTTAAAATAGTATAATTAGAACATATTAATTTGCCTATTGTCTTCATTCCCCAATGAATGAATCAAGTTAAATTTCATTGTACTTTATAGCCTTCTCATTTCTGTTATCAGCAGAATCCTGAGTCCTGTCTCTTCTGGGCTCTCATCCCTAAACATTTGATAGAGTCTCTCACAGCTTTCTGAGCTATCCTCTGCCTTTATCTCCTCAAACATGTTGCCTTCCTCAGCAAAGTCTCTTTTAATCTTTTGTTCACACTTACTAGCAACATGAATCTGATTGCAAAAAATTGATAAAGGATTCAACCCTAGTTTCAGAAAAACCTTATGACACAGGTTTTCACTGACTTTATAATGGGAACCCCTGTTAGCAATACTCTGAAGATTGTTCCACTTCTCTGCCAGGAAAGTAATGCATCCCTGAGGATAACAGAAGGTTCTAGTTGAACCTTACACAGCTCTCTGTACCATTCTTCCTCTGATGGCTTCTGATTTACATCCTCCTCTTGCTATAATAAAATGACAATCATCAACCATAGTGCTTTTCTGAACTCTGTG
This sequence comes from Tragulus kanchil, assembly GCA_022376925.1. Taxonomy (NCBI): domain Eukaryota; kingdom Metazoa; phylum Chordata; class Mammalia; order Artiodactyla; family Tragulidae; genus Tragulus; species Tragulus kanchil. Next base: position 75,014,468 of record JAIOJX010000024.1, read on the forward strand.
AGTTATTGTAGCAGATGTCAAACCTACAAAAGTTCATGAGACTGCCACATTTGTAGCATCCTGGTCTGAAATGAGGGTGGCTCTGGGGAACCCCAAACTTGCAGTTGGTGTCTGATATATGTGCATTTTTGTGCAGGACTGAGTCCTTGACTTTGATTAAATCTGGAGTGTGAGATACTGCCCTGCCTTTAAAAATTAGCAAGACATAAAAGAAATAGAGTTAGACTTGGGAGCATAAAATCAGTACCTGATATCCACAAGATGATGTGTCTTCAGGAGAAACCAGTGAGGTACTGATTTTTTTTTTTTCTTTTCACTCACATCTGCTACTCCTATCTCAAAGTGTTGATCTAAGCTATTGGAATCTCAGTATGCAACTTCCAAGTGAGATAACTCGCCAAAGTCAGGTGCTAAATACCCACTTCACCCAGAAGTGACTGAATTAACCAACATAGCAGAACATCAGACCAAGAATACAGAAATCCTAACAATATTGTGAGAGTTTCAGAGTTCTATTGTCCCTAAGATTTTCTCTCCCCAGACCTTGAAGTCCTAAGAACAATGAAAACAGAATCCCCAGACACACACATACACACACTCCACAACTACTTCCTGCCTTACACCTCCAAATGACTTAAATCCCTTATCCTTTAAAATAGTATAATTAGAACATATTAATTTGCCTATTGTCTTCATTCCCCAATGAATGAATCAAGTTAAATTTCATTGTACTTTATAGCCTTCTCATTTCTGTTATCAGCAGAATCCTGAGTCCTGTCTCTTCTGGGCTCTCATCCCTAAACATTTGATAGAGTCTCTCACAGCTTTCTGAGCTATCCTCTGCCTTTATCTCCTCAAACATGTGCTTCCTGGCACACATGATCTGTCATCAGCAAAGTCTCTTTTAATCTTTTGTTCACACTTACACCTTGATTTGACAGAACCTGTCTCTCCCATAGTAACAGTCTCCTTTACGGATCTATCTAACTGAGACTGTTCATTCCTTATTCTCCAGGGATTATATGACCTACAGACTATTTGGAAACTTTCCTGCTCTTCTTTTGCAGATCTTTGGCTTCTGTCCTCAAAAAGCTCACAAGTTAACCCCAGTGAATGATTAACACAAGTGCACCAATGCATAATTGACAAAAGCCATAAACTGTAACCCCTTAGCTCAAGGTTGCATCAACCCTGTGATCCTATTTACCCCCCAAAATTCCTCACAGGACAAAGCTAACGGTAGTGGGGGTCCTAGACTACATCTTTGTTTAGCTTTCCTCACCTGCTCTACAATACTTTTCCCTATACCCTATGCTGAGACCAGTCCTTCATTTAAATTCTAAAATTTCACATAGAATAGGCATCTATACTACTGAGCCACTTCCTTCTCTTTTGTTCTCTTTTAAATATTTTCCAACTAGACCTTTCTCTAAAACTATCTGGGTAAATGCCATAACTGATATGCAGATTTCCACCCCTCCTTAAATGATTCATCCCTAATTATCATTTCACTGGAATTCTCAGCATTGTTCAACTCATCACCACTTCTTTCTTTAAATATTTCTTTTTTCACTTAGAAAAACATGAAAATTTTCCCGATTTTCTTACTGTTTTCTCATGCCCACTGCTTCACAAATGCCTTGCTTATCCCTTTCCACCTCTAGACTTCTAACGGGTGGAGGAGCTCAGAACTCAGTCTGTTATTACCGTGCAGGTCATCAGGCACAAGCTTTAAATATCTTCTTTAAGCAAGTCACTCTCGCTTCATATCTCTAGCCTTCCCATAAATTCTAGAATCCCTGCTTATCATCTTTACTTGGGTTTCCAATAATCATCTAAAAACAAGTATACAAAGAAACTTAAGTTTCTGCCTCCAAATCTACTCTTCTATCAAATGTCCCCAATTCTATAAAACCAAAATTATTCCACTAATCAAGGTCCAAAACTTGGTATTATCCCTGACTGGTGAATTTCTCATGGACTCCAAAAAACGTCCACCAAAAATGCTGCCTAATCTCAAGAATTTCATCATTACAAACCCAGGTCAAGCCTATTCTCTCTCATCCTTGCCTTTGATTCCTTGTTTCTTCTCCTGACATAGATAAGTTACTGTCTACCTAGTAACAGGAATGATATTTTATAAGTGTTTCATCACAGTTATGTTCAAAGCCCTTCCAAAGGGTTTGTTTCACATAGAATAAAACACAAATGCCTTGCCCTTGATCCGTGAGGCTCTCCATGTGGAGTCTCTAGCCAGATTCTCAAATTCATTTTCTCTCCTCCCTCCCTCTCCCACCTCTTCTCAGTTTGTTCTATAACTCTGACCTATTGGCTTTACCCAAACAAAGCAAGCCACTCAGAATTTTTGAAACTGATACTCTCTTTCTTGAAGTGATTTAATAAGAAAAATGAAGTTGTGTAAGAAATTCAAGAAAAGGGTGTTGTTCTTTTATACAGCATGATCACAGAAACATTCATGGGTTAGTTGGATTTAATAGTAAAAGAGACACATTTAAGTGGTCACAACAAAACACATATCTACAATGAAAGCATCATCACAATGAGCCTACCTGCAAACCCCATTTCCATATTACCACCTCCCTTTTCTGGAAGTGAGAAACTTGACTCTCATTTGTTTAAAATACTTTAAAATCTGTCCTAACTATTCGTAGCTGACCTTATGTTCACATGGTCGCCTTCTTCACCACACTCAGTTCAAGCTCTCTGCTCCCATGCCCACCTCTTGCTTACCTGCATGGCTTCTGCCACCCGTGTAAGGCTTCCTCTGTCCTGTCTGCTTCCTCTGCCAAGCTTCCTTCTTAGGCGGTCATGGGCTTTCCAAGCAAGTCACTCTCGCTTCATATCTCTAGCCTTCCCATAAATTCTAGAATCCCTGCTTATCATCTTTACTTGGGTTTCCAATAATCATCTAAAAACAAGTATACAAAGAAACTTAAGTTTCTGCCTCCAAATCTACTCTTCTATCAAATGTCCCCAATTCTATAAAACCAAAATTATTCCACTAATCAAGGTCCAAAACTTGGTATTATCCCTGACTGGTGAATTTCTCATGGACTCCAAAAAACGTCCACCAAAAATGCTGCCTAATCTCAAGAATTTCATCATTACAAACCCAGGTCAAGCCTATTCTCTCTCATCCTTGCCTTTGATTCCTTGTTTCTTCTCCTGACATAGATAAGTTACTGTCTACCTAGTAACAGGAATGATATTTTATAAGTGTTTCATCACAGTTATGTTCAAAGCCCTTCCAAAGGGTTTGTTTCACATAGAATAAAACACAAATGCCTTGCCCTTGATCCGTGAGGCTCTCCATGTGGAGTCTCTAGCCAGATTCTCAAATTCATTTTCTCTCCTCCCTCCCTCTCCCACCTCTTCTCAGTTTGTTCTATAACTCTGACCTATTGGCTTTACCCAAACAAAGCAAGCCACTCAGAATTTTTGAAACTGATACTCTCTTTCTTGAAGTGATTTAATAAGAAAAATGAAGTTGTGTAAGAAATTCAAGAAAAGGGTGTTGTTCTTTTATACAGCATGATCACAGAAACATTCATGGGTTAGTTGGATTTAATAGTAAAAGAGACACATTTAAGTGGTCACAACAAAACACATATCTACAATGAAAGCATCATCACAATGAGCCTACCTGCAAACCCCATTTCCATATTACCACCTCCCTTTTCTGGAAGTGAGAAACTTGACTCTCATTTGTTTAAAATACTTTAAAATCTGTCCTAACTATTCGTAGCTGACCTTATGTTCACATGGTCGCCTTCTTCACCACACTCAGTTCAAGCTCTCTGCTCCCATGCCCACCTCTTGCTTACCTGCATGGCTTCTGCCACCCGTGTAAGGCTTCCTCTGTCCTGTCTGCTTCCTCTGCCAAGCTTCCTTCTTCCACCGTGTCTTTGCCCAGATGCCTCCACTCTTGGCCTGTGGTCTCCAATTGCACATGATGCTCACACTAGCCATCCTATGAAGATGTCCTCCTCACTGCTCCATCTCCAGCCACGGCTCTCTACCACTCTCCTTATATGTGTACTATTTTGCTAACTTATCCTAAATGTTTTAACCTGGAGTAGATTTTAAACACTGTCATGCAGAGATGCAGAAATACAGCAAATTTGTTAGGGTCAGAACTCTCCTTATTTAAAAAGAGAAGAGTCAAAATCATAAACACATTATAGAACTGGGGAAAGTAGTTTGAAATATGAAGTAACAGAGAGTGTTTTGCTCCAGATGTGAGAAGGAGGATATGAATTGTAAAGTATTTTAAAAAATAGCTGAATATAATTTTATCTCACACCTGCATTGTGTTCTCCGCAAAATTTGCTTGTTCACATATCGTGTGAAATAAGCTGACATATAAAACAACTGTGACAGATGAATTGAAAAAGAGAAATAAAAATAAATGATAATAAATTTCAAATAATAATTTAAGACAGGTAAAAGAGAAGGCTGATTGAGATAATGAAAATATAATAAGCCTAAAAATCTAATGCTAAAAAATGCAATTAAGAGCTTAAACTCATAAAATTCAATCCACACTGTGTTAGAAAACAGTCTTATTGAAAAGACACTTTCACCCTTTCAACCCCTCTGATAAGGTTGAGGATTTCATTCTTTCATTTCTCTCCTACAGCCCACCATACTAGCCCATGAACCCAAGAGATAAGCCTGTTCTCAGGGTTAGCCTATCACACTACAGCTGTCTAGCAATCATGAAGTCTACAACTTCTTCAGACCTCATGCTATCGGTGAGAGATCTTCTATGGTGTTCTTATTTTGAAGTTTACAGATCGAAAGTTCAAGTACATTTATCCTTTATTTAACCTTGAAAACATTTATTTATTTTTAATTAGAGAGTAATTGCTTTACAATATTTGTTGGTTTTAGTCATACATTTGCATGAATCAGCCATAGGTATATATGTATAATACACACACACACACACACACACACACACACACACACACACACACATATGTGCCCTCCCTCTTGAACCTCCTACTCACCTCCTTCCCCATACCATGCCTCCAGGTTGGGTCACAGAGCACCTGATTTGAGCTACCTGCATCATACAGCAACTTACTTCTGGCTGTCTAGTTTACATATGGTAAAATATTTATATGTATATGAATATATTATACTAAATAAAAATTTTATCTATATACATATATATATAAAATCATCTATATACATGTAGGGAAAGTGCCTGATAACATGGCATTAGTCAGACTCTCCTGTCCCACTTTCTTTTCTAGGCAGGCTCTCCTGTTTGTTTTTTCACAACTTTGCTCTGCTATGTTTTGTAAACAAGGATATTACTGACCTTGGTATGCAAGACTGTACTAACCCCGGGCACATGTGGGTTGTGTTGCACCTGCTGGCCTTAGGCCACCTTTGTTCTCTAACCATATACAAATTCTCCTCAAAAGATCCCCTGGGAGTGGTGGAGAGAATTAACACGTTTGCAGTTTCTATGGCTTCTCAGTATTCTTCCAGCTTTCCCAGCACCCTGTCTAGCCTGGGTACACTGTGCACTATGAGAAGCAGGGCAACTAATGAAGTTGCCAAGATATCCAGCAGGTAGAGGGGTCTGAAGCGCCAGTGGAAGGAGGAAGTCAGCAGTCACCATAGAGTTCGTGGCGATGGTCCTCTCAACATGGGACCCAGTGCAAGACTGAGGGGCAATAAATGTGTCACCGGGGAGTGCTCTCCATGATGCTGCTGGAGTGCACAAGTATCGAAAAGATTGAGAGACAGGGAACTCTTGTTTGCCAAGCGAAGTGGCCCATATGGCTGCTGACACCATTTGGTGGAGTTTGTTCACTGTGTTAAAGGCCAACATGGAGAATGCTCCATGGCAAATGCTCCCCGAGATGCTAGATAAGTTCGCGAACTGCAGACTAGCAAAAGGAGAGTATGCAAAACAGTGGCACGGATGGTTGCAAGGCAAGGGAGTGCACCACAGACAGAAGCCAGGGTAGGTCCAGCTGCCATAGCCCAGTGGAAGGCACAAGGCTCACTTGTGCTGGCAGCAGTGGCAACAAAAGCCAAAGACGGACTAGAACACAGTGCTACAGATTAGGATACTGAAGAATCTCAGACAATTCACAGTGCTCCGAGAGGTATACAAGGCAGAGCCCTCCCTGGCCTGAGAGAGAACCAAGCCTGAGGCAAGCAGGCAGGAGAGACTGAGGTGATACCCAGAGGGGCATCCTAACAGAGCAGCCCATGGCCAGAGCCAAGGAGAGTCATGGGATTCACAAGGAAACAGCGATCAGAACCAAAGTTTACCGAACAAGGCAAAAAAGTCTGGGCACACAGAAACACAGCAGGACCGCATTCCAGTCCCAGGAGTTATAGCCACAGCAGCGGTAGCAGAGCGAAGTCAATACTCTGGTCCACTGGATCCCAATGAATGCAACCTAATGGAATGGATCAACGTGGACATCCACACCATATGGACCAATGAGGGAGAATTCCTGGAAACCATGCACCCACCTATTTCTGGCTGTCATACTCAAGCCCTATCTGGGGCGCCCCATCTGGCTAGCTTCAGAAATGCAGAGGGGTGACATCTGCTTGGTTAAGAAGCTGGATTGACAGAAATAAAATTGCTCAGTAGCCTAATGCTATATTCTTGGAGGTACGGAAGCAGCTAGAACCAGAACAACAGTTAAATACACTGTATCTTTGCTTTTAGAGATTGGGCAGTTTCCTGTGCAAATGGACATTATGTATGTGTCTCTGGTTCCAAAATATATTTGGGGAATAGATGTCTTGCAGGGTCTAATGTTGCAGACCTCTGTGGAGAATTCTGTCTCTGAGTGCATGTGACAAAGGCCATTGTGAGGGGGTATACAATGCATCCCTCACAGGTACTGCCAGCACCCTGGAGGGTGATGTCTGTGAGACAGTATTGTTTACCAGGTGGCCATGAAGAAGGTGCCACCATTGCCAAGCTGGCGAAAATGAATACTTTAGAGTCTTTACGGAGTTTGGTTAACTCCCATCTGAAAGCCTGATGACTCATGGCAGATGACTGTGGACTATAGAAAACTGAATAAAATTACATCACCTATGCATACTTCTGTGCCAACCATCCACAACTTGATGAACCAGTTGACCAAAGCACTGGGCACTTATCACTATGCGGTGGAGTTAGTTAATGCTGTTTTCTCCATAGCTACTGAAGGTCAAGATAAATTTGAATTCCTGTGGGAGGAACGTCAATGGACATTTCAAGTTCAACTATACGTCACAGACTGAACAAGAGAGATCTAAAACTATGCAAACACCCTACATCAATGAAACTGTTTCATTATATCTGTTATGTGCTACAAACCACTGATTCTTTTACAGATTTAAAACAATGTACACCCGAGCTTGTAAAGCATTTGGAATCATGAGTGCACGATGAGTGCAACAAAAATCCAAGGGCCTAGATTGTAAAGCTCTTGGGGGGTTTTCTAGTTAGGTAAGACAAAAGTTGTACCACAGCATTAGCTATTGGCCACCAATCCATGTGGAGACAAGCCCTGTGGCAAGATTTATGGGAGTTAGGCCATGAAAAGGCCATAACAATAATGCATGTAACTGGGCACCTGCCTATGATAAACCCAGAAAATGATTAAATAGACATGTTAGCTCATGTCTGATGGATAAAGCAAGCCTTCCAAACAGGGCCTACAGAAGTCTATTGACCCCTAACCCTCTGAAGGGGTGGGCCTGGCATCTGTGAGAAAATTTTTTGGGGGGAGGGGACCCACTTCTATTGGTTTTTTTCATTTTTCCATCCTTTTATTTGGTCCTGTGCAAATGGACATTATGTATGTGTCTCTGGTTCCAAAATATATTTGGGGAATAGATGTCTTGCAGGGTCTAATGTTGCAGACCTCTGTGGAGAATTCTGTCTCTGAGTGCATGTGACAAAGGCCATTGTGAGGGGGTATACAATGCATCCCTCACAGGTACTGCCAGCACCCTGGAGGGTGATGTCTGTGAGACAGTATTGTTTACCAGGTGGCCATGAAGAAGGTGCCACCATTGCCAAGCTGGCGAAAATGAATACTTTAGAGTCTTTACGGAGTTTGGTTAACTCCCATCTGAAAGCCTGATGACTCATGGCAGATGACTGTGGACTATAGAAAACTGAATAAAATTACATCACCTATGCATACTTCTGTGCCAACCATCCACAACTTGATGAACCAGTTGACCAAAGCACTGGGCACTTATCACTATGCGGTGGAGTTAGTTAATGCTGTTTTCTCCATAGCTACTGAAGGTCAAGATAAATTTGAATTCCTGTGGGAGGAACGTCAATGGACATTTCAAGTTCAACTATACGTCACAGACTGAACAAGAGAGATCTAAAACTATGCAAACACCCTACATCAATGAAACTGTTTCATTATATCTGTTATGTGCTACAAACCACTGATTCTTTTACAGATTTAAAACAATGTACACCCGAGCTTGTAAAGCATTTGGAATCATGAGTGCACGATGAGTGCAACAAAAATCCAAGGGCCTAGATTGTAAAGCTCTTGGGGGTTATCTAGTTGGGTAAGACAAAAGTTGTACCACAGCATTAGCTATTGGCCACCAATCCATGTGGAGACAAGCCCTGTGGCAAGATTTATGGGAGTTAGGCCATGAAAAGGCCATAACAATAATGCATGTAACTGGGCACCTGCCTATGATAAACCCAGAAAATGATTAAATAGACATGTTAGCTCATGTCTGATGGATAAAGCAAGCCTTCCAAACAGGGCCTACAGAAGTCTATTGACCCCTAACCCTCTGAAGGGGTGGGCCTGGCATCTGTGAGAAAATTTTTTGGGGGGAGGGGACCCACTTCTATTGGTCTTTCATTTCCATCTTTTTTATTTGGCCTGTGTGTGCCTCCCATCATGGTGGCCTCTCTTGCTGCAGAGCACAGGCTCTGGACGCATGCGCTCCAGAGCTCTGGCTCAGCAGTTGGACACATCAGTCCAGCTGCTCCGCAGCACGGGGGATCTTCTCAGGCCAGGGATCGAACCGGCGTCCCTTGCACTGCAAGGTGGTGTCCTTACCCATTGGATCATCAGCGAAGCCCTCTGTGAGAAATTTTCCATGTCCTTCATGAAAAGCCTTGTGAGGCCAGAGTTGCCCCTGTGGAGGAACTTCTGCATCTTGCTTCAGTGGCTACACAGATACAAGTGACAATAATAGGGATGAAAAGACAGATTCACAGAAAAGCTGACTTTGAGCCTTTATACCATGGACCATCTCAGAGAAGCTAATCTGAAAATTATATTCATTTTAAGAAAATGAAACAACCTTTATTCAAACATTTCTAAGTATGCATCCTATTGCATACAACTAATTGACAGACAAATGATATGCCTCTTCATTAATTTAAGCCTAAAAATAGAATCCTACCCATAATATAACTCCAAAAATCGTGGGAGGAAAAGCAGTTTGTCTACAAGAAATATTATCAGGTAGCAGAGTTTGAACAAGAAAGTTAAGACTATACATACAGCAGAACCATAACATAAAGTACCCAATAGAAAATAAGTAAATAAATAAAGGTTGAGAAACGGGAATATTTCAAAGTGATACATAGTCTACTGTGTGATTTGTAGATTCCCATAAATTGTGAGTGCCCATGTTCAACAAGAGGGAATTCTGTTCAAGAAAAATAAAGTATTTTTAAATTACAAAAATTGTATGACATTTAGAGGTTGATGACATCATGAGAATGGGCCCCTCATGACTGAGAGGGTGCCTTTAAAAATGCAGCAGCAAGCTCTCCTTCCTTCTGTGATGTGAAGACACAGCAAAGAGCCTACTGTCTCTGAACCATGAAAAGGGCTCTCACCACACACCAAGTCTATCAGTGTGTTGACCTTCAACTTCGGCTTCCAGACACATGTCTGTGAGAAAATTTTTGGGGGAGGGACCCACTTCTATTGGTCTTTCATTTCCATCTTTTTTATTTGGCCTGTGTGTGCCTCCCATCATGGTGGCCTCTCTTGCTGCAGAGCACAGGCTCTGGACGCATGCGCTCCAGAGCTCTGGCTCAGCAGTTGGACACATCAGTCCAGCTGCTCCGCAGCACGGGGGATCTTCTCAGGCCAGGGATCGAACCGGCGTCCCTTGCACTGCAAGGTGGTGTCCTTACCCATTGGATCATCAGCGAAGCCCTCTGTGAGAAATTTTCCATGTCCTTCATGAAAAGCCTTGTGAGGCCAGAGTTGCCCCTGTGGAGGAACTTCTGCATCTTGCTTCAGTGGCTACACAGATACAAGTGACAATAATAGGGATGAAAAGACAGATTCACAGAAAAGCTGACTTTGAGCCTTTATACCATGGACCATCTCAGAGAAGCTAATCTGAAAATTATATTCATTTTAAGAAAATGAAACAACCTTTATTCAAACATTTCTAAGTATGCATCCTATTGCATACAACTAATTGACAGACAAATGATATGCCTCTTCATTAATTTAAGCCTAAAAATAGAATCCTACCCATAATATAACTCCAAAAATCGTGGGAGGAAAAGCAGTTTGTCTACAAGAAATATTATCAGGTAGCAGAGTTTGAACAAGAAAGTTAAGACTATACATACAGCAGAACCATAACATAAAGTACCCAATAGAAAATAAGTAAATAAATAAAGGTTGAGAAACGGGAATATTTCAAAGTGATACATAGTCTACTGTGTGATTTGTAGATTCCCATAAATTGTGAGTGCCCATGTTCAACAAGAGGGAATTCTGTTCAAGAAAAATAAAGTATTTTTAAATTACAAAAATTGTATGACATTTAGAGGTTGATGACATCATGAGAATGGGCCCCTCATGACTGAGAGGGGTGCCTTTAAAAATGCAGCAGCAAGCTCTCCTTCCTTCTGTGATGTGAAGACACAGCAAAGAGCCTACTGTCTCTGAACCATGAAAAGGGCTCTCACCACACACCAAGTCTATCAGTGTGTTGACCTTCAACTTCCCGGCTTCCAGAACTGTGAGATAAATCATTGTTTTTTTATAAGAATATAGTTTGTTGTTGTAGTTCAGTCACTAAGTCATGTCTGACTATTTGTGATCCCACAAACTGCATAATTCCTGGCTTTCCTGTCCTTCACTATCTCCCAGAGTTTGCTCAAACTCCTGTCCATTGAGTTGGAAATGGCATCCAACATTTCATCTTCTGTTGCCCTCTTCTCCTGCTGCCATCAATCTATTCTAGCAACAGAGTTCGAATAAGTCAGTTCTTCACCTCAGATATCCAAAGTATTGGAACTTCAGCATCAGTGCTTCCAGTGAATATTCAGGGTTGATTTATTTTAGGATTCACTGGTTTGATCTTGCTGTCCAAGGGACTCTAGAGAATCTTGCCCAGCACCACAATTAGAAAGCATCATTATTTGGCATTCAGCTTTCTTTATGGTCCAACTCTGTGGTAGAATATGTTATTATTTAATATTGTCCTAAGAAAAGAAAATTTTAAATTTAAACATTTGTATGCATTTTACTGTTCATCTTTATGTTGTGTTGTGTAATGATCATTTCAAAGGCAAATATTAGGACATCTAACCTATATGCAGTTTGTTTTGTAGTTTATTCCCAAGGGTGACTCCAGCAGGCCTGAAGAGACAAATGTAAGCCAGATTAGGAAGGTTGGACAAGGAAGGGAATATCCTTCTAGACAGGAAACTTGCTAAGGGAGTGCATTCTAAGAAAGCAGAATTGTTCCTGGGCTTCTGAGAGGGCCTTACCTCACTTGACTGAAAACCTGAGAACTGAGGCATTCTATTTCCTTCCAATCTTGGTCTCCAGATGGACAGACTGCAGCCCAGCTAGAGTTGAACACGTGGAAAACTTAGCTGGTCATTTTCCTTTTCCAAGAGTTCATTGTCCTGACTTATAGCAGAGACAACCCCCAGGGAATTTAAACTCTTCTTCAGGACACACTAGCTGGTTTCCTGGATTGGGGTTAAGGCAGACACTTTAGAGACCACCCTGCCAGGACACAGTTTCTGGGTGGCTACCAACCAGAACGGAAAGTGCTACTAGCCCAGATGTCGGTGCCACACTGAGATATCCAGGGCACGTAGCACAACTTGGACTCTCTCTTTCTTAGTCCTGGGCAAAGAGTGATGGAAGAAAGCATTTTTTCTCATGCCAAACAGACCTATGTCACATGCAAGCAGGTCATCTAGTTTTTTCTAGAACCCTAGGGGAAGTGGAAAGCAAGATCATGCCCATGGACCCAAAGGATGTGAGAAAAGGTGTGGACAGGGCTGCAAGGAAAAGGAGGCTCTAGATTTGTCCAAATCAATCTATTCTAGCAACAGAGTTCGAATAAGTCAGTTCTTCACCTCAGATATCCAAAGTATTGGAACTTCAGCATCAGTGCTTCCAGTGAATATTCAGGGTTGATTTATTTTAGGATTCACTGGTTTGATCTTGCTGTCCAAGGGACTCTAGAGAATCTTGCCCAGCACCACAATTAGAAAGCATCATTATTTGGCATTCAGCTTTCTTTATGGTCCAACTCTGTGGTAGAATATGTTATTATTTAATATTGTCCTAAGAAAAGAAAATTTTAAATTTAAACATTTGTATGCATTTTACTGTTCATCTTTATGTTGTGTTGTGTAATGATCATTTCAAAGGCAAATATTAGGACATCTAACCTATATGCAGTTTGTTTTGTAGTTTATTCCCAAGGGTGACTCCAGCAGGCCTGAAGAGACAAATGTAAGCCAGATTAGGAAGGTTGGACAAGGAAGGGAATATCCTTCTAGACAGGAAACTTGCTAAGGGAGTGCATTCTAAGAAAGCAGAATTGTTCCTGGGCTTCTGAGAGGGCCTTACCTCACTTGACTGAAAACCTGAGAACTGAGGCATTCTATTTCCTTCCAATCTTGGTCTCCAGATGGACAGACTGCAGCCCAGCTAGAGTTGAACACGTGGAAAACTTAGCTGGTCATTTTCCTTTTCCAAGAGTTCATTGTCCTGACTTATAGCAGAGACAACCCCCAGGGAATTTAAACTCTTCTTCAGGACACACTAGCTGGTTTCCTGGATTGGGGTTAAGGCAGACACTTTAGAGACCACCCTGCCAGGACACAGTTTCTGGGTGGCTACCAACCAGAACGGAAAGTGCTACTAGCCCAGATGTCGGTGCCACACTGAGATATCCAGGGCACGTAGCACAACTTGGACTCTCTCTTTCTTAGTCCTGGGCAAAGAGTGATGGAAGAAAGCATTTTTTCTCATGCCAAACAGACCTATGTCACATGCAAGCAGGTCATCTAGTTTTTTCTAGAACCCTAGGGGAAGTGGAAAGCAAGATCATGCCCATGGACCCAAAGGATGTGAGAAAAGGTGTGGACAGGGCTGCAAGGAAAAGGAGGCAGGGAGACGTACTGTGATTGAGTGAAGTCTCTGAACCACCAGCATATCACTGCCCATGAAATCTCAAGTAGAGAACAGACACTTCAAGATAAAGTAATTAAGATGGTAATAGCAGAGCATTAAACCAAGCATGGAGGCTACCTGAATGTGGTCTCAGGTAAGACCATGGAGGTCTCAAGCCCTGGAGCTCCATTCTACACAGAAAGCAGTTCTGAAAGAACTCCTAATGGCCAAAACTGGAAAAAATTGAGCAACAAAATAAATATAAATCAGATTAGAACCCAAAGTACTAAATAAATATTCATGGGACTATGTTGATATAAATAAGTTAATAGAAACAAAGGGCAGATATTCTTTATAGAAGAATTATAGACAATAACTATAACTGCATCCCTTCTTTCTCGACTCATCCCCAGGTAGAGTTTAATTCACTCCTCCTTCATTGCTGGCTGGATGTAGTGATTCAATTTTTTAAAAAAATCATATAGTAAGGAAATCTTTAAAGAAATCTGGCAAAAGTCATTCTTAATAAGTGGTAACATACCACTAATAACAAGTAGAGGAAAAATCATCTTACAGAACAAATGTGAGAAACAGCTGGCATGACAATCTTAAAAAGTATACAGGCAAGTGATTTCTTGTAGTGTCTCTGCATCAGGCTTACCTGGGAGATCAGGGGTAAAGAACCTGCCTGCCAATGCAAGAGACACAGGTGAGATCCCTGTGCCAGGAGATGCCTTGTTGGAGAAAGTGGCAACCCATTCCAGTATTCTTTCCTAGGAAATCTCATGTACAGAGAAGCCTGCTGGGTCACAGTCCATGGGGTTAAGGCAGACACTTTAGAGACCACCCTGCCAGGACACAGTTTCTGGGTGGCTACCAACCAGAACGGAAAGTGCTACTAGCCCAGATGTCGGTGCCACACTGAGATATCCAGGGCACGTAGCACAACTTGGACTCTCTCTTTCTTAGTCCTGGGCAAAGAGTGATGGAAGAAAGCATTTTTTCTCATGCCAAACAGACCTATGTCACATGCAAGCAGGTCATCTAGTTTTTTCTAGAACCCTAGGGGAAGTGGAAAGCAAGATCATGCCCATGGACCCAAAGGATGTGAGAAAAGGTGTGGACAGGGCTGCAAGGAAAAGGAGGCAGGGAGACGTACTGTGATTGAGTGAAGTCTCTGAACCACCAGCATATCACTGCCCATGAAATCTCAAGTAGAGAACAGACACTTCAAGATAAAGTAATTAAGATGGTAATAGCAGAGCATTAAACCAAGCATGGAGGCTACCTGAATGTGGTCTCAGGTAAGACCATGGAGGTCTCAAGCCCTGGAGCTCCATTCTACACAGAAAGCAGTTCTGAAAGAACTCCTAATGGCCAAAACTGGAAAAAATTGAGCAACAAAATAAATATAAATCAGATTAGAACCCAAAGTACTAAATAAATATTCATGGGACTATGTTGATATAAATAAGTTAATAGAAACAAAGGGCAGATATTCTTTATAGAAGAATTATAGACAATAACTATAACTGCATCCCTTCTTTCTCGACTCATCCCCAGGTAGAGTTTAATTCACTCCTCCTTCATTGCTGGCTGGATGTAGTGATTCAATTTTTTAAAAAAATCATATAGTAAGGAAATCTTTAAAGAAATCTGGCAAAAGTCATTCTTAATAAGTGGTAACATACCACTAATAACAAGTAGAGGAAAAATCATCTTACAGAACAAATGTGAGAAACAGCTGGCATGACAATCTTAAAAAGTATACAGGCAAGTGATTTCTTGTAGTGTCTCTGCATCAGGCTTACCTGGGAGATCAGGGGTAAAGAACCTGCCTGCCAATGCAAGAGACACAGGTGAGATCCCTGTGCCAGGGAGATGCCTTGTTGGAGAAAGTGGCAACCCATTCCAGTATTCTTTCCTAGGAAATCTCATGTACAGAGAAGCCTGCTGGGTCACAGTCCATGGGGTTGCAAAAGAGTCATATGCAGGGACAAAGAATATAAAATATTCTTTACAATAATATTAAAGAGAACATCTTACCCATGATAGCATCCTCACACAATGGATATTGTATCGCAGCATGGCTTTTTTTAATAGAATTTTAAGGTGACACCCATTTCATCCCAATTCCAAGCCCTTTTTGTTCACATTCCTTCTTCTAGAAATTTAAAGTTTAGCTAAATATTGCTGTAAAGGAATTTTTTAAGTATAATTAAGGTCCACAGCTAGTTGAAACTAAAATAAGGAAATCATAGGAATTCCTGGGGGGTGCAGTTGTTAGTTGTCTGTGTTCTCCCAGAAACAATGCAGGTTTGACCTCTGGTTGGTCAATGAAGATCCCACAAGGCTTGCAGTTTGACCACAAGTAAATAAAATAGGAAGATTATTTCAGTGGGTCAGAGCTAATCATGAAACCTTTAAAAGCATAAAGTTTTCTTCCAGTGGATCACAGAAGAAGTCAGAGAAACATGACCTAGCTGGTCTGGAAGACAGCAAACAATCATGTCTTGAACTGTCTTTCAAGGCTATGGGCCAAGAAACAGTCACCAGTCGCCAAGAAGGTCAGTGAGCAATAGCTAACAGGAAAATGGAAATCTTAATTCTGCAACAGGATGCAAATAAATTCTGCCAACCACCATCAGGCTTAGAAGACATAGAAGAACCTAAATCCCAACTAAATACCTCATATCTGACCAACGTTTGGATTTCAGTACCATCATGAGACCCTGGTCAGATCCAGCTCTGCCATCTTTGGACTTCTGAGTCATGGAAATGTGAGATAATATGTACTGTTTGAAGACATTTTTTAATAATTCATGAACCAGTAATAGAAAATAAATATACTGTTTCCTTAGTCAAGCTAAGAGAACCCACAAACCTTGTCCATGATTGGAAGCTGCTGTATAATAGCCTATTTTATGTAATAATATTCATTATTTTGGGGACAATTTTATTAAAAATGTATATGTTAGACTCTCAGTCACGTCTGACCTTTGCGACTCCATACACTATAGCTGGCCAGGCTCCTCTGTCTATGAGATTTCCCAGGCAAGAATATTGGAGTAGGTCATTTCTTTCTCCAGGGGATCTTCCTGATTTAGGAACTGAACCTGGATCTGCACTGTGGATTCTATACCATCTAAGCCACCAGGGAAGCCCAAATATATGGTTCCTATGTTGTCTTAGCTTTTCCTTCTTTTTTAATTATGTCAGATTAATGTTAAGAAAATAGTACAAATAGAAGGAAAATCTATGCATAAACTATAAATAAAAGGAAACTTTCATATTATGACATAAATTATCTGTCACACATTAAAGCCAAAATCATACTTAAAATTGGAACAGAATAATAAGATATTGATGACAGAAAGTACTACTTTTATTTAAAGTGGCTTTTTTGTCCCAACAATTCAGTCATAAAGAGAAACAAATAACCATAGAAATATTGAAAATGAGAACAAGTAACAAGATGGTGATGGCTTGCTCAAAACTACTCTGACATTTAATAACAATTCAGTTACAAAGAAAATAAGAACACAGAAGTATTGCTTCCTATAGAAGCAATGTTTATTTGCCTCCAATCCAGGAAAAGTATATGAATATTCTTAGGATTAACAAAGCAGTTATTATACTTTAGATTTAAAATATTCTTAGAGAATCATTTTCTGTATTTATTATATTTGACAAGTTAATATAATGAACTTATATCCTATTCATAATATCAATCAAAATACAAAACAGCACAGTGATGCTGTCTTATGTGGTACATGTGTGCACTGTATTTTAATAGTATCCTATAGCTAACCATTGTATGTTTTCCCAGCGGGGATTTTGTCATGGGACTGTGTTGGGCTATTTGTATTGTTAGTGTTGTGTTCATGGGACAGCAAAGAGCAGAGGTGGGAGGTGAGGTGTGTTAGAAATCAATAGCCTGGGCTTCCCTGATGGTCCAGTGGGTAAGGAAACCTTCATAACCTTGTTTCCATAAAAAAATTGGAAGCTGCTGTATAATAGCCTATTTTATGTAATAATATTCATTATTTTGGGGACAATTTTATTAAAAATGTATATGTTAGACTCTCAGTCACGTCTGACCTTTGCGACTCCATACACTATAGCTGGCCAGGCTCCTCTGTCTATGAGATTTCCCAGGCAAGAATATTGGAGTAGGTCATTTCTTTCTCCAGGGGATCTTCCTGATTTAGGAACTGAACCTGGATCTGCACTGTGGATTCTATACCATCTAAGCCACCAGGGAAGCCCAAATATATGGTTCCTATGTTGTCTTAGCTTTTCCTTCTTTTTTAATTATGTCAGATTAATGTTAAGAAAATAGTACAAATAGAAGGAAAATCTATGCATAAACTATAAATAAAAGGAAACTTTCATATTATGACATAAATTATCTGTCACACATTAAAGCCAAAATCATACTTAAAATTGGAACAGAATAATAAGATATTGATGACAGAAAGTACTACTTTTATTTAAAGTGGCTTTTTTGTCCCAACAATTCAGTCATAAAGAGAAACAAATAACCATAGAAATATTGAAAATGAGAACAAGTAACAAGATGGTGATGGCTTGCTCAAAACTACTCTGACATTTAATAACAATTCAGTTACAAAGAAAATAAGAACACAGAAGTATTGCTTCCTATAGAAGCAATGTTTATTTGCCTCCAATCCAGGAAAAGTATATGAATATTCTTAGGATTAACAAAGCAGTTATTATACTTTAGATTTAAAATATTCTTAGAGAATCATTTTCTGTATTTATTATATTTGACAAGTTAATATAATGAACTTATATCCTATTCATAATATCAATCAAAATACAAAACAGCACAGTGATGCTGTCTTATGTGGTACATGTGTGCACTGTATTTTAATAGTATCCTATAGCTAACCATTGTATGTTTTCCCAGCGGGGATTTTGTCATGGGACTGTGTTGGGCTATTTGTATTGTTAGTGTTGTGTTCATGGGACAGCAAAGAGCAGAGGTGGGAGGTGAGGTGTGTTAGAAATCAATAGCCTGGGCTTCCCTGATGGTCCAGTGGGTAAGGAAACCGCCTTGCATGTCACGGAGCAAATGGACCAATGTGTCCAATTACCGAGCTGGAGCTCTGGAGCGCATACGCCCAGAGCCGGTGCTCTGCAACAACAGAGGCCACTGCGATGGGACACCCACATGGGCCAAAGAAAAAAGATGGAAGAAAATAGATAAATGAAAGACCAATAGAAGTGGCCCACCCGCCCCCCTCCAACAAAAAAGGACACCGCCTTGCAGTGCAAGGGGTGCTGGTTGGATCCCCGGCCTGGGAAGATCCCACGTGCCACAGAGCAGCTGGACCGATGTGTCCAATTGCAGAGCCGGAGCTCTGGAGCGCATGCTCCCAGAGCTGGTACTCTGTGAAAACAGAAGCCACTGCAATGGGAGGCCCACACGGGCCAAAGAGCAAAGATGGATGAAAATAGATAAATGAAATATCAATAAAAGTGACCCGTCCACCCACCTCCCATTGGTGCTCTACCTAGTTTGGTTATTAACTGGTTGATATAATTCTTGGTTTTCTCTATTCGCCGTGCTAACGTATTGTACTGTGTTTTGGTTGGAATGCTTGGGTTATGTTACAGCTGTATATGTTTGTGTGTATAATGCAATATGCTAGATAATATTTGCATAATTTAATTGCCATTTGTCAAAGGTATACCTTCTGTTTCTCATTTGTCGTATATATGTTTTAATATCATGTAATGCCATAACAAACCAGCCGTGAAATCTCAATCCAGGAAAAGTATATGAATATTCTTAGGATTAACAAAGCAGTTATTATACTTTAGATTTAAAATATTCTTAGAGAATCATTTTCTGTATTTATTATATTTGACAAGTTAATATAATGAACTTATATCCTATTCATAATATCAATCAAAATACAAAACAGCACAGTGATGCTGTCTTATGTGGTACATGTGTGCACTGTATTTTAATAGTATCCTATAGCTAACCATTGTATGTTTTCCCAGCGGGGATTTTGTCATGGGACTGTGTTGGGCTATTTGTATTGTTAGTGTTGTGTTCATGGGACAGCAAAGAGCAGAGGTGGGAGGTGAGGTGTGTTAGAAATCAATAGCCTGGGCTTCCCTGATGGTCCAGTGGGTAAGGAAACCGCCTTGCATGTCACGGAGCAAATGGACCAATGTGTCCAATTACCGAGCTGGAGCTCTGGAGCGCATACGCCCAGAGCCGGTGCTCTGCAACAACAGAGGCCACTGCGATGGGACACCCACATGGGCCAAAGAAAAAAGATGGAAGAAAATAGATAAATGAAAGACCAATAGAAGTGGCCCACCCGCCCCCCTCCAACAAAAAAGGACACCGCCTTGCAGTGCAAGGGGTGCTGGTTGGATCCCCGGCCTGGGAAGATCCCACGTGCCACAGAGCAGCTGGACCGATGTGTCCAATTGCAGAGCCGGAGCTCTGGAGCGCATGCTCCCAGAGCTGGTACTCTGTGAAAACAGAAGCCACTGCAATGGGAGGCCCACACGGGCCAAAGAGCAAAGATGGATGAAAATAGATAAATGAAATATCAATAAAAGTGACCCGTCCACCCACCTCCCATTGGTGCTCTACCTAGTTTGGTTATTAACTGGTTGATATAATTCTTGGTTTTCTCTATTCGCCGTGCTAACGTATTGTACTGTGTTTTTGGTTGGAATGCTTGGGTTATGTTACAGCTGTATATGTTTGTGTGTATAATGCAATATGCTAGATAATATTTGCATAATTTAATTGCCATTTGTCAAAGGTATACCTTCTGTTTCTCATTTGTCGTATATATGTTTTAATATCATGTAATGCCATAACAAACCAGCCGTGAAATCTTCATTCCCTGGTCAGGCAACAAGCCCCAGGGCTTTAGGGAGAGAGCACTGACTCCAAAACTCTACAATACTAGAGAAAGCCTAACACTAGAGAGCAGTATACAAGTGAGAACGCCGACAAAGGTAATCACTTGTATGCAAGTCCTGACATTACCCAACCACCAGCATCACCCAGAATAAGAAGACCCATCCAAACAACAAACACCAACAGATGTAAATCAAAGTCTGGGAAAAGGAAACCTCAAACAGAATCAGTTTAAAAATTAATAAGAGCAATGAAACGGCAGAGAAATACCACACAAGTGAAGGAAAAATCTACAAACACACAAGATCAAATCAATGAAGAGAATTTGGACAAACTGTCTGAAAGTGATTTCACAAGAATGATAGTAAAGATGATCAAAGACACTGAAAACAGAATGTTACAGAAATTGCAAGACACAACTAACGCACTGAATAAAGAAATACAAGAACTTACGGGCTTCCCCTGGTGGTCCAGTGGATAAGGACACCGCCTTGCAGTGCAAGGGGCGCCGGTTCAATCCCTGGCCTGGGAAGGTCCCACGTGCCGCGGAGCAGCTGGACTGATGTGTCCAATCACCGAGCCAGAGCTCTGGAGTGTATGCGCCCAGAGCTGGCGCTCTGCGACAACAGACTCCACCGCCATGGGAGGCCCACAGGAGCCAAAGAACAAAGACGGATGAAAACAGAGAAATGGAAGACCAATAGAAGTGGCCCACCCGCTCCCCTCCCTCCCCAACACGACCCCCGCCCAAAATAAATAAATCTTTAAAAAAAAAAAAAGAAAGAAATACAAGAACTTACAAAAAAAGTAATAGAAAACAACTCAATTGCTGAACTGAAAAGCACTACAGAGGAATCAAGGGCAGAGTATCTGAGACAGAAGACCGGATAAGTGAGCTGGAAAATAGTACTGTGTTTTTGGTTGGAATGCTTGGGTTATGTTACAGCTGTATATGTTTGTGTGTATAATGCAATATGCTAGATAATATTTGCATAATTTAATTGCCATTTGTCAAAGGTATACCTTCTGTTTCTCATTTGTCGTATATATGTTTTAATATCATGTAATGCCATAACAAACCAGCCGTGAAATCTTCATTCCCTGGTCAGGCAACAAGCCCCAGGGCTTTAGGGAGAGAGCACTGACTCCAAAACTCTACAATACTAGAGAAAGCCTAACACTAGAGAGCAGTATACAAGTGAGAACGCCGACAAAGGTAATCACTTGTATGCAAGTCCTGACATTACCCAACCACCAGCATCACCCAGAATAAGAAGACCCATCCAAACAACAAACACCAACAGATGTAAATCAAAGTCTGGGAAAAGGAAACCTCAAACAGAATCAGTTTAAAAATTAATAAGAGCAATGAAACGGCAGAGAAATACCACACAAGTGAAGGAAAAATCTACAAACACACAAGATCAAATCAATGAAGAGAATTTGGACAAACTGTCTGAAAGTGATTTCACAAGAATGATAGTAAAGATGATCAAAGACACTGAAAACAGAATGTTACAGAAATTGCAAGACACAACTAACGCACTGAATAAAGAAATACAAGAACTTACGGGCTTCCCCTGGTGGTCCAGTGGATAAGGACACCGCCTTGCAGTGCAAGGGGCGCCGGTTCAATCCCTGGCCTGGGAAGGTCCCACGTGCCGCGGAGCAGCTGGACTGATGTGTCCAATCACCGAGCCAGAGCTCTGGAGTGTATGCGCCCAGAGCTGGCGCTCTGCGACAACAGACTCCACCGCCATGGGAGGCCCACAGGAGCCAAAGAACAAAGACGGATGAAAACAGAGAAATGGAAGACCAATAGAAGTGGCCCACCCGCTCCCCTCCCTCCCCAACACGACCCCCGCCCAAAATAAATAAATCTTTAAAAAAAAAAAAAGAAAGAAATACAAGAACTTACAAAAAAAGTAATAGAAAAACAACTCAATTGCTGAACTGAAAAGCACTACAGAGGGAATCAAGGGCAGAGTATCTGAGACAGAAGACCGGATAAGTGAGCTGGAAGATAGAATGGTGGAAGTCACTGCTGAAAAACAGAATCTAGTTCAAAGAATGAAAAGAGTAGAGGATAGCCTCAGAGACCTCTAGGATAATATCAAAAGCATCAATATTCGAATTATAGGGGTTCCAGAAGAAGAAGAAAAAAGGAAAGGCTATGAGAACATTTTTGAAGAGATTCTAGTTGTAAATTTCCCCAACATGGGAAAAGAAATAGTCAATCAAGTCCAAGAAGCACAAAGAGTACCATACAGAATCAATCCGAGAAGAAACACACCAAGACACATATTAATGAAGTGACCACAAATGAAACACAAAGACAGAATTCTAAAAATACCAAGGGAAAAGCAACCAGTGACATACAAGGGAAACCCTATACGTTCAACAGCAGATCTTTCAACAGGAACTCTGCAGGCCAGAGGGGAATGGCAGGACACATTTAAAAGGCTGAAAGAGAATAATCTGCAGCCAAGAATCCTCTACCCTGCAAGGATCTCCTTCAAAATTGATGGAGACCTCAAAAACTTTACAGATAAGCAAAAGTTAAAAGAATTCAGTCACACCAAACCAGTCCTACAACAAGTGTTAAAGGGACTTATATAGATAACAAGTATAAAAGAAGGAGAAGATCCACAAAACAAAGTCATCATAACATCTAAGAAGATGACAATATAATCATTTGTATCAATAATTACGTTGAATGTAAATGGACTAAATGCCCCAACCAAAAGACACAGAGTGGCTGAATGGATTCAAAAACCCGACACGTACATATGCTGCCTCCAGGAAACTCACTTCAGACCTAGAGATACCCATAGACTGAAAGTGAGAGGCTGGGAAAATATATTTCATGCAAATGGAAATCAAAAGAAAGCTGGACTAGCAATCCACATATCAGACAAAATAGACCTCAAAATAAAGACGATTCGAAGAGACAAGGCAGGACACTACATAATGATCAAGGCATCAATCCAAGAAGAAGACATAACAATCATAAATATATATGCACCCAACACAGGAGCACCCCAATGCATGAGACAAACACTTTCAGACATAAAAGAAGACATTGACAGCAACACAATCATAGTAGGAGACTTTAACACTCCTCTCACACCAATGGACAGATCATCCAAACAGAAAATTAATAAAGAAACACAAGCCTTAAATGATACACTAGAAGAGATGGACCTCATTGATATCTTCAGGACCTTCCATCCAAAAGCAGAAGAATACACTTTCTTCTCAAGTGCTCATGGAACATTCTCCAGGATAGACCACATCTTGGACCACAAATCTAACCTCAGTCAATTCAAGAAAACTGACATTATATCAACCATCTTCTCGGACCACAATGCAATGAGACTAGAGATCAACTACAGGAAAAAAATCGCTAAAAACACGAACACATGGCGATTGAACAACACATACCTAAAAAAACAACTGAAAAATACTGAGCAAATCAAAAGCATGACATACAAGGGAAACCCTATACGTTCAACAGCAGATCTTTCAACAGGAACTCTGCAGGCCAGAGGGGAATGGCAGGACACATTTAAAAGGCTGAAAGAGAATAATCTGCAGCCAAGAATCCTCTACCCTGCAAGGATCTCCTTCAAAATTGATGGAGACCTCAAAAACTTTACAGATAAGCAAAAGTTAAAAGAATTCAGTCACACCAAACCAGTCCTACAACAAGTGTTAAAGGGACTTATATAGATAACAAGTATAAAAGAAGGAGAAGATCCACAAAACAAAGTCATCATAACATCTAAGAAGATGACAATATAATCATTTGTATCAATAATTACGTTGAATGTAAATGGACTAAATGCCCCAACCAAAAGACACAGAGTGGCTGAATGGATTCAAAAACCCGACACGTACATATGCTGCCTCCAGGAAACTCACTTCAGACCTAGAGATACCCATAGACTGAAAGTGAGAGGCTGGGAAAATATATTTCATGCAAATGGAAATCAAAAGAAAGCTGGACTAGCAATCCACATATCAGACAAAATAGACCTCAAAATAAAGGCGATTCGAAGAGACAAGGCAGGACACTACATAATGATCAAGGCATCAATCCAAGAAGAAGACATAACAATCATAAATATATATGCACCCAACACAGGAGCACCCCAATGCATGAGACAAACACTTTCAGACATAAAAGAAGACATTGACAGCAACACAATCATAGTAGGAGACTTTAACACTCCTCTCACACCAATGGACAGATCATCCAAACAGAAAATTAATAAAGAAACACAAGCCTTAAATGATACACTAGAAGAGATGGACCTCATTGATATCTTCAGGACCTTCCATCCAAAAGCAGAAGAATACACTTTCTTCTCAAGTGCTCATGGAACATTCTCCAGGATAGACCACATCTTGGACCACAAATCTAACCTCAGTCAATTCAAGAAAACTGACATTATATCAACCATCTTCTCGGACCACAATGCAATGAGACTAGAGATCAACTACAGGAAAAAAATCGCTAAAAACACGAACACATGGCGATTGAACAACACATACCTAAAAAAACAACTGATTACTGAGCAAATCAAAGGAGAAATAAAAAAAAATTCCTAGAAGAAAATAACAATGAACACACGACAGTGCAAAACCTATGGGATACTGCAAAAGCAGTTCTAAGAGGGAAGATTATAGCAATTCAATCTTACCTCAAGAAACTAGGAAAATCTCAAACAGATGACCTAACCTTATACTTAAAACAACTGGAGAAAGAAGAACAAAGACACACCAAAGCCAGCAGAAGAAGGGAAATCATAAAGATCAAAGCAGAAATAAATGAAAAAGAAATGACAGAAACAATAGTAAAGATGAGTAAAACAAAAAGCTGGCTCTTCAAAAAGGTAAATAAAATCAACAAACCACTGGCCAGACTCATCAAGAAAAAAGAGAGAAGAACCAGATCCATAAAATCAAAAATGAAAAAGGAGAAATTACAACAGATAATGCAGAAATCCAAAGGATTCTAACAGACTCTTATGAACAAGTCTATGACAACAAACTGGACAACCTGGAAGAAATGGACAGCTTCTTAGAGAAGATTAATCTCCCACGACTCAACCAGGAAGAAATAGAAACTACGAACAAGTCAATCACAAGCTCAGAAATTGACTTTGTGATAAAAAAATCTACCCAAAAATAAAAGCCCAGGACCAGATGGCTTCACAGGTGAATTCTACCAAACATTTAAAGAAGAGCTAATGTCTGTCCTTCTAAAACTCTTCCAAAAAATTGCACAGGAAGGAACACTTCCAAACACATTCTATGAGGCCACCATCACCCTGATACCAAAGCCAGGCAAAGATCACACACAAAAAGAAAATTATAGGCCAATTTCACTGATGAATCTAGACGCCAAAATCCTCAACAAAATCCTAGCAAACAGAATCCAATAACACATCAAAAGCCTCATACATCCTGACCAAGTCGGGTTCATCCCAGGCATGCAAGGATTCTGCAATATCCACAAAACAATCAATGTGATACACCATATCAACAAATTGAGAGACAGAAATCACATGATCATCTCAATAGATGCAGGAAAACCTTCGACAAAGTACAGCATCCATTTATGATAAAAACTCTTCAAAAAATGGGTATAGAAAGAACCTATCTCAACATAGTGAAAGCCATCTATGAGAAGCCCACAGCGAACATTATCCTCAAAGATGAAAAACTCAAAGCATTTCCTCTAAGATCAGGAACAAGACAAGGGTGTCCACTTTTACCACTCTTATTCAACATAGTCCTGGAAGTGCTAGTAACAGCAATAAGAGAAGAGAAAGAAATAAAAGGAATCCAGACTGGAAAAGAAGAAGTAAAACTCTATTTGCAGATGACATGATATTATACATAGAAAATCCCAAAGACACTATTACAAAACTACTAGAGTTAATCAGCAAATTCAGCAAAGTCGCAGGATACAAAATCAATATACAGAAATCACTGGCATTCCTATACACAAACAATGAAAAATCAGAAAACAAAATCAAAGAGGCAATCCCCTTCACCATCGCAACCAAAAGAATCAAATAACTAAGAATAAACCTACCCAAAGAAACAAAAGAATTGTACACAGAAAATTACAAGACACTCATGAGAGACAATAAAAAAGACTTAAACAGATGGAGAGGCATTTCATGTTCATGGGATGGGAAGAATCAATAGACTAACACGCAACCAGGAAGGAACACTCAATCACAAGCTCAGAAATTGACTTTGTGATAAAAAAATCTACCCAAAAATAAAAGCCCAGGACCAGATGGCTTCACAGGTGAATTCTACCAAACATTTAAAGAAGAGCTAATGTCTGTCCTTCTAAAACTCTTCCAAAAAATTGCACAGGAAGGAACACTTCCAAACACATTCTATGAGGCCACCATCACCCTGATACCAAAGCCAGGCAAAGATCACACACAAAAAGAAAATTATAGGCCAATTTCACTGATGAATCTAGACGCCAAAATCCTCAACAAAATCCTAGCAAACAGAATCCAATAACACATCAAAAGCCTCATACATCCTGACCAAGTCGGGTTCATCCCAGGCATGCAAGGATTCTGCAATATCCACAAAACAATCAATGTGATACACCATATCAACAAATTGAGAGACAGAAATCACATGATCATCTCAATAGATGCAGGAAAAACCTTCGACAAAGTACAGCATCCATTTATGATAAAAACTCTTCAAAAAATGGGTATAGAAAGAACCTATCTCAACATAGTGAAAGCCATCTATGAGAAGCCCACAGCGAACATTATCCTCAAAGATGAAAAACTCAAAGCATTTCCTCTAAGATCAGGAACAAGACAAGGGTGTCCACTTTTACCACTCTTATTCAACATAGTCCTGGAAGTGCTAGTAACAGCAATAAGAGAAGAGAAAGAAATAAAAGGAATCCAGACTGGAAAAGAAGAAGTCAAACTCTCTCTATTTGCAGATGACATGATATTATACATAGAAAATCCCAAAGACACTATTACAAAACTACTAGAGTTAATCAGCAAATTCAGCAAAGTCGCAGGATACAAAATCAATATACAGAAATCACTGGCATTCCTATACACAAACAATGAAAAATCAGAAAACAAAATCAAAGAGGCAATCCCCTTCACCATCGCAACCAAAAGAATCAAATAACTAAGAATAAACCTACCCAAAGAAACAAAAGAATTGTACACAGAAAATTACAAGACACTCATGAGAGACAATAAAAAAGACTTAAACAGATGGAGAGGCATTTCATGTTCATGGGATGGAAGAATCAATTTTGTGAAAATGACCATACTACCAAATGTCATCTATAGATTCAATGCGATCCCTAGCAAACTACCAATGACATTTTTCACAGAACTAGACCAAAGAATAGCATAGTTCATATGTAAACACAAAAGACCTCAAATAGCCAAAGCAATCCTCAGGAAGAAGAATGGAGCTGGAGGGATCAGCTTTCCCAACTTCAGACTCTACTAGAGAGCAACAGTTATCAAGACAGTATGGTACTGGCACAGAAACAGAAATATCGACCAATGGAACAAGAGCGAGAACCCAGAGACAAACCCACGCACCTACGGGTACCTTATTTTTGACAAAGGAGGCAAACATATAAAATGGGACAAAGACAGCCTCTTCAACAAATGGCGCAGGGATAAGCTGAACAGGATTCCCTCCACTTGGCCTGTGCCAATGACCATTCAGTGGTGGTAACTCTCTTGAAAAGAAAATGCCTGATGAAGGCTATAGAAAGGCAAGGAGAAGAGTGTGTGACTCTTTGCTGGAGCGTGGTGCCAACCCAAATATCATGGATGGTGCTGGCAGCACTGCCCTCCACTATGCTGCCTATTTTTCAGAATTTACCGCTCTCAAGAAAGAAACCAGGAACAAGAATGATCTCACCCCACTTTCACTTGCTATTAACTGAAACAGCAAATGGTAGAGTTTTTAGTATATAAAGAAGCAAATATCGTGGTAAATAAACATTCAGCGCAGACTGGAAAAGAAGAAGTCAAACTCTCTCTATTTGCAGATGACATGATATTATACATAGAAAATCCCAAAGACACTATTACAAAACTACTAGAGTTAATCAGCAAATTCAGCAAAGTCGCAGGATACAAAATCAATATACAGAAATCACTGGCATTCCTATACACAAACAATGAAAAATCAGAAAACAAAATCAAAGAGGCAATCCCCTTCACCATCGCAACCAAAAGAATCAAATAACTAAGAATAAACCTACCCAAAGAAACAAAAGAATTGTACACAGAAAATTACAAGACACTCATGAGAGACAATAAAAAAGACTTAAACAGATGGAGAGGCATTTCATGTTCATGGGATGGAAGAATCAATTTTGTGAAAATGACCATACTACCAAATGTCATCTATAGATTCAATGCGATCCCTAGCAAACTACCAATGACATTTTTCACAGAACTAGACCAAAGAATAGCATAGTTCATATGTAAACACAAAAGACCTCAAATAGCCAAAGCAATCCTCAGGAAGAAGAATGGAGCTGGAGGGATCAGCTTTCCCAACTTCAGACTCTACTAGAGAGCAACAGTTATCAAGACAGTATGGTACTGGCACAGAAACAGAAATATCGACCAATGGAACAAGAGCGAGAACCCAGAGACAAACCCACGCACCTACGGGTACCTTATTTTTGACAAAGGAGGCAAACATATAAAATGGGACAAAGACAGCCTCTTCAACAAATGGCGCAGGGATAAGCTGAACAGGATTCCCCTCCACTTGGCCTGTGCCAATGACCATTCAGTGGTGGTAACTCTCTTGAAAAGAAAATGCCTGATGAAGGCTATAGAAAGGCAAGGAGAAGAGTGTGTGACTCTTTGCTGGAGCGTGGTGCCAACCCAAATATCATGGATGGTGCTGGCAGCACTGCCCTCCACTATGCTGCCTATTTTTCAGAATTTACCGCTCTCAAGAAAGAAACCAGGAACAAGAATGATCTCACCCCACTTTCACTTGCTATTAACTGAAACAGCAAATGGTAGAGTTTTTAGTATATAAAGAAGCAAATATCGTGGTAAATAAATAGGGAGGGGGAAGCATGGAGGAAGTAACAAGGAAACCTATAGTGTTATGTGTGGAAAAGATAGCTAGTGTCACAGTGCTAAGGGAATAGGAGTGCTTACAATGGCTTGGGGCAAAGGTCTGGAGGGGTGGGATGGGGGGTTCTGGGTGGGTGGGGACCATGGATATGCATATGACTGATCTGGGAACATACATGTATGTGAACAACAAAACTCTGTAAAACCTTTAAAATAAAGAATAAAAAAAAAAAAAAAAAAAAAAAGAAGCAAATAGGACTTCCCAGGTAGCTCAATGGTAAACAGTTCGCCTGCTAATGCAGGAGAAAAGGGTTCAACCCCTGATCCCAGAAGATCCCACATGTTGTGGAGCACATAAGCCCTTAAGCCACAACTAGTGAACCTGGACTCTAGAGCCTCGGAACTGCAGCTATTGAGTGCATGTGCCACCACTATTGAAGCTCTTCAGCCCTGGAGTCCACGTTCCACAACAAGAGAAGTCACAGCAACAACAAGCCTGCTCACGTCAACTAGAGAGCTGCCACCACTCCCTGCAACTAGAGAAGAGCCTACAGCAGCAGTGAAAACCCAAGATACCCCCCAAAATAAATAAATAAATAATAATAATTAAATAATTTTAAAAAGAAGGAAATATCCATATGGTTGATAAGATTTCACTAGCCAACTAATTTCTGAATGTAAAGGAAAATAGTGATCTAGTGGATAAAAGTTCTAGAGAAGTCTCTTTTAGTAGGTTTTCCAAGAAACCTGATGTTGATAATTCATAGGGTACATCTGACAATGAAGACTGATTTTGAATCTAAGGTGAGTGCCTGAAAATCCATCCAGTAGGATTCTGACAGTCTTCTCTAGAAAGCTACCTCTGAGTATCAGTTTGCTCTTCTATAACCTGGAGAGTCATTTCATGAAATTCTTGGTTCCATACCTTAAAAAAAAAAAAAAAAAGCTAAAAGCTTAAGAGCAGAATTTACAAAGAAGAAGAAAAAAAATGTATAAAGGAAGTAGTCTTTTTCAGCACAGGGATCTTTATCCCACATGAGTAACTCAGATCGTAATTTAAATGTCTGCTAAATTATCAGAGAGCAAAAACAAAGGCAGATATAGTATATGAAAGAAAATTTCTTTACAAAGCATTTAACTAGTTCATTCACAGTCTTAAACCAAATTACTCTGTATTTTAATATAAAGAAAGCCCAAATTAAGACACGGATTGGAATTAAGAAGATTACTTTCTCAAATACAAATCATTATGTTAGTATTTAGGCTCAATTTATGTCCATTCCTCCATTGAGAAAGCATATGCAGAGCATCTATTAGAAGCCAAGAATGGTAAGATATAATTTAAGCACTAAATATGGCAGTTCATGCTTAGGATGTGATAACTCTTTTTGGTTTGAATCTAAATAATAACATATAAATTAAAGGGTTTTTGTAAATAATATTGACTTGTTACAAATCTGAAATTTTCACCAAAGATGATCTGATTTAGATTACTTCTCACAATCTTCATTTTCATGTCTAGCCTTCTCAAAGTCAGTTAAAGTTGCTATTTAATATCAACTTCTTTATTATATTGGTCTTCTTTTCTTTCTAATGATTCCTATTTTTCTTTCATATGACGTATCAACATTTCTTATAGCTCTTCTTATAAACTCATGAGATTATCTAGTGCTGCATTACCTTTTATTCCCTCTTCATAATGTGTAAAATAGTAAGATGGGGGTCAATGCAATGAAAATCACTTAACAAGTATCACTGTTTTCATGAATATGGTTAAGAACAAAACTGCATAATTTTCTTTTATTTTCTGACTTGCAAAAATTAGCTAGTTCAATGAATGACTAAGGGTAAAAGTGCATAGGGTACATCTGACAATGAAGACTGATTTTGAATCTAAGGTGAGTGCCTGAAAATCCATCCAGTAGGATTCTGACAGTCTTCTCTAGAAAGCTACCTCTGAGTATCAGTTTGCTCTTCTATAACCTGGAGAGTCATTTCATGAAATTCTTGGTTCCATACCTTAAAAAAAAAAAAAAGCTAAAAGCTTAAGAGCAGAATTTACAAAGAAGAAGAAAAAAAATGTATAAAGGAAGTAGTCTTTTTCAGCACAGGGATCTTTATCCCACATGAGTAACTCAGATCGTAATTTAAATGTCTGCTAAATTATCAGAGAGCAAAAACAAAGGCAGATATAGTATATGAAAGAAAATTTCTTTACAAAGCATTTAACTAGTTCATTCACAGTCTTAAACCAAATTACTCTGTATTTTAATATAAAGAAAGCCCAAATTAAGACACGGATTGGAATTAAGAAGATTACTTTCTCAAATACAAATCATTATGTTAGTATTTAGGCTCAATTTATGTCCATTCCTCCATTGAGAAAGCATATGCAGAGCATCTATTAGAAGCCAAGAATGGTAAGATATAATTTAAGCACTAAATATGGCAGTTCATGCTTAGGATGTGATAACTCTTTTTGGTTTGAATCTAAATAATAACATATAAATTAAAGGGTTTTTGTAAATAATATTGACTTGTTACAAATCTGAAATTTTCACCAAAGATGATCTGATTTAGATTACTTCTCACAATCTTCATTTTCATGTCTAGCCTTCTCAAAGTCAGTTAAAGTTGCTATTTAATATCAACTTCTTTATTATATTGGTCTTCTTTTCTTTCTAATGATTCCTATTTTTCTTTCATATGACGTATCAACATTTCTTATAGCTCTTCTTATAAACTCATGAGATTATCTAGTGCTGCATTACCTTTTATTCCCTCTTCATAATGTGTAAAATAGTAAGATGGGGGTCAATGCAATGAAAATCACTTAACAAGTATCACTGTTTTCATGAATATGGTTAAGAACAAAACTGCATAATTTTCTTTTATTTTCTGACTTGCAAAAATTAGCTAGTTCATGTGTCTGTGGGTGGGAATGTACAGCAATATACAGTTTCTTAAGGAACGTACAGAAATATAGATCAAATATCTTTTCTAAAAAGTTATACTTTAGGGCTTCCCTTGTGGTCCAGTGGGTAAGGACACCGCCTTGCAGTGCAAGGGCCACCAGTTCGATCCCTGGCCTGGGAAGATCCCACGTGCCGTGGAGCGACTGGACCGATGTGTCCAATTACCGAGCCAGAACTCTGGAGAGCATGTGCCCAGAGCTGGTGCTCTGCAACAACAGAGGCCACCGCGATGGGAGGCCCACATGGGCCAAAGTACAAAGATGGATGAAAATAATGAAAGACCAATAGAAGTGGTCCACCAACCCCCCTCCCTCCCCAATCTGCCCCCACCCTGGGAAAAAAAGAAAAGTTATACTTTAACCAAATAATACAATTATTAAAGAAAATGTATTCAAAATAATATTTATAGAAAAGACATCCCTTGTAGTATTAAATGTAATACAGAAAAGTGAAAAACAATCGAAATTAGGGCTTCCCTGGTAGTCCAGTGGGTAAAGAATCTGCTTTGCAGTGCAAGGGACACTAGTATGATCCCTGGCTGGGGAAGATCCTTTATGCCTTGGAGCGGCTGGAACAGTGCGTTAATTAGGAGGCAGCACTCTGGAGCACATGTGCTCAGAGCCAGTGCTCTGCAAGGAGAGAGGCCACTGTGATGGGAGGCCCACAGGGACCAAACAACAGAGATGGATGAAAATGAATGATGACTTAGAGACAAACTTAAAAAAAAAATTGAAATTAAATTTGTTAAATAATTAAAGAGGCTTTCACAACTGTGGACTTCCATGCAGTCTTCAAAATAACGATCTGCAAAGGTATGCATTAAGTGATTTAGAAGTAGTTATTGTTAAGAACTTGCTCTATTACTTTAAAGAATTTCATACTCTACAATAATAATGACGTCTTCTCCACTGTAAAATCTCAGAAGGTAACTATGCATCTGACATGTTAAAGTAAATAACAGTTCCAATATTTCTTTAAAATTGAGATGTGCAGTACCTAAACATGCAGAGCTCTTATTCCCACTTCACTTTCTGATGCTCTGTAATTTCACTTTTTTTGTTTCTGACAGTTCTGTCTGTAGCCCACTACCTTTACTTTCCATTTTTAAAATTTTTCTTTTAAGGAGTTCACAGTGGCCTTATTTTAGGTTCTACTAATCTTTTGTACAAAAGAATTGCATCATGAATTTTCAACACACATAATCTGCATGAGGAGAAAATAAAGATAGAAATACATACATACATACATATATATATATATATATATACATATATATGTATATATGAATAATTTTTGAGTATAAAGGACTGTGCCTTTTCCCTTTACTCACCTACACACTGAACAAGTACTGAATGTCTATAAAGTGGAAGACATTATTCAAAGCTCTGTAGATAAAACAGATGACCCTGACTCTTGTTTAGATTTAAGTCTAGTAGGAGAGAGAGACAAAATAATTATAAGCTCTGATACTATAAGCAAAGAGAGTTCTATGATCACATAACAGAACATGACACAGATTGGACCCAGGAAAGATTTCCCTAGGGAAGAGATGTCACACTGAGAAATGAAGGACAAGCAGGAAGTAGTAAGCAGAGTGGAAAGAAGAATCCTGTGGACAGTCTGCAGCTGCCATCTGTTTCTAACCAAGAGAGAATGACAGATATCAATTTAAAAAAAAATAGAAAAAAGATACATTAAACAATGATTTTCATGACAAAGAAAATGACTTCAGGCAATGAAGGACAATGATACCAGAAACACTTGAGGTTAGACTAAGGAATGTCCTAGCTGTCTTGAAATTCCAAGCCCTGACACAGGGAAAAGGACTGATGTGTCCACCAGATTCCCTGAGTGGAGATAAAGAAGCGGAAAGTCTAGTGAAACCAAAGCAGGTAGACATAACAGATCATAACCGTAGAGAGGATAGTGGAAGAGAAATTGGGTGTCCCAAGGATGAAAGAACAAGGCAAACAACGAGGATCTTGGAATACAGGAACAGATAAACCAGATCTGTATTGTCCTTTCCTCCCCACTGCTGTAACCATTACTCTTCCCTTACCCGGTAGACTGTTCAATCAGCAAATGATCTGTAAATCCCTATCCTTCAACTTGGACACTGATTATAAAAATGGATCTAAGACAACTGTTCAAAGTCAACTCTCTCTTGAGCTGGCCTACTGTTCTAACATCTTAAAATTCAATCAATTGCTCCACTGGATAAAATAATAAATTGTCCACAATATGCACTCACTATACAGTGATGGAAAACCACATCACCTCCAAATCCCTACATCACAAATAATGTTCAGTAGGCAAACTTGTACACATTCCCTTTGGAACACTGTAGGTCTTTACTTGTGCTATTTACCCAGTCATGGCATTTCTAGATAATAAATATGTTTATACTTAATTTACCTAAATTCTGCTAGATTAACCTCCAGAATAGCTGTTCTCTTTTAAGATAAGTGTTTCTTGTCTATCAACTGATATGAGTAATAGTAACAAAACATGTTTTAAATATTTAAAACAGCATCATCTCAAAGGTCTCTCCAACTTTGGCATTTTTGAGAAAAAGAGAAATCTAACTGGAAAAAAAAAATATATAAAAAAATCCCAAATGTATTTCAGTACATATTTACCAAAGGGTGTCTTTCCTTTCTACACATTGCTGTGAGAAATTCCATAGCCTCAAATTCAGCTTAAATGAATGATAAGAAAGGCTTATTGACAAAACAATGGAATATTTACGGTTTGGTTTTGTTTTAGAAACTTCAATTGCCACTTCTGTAAGTTGGTCTTCTCCAAAGCCTTTCAAATGATAGCTTATATATCAATGTAGAAAAAGCTGAATTTAGGGTTTGGTTGTACGTTTAGGCCAGAGACATTTAAGTTTCTAATTTCAACTCCCTTTAGAAAATTCAACTGAAAGAGACAGGGAAACAGTAGTCATAAGGAAAAAGCTTTTAATTTAGGGTTTTTTTTGTTGTTTTGCGGACTTTAAAGCTGGAAGAAAATGTAAGAGAGGATAGTGGACGAGAAATTGGGTGTCCCAAGGATGAAAGAACAAGGCAAACAACGAGGATCTTGGAATACAGGAACAGATAAACCAGATCTGTATTGTCCTTTCCTCCCCACTGCTGTAACCATTACTCTTCCCTTACCCGGTAGACTGTTCAATCAGCAAATGATCTGTAAATCCCTATCCTTCAACTTGGACACTGATTATAAAAATGGATCTAAGACAACTGTTCAAAGTCAACTCTCTCTTGAGCTGGCCTACTGTTCTAACATCTTAAAATTCAATCAATTGCTCCACTGGATAAAATAATAAATTGTCCACAATATGCACTCACTATACAGTGATGGAAAACCACATCACCTCCAAATCCCTACATCACAAATAATGTTCAGTAGGCAAACTTGTACACATTCCCTTTGGAACACTGTAGGTCTTTACTTGTGCTATTTACCCAGTCATGGCATTTCTAGATAATAAATATGTTTATACTTAATTTACCTAAATTCTGCTAGATTAACCTCCAGAATAGCTGTTCTCTTTTAAGATAAGTGTTTCTTGTCTATCAACTGATATGAGTAATAGTAACAAAACATGTTTTAAATATTTAAAACAGCATCATCTCAAAGGTCTCTCCAACTTTGGCATTTTTGAGAAAAAGAGAAATCTAACTGGAAAAAAAAAATATATAAAAAAATCCCAAATGTATTTCAGTACATATTTACCAAAGGGTGTCTTTCCTTTCTACACATTGCTGTGAGAAATTCCATAGCCTCAAATTCAGCTTAAATGAATGATAAGAAAGGCTTATTGACAAAACAATGGAATATTTACGGTTTGGTTTTGTTTTAGAAACTTCAATTGCCACTTCTGTAAGTTGGTCTTCTCCAAAGCCTTTCAAATGATAGCTTATATATCAATGTAGAAAAAGCTGAATTTAGGGTTTGGTTGTACGTTTAGGCCAGAGACATTTAAGTTTCTAATTTCAACTCCCTTTAGAAAATTCAACTGAAAGAGACAGGGAAACAGTAGTCATACAATTGTGTGTCTTACATAAATTTTGCTGTGAAAAGTTGACATCTCATAATGTGTACTGGTTTTTACTTAACTTCTTTAACGGCTTGTTTTCTAGTTCTGAAGATAAGCAAACATAAAATTATGGTTTATTTAAGTATGGTGCTGTAGGAAGTCATAACATCATGTATAGTATTTCAAATATTAATTTTAATAAAAAGTCCTAGCAAGATTGAAATTTTAGAGGTAGAAAACTAGTGCTGCTGATGCTAAATTTGCTTTCTTGAAAGGTTGGGAACATTTAGAACTGCCAGTAGCTGTTCAGGACACAAAGATACTATAAATCTCTCTTAAAGTGTAGCATAGTACTCTGAAAAAAAAAAAAAAAAAGCATATATTCTCCAAGTCCAGTGTTTATTCTCTTTATTAAATTGATCTTCTAGTAAGAACAGAGTAAGCTTCTCAATTCTTTTACTGTGATAAAGGTATAGAAAAAGTTAACAAATAAAGGATAGACCAGACTAAAGGCACAGGTTAGTGAGAGTCAGGTGATATCCGTCCTCTGAAAGGCCTGGCTCCCTGCCCAGACAGGGCCTCATGTTGCAAACTCAGATATGGTTATAAATTCCATGATCTGTTTGTAATATTGGCATGTGCTTGAAGGAGTGTGACCTTCGTATATGGCTCACACTAGCCAGATTCACAAGAGACTGACCTACTGACTAAATGACAAAGCATTAATGTGTAAAGAGGGGTGTAAAATGAAAAATCACTAATGTACATGGAGAAACGTAAAATGACACATCATTAATGTGTTGAGAGAAATGTAACATGACAAATCATTGATTTAGAAAGAGAAATGTAACTCTCAAGGAGAGTATAGCATTTATTTTCCTTACTTAGAGGACAGATACTCCCAGCAGAAAATTCCTCATGAAAAGCACAAAAAAAAGTTATAATTGGATCATGGCAGTAATTGTCATTTAAGACCAGAGATGACTGCAGCTGCTGAGTAGAGCTGTTCTAATGGATACGGCTGAAGACACAATAAGACATACTTACTTTGAGTCTTACTTCTTGAAATATAATATGGTGGTTATGTTCCTTCTGTTCATATATGCTTCTTTTAGACAGTCTATATTATAATCAGTTGAGAGGAACCAAGCTTGGTCAATACAAATCTTGCACAGAAATGGAGATCAGGTAGCACAACTGATCAAAAGAGAACTCAGGACTTCTCTGGTGGTGCTGTGGTCAGGAATCTGACTGCCAATGCAGGGCAAGCAGGTTCAATTTGTGGTCCAGGATTCCACATGCTGTAGAGCAACTATGCCACTGCTACTGAGCCCACACTTCTAAGGTCTGCAAGCCACAACTACTAAGCTGAGTACCTAGAGACTGTGCTCTTCAACAAGGGAAGCCTCTGAAGTGAGAAGTCCAAGCACTATAACAGAATAGTCCTTGCTCACAGGAAATAGAGAAAAGCCTATACAACAAGGAAAACCCAGCACACCAAACATAAATAAAATTTGAAAAAAAGTCATTGAAATGTACCTGAGGTCTCCTTTTCTTCCACACTACAAATTCTTCCAGTCAGTCCTATGGTGTTTAGTCCCTAGAGAATTCCTGAGCTTTGCCAAAGAAGATTGAAAACCACTGGATTAAAGAAAACAGTATTCTCTGGTGGTCAGGGATGAAATCTTATTTGCCCAGCATTTCTTTGCTCATAAAAGAAGATGATAATATCATACTCCTGTAGCAGTTTGGATGGACTACTTTACACTTTTAATAACAACTCTTAAGTTTTAATGACCTCAAATAAAAGTTTGTTCTTAACTATCATTCAGGCTCTTCACAATTTTCTTGCACTGATTTTGTTCTTACTTAGGAGTCAATGGCTCTTTGAACATTGCTGAAAACTGAAGAGGAAAAGGAGAGGATGTGGATGAACACACAGACTCTAGAAACTTGTACCAAGTAACATAGATTAATTGTGCTCACTTACTCTTCACCAAATACAGGAAGCTAATTTCAAGGGTGTGAAAGGAGATTATAGGCAGGTTTGATAAGGAAGTCAGCAAGTCCCAAGGAGGAGGGGAAAAGAAAAGTACTCGAGCTGAACTAATGGATACTGAAGACACAATAAGACATACTTACTTTGAGTCTTACCAAAAGGTGGTTATGTTCCTTCTGTTCATATATGCTTCTTTTAGACAGTCTATATTATAATCAGTTGAGAGGAACCAAGCTTGGTCAATACAAATCTTGCACAGAAATGGAGATCAGGTAGCACAACTGATCAAAAGAGAACTCAGGACTTCTCTGGTGGTGCTGTGGTCAGGAATCTGACTGCCAATGCAGGGCAAGCAGGTTCAATTTGTGGTCCAGGATTCCACATGCTGTAGAGCAACTATGCCACTGCTACTGAGCCCACACTTCTAAGGTCTGCAAGCCACAACTACTAAGCTGAGTACCTAGAGACTGTGCTCTTCAACAAGGGAAGCCTCTGAAGTGAGAAGTCCAAGCACTATAACAGAATAGTCCTTGCTCACAGGAAATAGAGAAAAGCCTATACAACAAGGAAAACCCAGCACACCAAACATAAATAAAATTTGAAAAAAAGTCATTGAAATGTACCTGAGGTCTCCTTTTCTTCCACACTACAAATTCTTCCAGTCAGTCCTATGGTGTTTAGTCCCTAGAGAATTCCTGAGCTTTGCCAAAGAAGATTGAAAACCACTGGATTAAAGAAAACAGTATTCTCTGGTGGTCAGGGATGAAATCTTATTTGCCCAGCATTTCTTTGCTCATAAAAGAAGATGATAATATCATACTCCTGTAGCAGTTTGGATGGACTACTTTACACTTTTAATAACAACTCTTAAGTTTTAATGACCTCAAATAAAAGTTTGTTCTTAACTATCATTCAGGCTCTTCACAATTTTCTTGCACTGATTTTGTTCTTACTTAGGAGTCAATGGCTCTTTGAACATTGCTGAAAACTGAAGAGGAAAAGGAGAGGATGTGGATGAACACACAGACTCTAGAAACTTGTACCAAGTAACATAGATTAATTGTGCTCACTTACTCTTCACCAAATACAGGAAGCTAATTTCAAGGGTGTGAAAGGAGATTATAGGCAGGTTTGATAAGGAAGTCAGCAAGTCCCAAGGAGGAGAGGGGGAGGAAAAAGGAGAAAGAAAGGCAGATATTTTCAATGCTGAAGCTGAAACTATGTTTCTTATCTTATGTTAATGTTGTGGGACTAGCAAGGCCTTTACATTAGAATGTCTCACCTAGCCCTGAGGTCTGGAGACTGTCTTCTAGCTAATCTCATGTTAATGTTGGGTTTCTGTGCCTACCCGACCTTTATAATTTTAAGATGTTCTTTTGATATATTGTTTTAATACCCACTGGAAAATACAAATTGTCTTGCCTGAATTGGCTAATGGAGTTCTCGTCTATCCTCCTTCCAGTGTTCATGCTCTCTTTCTATTCTCTTTTATTTCATTCTTTAAAAAAAAAAAAAAAAAAAGCATTTATTTATTTATTTTTGGCTATTCTAGGTTTTCACTGCTGCTGCAGGTTCTTCTCTAGTTGCACAAAGTGGGACCTACTCCCTAGTTGAGGTGAGCGGGTTTCTTGTTTTGGTGACTTGTCTTGTTGTGGAACTTGGATTCTAGGGCACATGGGCTTTGGTAGTTGTGGCACATGGGCTCAATAGTTGCAGCTCCAAGGCTCTAGAGCACAGGCTCCATAGTTGAGGCCTGTAGGCTTAGCTGCTCCATAGCATGTGGGATCTTTCCAGATCAGGGATCAAATGGGTATATCCTGCATTGGCAGATGAACTCTTTATTACTGAGCTACCAGGCAAGTTTTATCATCTTTCCTTAATAAACTTTTATTTCACAAAGCTCTGAGTGACCAAAACCAAGTCTTTTTGATTCCAATGCAAATTCTTCTCCGTTGGAGATCAAGAATCCAACACCGTTCACGGTAACCTGTCTACTATCCCATATCAGGTGAGGTGAGTGCAACTGTTGAGATGAATACTAATCACTATAACACACAGCCTAATTATAACCTTTACTACAGATTTGAGAAGTGGTCAAAGAAATGACCTAAAGAATGTAGCTTAGGTAAAATATTACAGCAATTACTCTATTTATTCTGGGGTGTATGTTGGAAGGAAGGGAAAGGTTTGGGGTCATTTTGGAGCACTTCCCAGAAGTAGAGTTTGTCGATTAAAAAAAGATGAGCAAGTTGAGAGTTGTGGGTTAAGTTTTATTTGGGGAATAATTAGGACTTCAGCCCAGGAGATAGCACCCCAGATAGCTCTGAGAGACTGCTCCGAAGAGTCAGGTGAAGGAAGCCTATATAAGGATTTTGGTGTGGGGAAGTTTAATGCTATTAAACAAAGGGTTTTTCAAAGGGTTTTGTTTTACAAATTGCTTGTGTCGGTCATGAGGATGTGATATCTTCATGAAGGATTTTAGCGCTTTTCTAGTTGTGAGGAGATGCAAGGATTGAGATAATTAAAGCTGTTACTAAAAGTCATTTACC
Organism: Tragulus kanchil; assembly: GCA_022376925.1. Lineage (NCBI taxonomy): Eukaryota > Metazoa > Chordata > Mammalia > Artiodactyla > Tragulidae > Tragulus > Tragulus kanchil. The sequence continues at coordinate 75,055,537 of JAIOJX010000024.1, forward strand.
TATCTAAAGACCTGTTCCACCAGATTTCCAGGAGCACAGAGTGCCTTTTCTCATCCTGAGTTCCTTGAGGGGATGTTGAAAAATCAGCTGTTCCTAAGGCACAGTGTTCAATCTCTGCGGAGGCAGATGGCAAATGCCCTTGTTGTCCATTCATTGTAGTTGACAATATTTATTTATATTTTACCATTGGTCCCTCAAGTATAAAGTAGAATGGACACATTCCAGCAATATTGGAAAGAGGACACAACAGTGCTTCCTGACAGCTTTCTTGTTTTATTGCTCAATAGTTGCAGCTCAAGGCTCTAGAGCACAGGCTCCATAGTTGAGGCCTGTAGGCTTAGCTGCTCCATAGCATGTGGGATCTTTCCAGATCAGGGATCAAATGGGTATATCCTGCATTGGCAGATGAACTCTTTATTACTGAGCTACCAGGCAAGTTTTATCATCTTTCCTTAATAAACTTTTATTTCACAAAGCTCTGAGTGACCAAAACCAAGTCTTTTTGATTCCAATGCAAATTCTTCTCCGTTGGAGATCAAGAATCCAACACCGTTCACGGTAACCTGTCTACTATCCCATATCAGGTGAGGTGAGTGCAACTGTTGAGATGAATACTAATCACTATAACACACAGCCTAATTATAACCTTTACTACAGATTTGAGAAGTGGTCAAAGAAATGACCTAAAGAATGTAGCTTAGGTAAAATATTACAGCAATTACTCTATTTATTCTGGGGTGTATGTTGGAAGGAAGGGAAAGGTTTGGGGTCATTTTGGAGCACTTCCCAGAAGTAGAGTTTGTCGATTAAAAAAAGATGAGCAAGTTGAGAGTTGTGGGTTAAGTTTTATTTGGGGAATAATTAGGACTTCAGCCCAGGAGATAGCCCCCCAGATAGCTCTGAGAGACTGCTCCGAAGAGTCAGGTGAAGGAAGCCTATATAAGGATTTTGGTGTGGGGAAGTTTAATGCTATTAAACAAAGGGTTTTTCAAAGGGTTTTGTTTTACAAATTGCTTGTGTCGGTCATGAGGATGTGATATCTTCATGAAGGATTTTAGCGCTTTTCTAGTTGTGAGGAGATGCAAGGATTGAGATAATTAAAGCTGTTACTAAAAGTCATTTACCTATCTAAAGACCTGTTCCACCAGATTTCCAGGAGCACAGAGTGCCTTTTCTCATCCTGAGTTCCTTGAGGGGATGTTGAAAAATCAGCTGTTCCTAAGGCACAGTGTTCAATCTCTGCGGAGGCAGATGGCAAATGCCCTTGTTGTCCATTCATTGTAGTTGACAATATTTATTTATATTTTACCATTGGTCCCTCAAGTAGAAAGTAGAATGGACACATTCCCAGCAATATTGGAAAGAGGACACAACAGTGCTTCCTGACAGCTTTCTTGTTTTATTGTGTCCCATCTTGTTTTCTTATTTTTCTTAACATTAAACATATGTTCATTCTCTCACTGGTCTGGAGAAATCAAATGGACAGTTTAACCAGAGCAACATCTTAGAGATGAAACCTTGCACTCCACAGAGATTTCGGCAAATTGGCAAACACTGTGTGCAAATGTCTGATGTTAGTAACAGCATCCTTTTTTTTTTTTTTTCATAATCAGTCATCAATGCCACTGAAAACTGACTACTGAAAATAGAGAGTATTTGGTTGACTTGTCAATGTCTATCCATTCCTTAGACCTAAAGTCACATTTCAGTGCAAAATCATTGAATTACATATTCTGATATATACTGTAGTTATAAAATATGATTCACACAGATTTCTAGGAAAGATTGAAGGCCGTATGAGAATGGGGAGACAGGATGAGACTGTTGGATGGCATCATCAGCTCAAAGAAGCTGACCTTGAGAAAGCTCCAGGAAATAGGGAAGGACCGGGTAGCCTGGTATGTTACAGTCCCTGGGGGTACAAAAAGTCACACACAACTTAGCAACTGAACAACAGAAACAGTTATGCTTATTTTATCTCACCCAATTTGTCCAATGCAGTGGAATCTTCAAAATAACAAAGCTTATCTAAAATTTTATTAAATTCTTCTATAATTCTCATGAGACAAATCACTGAACAAAACTAAGTTTTTTTGTCCATGATGTGTATGTATGTGTATATATATGTGTGTGTGTGTATATATATATATGTGTGTGTAAATATATATATATATATATATATATATATATATATATATATAATATATATGTATGTATATACCCAGAGATAGAGACAGAGAGAGCTATTTTATTTTTATTTTATCTTTTTTAAGAATATTTATTTATTTTGCGGGGGGGGGGGTGCTGGTTGGGAGGGAGGGGGGCAGATGGGCCACTTCTATTAGTCTTTCATTTATCTATTTGCATACATCTTTGTTCTTTGGCCCGTGTGGGCCTCCCATCGCAGTGGCCTCTGTTATCACAGAGCACCTGCTCTGGGCGCATGTGCTCCAGAGCTCTGGCTCAGCAGTTGGACACATCGGTGCAGCTGCTCTGCGGCACGTGGGATCTTCCCAGGCCAGGGATCGAACTGGTGCCCCTTGCACTGCAAAGCGGTGTCCTTACCGACTGGACCACCCGGGAAGCCCCCAGAGAGAGGTATTTTAAATTGATGAATAAAGGTAGTTTATAAATAGAGGTAAAATGAACCATAAAATGTGATAGTGGATTTTTAGAAGTTATCTTATTTTCAGTAAGTACTTAGTGTTGAAAAACAAAACAAAAATATATTTAAAAACTCAACAAAATTATGAATAGGGTTAACATGAAGCCTGAACATGCAATCATTGGAAAGGAAAGATGCATTGATATTTTAAATACTATATCCAACCTGGTCCTCAATTACATGCCCATGTTTTCTCTTCTGTCCTGAAATGTGCACTTAGAGACTAATAACGACTTCAACAATGATTTCTAAGCACTTTAACCTAAATTAATTAAGGTTTATTAAAAAACTTCATTATGAAAATATAGATACACATATAATTTTTTAGAAAATACATTCTCAATTTTTCTGTGCTGTTGCAAGATTTATATTTTATAAATTAATGAGGAGAGATAAAATATTTTTATTCTAGATTTCACAATATGTTTCATCAATTATGAAGATATAATACCACTAATCATTAAAAGAAAAGTCATTTTCGCATGAGTAATACAAAATCTTGATTGGAACACCATAGTTATTGCCTGGAATCTGACAGTGAAAAGACAGACATGGTACCTGTTGTGCTGTAGTTCACTCTCTAGTCCTTGCTTCTGAGTGAAAAAGGCACATTTTCCCCTAGTCCCTCTTTATAACAATGTTAAAAAGGGCAGATCCTTATGATTCCATAGGTCTTCTTCTATTCTTAACATTTGGGGAGAGTTTTTGATAGGTAAACATTTGATGAGCTAACGTAGTTTGTTGTCCATGCTTGAATGTGTCATTATTTTCCAAACTGTTAAAGCGTTTAATTTATCTGTATAAATACACAACAGTCATTCCAATTTTACAGGATCTAGAACCTATCATCAAAAGTGAAGTCAGTCAGAAAGAGAAGGACAAATACAGTATATTAACACATATATATGGAATCTAGTAGGATGGAAAGTATTCTTTTGAAAACTCTATACTCCTCCAGTAAAACAAGATGCTCAACAGCTCCATGTTTTTCTCTCATTCTTTATTTCCCTTAAGTCTACATACTTTCATTCTTCTGGCATCATACCTTGCTTTGTTCAGGCTGTCCTAATAAAATACTTCAGGCTAGACAGCTTAAATAACAGTTATTTATTTTCTCATGTTTCTGAAGGCTGTAGGTATGAAACCAGAGTGGGAAGATGGTGCTTAGAGTTTAGAAACTCTCTGACTTGTAGAAGGCCCCCTTTTTGCTATGTCACATATGGTCTATCTTTGATATATGCATGCAAAGAGTGGGAAAAAGAACTCTGGTCTCTTTCATATGGACACTAATTCTTTTTTCTACCAAGAACTTCATTTATTATTTTTTTATTGTTTGGTCACACCACTCATCTTATGGGACTTTAATCCCTTGACCAGGGACCAAGTCTACACCCCTTGTAATTGCAATTCTTTCCCTGGACGGCCAGAGAAGTCCCCTTAGGCACACTAATTTCAAATGTTTGGAGTCATACCTTTAGAATCTCATTTAGTTATTTATTTAGAGGTCGCATCTTGAAATACAGCCTCACTAAGATTTAGGGCTTCAGTATTTGAATTTTGAGTTGCTGAAACATTCATTCTATAATACCATGGGATTGAGAATAGTAATGAAGACTGGTTCAGATATTGCTTTGAGTAATACAAAATCTTGATTTTGGAACACCATAGTTATTGCCTGGAATCTGACAGTGAAAAGACAGACATGGTACCTGTTGTGCTGTAGTTCACTCTCTAGTCCTTGCTTCTGAGTGAAAAAGGCACATTTTCCCCTAGTCCCTCTTTATAACAATGTTAAAAAGGGCAGATCCTTATGATTCCATAGGTCTTCTTCTATTCTTAACATTTGGGGAGAGTTTTTGATAGGTAAACATTTGATGAGCTAACGTAGTTTGTTGTCCATGCTTGAATGTGTCATTATTTTCCAAACTGTTAAAGCGTTTAATTTATCTGTATAAATACACAACAGTCATTCCAATTTTACAGGATCTAGAACCTATCATCAAAAGTGAAGTCAGTCAGAAAGAGAAGGACAAATACAGTATATTAACACATATATATGGAATCTAGTAGGATGGAAAGTATTCTTTTGAAAACTCTATACTCCTCCAGTAAAACAAGATGCTCAACAGCTCCATGTTTTTCTCTCATTCTTTATTTCCCTTAAGTCTACATACTTTCATTCTTCTGGCATCATACCTTGCTTTGTTCAGGCTGTCCTAATAAAATACTTCAGGCTAGACAGCTTAAATAACAGTTATTTATTTTCTCATGTTTCTGAAGGCTGTAGGTATGAAACCAGAGTGGGAAGATGGTGCTTAGAGTTTAGAAACTCTCTGACTTGTAGAAGGCCCCCTTTTTGCTATGTCACATATGGTCTATCTTTGATATATGCATGCAAAGAGGGGGAAAAAAGAACTCTGGTCTCTTTCATATGGACACTAATTCTTTTTTCTACCAAGAACTTCATTTATTATTTTTTTATTGTTTGGTCACACCACTCATCTTATGGGACTTTAATCCCTTGACCAGGGACCAAGTCTACACCCCTTGTAATTGCAATTCTTTCCCTGGACGGCCAGAGAAGTCCCCTTAGGCACACTAATTTCAAATGTTTGGAGTCATACCTTTAGAATCTCATTTAGTTATTTATTTAGAGGTCGCATCTTGAAATACAGCCTCACTAAGATTTAGGGCTTCAGTATTTGAATTTTGAGTTGCTGAAACATTCATTCTATAATACCAGGGGATTGAGAATAGTAATGAAGACTGGTTCAGATATGGTAGAAATCATCCAGAGCAAGAGAGGCAGACATGAATATATTAAAAAGACTCTTGAAAATGAAGACATTTAAAAAAGATTTGATAACATACTGAGACAGAGAAGCCAGAGATATAACAGAAACTGTGGATGGTTTTATGTTGGTTGGCAAAGCAAAAGAACATTTCACCAAGGAAGGCCTGAGTCAGATGCTGCCATAGGTCACATGCCAAGAGAACTGAGGGGTATCTACTGGATTCAGCACCATGGCCAATGGAGGCCATCAAGTGATTTGATTGAGCAGTGATTCTAGAAAAGAGGTAAGAGTGCATTAAGGAGGAACATTTTGAAGAAAATAAAATTGACTTTCACTGTGCAAAGTTGTTATTTATTATGTGATGTTAAGTTCATTACAACTATGATAATTCACCCAATGATAATCATGTTTAATAGATTTAAATTGGATTAATTCTCCTTCATAAATAGCATTTGTCCAGTAAAGGTGCTTTCCTTGAATGATAAGAAAATCCTGAAAACTGAATGGTAGCTAGCACAATCAGTTCACAGTGGATAACAAAATGGATTCTTGTTTCTCTGAAGAAAAATGACAACAGGTTCACTAGAACTAATTTTAGAGTCTAAAGGTCAGTAAAAACACTGCTGCAAACAAGCAAATGAGAAGGAAACACATAGACTGAGGGAAAACATTTGTGAAAGACACACCTAATAAAAGACTGTTATTGGAACTATACAAAAAACCCTTAAAAATTAACAGACAACCCAGCTAAAAAACAGCCAAAGAGTTGTATAGACATCTTACCAATAAAAGTTATATGAATGATAAATGAGAGTATCAAAGATGCTTCCATTATATGTCATCAGGGAAATGCAGATTGAAGCAATGAGATACCACTGCACACTTACTAGAAAGACTCAAATTCAGAACAGGGGAAACATCAAATTTTGGCAAAAAGGGGCAGCAACAGGATCTCTCATTTATTGCTGGTGGGAATGCAAAAAACTCCAGCCACTTTGGAAGACAATTTGTTGGTTTCTTACAAATGTAAACATACTCTTACGATATGATCCAGCAACCATGCTTCTTGGTATTTATTCAAAGAATCTGTAAATTTATGTCCATACAAAAATCTGCACATGGATGTTTATAACAGTTCTACTTATAATTATCAAAATTTGGAAATAGTCAAAATGTACTTCACTAGGTGAATGGTTAAACTGTACAGCATCTAGAAATTGGAGTATCATTTATCACTAAACACAATGACCTATCAAGCCATAAAATAACTTAGAGAAAGTGTGTATGCATGTAAATAAGTGAAAGAAGCTAATATGAAAAGGCTATATTCTGTATGATTCCACTACATAACACTGGAAAAGGAAAAACTATGCAGGCAGTAAAAAGATTAGTGGTTTCCATTTGGGTAGCACAGAAGAGGGGATGAATACATGAGCATATGAAGATGAAAATGAAGACTACGACATCTAGTACCATCACTTCATGGCAAATAGAAGGGGAAAAATTAAAACAGTGATAGATTATCTTTTCTTGGGTTTCAAAATCACTGTAGACAGTGACTGCAGCCATAAAATTATAAGACACTTACTTCTTGGAAGAATAGCTATGACAAACCTAGACAGTGTTATTAAAAAGTAGAAACATCACTTTTCTAACAAAATCTATAGTGTCAAAGCTATGGATTTTCCAGTAGCCATGTACAGATGTGAGAGTTGGACCATAAATAAAGCTGAGAGCCAAAGAACTGATGCCTTTGAACTGGAGTGTTGAAGAAGACTCTTGAACTGCAAGGAGATAAAAGCAGTCAATCTTAAAGGAAATCAACTCTGAATATGTATTGGAAGGACCGATACTTGATGAGGTCACAAAGAGTCAGACACAACTGATCCACAACCACAAAATGAGGATGGTTAGGGAAGGAAAGCTGCTCTCTATGAAACAATCATGGATGTCTATCATTATACATTTATCTAAACCCACAGAATGTACAACACCAAGAGGGTACCATAATTGCGGGGACCTTCCGCAGAAAGGGTAGGCAGGGGGATTGCCCCTGCCGAACCGGGAGATCTCGGAGAGAGATGGGCATTGCTGCTGTGCCCCCTCCAGCCCGTTGGTGCATGCCAGGGACAATCAGACACGGCAGGGGTTCTGTCAGAGCAGTTCCGGTTTATTAGAGTAAACTAACAGTTTTTATAGGCAAATGAAGGGGGATTTGCAAGGGGTTTCCTATAGTTACACCAATCAAGCTAAAGGTCGAGCAGCTATGTATCTACAATGCAATAGGAACTCATGGTGAGCCTGCATTGCCCAGAGCGTGGAAACCAGGGGGATCAATCAGAAGTTTTGACAATGGACTTTAGATCATGTCCTGTCTCTTCCTGAAGGCATCCTTTTAGCACCAAACTGCAAACATGTGCTTAAGCTTCCCTATGCTTGCAAAGGCCCTCTTTTCTTCAGGGCCCCACACATAATGTCAGTTATAAACTCTGAGTGACTCCAGTGTGTCAACATAGATTCATCTATAATAACAAGTATATCACTCTGGTGGAAGATGTTTGTCTATATCTTCTCAATTTTCTTGTGAACCTAAAGCTGTTCTAAAAACCAGAGTCCATCTAAAAAAAAAAAAAAAAGAAAACAAAAATTGCTGTTAGTCACCAACTCTCCATGAAAGTATAAATCAATTCATTTCACCAAAATAACTTGAAACAATTCTGAATAAACAAAGTCTATGCATGTTACAGTATCACTGAAATGAAAGAACCAGGTGGAATCATTACAGGGAAACCCAAATTTCATCATGATCATGATTTGTAGATAGCTGTCAGGGAATACAATGATGAGTACCCTAAGAAGTGACATTGTACACAAAGAAAATATGGTGCCAGTGATTCTGAATACCAATCACTAACTTGTCCATTAATTCAATGAACTCCACACCATATCTTCAAAATCACTAGAGAACCATACCATTAACTAGTTTTGACTATCAAACATTCATTTAGAGTGTACTTTTGCTGTTTAGACTTTTTTATTTTTTTTTTAAGTAGAGAAAAGTAGAGCCATTTTATTATTGTATGGGGCAATGATTTAAAATTTTGATTTGTGAAATCTTTAGGAGCTATATATATATATTTATTTATTTATTTTGAAGTTTTTACAGAGATTTGTTGTTTACAGACATGCATGTTCCCAGAAAAGTCATATGCATATCCGCCAATCCCACCCCTCCAGACCATCACACAGATCCCCTGGAGGATCTTCTTTTCTCACAGCTCAATGACAATAGCTATGTTTTCCACATATGATGGTACAGGTTTTCATGCTATTCTCCCTATGTTTCCCACCCACTGAATTTCCCACAATGTGCATATGTCTGTTCTCCATGTCTGTTTTTCATGGGTTCGCTGCTTGTGTTATCACCATCCTACAAGATTCCATACATTTGTGTTACTATACTGTACTTGTCTTTCTCTTTTTGACATATTTCATTTTCTATGATAGGTTCTAGATCCAGACACCTCATTAGGACTGATTCTTCGGCATTTCGTTTAGAGCTGACAAGTATTCCATTGTCTATATGTACCAGAGCTTCTCTATTCATTCATTCATTGATGCACATCTAGGTTGCCTCCATGTGCTAGCTATTGTATAGAGAGCTGCAACGACCATTGGGGTACAGGGGCTTCTTTCAGTTTTGATTTCATCAGGGTATAAGCCTAAGAGTGGGATTGCTGCATCGTATGGTGCTTCTATTTTTAGTTTTTTAAGGAATCTCCATACTGTCTTCCATCACAGCTGTATCAATTTCCATTCCCACCAGCAATGCAAGAGTGTTCCCTTTTCTCCGCACCCTCTCCAGCATTTCTTGTCCGTCGATTTGTTGATGATGGCCATTCTGACGGGTGTGAGGTGATATCTCAGTGTAGCTTTGATTCACATTTCTCTAATTATAAGCGAGGTTGAACATTGTTTCATGTGTTTTTCGGCCATCTGTATGTCCTCTTTGGAGAGGTGTCTGTTTAGTCCCTTTTCCCATTTTTTGATTGGGTTGTTCTTTTTTCCGGTGCTGAGTTGTCTTGAGTTGCTTGTAGATTATGGAGGTTAATTCTTCATCTTTTTTTCATTTACTGAGGGGTTTTTAAGTAGAGAAAAGTAGAGCCATTTTATTATTGTATGGGGCAATGATTTAAAATTTTGATTTGTGAAATCTTTAGGAGCTATATATATATATTTATTTATTTATTTTGAAGTTTTTACAGAGATTTGTTGTTTACAGACATGCATGTTCCCAGAAAAGTCATATGCATATCCGCCAATCCCACCCCTCCAGACCATCACACAGATCCCCTGGAGGATCTTCTTTTCTCACAGCTCAATGACAATAGCTATGTTTTCCACATATGATGGTACAGGTTTTCATGCTATTCTCCCTATGTTTCCCACCCACTGAATTTCCCACAATGTGCATATGTCTGTTCTCCATGTCTGTTTTTCATGGGTTCGCTGCTTGTGTTATCACCATCCTACAAGATTCCATACATTTGTGTTACTATACTGTACTTGTCTTTCTCTTTTTGACATATTTCATTTTCTATGATAGGTTCTAGATCCAGACACCTCATTAGGACTGATTCTTCGGCATTTCGTTTAGAGCTGACAAGTATTCCATTGTCTATATGTACCAGAGCTTCTCTATTCATTCATTCATTGATGCACATCTAGGTTGCCTCCATGTGCTAGCTATTGTATAGAGAGCTGCAACGACCATTGGGGTACAGGGGCTTCTTTCAGTTTTGATTTCATCAGGGTATAAGCCTAAGAGTGGGATTGCTGCATCGTATGGTGCTTCTATTTTTAGTTTTTTAAGGAATCTCCATACTGTCTTCCATCACAGCTGTATCAATTTCCATTCCCACCAGCAATGCAAGAGTGTTCCCTTTTCTCCGCACCCTCTCCAGCATTTCTTGTCCGTCGATTTGTTGATGATGGCCATTCTGACGGGTGTGAGGTGATATCTCAGTGTAGCTTTGATTCACATTTCTCTAATTATAAGCGAGGTTGAACATTGTTTCATGTGTTTTTCGGCCATCTGTATGTCCTCTTTGGAGAGGTGTCTGTTTAGTCCCTTTTCCCATTTTTTGATTGGGTTGTTCATTTTTCCGGTGCTGAGTTGTCTTGAGTTGCTTGTAGATTATGGAGGTTAATTCTTCATCTGTTGTTTCATTTACTATGATTTTCTCCCATGCTGTGGGCTGTCTGTTCAGCTTTTTTGTAATTTCTTTTCTTGTACAGAAGCTTCTAAATTTCATTAGACCCCACATGTTAACTTTTGCTTTTAGTTTCAGTATTCTAGTAGGTGGGCCATGGAAGATCTTGCTTTGGTTTATGTCTTTGAGCGTTTTGCCTATATTCTTCTCTAAGTGTTTTTTGATTTCTGGTCTTACATTTAGGTCTTTAATCCACTGTGAGTTTATCTTTGTGTATGCTGTCAGGGAATGTTCCAACTTCAGTTTTTTGCATATAGCTGTCCAGTTTTCCCAGCCCCATTTGTTAAAGAGGCTGTCTTTGCTCCATTTTAGATTTTCGCCTCCTTTGTCAAAAATAAGGTATCCATAGGTGAGTGGGCCTATCTCTGGGTCCGCTATCATGTTCCATTGGTCGATATTTCTGTTTTTGTGCCAGTATCATACTGTCTTGATGACTTTTGCTTTGTAGTATAGGCTGAAGTTAGCAAGGCTGATCCCTCCTGTTCCATTCTTCTTTCTCAGGATTGCTTTGGCTATTTGGGGTCTATTGTATTTCCATACGAACTGTGTTATTCTTTGGTTTGATAGGGATCACATTTAATCTGTAGATGATATTTGATAGTATGGTCGTTTTTCACAATGTTGAGTCTTCTGGTCCAGGAACATGGAATATCTCTCTATCTGTTTAAGTCTTCTTTAATTTCTTTCATGTGTGTCTTGTAATTTTCTGTGTACTGTTCTTTTGTTTCTTCGGGTATTTTTATTCCTAGATATTTTATTCTCTTTGTTGCGGTAGTGAAGGGGATTGCCTCTTAGATTTTATTTTCTGAGTTTTCATTGTTCGTATATAGAAATGCCAATGATTTCTGTGTATTGATTTCGTATCCCACGACTCTGCTGAATTCGTTGATTAGCTCTAGTCGTTTTCTGATAGCGTCTTCGGGTTTTCTATGTTTAATATGATGAGCCTGCAAAAGAGAGCTTTACTTCTTCTTTTCCAATCTGATTCCTTCTATTTCTTTTCTTCTCTTATTCCTGTTGCTAGAACTTCCAGGACTGTGCTGAATAGTAGTGGTGAGTTGCTTGTAGATTATGGAGGTTAATTCTTCATCTGTTGTTTCATTTACTATGATTTTCTCCCATGCTGTGGGCTGTCTGTTCAGCTTTTTTGTAATTTCTTTTCTTGTACAGAAGCTTCTAAATTTCATTAGACCCCACATGTTAACTTTTGCTTTTAGTTTCAGTATTCTAGTAGGTGGGCCATGGAAGATCTTGCTTTGGTTTATGTCTTTGAGCGTTTTGCCTATATTCTTCTCTAAGTGTTTTTTGATTTCTGGTCTTACATTTAGGTCTTTAATCCACTGTGAGTTTATCTTTGTGTATGCTGTCAGGGAATGTTCCAACTTCAGTTTTTTGCATATAGCTGTCCAGTTTTCCCAGCCCCATTTGTTAAAGAGGCTGTCTTTGCTCCATTTTAGATTTTCGCCTCCTTTGTCAAAAATAAGGTATCCATAGGTGAGTGGGCCTATCTCTGGGTCCGCTATCATGTTCCATTGGTCGATATTTCTGTTTTTGTGCCAGTATCATACTGTCTTGATGACTTTTGCTTTGTAGTATAGGCTGAAGTTAGCAAGGCTGATCCCTCCTGTTCCATTCTTCTTTCTCAGGATTGCTTTGGCTATTTGGGGTCTATTGTATTTCCATACGAACTGTGTTATTCTTTGGTTTGATAGGGATCACATTTAATCTGTAGATGATATTTGATAGTATGGTCGTTTTTCACAATGTTGAGTCTTCTGGTCCAGGAACATGGAATATCTCTCTATCTGTTTAAGTCTTCTTTAATTTCTTTCATGTGTGTCTTGTAATTTTCTGTGTACTGTTCTTTTGTTTCTTTGGGTATTTTTATTCCTAGATATTTTATTCTCTTTGTTGCGGTAGTGAAGGGGATTGCCTCTTAGATTTTATTTTCTGAGTTTTCATTGTTCGTATATAGAAATGCCAATGATTTCTGTGTATTGATTTCGTATCCCACGACTCTGCTGAATTCGTTGATTAGCTCTAGTCGTTTTCTGATAGCGTCTTCGGGGTTGTCTATGTTTAATATGATGAGCCTGCAAAAAGAGAGAGCTTTACTTCTTCTTTTCCAATCTGATTCCTTCTATTTCTTTTTCTTCTCTTATTCCTGTTGCTAGAACTTCCAGGACTGTGCTGAATAGTAGTGGTGAAAGTGGACACCCCTGTCTTGTTCCTGATCTTAGAGGGAACGCTTTCAGTTTTTTACCATTGAGGATAATGTTAGCGTGGGCTTCTCATATATGGCTTTTGCTATGTTGAGGTAGACTCCTTCTATGCCCATTTTTTGAAGAGCTTTTATCATAAATGAGTGTTGGATTTTGTCGAAGGTTTTTTCTATGTCTGTTGGGATTATCATGTGATTTTTGTCTCTCAATTTGTTGGTGTTTGATGGTGTATCACATTGACTGATTTGTGGATATTGAAGAATTCTTGCATGCCCCGGATGAACCCAATTCGGTCATAATGTATGAGCTTTTTGATGTGATGTGGAACTCCGTTTGTTAAGATTTTGTAGAGCATTTTGGTATTCAAATTCATCAGTGAAATTGGCCTATAGTTTTCTTTGTTTCCGTTATCTTTGCCTGCTTTTGCTTTCAGGATGGTGGTGACCTTGTAGAATGTGTTCGGAAGGTTTCCTTCCTGTGAAATTTTTTGAAAGCATTTAATAAGGACAGGTAATAGTTCTTCCTGAGATCTTTGGTATAATTGACCTGTGAAGCCATCTGGCCCTGGGCTTTTATTTTTGGGTAGATTTTTAATAACAAATTCGATTTCTGAGCTTGTGATTGGGTTGTTAAAAGTTTCTATTTCTTCCTGTTTGAGTCTTGGTAGATTAATCTTCTCTAAAAAATTGTCCATTTCTTCCAGGTTGTCCAGTTTGTTGCCATAGAGTTGTTCATAATAGTCTCTTAGAATCCTTTGGATTTCTGCAGTATCTGTTGTAATCTCTCCTTTTTCATTTTTCATTTCATTGATCTGGTTCTTCTCTCTTTTTTTCTTGATGAGTGTCGCTAGTGGCTTGTCAAGTTTGTTTATCTGTTTGAAAAACCAACTTCTCACTTTATTTATCTTTACTATTGTTTCTTTTGTTTCTTTTTTCATTTATTTCTGGTCTGATTTTTATGATTTCTTTTCTTTTGCTGGCATTGTGGTGCTTTTGTCCTTCTTTCTGCAGTTGTTTTAAGCATAGAGTTAGATAGTCTATTTGATATTTTTCTTGTTTCTTGGGTTATGATTGTATTGGTAAAATCTTCCCTCTTAGAACTGCTTTTGCAGTATCCCATAGGTTATGCACTGTCTTGTGCTCATTGTTGTTTTCTTTTAGGAATTTTTTTTATTTCTCCTTTGATTTACTCAGTAATCAGTTTGATTTTTAGGTATGCATTGTTTCATCTCCATGTACCTGTATTTTAGTGGTGTTTTTCCTGCAGTTGATCTCTAGTATCATTGCATTGTGGTCAGAGCAGATGGTTGATACAATTTCAGTTTTCCTGAATTTAATGAGGTTTGATTTGTGGCCCAAGATATGACCTATCCTGGGGATGTTCCATTAGCACTTGAGAAAAAAGTGTATTCTTCTGCTTTTGGATGGAAGATCCTAAAGATATCAATGAAGTCCATCTTTTCTAGTGTGGCATTTAAGGCTTGTGTTTCCTTATTAATTTTCTGTCTTGATAATCTGTCCTTTGGTGTGAGAGGAGTGTTAAAGTCTCCTATTATTATTCTGTTATTGTTGATTTTCTATGTTATATCTGAAAGTGTTTGTCTTATGTATCGAGTCGTACCTGTGCTGGGTGAATAGATATTCATGACTGTTATGTCTTCCTCTTGGGTAGATCTCTTGATCATTATGTAGTGACCTGCATTGTCTCTTAGAAACTTCTTTATTTTAAACACTATTTTGCCTAATAGGAGGATTTCTACTGCAACTTTCTTTTGATTTCCATTTCTATGGACTATCTTTTTCCTTCCTCTCACATTCAGTCTATGAGTGCCTCTAGGTCTGAAGTGGGTCTCTTGTAAACAGCATATATATGAGTCTTGCTTCTGGATCCATTCAGCCAGCCTGTGTCATTTGGTAGGAACATTTAGTAGTTTACATTCAAAGTAATTATTGATACGGATGTTCCTATTGTCATCTTCTTAGATATTTGGGGTTTGATTTGTAGGACTTCTCCTACTCTTGTATTTATTGGCTATATCAGGTTCTTTAACACTTGTAGGGCTGGTTTTGTGGTACAGAATTCTTTTAGCTTTTGCTTGTCTGTGAAGCTTTTGACTTCGCCATCATTTATGAATGAGATTCTTGCTGAGCAATGAATTCTTGGTTGTAGGTTATTCCCTTTTAGCCATTTAAATGTGTCCTGCCATTCTCTTCTGGCCTGCAGGGTTTCTGTTGAAAGATCCACAGTTAAACGTATGGGGTTTCCTTTATATGTTATTTGTTGTTTGTTCCTAGCTCCTTTTAGTATTTTGTCTTTATATTTAGTCTGTGTTAGTTTGATTAGAATGTGCCTTGGTGTATTTCTTCTGGGGCTTATCCTGTATGGAACTCTTTGCACTTCTTGGACTTGGTTGACTATTTACTTTCCCATGCTGAGGAAGTTTTCAACTATAACCTCTTCAAGAATTTTTTCATAGAGTTTCTTTCCCTCTTCTTCTTCTTGCACCCTTACAATTCTAATGTTTGGTTGTTTGATAGTCCCATATGTCTTTGAGGCTATCTTCAGTTCTTTTGATTGTTTATGCTTTGTTCTGTTCTTCAGTAGTTATTTCCACCAATTTGTCTCCCAGCCTACTTATCTGTTCTTCTGCCTCTGACACTATATTATTGAGACCTTCTATATTATTTTTGAGTTAAGCAATTGAGATATTTGTCTTTGTTTGCTTATTTTTCATGTCTTGCATGTCTCTTCTCAGGGCACTAATTTCCTCTAATGTTCTGTTTTTGGTGTTTTGAATCCTCACTAGTATCTCTCATCTGAATTCTCTTTCTGATAATCTGTCTGTCTTCTCTTCTGTCATTTGAACCTGTGTTTCTCTAGTTTATTCCTTCATTTGTGCAGTGTTTCTCTGTCTTTTCATTATTATGTTAATTTTTGTTTCTTTCTGTGTGCCTGTGTGTGTGAAGTTCTTTTCCCCAGCATGCTTTGTGGTTGAATTCTCCATTCCTTTGAGTTTCTGTCCTTATAGAAGGGTTCAGTGGTTTGTGTCTTGGGTGGCGTTAAGTCTTGTTTGCAGGTGAATAATCTCTAGTGGTGTATGTTCTTTGATAGTGTGGGGTCTTGGAATCAGGGCTTCCACTCCACGGATCCTTGGTTTGATCTCTGGCCAAGTCGTGTAGGCTCTATGTCTGATTTTCTATGGCGTTCAGTGATATTAGTTCAAATATAAGCATATGAGGAGAAAGAGGTGCATCCCTGACGGATGACAGTCATAAAAGCCTGCAAATATTTTCTAACATATAGTGGGAAAATATGCATACATACATATCAGTAACCACAAGTGAACAGTCTTACAAGGATAAAGCATAGGAAATTTTTCTTGCAACAGTGCAATCAAAGATGACACCTAGCCATTAAACTCTAAATTAATTAAAATACTGCCTATGAAAATAGATCCAAGGCAAAGTATCTGCTGGGAATATTACAATGAAAGCAATTTTTAACTGAGACATGTGTTTGGGATGAAGAGGAGGGGATTGTATCAGTAATGAGAAGAAACAGATTCATCTTGTAAGGATTTTGTATGGTTGGTTAGGTAACAAAATTAGTGTGTTGTAGAGTTTGGTACAGCTGGAAGAGCATAGTAGAGACAGGATGATAGGAAATAGTTACATAGAATCTATTAGTAGATAGGAAAATGTTTTACATTTAGGGCATAGAAGCAGGAAGCAATGGCAAAAAATAAAGAAAATTAAAAGTTAAAAAAAAATTAAAATTAAAAATTAAAAAAGAGAAAAAAATTAACAAGAAGAGACAAAAAATAAAACAAACCAAACAAGTGAACAAACAAACCAAACCAAAAAGGGTAAATACTGTCCCTGGTTTTTATTTTCTCATCTACATGTGGACCTCCCATCAGTTTGCTCTTGATGGTGTTGTTGCAGGTTTCCCTAGTCTTTCCCTTGCAGAGGCAGTTGCTATGGTTTCTGTTTTTGTTTTCAGCAAAACAAAGGCTCTGCAGGAGCTCAGGTGTTAGCCAGGATGGCAGGCTGTTCCCAGTCCAACGGGCGGGGGCCGCGTGCACGGTCCCTTGCTGGAGGGGACACCCCGGTTCCACTGAGAGCCAGCTGATAACCTCCAATCCCTGCTCTTCTCTCAGTTTCCTTTGCCACCACTCTACTCTCTGTGGTACAGTGGCTTCCGTGCTGCAGCTCTGGGGTTCCATGGACTTTTTAGGTTGCTGGAGCACATGCACTGCCTGATAGGGGATTTGTGGGGCTCTGAGTTGAAAGAGGACAGTTGCAAGCATAAGGAAGCGTAAGCACATTGTTTCAGTTTGGAGCTAAGATGGCGCCTATAGAAAGGACGTGGGAGTGAAAGGAAGCTTAAACACATTGTTTCAGTTTGGAGCTAAGATGGTGCCTACAGGAAGAGATGAGGGCGTGATCTAAATTGTTAAGTGATGGTCAAAATTTCTGATTGGTTCCCCTGGTTTCCGCGCTCATGGATGATTACTTGACCTTCAGCTTGATTGGTGTAATCTATAGGAAGTCCCGTGCAAAACCCCCTTCACTTGCCTATAAAAACTGTGAGTCTGCACTAATAAAACAGAACTGCTTTGACGGAACCCCTGCCGTGTCTGATTGTCCCCTGCATTCGCCAGGGGGCTGGGGGGCAGACAGCAGACTCGCCTCTTTCTGAGATCTCCCTGTTCAGCCGGGGGGAATCCCTCTGCCTTCCTTTCTGCAGATGGCCCCCACAGGGATTAAACCCCAAACACAGGCACACGGTTCCCCTTCAAGGTCGAGCCAGGTTTGGGGCTAAAACCTGCGGGGGATTACTCCTTTCCATTCTGAAGTTCTGAATGCCCCTGCTACCTGTGTCTCAGATCACCTGGAGCTTGGCGACCCGGTGGCATTTTTGCGCTGAGCGCTGCCTTCTGTCCTCCCAATGCACTTCCCAGGTTCTCTCCTGACACACTTCCTGGTGCTTTCTCTGACTGGTTCGGTGTCGGGGTTGGGGTACAGGGCTCTCAGAACTGGAGCTCTGGGAAAGTTCTGGCTGTTTGCTCTCTGACCCTCGTAGACTTAAGTAGTTCTTTTGTCGTCTAGCCATTGATTTGTTGGTGATGTTCCATGTCTTGATTAGTTCTGGTGATTCGATTGGGGAGCTGGTGAAATCCTCCCCTCATTCCTCTGCCATCTTGGCCCCCACCACCTAACAAAAATATTAACCATTTCAACAGACATTTTTATAGCTACATACCCTGTATTCTGTTTATTAAAACTGAATCTCCTACTGTCAATGAGTATGTAAATAAGTGCACTGTCAATGAGTATGTAAATAAGTGCATGAAAAGTTTCATCCCATCAAAGTTGTGGATTTAAGCATTTTTAAATGTCAACAGACGAATATTTTGCTAAATAGGTGGCACTAGTGTTAAAGAACGCATCTGCCAAGGTTGTAGACATAACAGATGCAGGTTGTATCTCAGGATCAGCAGTATCCCCTGGAAGAGGGCAGGGCAATCCACTGCTATATTCTTGCCTGGAGAATCCCATGGGCAGAGAAAGCTGGCTGACTATGGTCCATAGGGTTGTAGGGAGTTGGATAGGACTGAAGTAACTTAGCATGCACGCATACATACTTTAAACCAATATACTTTAAGTTCACCATTTTGAGAAAGGATATGCATGATGTTTTCTGCTTTTTTTGTGTTTCCTTAATAAAAGGATCCTTTTTTAGTCAGGAAAAAGGAATCAAGGGCTTAAAGTTACAGGTATTTATGATTTCCTTTAATAGTGTGTATGAATGAAGTTAATTTTAAAAACCCTTTTCTTTCCCAGAAACCCAAAGTTAGAAAGTAAACTTATTTCTCAACAAAAACTCATAACAATGGCACAAAACAAAATGAGAGAAATGAAATTGCTCTCACAGAGGAACTACTTAATATAAAGTAGGTTTCAGGAACTCCAAGTATTGTATGAAGCACAGACAAAAGAGCATCCTTGTCTTGGCTGGACCTGGCTTGCGGTGCCTTCTGTCCTCCCAATGCACTTCCCAGGTTCTCTCCTGACACACTTCCTGGTGCTTTCTCTGACTGGTTCGGTGTCGGGGTTGGGGTACAGGGCTCTCAGAACTGGAGCTCTGGGAAAGTTCTGGCTGTTTGCTCTCTGACCCTCGTAGACTTAAGTAGTTCTTTTGTCGTCTAGCCATTGATTTGTTGGTGATGTTCCATGTCTTGATTAGTTCTGGTGATTCGATTGGGGAGCTGGTGAAATCCTCCCCTCATTCCTCTGCCATCTTGGCCCCCACCACCTAACAAAAATATTAACCATTTCAACAGACATTTTTATAGCTACATACCCTGTATTCTGTTTATTAAAACTGAATCTCCTACTGTCAATGAGTATGTAAATAAGTGCACTGTCAATGAGTATGTAAATAAGTGCATGAAAAGTTTCATCCCATCAAAGTTGTGGATTTAAGCATTTTTAAATGTCAACAGACGAATATTTTGCTAAATAGGTGGCACTAGTGTTAAAGAACGCATCTGCCAAGGTTGTAGACATAACAGATGCAGGTTGTATCTCAGGATCAGCAGTACCCCCTGGAAGAGGGCAGGGCAACCCACTCCCATATTCTTGCCTGAGAAATCCCATGGGCAGAGAAAGCTGGCTGACTATGGTCCATAGGGTTGTAGGGAGTTGGATAGGACTGAAGTAACTTAGCATGCACGCATACATACTTTAAACCAATATACTTTAAGTTCACCATTTTGAGAAAGGATATGCATGATGTTTTCTGCTTTTTTTGTGTTTCCTTAATAAAAGGATCCTTTTTTAGTCAGGAAAAAGGAATCAAGGGCTTAAAGTTACAGGTATTTATGATTTCCTTTAATAGTGTGTATGAATGAAGTTAATTTTAAAAACCCTTTTCTTTCCCAGAAACCCAAAGTTAGAAAGTAAACTTATTTCTCAACAAAAACTCATAACAATGGCACAAAACAAAATGAGAGAAATGAAATTGCTCTCACAGAGGAACTACTTAATATAAAGTAGGTTTCAGGAACTCCAAGTATTGTATGAAGCACAGACAACTTGGAAGAACTAATTAGGATTTGTTATTTAAACAGCACTGACTAAAATAGCTTTGAACAAATGCTTTTTTGGAAAACTTTCCCTCTTAAGTGAATGGCTTATGGATAAGCTAATTCGTCCATGTCAAAAATTTTTGAGTCCTACGGAATTAAGTGAAATATTTAAATGTTCGAGTTATAAAGCAAAATGTATCTTTCCATATTATTGCTGAAATATAATATTTGCATTTAGTTCCTAGTAAAAAAATGGATGTCAGAGTGAAACTTTGATTTAAACTTGGAGAAACTATTTTATAACTCACCCTATGGCTTTTTCAATTTAATCAGATACATATTTCAAAAGAAAATTAGGTGGAAAGTAATAATTATAAAAATGTAACATTCTGGGCTTCCCTGGTGGTCCAGTGGGTAGGGACACAGCTAGGCAGTGCAAGGGTGCCAGGTCGATCCCTGGCCTGGGAAGATCCCATGTGCCATGGAGCGGCTAGACCGATGAGTCCAATTACCAAGCCGGAGCTCTGGAGCACATCCGCCCAGAGCCGGTGCTCTGTGACAATAGAGGCCACTACGATGGGATGCCCACATGGGCCAAAGAACAAAAGACGGATGAAAATAGACAAATTTAAAACCAATAGAAGCGACCAGCCCACCTCCTCCCTCCCCAACTTGCCCCCCATACCCCCACAAAAAAATATATAATTCTACAGAATATGAAGAGTGTACAGTTTAGTTAGATTTGATTATTAGATTCTATTTAAAGTTATATCGGGAGACAATGAAGGACAGGGGAGCCTCACACTGCTGCAATCTGTAGAGTCCCAAAGAGTTGATTAAGGTTTAGCAACTGAATAACAGCAACAAAACTCTTACCACTAGTGGAACACTAAAGTAAAATATTTCCCCAATGCCAAATAATTCGTGCCCTTTATCTGTCTTTGTGCTGTATTTGAATTGTAACTTATATTTAGTAAAATGTATTCATTTCCACTGTATAGTTTAACACACTTTTACAACTGTTCATGCCTGTGTATCTTCAACATGGTTTGGATAGTGAATCTTGGCATTTTCTCTTATGCCCCAGTGCATTCAAAACCCTCCCAACAAGTTATTTATTCGTGGTTACTGATATGCTTTCTCTCACTAGATTGATGATTCTAGAATTTCATGTAAACAGAATCACATGGAAAGAAATGGATCATCGATCCTGATTCTGGTGTTTTAAATAGTTTTCCAAATTCACCAAAGTGTTGTTCAATATAGCTAATTTGCTACTCTTTAATTGATATTGAGCAGCATTTCATTGTAGGGCAAATGAAAATGTACATATCCATTCCTGAGTTAACTGACATTTTAGTGTGTCCTTTACAAAGCTATTATACACGGAAGGAACACTTCTAAACATATTTATGGGGCCACCATCATCCTGAAAGCAAAAGCAGGCAAAGATAACGGAAACAAAGAAAACTATAGGCCAATTTCACTGATGAATTTGGATACCAAAATGCTCTACAAAATCTTAACAAACGGAGTTCCACATCACATCAAAAAGCTCATACATTATGACCGAATTGGGTTCATCCGGGGCATGCAAGCCAATTACCAAGCCGGACCCGAGCACATCCGCCCAGAGCCGGTGCTCTGTGACAATAGAGGCCACTACGATGGGATGCCCACATGGGCCAAAGAACAAAAGACGGATGAAAATAGACAAATTTAAAACCAATAGAAGCGACCAGCCCACCTCCTCCCTCCCCAACTTGCCCCCCATACCCCCACAAAAAAATATATAATTCTACAGAATATGAAGAGTGTACAGTTTAGTTAGATTTGATTATTAGATTCTATTTAAAGTTATATCGGGAGACAATGAAGGACAGGGGAGCCTCACACTGCTGCAATCTGTAGAGTCCCAAAGAGTTGATTAAGGTTTAGCAACTGAATAACAGCAACAAAACTCTTACCACTAGTGGAACACTAAAGTAAAATATTTCCCCAATGCCAAATAATTCGTGCCCTTTATCTGTCTTTGTGCTGTATTTGAATTGTAACTTATATTTAGTAAAATGTATTCATTTCCACTGTATAGTTTAACACACTTTTACAACTGTTCATGCCTGTGTATCTTCAACATGGTTTGGATAGTGAATCTTGGCATTTTCTCTTATGCCCCAGTGCATTCAAAACCCTCCCAACAAGTTATTTATTCGTGGTTACTGATATGCTTTCTCTCACTAGATTGATGATTCTAGAATTTCATGTAAACAGAATCACATGGAAAGAAATGGATCATCGATCCTGATTCTGGTGTTTTAAATAGTTTTCCAAATTCACCAAAGTGTTGTTCAATATAGCTAATTTGCTACTCTTTAATTGATATTGAGCAGCATTTCATTGTAGGGCAAATGAAAATGTACATATCCATTCCTGAGTTAACTGACATTTTAGTGTGTCCTTTACAAAGCTATTATACACGGAAGGAACACTTCTAAACATATTTATGGGGCCACCATCATCCTGAAAGCAAAAGCAGGCAAAGATAACGGAAACAAAGAAAACTATAGGCCAATTTCACTGATGAATTTGGATACCAAAATGCTCTACAAAATCTTAACAAACGGAGTTCCACATCACATCAAAAAGCTCATACATTATGACCGAATTGGGTTCATCCGGGGCATGCAAGAATTCTTCAATATCCACAAATCAGTCAATGTGATACACCATCAAACACCAACAAATTGAGAGACAAAAATCACATGATAATCCCAACAGACATAGAAAAAACCTTCGACAAAATCCAACACTCATTTATGATAAAAGCTCTTCAAAAAATGGGCATAGAAGGAGTCTACCTCAACATAGCAAAAGCCATATATGAGAAGCCCACGGCGAACATTATCCTCAATGGTGAAAAACTGAAAGCGTTCCCTCTAAGATCAGGAACAAGACAGGGGTGTCCACTTTCACCACTACTATTCAGCACAGTCCTGGAAGTTCTAGCAACAGGAATAAGAGAAGAAAAAGAAATAGAAGGAATCAGATTGGAAAAGAAGAAGTAAAGCTCTCTCTTTTTGCAGGCTCATCATATTAAACATAGAAAACCCCGAAGACGCTATCAGAAAACGA
Source organism: Tragulus kanchil (assembly GCA_022376925.1). Taxonomy (NCBI): domain Eukaryota; kingdom Metazoa; phylum Chordata; class Mammalia; order Artiodactyla; family Tragulidae; genus Tragulus; species Tragulus kanchil. The sequence continues at coordinate 75,078,717 of JAIOJX010000024.1, forward strand.
CTAGAGCTAATCAACGAATTCAGCAGAGTCGTGGGATACGAAATCAATACACAGAAATCATTGGCATTTCTATATACGAACAATGAAAACTCAGAAAATAAAATCTAAGAGGCAATCCCCTTCACTACCGCAACAAAGAGAATAAAATATCTAGGAATAAAAATACCCGAAGAAACAAAAGAACAGTACACAGAAAATTACAAGACACACATGAAAGAAATTAAAGAAGACTTAAACAGATAGAGAGATATTCCATGTTCCTGGACCAGAAGACTCAACATTGTGAAAAACGACCATACTATCAAATATCATCTACAGATTAAATGTGATCCCTATCAAACCAAAGAATAACACAGTTCGTATGGAAATACAATAGACCCCAAATAGCCAAAGCAATCCTGAGAAAGAAGAATGGAACAGGAGGGATCAGCCTTGCTAACTTCAGCCTATACTACAAAGCAAAAGTCATCAAGACAGTATGATACTGGCACAAAAACAGAAATATCGACCAATGGAACATGATAGCGGACCCAGAGATAGGCCCACTCACCATCATCCTGAAAGCAAAAGCAGGCAAAGATAACGGAAACAAAGAAAACTATAGGCCAATTTCACTGATGAATTTGGATACCAAAATGCTCTACAAAATCTTAACAAACGGAGTTCCACATCACATCAAAAAGCTCATACATTATGACCGAATTGGGTTCATCCGGGGCATGCAAGAATTCTTCAATATCCACAAATCAGTCAATGTGATACACCATCAAACACCAACAAATTGAGAGACAAAAATCACATGATAATCCCAACAGACATAGAAAAAACCTTCGACAAAATCCAACACTCATTTATGATAAAAGCTCTTCAAAAAATGGGCATAGAAGGAGTCTACCTCAACATAGCAAAAGCCATATATGAGAAGCCCACGGCGAACATTATCCTCAATGGTGAAAAACTGAAAGCGTTCCCTCTAAGATCAGGAACAAGACAGGGGTGTCCACTTTCACCACTACTATTCAGCACAGTCCTGGAAGTTCTAGCAACAGGAATAAGAGAAGAAAAAGAAATAGAAGGAATCAGATTGGAAAAGAAGAAGTAAAGCTCTCTCTTTTTGCAGGCTCATCATATTAAACATAGAAAACCCCGAAGACGCTATCAGAAAACGACTAGAGCTAATCAACGAATTCAGCAGAGTCGTGGGATACGAAATCAATACACAGAAATCATTGGCATTTCTATATACGAACAATGAAAACTCAGAAAATAAAATCTAAGAGGCAATCCCCTTCACTACCGCAACAAAGAGAATAAAATATCTAGGAATAAAAATACCCGAAGAAACAAAAGAACAGTACACAGAAAATTACAAGACACACATGAAAGAAATTAAAGAAGACTTAAACAGATAGAGAGATATTCCATGTTCCTGGACCAGAAGACTCAACATTGTGAAAAACGACCATACTATCAAATATCATCTACAGATTAAATGTGATCCCTATCAAACCAAAGAATAACACAGTTCGTATGGAAATACAATAGACCCCAAATAGCCAAAGCAATCCTGAGAAAGAAGAATGGAACAGGAGGGATCAGCCTTGCTAACTTCAGCCTATACTACAAAGCAAAAGTCATCAAGACAGTATGATACTGGCACAAAAACAGAAATATCGACCAATGGAACATGATAGCGGACCCAGAGATAGGCCCACTCACCTATGGATACCTTATTTTTGACAAAGGAGGCGAAAATCTAAAATGGAGCAAAGACAGCCTCTTTAACAAATGGGGCTGGGAAAACTGGACAGCTATATGCAAAAAACTGAAGTTGGAACATTCCCTGACAGCATACACAAAGATAAACTCACAGTGGATTAAAGACCTAAATGTAAGACCAGAAATCAAAAAACACTTAGAGAAGAATATAGGCAAAACGCTCAAAGACATAAACCAAAGCAAGATCTTCCATGGCCCACCTACTAGAATACTGAAACTAAAAGCAAAAGTTAACATGTGGGGTCTAATGAAATTTAGAAGCTTCTGTACAAGAAAAGAAATTACAAAAAAGCTGAACAGACAGCCCACAGCATGGGAGAAAATCATAGTAAATGAAACAACAGATGAAGAATTAACCTCCATAATCTACAAGCAACTCAAGACAACTCAGCACCGGAAAAATGAACAACCCAATCAAAATTTGGTAAAGGGACTAAACAGACACCTCTCCAAAGAGGACATACAGATGGCCGAAAAACACATGAAACAATGTTCAACCTCGCTTATAATTAGAGAAATGTGAATCAAAGCTACACTGAGATATCACCTCACACCCGTCAGAATGGCCATCATCAACAAATCGACGGACAAGAAATGCTGGAGAGGGTGCGGAGAAAAGGGAACACTCTTGCATTGCTGGTGGGAATGGAAATTGATACAGCTGTGATGGAAGACAGTATGGAGATTCCTTAAAAAACTAAAAATAGAAGCACCATACGATGCAGCAATCCCACTCTTAGGCTTATACCCTGATGAAATCAAAACTGAAAGAAGCCCTGTACCCCAATGGTCGTTGCAGCTCTCTATACAATAGCTAGCACATGGAGGCAACCTAGATGTGCATCAATGAATGAATGAATAGAGAAGCTCTGGTACATATAGACAATGGAATACTTGTCAGCTCTAAACGAAATGCCGAAGAATCAGTCCTAATGAGGTGTCTGGATCTAGAACCTATCATAGAAAATGAAATATGTCAAAAGAGCCAACTCACCTAAAGGAACAGTATGATACTGGCACAAAAACAGAAATATCGACCAATGGAACATGATAGCGGACCCAGAGATAGGCCCACTCACCTATGGATACCTTATTTTTGACAAAGGAGGCGAAAATCTAAAATGGAGCAAAGACAGCCTCTTTAACAAATGGGGCTGGGAAAACTGGACAGCTATATGCAAAAAACTGAAGTTGGAACATTCCCTGACAGCATACACAAAGATAAACTCACAGTGGATTAAAGACCTAAATGTAAGACCAGAAATCAAAAAACACTTAGAGAAGAATATAGGCAAAACGCTCAAAGACATAAACCAAAGCAAGATCTTCCATGGCCCACCTACTAGAATACTGAAACTAAAAGCAAAAGTTAACATGTGGGGTCTAATGAAATTTAGAAGCTTCTGTACAAGAAAAGAAATTACAAAAAAGCTGAACAGACAGCCCACAGCATGGGAGAAAATCATAGTAAATGAAACAACAGATGAAGAATTAACCTCCATAATCTACAAGCAACTCAAGACAACTCAGCACCGGAAAAATGAACAACCCAATCAAAAAATGGGAAAAGGGACTAAACAGACACCTCTCCAAAGAGGACATACAGATGGCCGAAAAACACATGAAACAATGTTCAACCTCGCTTATAATTAGAGAAATGTGAATCAAAGCTACACTGAGATATCACCTCACACCCGTCAGAATGGCCATCATCAACAAATCGACGGACAAGAAATGCTGGAGAGGGTGCGGAGAAAAGGGAACACTCTTGCATTGCTGGTGGGAATGGAAATTGATACAGCTGTGATGGAAGACAGTATGGAGATTCCTTAAAAAACTAAAAATAGAAGCACCATACGATGCAGCAATCCCACTCTTAGGCTTATACCCTGATGAAATCAAAACTGAAAGAAGACCTGTACCCCAATGGTCGTTGCAGCTCTCTATACAATAGCTAGCACATGGAGGCAACCTAGATGTGCATCAATGAATGAATGAATAGAGAAGCTCTGGTACATATAGACAATGGAATACTTGTCAGCTCTAAACGAAATGCCGAAGAATCAGTCCTAATGAGGTGTCTGGATCTAGAACCTATCATAGAAAATGAAATATGTCAAAAAGAGAAAGACAAGTACAGTATAGTAACACAAATGTATGGAATCTTGTAGGATGGTGATAACACAAGCAGCGAACCCATGAAAAACAGACATGGAGAACAGACATATGCACATTGTGGGAAATTCAGTGGGTGGGAAACATAGGGAGAATAGCATGAAAACCTGTACCATCATATGTGGAAAACATAGCTATTGTCATTGAGCTGTGAGAAAAGAAGATCCTCCAGGGGATCTGTGTGATGGTCTGGAGGGGTGGGATTGGCGGATATGCATATGACTTTTCTGGGAACATGCATGTCTGTGAACAACAAATCTCTGTAGAAGTGAAAAGTAAAATTAAAAAAAAAAAAAAAACACTCTGGTATATATATACAATGGAGTACTTCTCAGCTTTAAAAAGAAATGCATAAAAATGAACCCTAATGAGGTTGGATGGATGTAGAATCCATCATAAAAAGTGAAGTATGTCAAAAAGAGAAAGACAAGTACCTTATCTAACACAGATGCAATCTAGCAGGATGGTAATGGTAATACATGCAGTGAAGCAAAGGAAAAACAGATATAGAGAACAGACATATGGACATTGTGGGAAATGCCGTGGGTGGGAAACATAGGGAGAATAGCATGAAAACCTGTACCATCATATGTGGAAAACATAGCTATTGTCATTGAGCTGTGAGAAAAGAAGATCCTCCAGGGGATCTGTGTGATGGTCTGGAGGGGTGGGATTGGCGGATATGCATATGACTTTTCTGGGAACATGCATGTCTGTGAACAACAAATCTCTGTAGAAGTGAAAAGTAAAATTAAAAAAAAAAAAAAAACACTCTGGTATATATATACAATGGAGTACTTCTCAGCTTTAAAAAGAAATGCATAAAAATGAACCCTAATGAGGTTGGATGGATGTAGAATCCATCATAAAAAGTGAAGTATGTCAAAAAGAGAAAGACAAGTACCTTATCTAACACAGATGCAATCTAGCAGGATGGTAATGGTAATACATGCAGTGAAGCAAAGGAAAAACAGATATAGAGAACAGACATATGGACATTGTGGGGAATAAACAGCGGCTGGATGGCATAGAGGGAGTAACATGGAAACCTATACTATCATATGGGAAAAACATAGCTATTGCCATTTCCTTGCAGGTACAGATTTTACATGGTGTGGTGTCATGGCCTGGAGGAGTGGGATTTGGGAGCTAAGGGGGGAGGGTGCTAGGGATATGCATATGACTGCTCTGGGAACATACATGTCTGTGACAACAAAACTGTAAATTTTTTAAAAAAATAAAATTAGAAAATGAAAGCTACTGTGAAAATTTATGTTCAAATGTTATGCTAACATTAAAGAAATTTAAATACTACAGTTCTAATAAATTCTGTGAGCAAGTCTTTTTGAATTGCTTTCATTTTTTGAAAGTATGTTATAGATTGTTTTTTCCCCCTCATAGTAAATTTATATGGAATTAAAACTCTATCCTTAACTGACTTTTAAGAGAGACGTTCCAAAGCTAAAATAGGTATGCTTCAGGATGAAGTTTCTAATGACACCGAAATTCCATGTTCTGTTGCTTTGTTTTTGACATAGTCCTTACAAATACAGTGGCTTTACTTTATGAAATTTCTTGACCCAACTTCCCGCCTCCATTTTTATTTGGTCCTTTTCCCTCTTTTGCCCCTTTTTTGTCTTTAAATTGTCTGGATGTGAGGGGAGGGGGTGGTGGGATGTGTTGGATATATATATATATATATATACATATATATACATATATATATGTATATATATATATATATGTGTGTGTGTGTGTGTGTATATATATATATATATATATATATATATATATATATATATATATATATATATATATGTATTGCTAAGTCCCTTCGCTGTTCACCTGAAACTATCTCAATGTTTTTTATTGGCTATACCCCAATACAAAATTAAAAAGTTAAAAAAAAATACTTTATAAATGAATTGCCACTTCAAATACTTTCTTTTCAAGGTGTTATCTTATCCTAGAAGACACGGTTAGCTGGTCAGTTTTGAGAGTTCCTTACGGCTGTAGAGATTCAATCATGGGGAAGTAGGACATTCACATGCCACACTGAGTTCCTTTTTTTCTTGTCTCTGAAAATAAAATATTAACATGAACTTCCTGTTTGTTTATAGAGAACAGACATATGGACATTGTGGGGAATAAACAGCGGCTGGATGGCATAGAGGGAGTAACATGGAAACCTATACTATCATATGGGAAAAACATAGCTATTGCCATTTCCTTGCAGGTACAGATTTTACATGGTGTGGTGTCATGGCCTGGAGGAGTGGGATTTGGGAGCTAAGGGGGGAGGGTGCTAGGGATATGCATATGACTGCTCTGGGAACATACATGTCTGTGACAACAAAACTGTAAATTTTTTAAAAAAATAAAATTAGAAAATGAAAGCTACTGTGAAAATTTATGTTCAAATGTTATGCTAACATTAAAGAAATTTAAATACTACAGTTCTAATAAATTCTGTGAGCAAGTCTTTTTGAATTGCTTTCATTTTTTGAAAGTATGTTATAGATTGTTTTTTCCCCCTCATAGTAAATTTATATGGAATTAAAACTCTATCCTTAACTGACTTTTAAGAGAGACGTTCCAAAGCTAAAATAGGTATGCTTCAGGATGAAGTTTCTAATGACACCGAAATTCCATGTTCTGTTGCTTTGTTTTTGACATAGTCCTTACAAATACAGTGGCTTTACTTTATGAAATTTCTTGACCCAACTTCCCGCCTCCATTTTTATTTGGTCCTTTTCCCTCTTTTGCCCCTTTTTTGTCTTTAAATTGTCTGGATGTGAGGGGAGGGGGGGGTGGGATGTGTTGGATATATATATATATATATATATATATATATATATATATGTATATATATATATATATGTGTGTGTGTGTGTGTATATATATATATACATATATATATATATATATATATATATATATATATATATATGTATTGCTAAGTCCCTTCGCTGTTCACCTGAAACTATCTCAATGTTTTTTATTGGCTATACCCCAATACAAAATTAAAAAGTTAAAAAAAAATACTTTATAAATGAATTGCCACTTCAAATACTTTCTTTTCAAGGTGTTATCTTATCCTAGAAGACACGGTTAGCTGGTCAGTTTTGAGAGTTCCTTACGGCTGTAGAGATTCAATCATGGGGAAGTAGGACATTCACATGCCACACTGAGTTCCTTTTTTTCTTGTCTCTGAAAATAAAATATTAACATGAACTTCCTGTATCTGTTTGGCTTTATTCAGTCTTTGAGGTTTATGGGGGTGCCTCATCACAGGTTCCATTGCCAATAGTAATCATAGGTTTTGTATTGTGGATATATAAGTATTCTCCTGTTTTTTGTCAGAATTTAGAAAACTATGATCTAATCTCCATCTGCCCAGAATCTCCTTGTTATTTTTAAATGTCTTCAGACAACTGCCTCAGAAAGTGCTTTAGTCACAGGTCTTAGTTCCCAAAGTCATTTTCTAATTAATTTGTAATGGGATGCTCAAGATGAAAATGATTAGCTATTGTCATTCTACCAGTAACTAGTTAATGTTGAGAGATCAGTTTCCTCTCTTTGGCGACTTGCATTAATGTCAAGTTTAAGAGGCAAAAAGTATAAATAGTCCTGTAGTGTTTTCAAGGCATCATGAACAAATTGGTTGGGGAGTGGTCATCAGGTCCAGCAACATAGCACCTAGGCTGGCAGCCACTGCCATGAAGTGGCAGAGGTGGGGATTGGGGAGAGAATCACCATGGCCTCAAGGCTTGGGCTGGACCGAGGGTTGGCCATTAGAAGGTCTCTGTACCCACCAGAACATGGCCTCTGTCTGCAGCCTGGGCCCCCAGCTTGGATGAGCTGAGAGGTTGGTGGGGGAAGGCCAGAATCCACGTCTTACCTCATTCTTCTCTGCCTCCTCCATCTGCTGACCACTGACTGAATGGGACCTCTAACAGTTATTAACTGACAATTGGAGGAGGAGACCATTGACATGCTGACAGATGGTTGAGGATGGTCGCTAACAGTCACTCCCTAACAGCTGCTTGCCTGGGATTGGGGCCCACTGTGGCCCTGACCAATGGCGATGCGACATGTGTGCATTCAGTCCTGTCTGACTTTTTGAAACCCCACGGACTGTAGCCACTAGGCTCCTCTGTCCATGAGGCTTTCCAGGAAAGAATGCTGGAGTGGGGTGCTGTTTCCTCCTCCAGTGAATCTTCCAAACTCAGGGATAAAATTTTGAGAGTTCCTTACGGCTGTAGAGATTCAATCATGGGGAAGTAGGACATTCACATGCCACACTGAGTTCCTTTTTTTCTTGTCTCTGAAAATAAAATATTAACATGAACTTCCTGTATCTGTTTGGCTTTATTCAGTCTTTGAGGTTTATGGGGGTGCCTCATCACAGGTTCCATTGCCAATAGTAATCATAGGTTTTGTATTGTGGATATATAAGTATTCTCCTGTTTTTTGTCAGAATTTAGAAAACTATGATCTAATCTCCATCTGCCCAGAATCTCCTTGTTATTTTTAAATGTCTTCAGACAACTGCCTCAGAAAGTGCTTTAGTCACAGGTCTTAGTTCCCAAAGTCATTTTCTAATTAATTTGTAATGGGATGCTCAAGATGAAAATGATTAGCTATTGTCATTCTACCAGTAACTAGTTAATGTTGAGAGATCAGTTTCCTCTCTTTGGCGACTTGCATTAATGTCAAGTTTAAGAGGCAAAAAGTATAAATAGTCCTGTAGTGTTTTCAAGGCATCATGAACAAATTGGTTGGGGAGTGGTCATCAGGTCCAGCAACATAGCACCTAGGCTGGCAGCCACTGCCATGAAGTGGCAGAGGTGGGGATTGGGGAGAGAATCACCATGGCCTCAAGGCTTGGGCTGGACCGAGGGTTGGCCATTAGAAGGTCTCTGTACCCACCAGAACATGGCCTCTGTCTGCAGCCTGGGCCCCCAGCTTGGATGAGCTGAGAGGTTGGTGGGGGAAGGCCAGAATCCACGTCTTACCTCATTCTTCTCTGCCTCCTCCATCTGCTGACCACTGACTGAATGGGACCTCTAACAGTTATTAACTGACAATTGGAGGAGGAGACCATTGACATGCTGACAGATGGTTGAGGATGGTCGCTAACAGTCACTCCCTAACAGCTGCTTGCCTGGGATTGGGGCCCACTGTGGCCCTGACCAATGGCGATGCGACATGTGTGCATTCAGTCCTGTCTGACTTTTTGAAACCCCACGGACTGTAGCCACTAGGCTCCTCTGTCCATGAGGCTTTCCAGGAAAGAATGCTGGAGTGGGGTGCTGTTTCCTCCTCCAGTGAATCTTCCAAACTCAGGGATAAAATCCCTATCTACTGCATTGCAGAGGGATTCTTTACCTCTGAGTCACTAGGAGAGCCGCAATATATATGTTTACATGTGTGTATTAATTTTGGGGGAAATTTTATCCTGTAAATTTTACTGAATTGATCAGTCATCATGTGAAGTCTCCTCAGCTCACACTGCTATTATTCTAGGAGTATTACAAAGAGAGAAACAAAACATTAAAATCCAACAATATTTTCTTTCTATGTGGTTTCATGTTCTGGGCATATGGAAATACGCCAACTTGCATGGTTGAACTAAATAGTTGAAAAATCCTATTACTGAAGTAACAAATGTATCTACAAACTTTTTTATAATCTATAAAATGTTATATATACTAAGATTTATTGTATAAACATAAGGAGGGGGGGAAATAATGCAAAAATACAATTCCCATATTGATACTTATCTATAGCAATTTTCACCTCTGCACATTCAGTAAAGTGCCCTATAAGATATTCTGACCAAGCATAATACTTTATCATTCTCATATCCTCTCTTATAAATAAAACTGTGAAAAAAATTCCCTAGGACTTCTAACCTTTATTTAAGGTTCTCTAGTTATTAAAGGATAGATTACTGGGGCAAAAGTGCTACTGAGATTAAATAAAGAAGTAATGTAGGATAGCACTTATTTTTGTAAAAGGAATGATTGTGTAGCCTTGCATTTAAGATGTGATTCTACTCTCAGGAAACCATACTCAAGTTTGATTTAATTTTTTTTTTTTTTCACACAACTGGCTTTATAATACAGGATATTTTATTATATAATATTTAACATTTCTGTTCTCAATTTAATAAAAAATAAATTGTGACTGAATAGGAAGTATATTTTTAGAAGTAAATATAAGTATGGAAAACATCAAATTATAGGTAAAAGAACACATGGATATATTTTTATAGAGAAGATTTAGCACTGAACTGATCATTAAGATGCCGGACTTCCTAATGGCGATGCGACATGTGTGCATTCAGTCCTGTCTGACTTTTTGAAACCCCACGGACTGTAGCCACTAGGCTCCTCTGTCCATGAGGCTTTCCAGGAAAGAATGCTGGAGTGGGGTGCTGTTTCCTCCTCCAGTGAATCTTCCAAACTCAGGGATAAAATCCCTATCTACTGCATTGCAGAGGATTCTTTACCTCTGAGTCACTAGGAGAGCCGCAATATATATGTTTACATGTGTGTATTAATTTTGGGGGAAATTTTATCCTGTAAATTTTACTGAATTGATCAGTCATCATGTGAAGTCTCCTCAGCTCACACTGCTATTATTCTAGGAGTATTACAAAGAGAGAAACAAAACATTAAAATCCAACAATATTTTCTTTCTATGTGGTTTCATGTTCTGGGCATATGGAAATACGCCAACTTGCATGGTTGAACTAAATAGTTGAAAAATCCTATTACTGAAGTAACAAATGTATCTACAAACTTTTTTTTAATCTATAAAATGTTATATATACTAAGATTTATTGTATAAACATAAGGAGGGGGGGAAATAATGCAAAAATACAATTCCCATATTGATACTTATCTATAGCAATTTTCACCTCTGCACATTCAGTAAAGTGCCCTATAAGATATTCTGACCAAGCATAATACTTTATCATTCTCATATCCTCTCTTATAAATAAAACTGTGAAAAAAATTCCCTAGGACTTCTAACCTTTATTTAAGGTTCTCTAGTTATTAAAGGATAGATTACTGGGGCAAAAGTGCTACTGAGATTAAATAAAGAAGTAATGTAGGATAGCACTTATTTTTGTAAAAGGAATGATTGTGTAGCCTTGCATTTAAGATGTGATTCTACTCTCAGGAAACCATACTCAAGTTTGATTTAATTTTTTTTTTTTTTCACACAACTGGCTTTATAATACAGGATATTTTATTATATAATATTTAACATTTCTGTTCTCAATTTAATAAAAAATAAATTGTGACTGAATAGGAAGTATATTTTTAGAAGTAAATATAAGTATGGAAAACATCAAATTATAGGTAAAAGAACACATGGATATATTTTTATAGAGAAGATTTAGCACTGAACTGATCATTGAAGCTATTTTGCTCTCCATGTAAACTTGAGACCTCCTGCCCAAGCCAGTCTGTGTCCTTGTTAAATCCTGAGGAGGAAAGAAGTGACTGTTTTCACTCATGAAGTTTCTCTCCAGTGATTGGATAACATTGTTAGCAGTAGAAGGAAGCTGAAGGTATTGTAAAGAGCAGTTCAAAAGAGACAGATGACCCTCTTCCATGAGAGGTGTCTAACTTTTACTCAGTAACCAGCTCTTAGCAACTGCCTGGCTGTGAGACCACAAGAATGCTGGAGATGGGGCAGTGGTCCCACATGGCCTCTCTCATTCAACCCATTAGCCATGTGGCAATTTACACACTTTACTTCCTATTTTAAAATCTAAGACATAAAAATAACTTCTGGAAAGCAGATATGCCTGCTATGACAAACTAGGTAGCAATGTTTATATTTATCCCACTACATTTATATTTCACATTGTCTTTAACATGTATTATATAGACTTTATTTCTTCACATAACAGTTGCCCTAGTTTTGAATCTCTTGAGGATAAGTCACAGATCCAATTCCTATTTATATTCAAAAATTTTCTTTACAGTCACTGTACATAGGGCAGTGAACAGAACAGAGTTAGTGTTGTATAAAAGCACTCATATTCAAATTAATGACTCAGGGAAATTATGCTATAAATGTGAATAGTAACTCAATTAATGAAAGCATTAAAATAATCTTCTATTATTTTCTTCTATGGTATTTTTTGTCATGAAAATTGTTAATTGCTCAGTCATTTCTTTGGATCAAAAGTGCTACTGAGAAATAAAGAAGTAATGTAGGATAGCACTTATTTTTGTAAAAGGAATGATTGTGTAGCCTTGCATTTAAGATGTGATTCTACTCTCAGGAAACCATACTCAAGTTTGATTTAATTTTTTTTTTTTTTCACACAACTGGCTTTATAATACAGGATATTTTATTATATAATATTTAACATTTCTGTTCTCAATTTAATAAAAAATAAATTGTGACTGAATAGGAAGTATATTTTTAGAAGTAAATATAAGTATGGAAAACATCAAATTATAGGAAAAAGAACACATGGATATATTTTTATAGAGAAGATTTAGCACTGAACTGATCATTGAAGCTATTTTGCTCTCCATGTAAACTTGAGACCTCCTGCCCAAGCCAGTCTGTGTCCTTGTTAAATCCTGAGGAGGAAAGAAGTGACTGTTTTCACTCATGAAGTTTCTCTCCAGTGATTGGATAACATTGTTAGCAGTAGAAGGAAGCTGAAGGTATTGTAAAGAGCAGTTCAAAAGAGACAGATGACCCTCTTCCATGAGAGGTGTCTAACTTTTACTCAGTAACCAGCTCTTAGCAACTGCCTGGCTGTGAGACCACAAGAATGCTGGAGATGGGGCAGTGGTCCCACATGGCCTCTCTCATTCAACCCATTAGCCATGTGGCAATTTACACACTTTACTTCCTATTTTAAAATCTAAGACATAAAAATAACTTCTGGAAAGCAGATATGCCTGCTATGACAAACTAGGTAGCAATGTTTATATTTATCCCACTACATTTATATTTCACATTGTCTTTAACATGTATTATATAGACTTTATTTCTTCACATAACAGTTGCCCTAGTTTTGAATCTCTTGAGGATAAGTCACAGATCCAATTCCTATTTATATTCAAAAATTTTCTTTACAGTCACTGTACATAGGGCAGTGAACAGAACAGAGTTAGTGTTGTATAAAAGCACTCATATTCAAATTAATGACTCAGGGAAATTATGCTATAAATGTGAATAGTAACTCAATTAATGAAAGCATTAAAATAATCTTCTATTATTTTCTTCTATGGTATTTTTTGTCATGAAAATTGTTAATTGCTCAGTCATTTCCAACTCTTTGAGATCCCATGGACTGCAGATTGCCAGGCTTCTCTAGTCCATGGAATTATCCAGGCAAGAATACTGAAGTGGATTGCCATTACCTTCTCCAGGATATCTTCTCAAACCAGGGATCAAACTTGGATCTCCTGCATTGCAGACAGATTCTTTACCAGCTGAGCCACCCAAACTAAGGAGAAAGAATCATTGTAGAAAACAAAACATGAGTGAATTTTATCTGGTATTACACTATAAAATGTTGCTATTTATGGTAAATTAAGGCCTTAAGTCTTGAAAAAGGGCAAGTTTCTGAATATTTTTACATTTGACTGTGGTCCTTTCTCTAATATTAAAGAAGAATTATACTATCAATCTATCAAGGTCAGGATATAAATTTTTCAATGTGTGAATTAGTTAGCCAATGAATACTTTGCAAAAAAAGCACTTACCAAGAAGATGATCATACTCTTATAACTCAAAATTTTACTGGCAATAGAATAAGCACACATGAACATTGTATGAACATTCATAACACATGGGGAATAAAGACAGGAGCTATTTTCTTATCAAATTACTTTTTGTGCTATGCCACAAAAATTAAATACCATTACAAAGCAATAAAATATAAATGCTGTCAAATCATTTAGGATGCATCATTTTCCATGCCAATCATTTTTATAATCAGTTAGGCTTATCCATTTTTTTTTTTTTCAGTCTCTGAGTCATGTCTGACTATTTATGACCTCATGGACTGCAGAACGCCAACCTTTTCCTGTCCTTCACATCTCCCCTATTTTGCTCGAGCTCATGTCCATTGAGACTGTGAAACAGTGTGATCCCACAACAGGAACAACAACACTGTGGGAGTTCTTCTATCTATCACCTAATCTACGACAATGGAGGCAAGAACATACAATGGAGAAAAGACTGCCACTTAAACAAGTGGTGCTGGGAAAACTGAACAGCTATGTTTAAAAGAATGAAATTAAGATATTCCTTAATACCACAGACAAAAATAAAGTCAAAATGGATTAAAGACCTAAATTTAAAGGGCAACAATTTCTTTTTTTTTTTTTTAAAGATTTATTTATTTATTTTGGGCGGGGGTCAGGTTGGGAGCAGGCGGGCCACTTCCATTGGTCTTTCATGTCTCTATTTTCATCCGTCTTTGTTCTTTGGCTCCTGTGGGCCACCCATCGTGGTGACATCTGTCATTGCAAAGCGCCAGCTCTGGGCGCATGCGCTCCAGAGCTCCGGCTCGGTAATTGGACACATCGGTCCAGCTGCTCCATGGCACGTGGGATCTTCCCAGGCCAGGGATCGAACCAGCACCCCTTGCAGTGCAAGGCAGTGTCCTTACGTACTGGCCCACCAGGGGAAGCCTGAAGGGCAACAATTTTAAAATAACAAATAGAAATATGCTATATATATTAGAACATGGCAATTAGAACCACATGTGACAGAGAAGAAAACCCCCAAAATGCTGTCATTCCTATGTGGAATGACACCGTTTCAGGTCTAATTATCAGCTTTAACTTTACAGAACCTGAATTTCACCACAGCATTCACAGATAGATATTCAGGGAATGGTTCATCTAATCAAAACTGCACAGCTAGAGGATATTAGAACACACCACTTTATAAAGAGAATGATATTTTCACATGTTTTCCATATTCAAGTCAGCCATATTGAATGCCTCATTCCTCATATCATATATCCTAGCCGTTTCCCAGTTTGAGGAAAGTTTCATATTAACCATGCAGTTGTTGTCCTGAAAATAAATGCAATACTTTAATAATAATCTGAAGAATTAAAATAATTTTTCTTTCACATATTTTCTTGTTATCCTTTGGCCTTCTCCCCCTCAAGCAAGCTGTCATTCATTGCTTCAAGAGAAGTTTGGGTTTATTCTAGAACAGATAATTGATTGACTAATGAATCCTAAAATCCACAGAAAATAGAACAGCATGAAAGAAAACGTATTTAAAATACTTTAAAAATACATTTTAGTAAATTTAGATTCATAGAAAGTTGTAAAGATAGCAGTTGTTGCAAAAGATAGCAGAAAACCAGTTTCTCTTGTGGTTAATATCTTGAGTTACCATGGTACATTTGTCAAAATGAAGAAGCTGGCATTAACACATTCATATTATTTAAATTTTAGATATTATGTGGATTTCACTTTTCTATTACCATTCCCTTTTTGTCTCATAATCCATTTCAGGATTCCCACATTCCTTGTGTTTAAGGTAGTCTTTGCCAGAGTTTTGAGCTCTAAAGTTACTATTTTTCTCTTTGCATACCCTTTTCTTGGGAAGCAAGTCTCTAAATCAGCCTCATGCAGAGGCAGGGGTGGGGGCACAGGTGGAGAACAAGGTGGAGGGCCTGGTAATTAAGTACATCTTCTGAAGGGAGCAGTTTCTACATATGTTATTTTGATTTCTTCTGCAAGGAAGAACTGTCCATTTCTAACCTCATTTGATTATTTAGTCAATCATTTTAGTTTTAGTTGGCATTTTTATTTAAAACATATCCCCAGCTTTATTGAGATACAATTGGCATACATTGTGTATGTTTAAGGGCTACAACAGGAGGCTTTGATACTTATATATGGTGAAATGACTATCACAATAAGGTTAGTTTAACACTTCTATTAGCTGTGTATTTAACACTCTGTTTTTCTGTGTGTGGTGAGAAACTCTAAGACCTTATCTCTTAGAAGCTTTCAGTTATATAATATCAATATTGTTGTTAACTATAGTCACCAGACTGTACATTAGTTTCCCAGAACTTACTCAGCTTATAACCAGAAATGTGTGTCTTCTGACCAACGTTTTCTATTTCCTCCACCCATCAGTCACTCGTGGCCACCGTCATATTTTCTGCTACAATGTCTATGACTGTGAGTTTGGATTTTCAAACTGATACCATACAATGATGGTATGATCATTGTATGGTATGATGATATGATGGTATGATCAGGCTAAGTGATTAGCCTAATGCCCTCTGGATTCACCCATGTTGTCACAAATGGCAGAATTTCCTTCTTTCTCATGTCTGAATGATATTCCAATGTGCGTGTAAAATATCTCCTTTATTCATCTGTAAAGATGAATTACATATTGTTTCCATATCTTTTATTTAACAAGTATTCTTTTTTTTTTTAAACTTTTATTTACTTATTTTTGGCTGTAATGGGTCTTTGCTGATGTGTGGGTTTAGCTGCTCCGCAGTATGTGGGATCTTCCCAGATCAGGGCTCGAACCTGTGTCTTCTGCATTGGCAGACGGGTTCTTACCCATTGAGCCACAAGGGAAGCCCCTGTTTCCATATCTTGATAATTGTGAATAACTCTGCAACATGGGAGTACAGATATATATTAACGACTTCATTTTCTTTGATACACACCCAGATGTGGAATTACTGAATCATATGGCAGTTCTATTTTTCACTTGATGATGAACCACCATCATAAAGTATATTCCATACTGGCAAAAACATCTCACACTCCTACCTGCAGTGGGCCAGATTTTCTTTTGATCCACACCCTATCTCTTGTCTTATTGATGATAACCATTCTAAAGTGTGTAACTATATTTCTAACAGATGTAAAGTGATAACTCGTTGTGATTTGGATATGTCCTTTCCTGACAATTGTTGGTGTTATTTTTGGTGTTAAGCACCTCTTCATGTATTTGTTAGTAATATGTGTATTTTCTTTGAAAATGTGTTTATACAAGCTCTCTGTCCATTTTTATTCATTGTTTCCTTGCTTTTGAGTTCTATGAATTTCTTATATGTTTTGGAAGGTCATTCTTTATCAGACTGATGTGCGGTTTGCAAATATTTTCTCCTATTTCGTAGCCTGCCTTTTGATTTTGCTGATTTTTA
The DNA here is from genome assembly GCA_022376925.1 of Tragulus kanchil. Lineage (NCBI taxonomy): Eukaryota > Metazoa > Chordata > Mammalia > Artiodactyla > Tragulidae > Tragulus > Tragulus kanchil. Next base: position 75,095,869 of record JAIOJX010000024.1, read on the forward strand.
ATTATTCCAAAATGTAATTTTCTTTTCTTGTCAATTCACAGATACTTTTTTAAAACTCATACATGGGCTTCCCCTGGTGGTCCAGTGGGTAAGGACACCGCCTTGCAGTGCAAGGGGCGCCGGTTCGATCCCTGGCCTGGGAAGATCCCACGTACCGCGGAGCGGCTGGACCCATGTGTCCAATTACTGAGCCAGAGCTCTGGAGCGCATGCGCCCAGAGCCGGCGCTCTGCAAAGACAGATGCCACCGCGATGGGAGGCCCACAGGAGCCAAAGAACAAAGACGGATGAAAATAGAGAAATGAAAGACCAACGGAAGTGGCCCGCCCGCTACTCTCCCTCCCCAACCCGACCCCAGCCCAAAAATAAATAAATAAATAAATCTTTAAAAAAAAATAAAACTCATATAAATTTATGAAACGCATATAGTCTATTAATTTAGGAAATACTTGACAAATGCTAAAAAAATTTCCCGATGGTAAGATTTGAAGTGATATTTTATTCTCTGCATTCCTCTCCATCATGTGAGTTTATTTTTATTTTTAATGAGTATTTATTACTTGTCAAAAACTCTACCATAATTTTAAAATGTCACTCAAAATCCAAAATGAAAAGTACTTTTCTCTAATAGAAGGTTGAAATGTCTTTACTCAAAGCCCATAATCAAAAAGGTCAGTGAAAACTAGTAATTGCACTTGTATTTATAAGATGTTAAACAATTACTCAGAAATAGGCTAATTTTAGTATCTTTGTGCTATGTTGAGTTTAATTCCTTTCTTGAATGTGTCATATAGATTGTTACTTGTTAGTTGATTGTGTCATTGAACATTTTAATTACTTCTACATTATTCAAGGAAAGACAAGCTGAAAATGAGCTTTTAAGAAGTCTAAATTTAGAGACACTAAGGTTTACCTGTAACACTGGAATACTTTCTATTGACTCATCATACACACACAGACAAACACATACACATACACAAAGGATGGAGTTTAGGTTCAATGGAAAAACTTAAACTCATTCTTTATCAGACTGATGTGCGGTTTGCAAATATTTTCTCCTATTTCGTAGCCTGCCTTTTGATTTTGCTGATTTTTAATTATTCCAAAATGTAATTTTCTTTTCTTGTCAATTCACAGATACTTTTTTAAAACTCATACATGGGCTTCCCCTGGTGGTCCAGTGGGTAAGGACACCGCCTTGCAGTGCAAGGGGCGCCGGTTCGATCCCTGGCCTGGGAAGATCCCACGTGCTGCGGAGCGGCTGGACCGATGTGTCCAATTACTGAGCCAGAGTTCTGGAGCGCATGTGCCCAGAGCCGGCGCTCTGAAAGGACAGATGCCCCACCACGATGGGAGGCCCACAGGAGCCCAAGAACAAAGACGGATGAAAATAGAGAAATGAAAGACCAACGGAAGTGGCCCGCCCGCTACTCTCCCTCCCCAACCCGACCCCAGCCCAAAAATAAATAAATAAATAAATCTTTAAAAAAAAATAAAACTCATATAAATTTATGAAACGCATATAGTCTATTAATTTAGGAAATACTTGACAAATGCTAAAAAAATTTCCCGATGGTAAGATTTGAAGTGATATTTTATTCTCTGCATTCCTCTCCATCATGTGAGTTTATTTTTATTTTTAATGAGTATTTATTACTTGTCAAAAACTCTACCATAATTTTAAAATGTCACTCAAAATCCAAAATGAAAAGTACTTTTCTCTAATAGAAGGTTGAAATGTCTTTACTCAAAGCCCATAATCAAAAAGGTCAGTGAAAACTAGTAATTGCACTTGTATTTATAAGATGTTAAACAATTACTCAGAAATAGGCTAATTTTAGTATCTTTGTGCTATGTTGAGTTTAATTCCTTTCTTGAATGTGTCATATAGATTGTTACTTGTTAGTTGATTGTGTCATTGAACATTTTAATTACTTCTACATTATTCAAGGAAAGACAAGCTGAAAATGAGCTTTTAAGAAGTCTAAATTTAGAGACACTAAGGTTTACCTGTAACACTGGAATACTTTCTATTGACTCATCATACACACACAGACAAACACATACACATACACAAAGGATGGAGTTTAGGTCAATGGACTGAATCAGGCCAAATTAAAACTATTACCTTTAAAGTTTCTAAGAGAGGAGAACTTAATTTTTCTCACCACAAAAATAGATGATAAACATGTGGTATGATAGAGGGGTTAGCTAAAGCTGAATGGTAATCATATATTGCATAAGTGTAACAAATCAAAAAGTTGTGCACCTCAAATTTACACAATGTTACATGTCAGTATCTCAACTAAAGAAAAAAAAAAAAACCAGGAAAAGAAATCACATAAAACACATACAGATTTAAACACAAATACAAAGTAAGCTAATAATATCTTTGGGACAAATTTTAATAGAATTGTGATATTTACTACTATATAATTTCCAAAAGTATTAGTTCATATATTTCTTTGTTTTTTTGAGGTTCTGCCATTTTATTATATTCATTTGGCAAAGATTTGTTTTATTTATCTTGTTTGACACTAGCAAAATTTTTCAAATTTAAAGATTATTCTTAATCTCTAGGAAAGTGTTCTCTATCATGATAGAGTGTGTGCTCTGCTCATTTTCTCTGTATTCTTATTTTGTAAGTCATTTTAGAAACATGTAAGACCAACTCATTTTGCTCTCCCAAACTCTGAAATTCTCTATTTTCATCTTTTATTTCAGAACCCTGATTTCTGAGCATTACCCACTTCAGTCTATTTTCTCTTATAAATTTTAAGCCTACAATGCAAGTAGACATTAATTATTCATGTATAAACATATATTATTGTATAGGATATAACATCATTATACTATATTTGGGGAACATGTTCATATGATCAGTAATTTTCTTTTGAAGTTTCTCTGAACTTCAGTTAGCATATTATTTGAAACATAACTTTTGCAATATCCACTTTAATGTACCACTAAGCAGTCAAACTTTACAGGTTCATTTTATATCTACTGGAATATTATTTTTTTTTAGATATTTAACACTTACAACATTTGCTTGAAAACTTAAAAGAGCACTGTTATATAGAAAAATAGATCATTTTAATTTGCTGATACTTAACTTATACAAGTCTGTATGTTAGTCACTCAGTCATATCCAACTCTGAACTCATAGACTGTAGCCTGCCAGGTTCTTCTGTCCATGGAATTCTCTAGACAAGAATACTGGAATGGGTTGCCTTGCCCTCCTCCAGGAAATGTTCCAAACCCAGGGATCGAGCCTGAGTCTCTTGTATTGCAGGCAGATTTTTTATCACTGAACCACTTGGGAAGCCCTATATTATGTATAACATACATAAAATATAATATACATGGCATATACTACATCTTCTTTATCCATTCATCTGTTGATTGCTTACATATCTTGGCAATTGCAAATAGTGTTGCTGTGAACACTGGAGGGCATGTATCTTTTCAAATTATTGTTTCAGTTTTCTTCAGATACATATCTGAAGATTGGATTGGTTGGATCAAACTTGTGGGAGACAAGTGAGCAGAAGTCTTCCCAGCTTTGGCTGAGCCATGAGAAAGAGGACTTGGAAGGAGATAAAACAATTAAAGAGAAATATAACAGGCAGGATGGAGAGAAAATATGCGCTCATTAGCTGGGGTTATGCTAGCCTGGAAGAACAGATGGGAGTGCTGCTGTGGACTTAGGAACACCAAGTTAGCATGCATGTGTGTGCATGCATGTTAAAACACTGCATGCACACACAGACCAGATTCCTTTGAATTTCTTAAAGGTGTAGTTCCCCCCACCCCACCACCCCCAGCTGCAAAATAGCCCTTTCCCTTAAAGAAATAACATAAACAACATAGAGTCTCAAGGACTAGTTGCTGAGTAGGGATGTGACTGAGTCCCAGTCTGCACTGATTGGAGACATTTCCTGGATGCTCAAGCCATCAATAAAAGAGAATTGAGTGCATGTATTCAGGACTTGTGATCCATGAGATCAGGAGTCCTCCATTCCCATCCTTTCTGCTTATCTCTGTCTATTCGTGCACTTCTTAACATCTCGCCACACCCTCTATTCTCCCTGTATCTAACTGAGGTGCTGTGGCACAAACTAGTGCTATTTTTAGTTTTTTGAGGAATCTCTGGGATGTTTTCTGTAGAATCTTGATGTTTTGTATTTTTATGTTCTTTCAGATATTTTCACGAAGGAAAATAAAATCAATTACTCTGTCCAGTTTTGTGTAGTTTTATCCAATTTTGTAAAACTAAAAATGTTTCTACAATATTCATGTATAAATAAAAATTTCATGCTATAAAGTTTTGTAAGTACCATTCATTTCAAGACTATCAATGTATGATTTTGATTTTTCTACACTAACTTTGATGAAGAAATCTCTGAAGGAAGACTGGTATGCAGTCACATTTCTTTGGAGAACATATGTATAATATAATTGTAAACAGGGTTCATTTTTATATTTAAATTCTTTGACATACTATTAGATTTATTTTTTGAAGGACTTTTGATACTTGGTAAGATATTTGTTTATGTAAAATTAGATCTTTGCTTCCTGTATACCACTAAATATTATTTAATGTAGCTTTTTAAAAACATCTTTGGGAAAATTACAGCAATCCCACTATTAGGCTTATACCCAGATGAAATCAAAACTGAAAGAAGCACCTATACCCCAATGTTCATTGCAGCTCTCTATACAATAGCTAGAACCTGGAAGCAATCTAGATGCCCATCAACAAAAGAATGGATAAAGAAGTTCTGGCATGTATATACAATGGAATACTACTCAGCTGTAAAAAGAAATGCAGAGGAATCAGTCCTAATGAGGTGTCTGGATCTAGAATCTATCATAAAAAAGTGACATAAGTCAAAAAAGAGAAAGTACAGTATACTAACACATATATATGGAATCTAGTAAATGGGTAATGATAGCACACACAGTGAACTGATGGAAAAACAGACTTAGAGAATTGACATATGGACATTGTAGGAAATGAACAGTGGGTGGAAGGCATAGGGGGAGTAACATGGAAACCTAAACTGTCATATGTGAAAAAAATACCTATTGCCATTGCACTGTGGGAATAGGAGTTCCTACAAGGGCTCAGTGCAACAGCCTGAAGGAGTAAGATTGGGGGGTTGGGAGAACAAGGGAACAAGGGATATGCATATGATTGATCTGGGAACATATCTATGAACAACAAGACTCTGTAATATTTGTTAAAAAAATAAAAAGAAAAACCTTCTTTGGGAAAATTAGTATACATATATTTGCCCATATTTTGCTCTACAGTATACTCAATTCCTCATTTGACTTTATTGCCCCTGGCAATTGCCAGATTTTCTTTCCTATCTTCTGAAGCACTAATTATTCTTGCCTGAATCATCAACATTTGCTTTTACCTCAACTTTATTTTCTTTTTTTATTGATGAGAAATTCATATAACATCAGATTAAATATTTTACTTTTTTGGAGGGGAAGGAAGTTGGATTTTACTAAATTTTCAGGCAGATAACCTCATAGGAACACCATGATTCGAAAGGTACCCATTAGGAATGGAATGGGCTTCAGTTTTATTCACTGGAGGCCTCATTTCTCTCTTCTGAATTTCTCTACTTTTCACGTCAAAGTCCACAGCCAAAGTAGAGTATAGAGTCATGCTAGGAAAACTTACAGCAAAAAGTAAAGAGGAAAAGAGGCTTACACACAATGTGATATCTTATGATAAGAGCCTCTACTTTATCCCAAATTACACCATAAATTAGGCAATCCAGTGAACACAGGCCATTGAAAGTTCTGGCCCTAATTTGCATGCCTTTGCCTCTTCTTCTTCTTCTTCTTATTTTTTTTTTTTTACAGAGTTTCATTGTTTGCTGCCAAACATCAAGATGAATCAGCCATAGGTATACAGACGTTCCTTCCCTCTTGAAAGTCCCACCATCTCCCTCCCCATCCTACCCCTCTAGGTTGTTACAGAGCCCCTGTTTGTGTTCCTTTAGTCTTACAGCGATTTCCATTGGTAGTCACTTTTACATATGGTAATGTAGGTTTCCATGTTACTCTTTCTATACATTTCACCCATTCTTCCCTCCCCTCAATGTCCATAAATCTGTTTTGTATGTCTGTTTATCTACTGCTTCCTTACATATTCAATCATCAGTACCATCTCTCTAGATTCCATATATATATTGTGTTAGTAATCTTCATTCTTTCACTTAGCATAGTATTTTCTATCTTCATCAATGTTTTTAGCGTGTATCAGATCAATGTTTCTTGAGGATTATTCAACAAGACTCTGTAATATTTGTTAAAAAAATAAAAAGAAAAACCTTCTTTGGGAAAATTAGTATACATATATTTGCCCATATTTTGCTCTACAGTATACTCAATTCCTCATTTGACTTTATTGCCCCTGGCAATTGCCAGATTTTCTTTCCTATCTTCTGAAGCACTAATTATTCTTGCCTGAATCATCAACATTTGCTTTTACCTCAACTTTATTTTCTTTTTTTATTGATGAGAAATTCATATAACATCAGATTAAATATTTTACTTTTTTGGAGGGGAAGGAAGTTGGATTTTACTAAATTTTCAGGCAGATAACCTCATAGGAACACCATGATTCGAAAGGTACCCATTAGGAATGGAATGGGCTTCAGTTTTATTCACTGGAGGCCTCATTTCTCTCTTCTGAATTTCTCTACTTTTCACGTCAAAGTCCACAGCCAAAGTAGAGTATAGAGTCATGCTAGGAAAACTTACAGCAAAAAGTAAAGAGGAAAAGAGGCTTACACACAATGTGATATCTTATGATAAGAGCCTCTACTTTATCCCAAATTACACCATAAATTAGGCAATCCAGTGAACACAGGCCATTGAAAGTTCTGGCCCTAATTTGCATGCCTTTGCCTCTTCTTCTTCTTCTTCTTATTTTTTTTTTTTTACAGAGTTTCATTGTTTGCTGCCAAACATCAAGATGAATCAGCCATAGGTATACAGACGTTCCTTCCCTCTTGAAAGTCCCACCATCTCCCTCCCCATCCTACCCCTCTAGGTTGTTACAGAGCCCCTGTTTGTGTTCCTTTAGTCTTACAGCGATTTCCATTGGTAGTCACTTTTACATATGGTAATGTAGGTTTCCATGTTACTCTTTCTATACATTTCACCCATTCTTCCCTCCCCTCAATGTCCATAAATCTGTTTTGTATGTCTGTTTATCTACTGCTTCCTTACATATTCAATCATCAGTACCATCTCTCTAGATTCCATATATATATTGTGTTAGTAATCTTCATTCTTTCACTTAGCATAGTATTTTCTATCTTCATCAATGTTTTTAGCGTGTATCAGTATCTAATTACGTTTTTGCTTGAGGATTATTCCACAGTATGTATACGATACAATTTGTCTATTAATTTAACCACTGGTGTTAGAGCTGTGTCCGTACTGATATTTTGGCTATTGCAAATAATATCATAAGCAACAATGTACAATCTTTTTTTTAAAAATTTTTGCCTCTTGTATTCTTATATTGTTCTTTTTCTTTTCTTTTCTTTTTCTTTTTTTTTTTTTAGTTTTCATCAGTCTTCACTCTTCAGCCTGTATGGGCCTCCTACTTCAGTGGCCTCTCTGGTTGCAGAGCACTGACTCTGGACGCATGCACTCCAGAATGCTGGTTTATAGTTAAACACACCGATTCAGCTGCTATGTGGCACGTCAGATCTTCCGAAGCCAGGGATCAAACCAGTGCTCCTTGCACCACAAGGCGGGCTCTTCAACCACTGGACCACCTGGGAAGCCCAATATACAACCATTTTTTAAATCTCTTTTCAGTACTTAAGGTTATATAGGTTAGGAGTTGAACTTCTAGTCATATAGCAATTATGGTTTTAACTTAAGGAATCTCCTGGAGGAGGAAATGGCAACCCACTCCAATATTCTTGCCTAGGCAATCCCTTGGACAGAAGAGTCTAGCTAGCTATAGTCTGTGGGGCCATAAAGAGTCAGACACGACTGAAATTCTGAGCACACAGGCAAGCAACTATTTTTGATAACAGCAAAAAAAAACTGTTTCACATCCCACTAGCAATACACAAGTTCTCCTTTATCTCCACATATTTGCCAACACCTGTTATTTTCCCTTTGGATTATAGTCATCATAGTGCATGCTTCCCCTCAAAGTTTTACTTCATAATTTAATCATTTTATCTCTTATTTTACAGAATTCATCTTTACTAGAGACAAAAAAAAAAAAAGATACAGACAAACAAACAAACTCGGTACTTGGTAAAATCACGTTTCCTATAGTGGCTCTTTTCAAAGAAAGGGTTGTTTAGAATCTTCTTCAATGTTTTTGCTTTCACAGACACTTAGGATTTTTCCAGTCACTTATATTAAACTCAAGCAGAGTATATGATGGGGAAAAAGGGTTCCACTCTGTCGACAACTGTTGCATATTTTTCCTTGGTACTTTAGTCAATTCTAGAGTCAGTTAATGCAAATTATTTGATGAGGAATTTAATGGACTGAGAAAACCTTGGAGAGATCGTGTGGTTTTAGATAATATATACAAGTGTTTAAGCTCTCTTTTGAGTTAATTTTTATGTATGGTGTAAGATACTGTCCAGTTTCTTTCTTTCTTTCTTTTTTTTACATGTAGCTTTCTAGTTTTCTTAAGACCATTTATGATATTATCATTCCCCATTGTGTATTATTAGCTCCTTTGTCATAAATTAATTGACCAAGTGCAGTATTTACTAGTGTGCCTAGCACATGTACTAAAATAATATTAGGAGTAACACTAATTCAGCAATTACCACAGTCCTATAAAATAAATAGTCTGTGGTTAATATAATATGTATTTCAGATTCAAAATATATCATATTTATTGTTCTAATATATTCCTATAAAAATTAATACAGGATAAAATCAGTTATATCACAAATATCATATATTAACACACATATATGAAATCCAGAAAGATGGTACTGATAAACTATTTCATCAGGGCATCAAGGGAGACACAGATGTAGAGAACAGATTTATGGGCATGGGTGGCAGAGAGGAAGGAGAAGCTGAGACAAATGGAAAGAGAACCATGGATGCATATACAATGCCATCTCTAAATAGGCAGATAATGGGAATTTGCTGTATGACTCAGTGAACTTAAGCTGGACCTCTGTAACAACATAGATGGATGGGAAAGTGTGGGAAATGAGAAGGAGGTTCAAGAGGAGAGGACATATATATGCCCATGACTAATTCATACTGATATGTATCAGAAACGAAAGTGATACAGTAAAGCAACTATCCTTCATTTAAAAATAAATAAATTAAAGAAAATCATAAAGATATGTAAACATGTATGTTTATGTGCTTGCATGCCAGCACAAAGACAGAAATGTGGAGCAAAAATGGTTTTTAGTTTTCAGTATTCCCTTGATGAATCACAACTTGTTATGTTCCCAAATGCAAGTCCATGCAGTGCAGAGTTGAGAAAGTGTTTGAAAAGCTAACAGGTAAGGAGACTGGGAGAGTTTGCAGTTTCATGATTTTACAAGATGAACTTCACTGATCTATCAGGAACACTTTCAGAAAGAAAGCCGTGAGAGTGAAATCTGTTAGGAAAGCTGTGTCCATCTTGGGGACAAGAATACCAGATTGGTAGTCAGGAGGCTCTGGAATGAATCCAAAATGTGTTACTTTATAAATTACAAAGTTTGAAAGTTATTAGCTTCCTAAGTTTAGACTTTCTTGCTTTGATTTAAGGAGATAAATGATTGCTGTACAACAGAGTTGAGGAAGAAGAAAATTTAAATTATGGGATTGTCATAAAGATACAAATATTTTTAATAGTCAACAGAAAATAAATTCATCTTTTATTTTAAAATAGTTAAAAATGATTTCCAGCCTCACTAGTTTGGGTAGCTTGTCTTAATTTGATTTGTTATAAATAATTAACAGTAATGGATCAAGTTTCCTTAAATACCAGATCAGTTGCCTGTAGTTAAACGTCTATGCCCATGTAACACTGACTTTTTTCCACTTTCTATAACAATGATCAGCAATTTAGATGGATATTTTTGATTACTAATTTAATCCACCTATTCATTACTGGTTTGTTCAGATTTTCTATTTTTTCATGATACAGTGTTTGTAGGTTGTAAAAGAATAAAATATATTCAGGAATAATGCTTAACAATGAAAATCAAATACTCATACACTGAAAACTTAAAAATTTATAGAAAACTGTAAATACATATAAATAAACAATAATACAATCCATATCCAAGAATTGGAACTCTTAATATTGGTAAAAGGTGCATACTACTCAAAGGAGTCTATAGATTCAATATTATCTCCATCAAACTCACAACAGCATTTTTAATAAATAAAGAGCAAAAGTAACAGTTTTTATAGAACTATGAAAAACCCAGAATATTCAAACCAACATTGAGAAAGAAGAATAAAGCCAGAGAAATGAAACTTCCTGACTTTAAAACGTATTTCAAAGCTATAGTAATTAAATGACACACCCCTGACATAAAGACAGAGATACAGACAAATAGAACAGATAAACTGTTCCAGAAATATGCCCACACATATGTAGTCAAGTAATCTTTGACAGGACATCAAGAACATACAATGGGGAAGAGAAATATCTTTAACAAAAGGAGTTGCGGAAAACAAAAGGAAATTGAAAGCCGTGAGTGAAATCTGTTAGGAAAGCTGTGTCCATCTTGGGGACAAGAATACCAGATTGGTAGTCAGGAGGCTCTGGAATGAATCCAAAATGTGTTACTTTATAAATTACAAAGTTTGAAAGTTATTAGCTTCCTAAGTTTAGACTTTCTTGCTTTGATTTAAGGAGATAAATGATTGCTGTACAACAGAGTTGAGGAAGAAGAAAATTTAAATTATGGGATTGTCATAAAGATACAAATATTTTTAATAGTCAACAGAAAATAAATTCATCTTTTATTTTAAAATAGTTAAAAATGATTTCCAGCCTCACTAGTTTGGGTAGCTTGTCTTAATTTGATTTGTTATAAATAATTAACAGTAATGGATCAAGTTTCCTTAAATACCAGATCAGTTGCCTGTAGTTAAACGTCTATGCCCATGTAACACTGACTTTTTTCCACTTTCTATAACAATGATCAGCAATTTAGATGGATATTTTTGATTACTAATTTAATCCACCTATTCATTACTGGTTTGTTCAGATTTTCTATTTTTTCATGATACAGTGTTTGTAGGTTGTAAAAGAATAAAATATATTCAGGAATAATGCTTAACAATGAAAATCAAATACTCATACACTGAAAACTTAAAAATTTATAGAAAACTGTAAATACATATAAATAAACAATAATACAATCCATATCCAAGAATTGGAACTCTTAATATTGGTAAAAGGTGCATACTACTCAAAGGAGTCTATAGATTCAATATTATCTCCATCAAACTCACAACAGCATTTTTAATAAATAAAGAGCAAAAGTAACAGTTTTTATAGAACTATGAAAAACCCAGAATATTCAAACCAACATTGAGAAAGAAGAATAAAGCCAGAGAAATGAAACTTCCTGACTTTAAAACGTATTTCAAAGCTATAGTAATTAAATGACACACCCCTGACATAAAGACAGAGATACAGACAAATAGAACAGATAAACTGTTCCAGAAATATGCCCACACATATGTAGTCAAGTAATCTTTGACAGGACATCAAGAACATACAATGGGGAAGAGAAATATCTTTAACAAAAGGAGTTGCGGAAAACTGGATATTTACATGTCAAAGATTAAATTTGGACCCTTACCTAGCTTAAACTATATACAAAAATCAACTCAAAATTGATTAAAGACGTCAATGCAGGCTGTAGAATTCCTAGAAGAAAATGCATTAGTCTTGGCAATGATTTCTTTTGAATGACATCAAAAACGTAGGCAGAGGAAATATATTAAAGCAAAGAACATTTGTACAACAAATGAAACAAGAAAACAGATTGAAAAGGCAATCTATAGAAAATGAGAAAGTATGTGCAAATCATGGATTTAATAAGAGTCTAATATCCATAATATAAGACACTTCTACAACTCAAGATTGGAAAGAAATAGCTGAATACATATTTATCCAAAAACAACATATAAATGCCACCAAGTACATTTGTGATTTGTCATGTTTCTTAATCCTGCTAAATGAATTTTTATAATTTTCCCCACAAATAAATTACACACCTATTGTTACATTCATTCCTAGGTAAATCATATTAGTTATGTGTATTGTATTATAACTCTATCTGCATCAACTATAATGAATGTCTTTTTAAAACTTACATTTGTAAATATTTGTAGTCAATGAGTAGATAAGCAATTACTTTCATATACCTCTCCTAATATAAACCTAACTTAGTACATCCTTTTTGTTTTTTTATAAGCATTCCTATGCATATTTTGTTGTTTTTTAGCGATAGAACAAAAACACTAGCATAGATATGAAACCTAATTTTGCTATTCCTTTCTGCAAACCTTCATATTAGTCTTTAAAATAAAGTCTGTCTTTGGATATCACGAAGAGCCAAGGGCAGTAAAACTCACAACAGCATTTTTAATAAATAAAGAGCAAAAGTAACAGTTTTTATAGAACTATGAAAAACCCAGAATATTCAAACCAACATTGAGAAAGAAGAATAAAGCCAGAGAAATGAAACTTCCTGACTTTAAAACGTATTTCAAAGCTATAGTAATTAAATGACACACCCCTGACATAAAGACAGAGATACAGACAAATAGAACAGATAAACTGTTCCAGAAATATGCCCACACATATGTAGTCAAGTAATCTTTGACAGGACATCAAGAACATACAATGGGGAAGAGAAATATCTTTAACAAAAGGAGTTGCGGAAAACTGGATATTTACATGTCAAAGATTAAATTTGGACCCTTACCTAGCTTAAACTATATACAAAAATCAACTCAAAATTGATTAAAGACGTCAATGCAGGCTGTAGAATTCCTAGAAGAAAATGCATTAGTCTTGGCAATGATTTCTTTTGAATGACATCAAAAACGTAGGCAGAGGAAATATATTAAAGCAAAGAACATTTGTACAACAAATGAAACAAGAAAACAGATTGAAAAGGCAATCTATAGAAAATGAGAAAGTATGTGCAAATCATGGATTTAATAAGAGTCTAATATCCATAATATAAGACACTTCTACAACTCAAGATTGGAAAGAAATAGCTGAATACATATTTATCCAAAAACAACATATAAATGCCACCAAGTACATTTGTGATTTGTCATGTTTCTTAATCCTGCTAAATGAATTTTTATAATTTTCCCCACAAATAAATTACACACCTATTGTTACATTCATTCCTAGGTAAATCATATTAGTTATGTGTATTGTATTATAACTCTATCTGCATCAACTATAATGAATGTCTTTTTAAAACTTACATTTGTAAATATTTGTAGTCAATGAGTAGATAAGCAATTACTTTCATATACCTCTCCTAATATAAACCTAACTTAGTACATCCTTTTTGTTTTTTTATAAGCATTCCTATGCATATTTTGTTGTTTTTTAGCGATAGAACAAAAACACTAGCATAGATATGAAACCTAATTTTGCTATTCCTTTCTGCAAACCTTCATATTAGTCTTTATAAATCTTGAGAAGAAGTCTGTCTTTGGATATCACGAAGAGCCAAGGGCAGTATAACAAACGAGTAAAAATCTCCAATACTTTTTTTCAGAAAATTTTACTGGGATTGAGCATTAAAATCAATACTAAATTTTACATCCAAGCAACTTCCTTTTTCAAATATTGTGTTTCTGTTATTTCTTTAGAGTATTAAAATACAAGGATACGGACATAGTACTTTTTTTTTTTAAAGAATGTCTATTTTTATTTATTTATTTTTTGGGGGGTGGGGGGGGTGGAGAGGGAGGGGGGCAGGTGGGCCAATTTCTATTGGTCTTTCGTTTATCTAGTTTCATCCATCTTTTTTCTTTGGCCTGTGTGGGCCTCCCATCGCAGTGGCCTCTGTTGTCGCAGAGCACCAGCTCTGGGCACATGCTCTCCAGAGCTCCAGCTCGGTAATTGGACACGTGGGTCCAGCAGCTCCGCGGCACGTGGGATTTTCCCAAGCCAGGGATCGAACTGGCACCCCTTGCACTGCAACGCAGTGTCCTTACCCACTGGACCACCAGGGAAGCCCCATACTACTTTTTGTCTGTTAAATTTAACACATTTTTGAAAGCATGATATTATAAACAACAAAAAAAAAACAGACTCACTTGGGATTAAGGTTGTCCATTCTTCAAAAATAGCTTACTTTCTAATGATCATTCTACTAACTGGAAAGTTTCAGTTTTTTTTTTTTTTTTTCTATGCATGTAAAACAAAATGTATAGTGATACAGATGATTTACAATTTTGTGTTAATTCCAGGGGTACAGGAAAATGATTCCTTTATACATAGAGATATAGCTACTCCTTTCTCATACAGGTCATTACAGAGTGTTGAGTAGAGCTCCTTGTGCTCTATTAGTCCTTATTAACTATTTTCTATATAGGTCCTTATTAGGTACTTATTCTGTCTATAGTGGTGTATATATCCCAGTATTCCAGTTTATCCCTCCCCCTTTGCTTCTTGGTAAGGAAAAGTTTGTTTTCTACCTCTGTGACTCTATTTAGGTTTTGTAGATAATTTCACTTGTACACTTTCTCATATTCCACATGTACCTATGCAGTTTTGAGTTTTTCATTGTATTCACTTAAATTTCTTAAGTGAGCGCACTCACCACAGTTATGACACCCCACAGTCTGTCCTGCTTACTTCCCATCATGGCCATTCTCTTTGTTCTTCACACTCTAGATTCCGTGGATATATTTCTCAGGGCTTGAATGTGTTACAATCCCCTCTGCTTTAAAGCTTTTTTAAATATATATATATATATATTTTAAATTTGTTCTCCTTTTTTTTTAATTTATTCATTTATTTTCATCCATCTTTATTCTTTGGCCTGTGCGGGCCTCACATTGCAGTTGCTTTAAAGCTTTTAAACAGGTGTTCCTCTCTGACTGGAATTTACTTTTTCTAAAAATCATATTACTGCTCTCTAGACAGCCTTCATTTTTCTCACAGTAAATATGTAGTTTTTAAAGAAAGCCATCTCTGACCTTGCAAACAGTCATATTTTCATTTATTTTTCCTGTATCATATCAAATCTAATGTCTTTAAGTATGTATTTTTGTGATTATTTGTGTAAATTCTCTCTTTTGCACTTTATTTTAAGTTTTAAGAGAGGAATCTGAACTTTCCTCACTGTTGAGTACCCAGGTACTGTGGGTGTGAAATAGGAAAAATTATATTTTCTAAATGTGATGCATAAAATAGCCTGATTCAGTGCATAGATTAGTGAAGAAGAGAGAATTATTAATGCCTTCCAAGATTCTGATATTGCTAGCTCATCAATTTTATTCCTACCTGAAGCACATTATCTATGAGTGCCCAGTATTCAAATATAGCTGAAAAAAAAAAAAAAAAAAAAAGCTTGTGGAAGAAACAGAATTTTGTTTTGACTGGAGTGAGACTAATCAAAAATTTTAAAATTTCTATTTTCCTATCAATCTTTTCTCAAAAATTTCTTCTGTCTCAGAAATAAGAAGTAATCTACATTTTCCAAAGCAACATTAATTTTAAGTCAGCCTTTACTGAGTTTTTTAAATTTTATAATATGCACCTTAGTTAAAATGTACTATCTCATAATGTAATACTATACCTTAGTATAAATATAATGCTTATATAAATACTACTATTATAATATTTAGTACAAATACAGTATTTAGTATAATATACCCAGAAATGCATTGTACAATTAATATATCAGAAATGCATTGTACAATTTTGGTTTTGTAATTTTTAATGTGCAAGTATTAATACAAAGGAATGAGCAATGATACAGATAATAGTAGCTTTCATAAGAGAAAAGTGTAAACATTACTCGGATGAGGTACAGCATTATTGTTTATATGAATCAACAGCCTTTAAAAACTAAAAATAATGTTGTACTACTCAAAGTGGTCTTTAATATAAAAATATAAATGTTTCAACACTTGTGTAGACAACTGAGCACAGTGCTTTAAGAAACTAAATAGAAGCTGTGAAGTTTTGGATATAAAATATCTCAAACACAATTTCCCCAGTATAATATGTATTTAATTAGTACATGGTTATAGATTCTAAGAAAAAAATTCTGTTTGGTAATTATGTTTCCTTGTTTATGAAAGAAATGCATCAACCGTAAAATTTTCAGCCCACTTCAGGTTGGAATTGTAACAAAGTTAAAGTTAAAACCATATAACAGTTGGAAGACTTTAAGTCAATTCTTTTAGCAGAGGAGTGCAAGAATTTCAAAGGTAAATAATATAAGTTTTTTGGAAAGAAGATGCATGTTTTTACTCTGTCTATGACTCTAAATACTCACTAAACAAAAATCAATCCTACTACTGGACATATACCCTGAAAAAACCCACAATTCTCAAAGACACACATACCCCAATATTCACTGCAACATTATTTGTAATAGCTAAGACATGGAAGCAACCTATATGTCCACTGACAGATGAATGGATAAAGAAGACATGGTACATATATATAACACAATATTGCATGCTAAATTGCTTTAATCATATCTGACTTTTTGTAACCCTATGGATGGTGACTTGCCAGGCTCCCCTGTCCATGGGATTCTCCAGGTAAGAATACTGGAGTGCATTGTCATGCCTTCCTCCACGGAATCTTCCAGTAATGGAATAGTCTAGCAATGTAGTATTATTCAGAAATAAAAAGGAGAAAATGTGAATCAGTCGTAGTGAGGTGGAAGAACCTATAGCCTGCTATACAGATTGAGGTAAGTCAGAAAGAGAAAAACAAATATCATGTATTAATGCATATATATGGAATCTAGAAAAATCATACTGATTAACCTATGTATAGACAAGAATTGGGGATGCAGGCATAGAGAAAAGGTTTGTGGACACAGCAGGGGAAGGACAGGGTAGGACAAATTAAGAAAGTAGCACTGACATCTACACACTATGATGTATAAAATTGGTAATTGGTAGGAAGCTGCTCTGTGACAATCTAGACGTGTGGGATGGGAGGGAGGTGGAGAGGCTAAAAGGGGACTATGGCTGATTTGCATCTAGGTGTGACTAAGACCAACACAGTATTGTAAAGCAATCATCCTGCAGGTAAAAAATAAACAGAAAACAGACCGTAATTTTAATTATTGTTTTGCTGAGAGCTTTTCGTAAATATCAAGATGTGATCATATGCCCCTTTATGTGTTTCTGCAGGCCTTATCCTTACTTCATCCTAGCCCTATCACACACTACACACACTTTGCTACTTTTTGTAGCTAAATAATAAGTAAAATATGTCTCAGACACCTCTGTATCACCAAATATGCAGTCAATCTTCAATAAATATTTGTCAACAGAACACATGAATGAGCTTTTGGCTGGAAATGTTTAGAATATCCTACAGAATTATTCATTAATTTTTGAGTCACTCATGGGTTCAAGAAATCACTACATGAATAACCTGCTGTTTCCTCTAACATATCTGTATCCCTTTATTTCTCAACCTGACAAATTTTACTAATCATTAAGCACTCCTCCAATACACCTGCCCCACGGCTCCCAAATGCATTCCATTTCCCTCTGTCTATCTCTCTGATTCCAAATGGAATCCATAAACATCTTACTCTGGACCCAAAGGAAGTTAGAAACTCAGGATGAAAACCTGACAATCCTTCCAGTGTAAGAATTTATGACAATACCATGTAATTGTGCTCTTGTATTTCTGTGCATTTTATGTGTTTTTCCCATGAAGATGAAGCAGCTCCAGAATTATATTTTCATCATTGAAGTTCTATGTATTATGTTCATTTTATAATTTTTACCATGTTACTAGAATGACCAAGTGACTTCCTTCCTCAACAAAGAAAACCTATGGGGCCTGCTATACAGATTGAGGTAAGTCAGAAAGAAAAACAAATATCATGTATTAATGCATATATATGGAATCTAGAAAAATCATACTGATTAACCTATGTATAGACAAGAATTGGGGATGCAGGCATAGAGAAAAGGTTTGTGGACACAGCAGGGGAAGGACAGGGTAGGACAAATTAAGAAAGTAGCACTGACATCTACACACTATGATGTATAAAATTGGTAATTGGTAGGAAGCTGCTCTGTGACAATCTAGACGTGTGGGATGGGAGGGAGGTGGAGAGGCTAAAAGGGGACTATGGCTGATTTGCATCTAGGTGTGACTAAGACCAACACAGTATTGTAAAGCAATCATCCTGCAGGTAAAAAATAAACAGAAAACAGACCGTAATTTTAATTATTGTTTTGCTGAGAGCTTTTCGTAAATATCAAGATGTGATCATATGCCCCTTTATGTGTTTCTGCAGGCCTTATCCTTACTTCATCCTAGCCCTATCACACACTACACACACTTTGCTACTTTTTGTAGCTAAATAATAAGTAAAATATGTCTCAGACACCTCTGTATCACCAAATATGCAGTCAATCTTCAATAAATATTTGTCAACAGAACACATGAATGAGCTTTTGGCTGGAAATGTTTAGAATATCCTACAGAATTATTCATTAATTTTTGAGTCACTCATGGGTTCAAGAAATCACTACATGAATAACCTGCTGTTTCCTCTAACATATCTGTATCCCTTTATTTCTCAACCTGACAAATTTTACTAATCATTAAGCACTCCTCCAATACACCTGCCCCACGGCTCCCAAATGCATTCCATTTCCCTCTGTCTATCTCTCTGGATTCCAAATGGAATCCATAAACATCTTACTCTGGACCCAAAAGGAAGTTAGAAACTCAGGATGAAAACCTGACAATCCTTCCAGTGTAAGAATTTATGACAATACCATGTAATTGTGCTCTTGTATTTCTGTGCATTTTATGTGTTTTTTTCCCATGAAGATGAAGCAGCTCCAGAATTATATTTTTCATCATTGAAGTTCTATGTATTATGTTCATTTTTATAATTTTTTACCATGTTATCAAATATGAATAGACCCCTAAGTGACTTCCCTTCCTCAACAAAGATATTTTGATTCAACATCAATACAATTTCAATCTTAGTAACAATGTACCTATATAAAACAAACATTTTAAAATGGATGTAGCTGTTAAATATATGAGTCAGAATGCTACATAAAATAGGTTTTGTAGGAATGAAATTATGGAGATATGTTGAATTTTGTCTAGGACTTTTAAATGGAAGCAAACAAGAAACTGAATAACCATACGGAGTGATAAAGTGGCCTTAATGGATTTAATTAACTTACCCTATAAGAAGTGAAAATTAAGGCATCATTCTTGTCTGAACTTAGATATTAACATAGTTTTAACTGCAGTCTTTACAGCCAGAAAGTTTTAGAGCAGATGGTAAATTTATAGTCACTTTGCCCCTATGGAGAAGAAAGAAGGAGAAAAATACAGTGTAGGAACTCTGTTTCATGAATAAACTCAGAATACAAGGGGCTGTAACCATTTCTAAATGGTATATGAAATTTAACACCCTTTGTTCTAAAACTATATAAACAACACATATGCTTTATGCTTTGATAAAATTGTCCATAAATAAGAAAAAGGAACTTGTTATCTGAAATACTAGCAATCATTTTTACAGAATAACTGAAAGAAAGAAATTATGTATTGTTTTTTCTAATGAATTACAAATATATAAGCAAAAAATTATGTAAACCTGGGTATTATTCACCACATCCTTTTTTAAATAAGTACAAATATTTCTCAACCTGAAAAATTTTACTAATCATTAAGCACTCCTCCAATACACCTGCCCCACGGCTCCCAAATGCATTCCATTTCTCTGTCTATCTCTCTGGATTCCAAATGGAATCCATAAACATCTTACTCTGGACCCAAAAGGAAGTTAGAAACTCAGGATGAAAACCTGACAATCCTTCCAGTGTAAGAATTTATGACAATACCATGTAATTGTGCTCTTGTATTTCTGTGCATTTTATGTGTTTTTTTCCCATGAAGATGAAGCAGCTCCAGAATTATATTTTTCATCATTGAAGTTCTATGTATTATGTTCATTTTTATAATTTTTTACCATGTTATCAAATATGAATAGACCCCTAAGTGACTTCCCTTCCTCAACAAAGATATTTTGATTCAACATCAATACAATTTCAATCTTAGTAACAATGTACCTATATAAAACAAACATTTTAAAATGGATGTAGCTGTTAAATATATGAGTCAGAATGCTACATAAAATAGGTTTTGTAGGAATGAAATTATGGAGATATGTTGAATTTTGTCTAGGACTTTTAAATGGAAGCAAACAAGAAACTGAATAACCATACGGAGTGATAAAGTGGCCTTAATGGATTTAATTAACTTACCCTATAAGAAGTGAAAATTAAGGCATCATTCTTGTCTGAACTTAGATATTAACATAGTTTTAACTGCAGTCTTTACAGCCAGAAAGTTTTAGAGCAGATGGTAAATTTATAGTCACTTTGCCCCTATGGAGAAGAAAGAAGGAGAAAAATACAGTGTAGGAACTCTGTTTCATGAATAAACTCAGAATACAAGGGGCTGTAACCATTTCTAAATGGTATATGAAATTTAACACCCTTTGTTCTAAAACTATATAAACAACACATATGCTTTATGCTTTGATAAAATTGTCCATAAATAAGAAAAAGGAACTTGTTATCTGAAATACTAGCAATCATTTTTGCAGAATAACTGAAAGAAAGAAATTATGTATTGTTTTTTCTAATGAATTACAAATATATAAGCATAATTTTATATGTATCACGTACACTGGCATGAAAAATACATCCCTGAGTTATTATTCACCACATCCAAAAAGAGAACTATATTTTGAATGTGTAATATGTGCCAAGAAATTTGCTAAAACCCAGATATATGTGTATGCATGTAATCTGATTATTTTTATTAATTTTTTAAAATGAATATTTATTGGAGTACAATTGATTCACAATGTTGTGTTAGGTTCTGCTGTATAGCAGTGTGATCCAGCTATACATATACATAAACCTATATACATATACATAAACCTATTCTTTTTCAGATATTTTTCTCCATGCAAGTTACTACAGAATATTGACTATAGAGTAACCTATACTATATAGCAGGTTATCTATTTTATACATAGTAGTATATAAATGTTAATCTCAATCTCTTGATTTATCCCCCTCCCCACTTTTCCCTTTAGCTAAGCATTATTTTTTTTCCCTAATTCTGTGAGTCTGTTTCTCCTTTGTAAATAACTTCATTTTTTATCTCCTTTTTAGATCTACACACAAGTGATATCATACGATATTTGTCTATGTCTGACTTACCTGACTTAGTATGATAATCTCTAGGTCCACCCATGTTAATGCAAATTACATTATTTCACCATTTTTTATTGAATTCTTTTCTTATAAAAAACATTTCATTAAAATTTTAGATATTTTCTGTTATAATGCAAATATTTTCAAGAATATTTTTCTCTATGTATTATAGGTTTCATTTTAATTCCATCATAATTTTATATGAGTTATTTAGGTACCAAGAGCATTTCAGTTGTTGTGTTGACTTTGCCATAGCATATAGTTAAGACAGATGTTAGGAATACAGCAAGTCACAGGGACACTGACCAGCATCTGTGGTAATATTTAGATTTGCTTGCTAAATGTGAAAGTTAGCACTGTATAATCTCTCTTTGTTGGTTAACATTAAAGTAACTTAGAGTTCTAGTGAGAGGACAAGATCCTTGTTCTAATTAAAGACATAACTGAGAGAAGAAATTCAATTCCCACTAACTAACTTTTAAAATGCTGTATCTGGCAAGTCTGTATGGTTTCCCACCTTCTAGAACAAGGGTCGCCAACCTCCAGGATGTAATGCTTGATGATCTCAGGTAAAACTCATGCAATAATAGAAATAAAGTTCACAGTAAATGCAATTAGCTTGAGTCATTCTGAAGTCATTCCCCCATCTCCAATCTGTGAAAAAACTACCTGCTTTCAACAAAACAGGTCTCTGGTGCCAAAAAGGTTGGGAACCACTGCTCTAGGAAATATTTATTCCTGGAATTTAACAGTAGACTATTCAGAAATAAGCTCTGTTGATTTCTTCAAAACGTTTTAGTTAGCTGTATCTATATGGTGAAGACTTATAGGATGGGCAACAAGCCAAAGTGAACGGGTATAACCTTATAGATCTGATTGCCCTTAGTGAACAGCAGCAAAGGTTGCTACACTAGTTCTTATGATCTGACTCCTTATTGATGGTAGAAATATCAGAACCTATAGATCTCTTGATTTATCCCTCCACTTTTCCCTTTAGCTAAGCATTATTTTTTTTCCCTAATTCTGTGAGTCTGTTTCTCCTTTGTAAATAACTTCATTTTTTATCTCCTTTTTAGATCTACACACAAGTGATATCATACGATATTTGTCTATGTCTGACTTACCTGACTTAGTATGATAATCTCTAGGTCCACCCATGTTAATGCAAATTACATTATTTCACCATTTTTTATTGAATTCTTTTCTTATAAAAAACATTTCATTAAAATTTTAGATATTTTCTGTTATAATGCAAATATTTTCAAGAATATTTTTCTCTATGTATTATAGGTTTCATTTTAATTCCATCATAATTTTATATGAGTTATTTAGGTACCAAGAGCATTTCAGTTGTTGTGTTGACTTTGCCATAGCATATAGTTAAGACAGATGTTAGGAATACAGCAAGTCACAGGGACACTGACCAGCATCTGTGGTAATATTTAGATTTGCTTGCTAAATGTGAAAGTTAGCACTGTATAATCTCTCTTTGTTGGTTAACATTAAAGTAACTTAGAGTTCTAGTGAGAGGACAAGATCCTTGTTCTAATTAAAGACATAACTGAGAGAAGAAATTCAATTCCCACTAACTAACTTTTAAAATGCTGTATCTGGCAAGTCTGTATGGTTTCCCACCTTCTAGAACAAGGGTCGCCAACCTCCAGGATGTAATGCTTGATGATCTCAGGTAAAACTCATGCAATAATAGAAATAAAGTTCACAGTAAATGCAATTAGCTTGAGTCATTCTGAAGTCATTCCCCCATCTCCAATCTGTGAAAAAACTACCTGCTTTCAACAAAACAGGTCTCTGGTGCCAAAAAGGTTGGGAACCACTGCTCTAGGAAATATTTATTCCTGGAATTTAACAGTAGACTATTCAGAAATAAGCTCTGTTGATTTCTTCAAAACGTTTTAGTTAGCTGTATCTATATGGTGAAGACTTATAGGATGGGCAACAAGCCAAAGTGAACGGGTATAACCTTATAGATCTGATTGCCCTTAGTGAACAGCAGCAAAGGTTGCTACACTAGTTCTTATGATCTGACTCCTTATTGATGGTAGAAATATCAGAACCTATAGATGAGGGCCCTTGTTTGAGATCCATAGGTCTTCTCAGTGAAAGCGTTTTAGGGTTTTTCACAGGAAATCCACCTGAAACAGTGGTTTATTATGATCTTCTTAAAGGTAATGTTTTTCTGGCTCCTACTGAACTTTTATTCAAGTCATCCCTAAAGGACACAGAGTGATTTTAGACTTGGAATTCTGAATTGCTTTGAAAGGATGTCAGAGAGACCATCCAATGGGTACGGAACCTCATAACAAAGCTCACTTATGAAGTAGAATGAATACAGATTCAGGAATACTCCCCAGGGAATAATCTTTGGAAAATTTACTTATCTGTCCATACTATAAAACACAGAGGTGTTAGGGGACCTCACTTCAGTATTAGCTATGTGGCTTAAAGCCCTTGTTCTCTCCCAGCCAAAGCAAAACAGGCTGATTGGATTTACCAGTGGGAGACCCTGGAAGGAGGGCCACGCTGTGATTTGGAAAATAGCAATCATATGCTTTCAGAACAGTATAACATTAATGGTAAAGGTAAGGTGAAATGTTTTTGAATTGTGGTACTGTTGAAACTCTTGAAAGTCCCTTGGATACTCAGGAGAGCAAAGCAGTCAATCCTAAAGGAAATCAGTGCTCAACATTCATTGAAAGGACTGATGCTAAGGGGAAGAGCCAACTCATTGGAAAAAAACACTGCTGCTGAGAAAGACTGAATGCAAAAGAAGGGGGAAGAAGAAGATTAGATGACTGGATAGCAGCACCAACTCAATGGACATAAATTTCAGCAAACTCTTGAAAATAGTGAAGGATATGGAAGCCAAATGTGATGCAGTCCATGGGGTCACACAGAGTCAGACATGGCTTACTGACTGAAAAACAACAAAAAAGATGAGAGATGAAGACTGAATAATCATCAGTTAAATTGAAGGTCCCTTTCTTTAGGAAACATTTGGATATTCACATTCTTGGTCTGTAGCTAATGATTTTGCTGTACGGTTACATAAGTCAGCTCTGTATAGAGCTAGAAAATTTTTTAAAAATCCCCAAATTGATCTCTCTGTTAATGAAAAAACGTCCTGCTTAGCACAGTTAATTACGGTTAAAGAATCAACAAAATAGGGCTTTCCTAGTAGTCCAGTGAGTAAAGAGTCTGCGTTGCAGTGCTAGGGGCACCGGTTCAATCCCTGGCCCAGGAAGATCCCACGTGCTGGAGAGCAGCTGGAATGCTGTGTCCAATTATGAGCTAGCACTTTGGAGCGCATGCACCCAGAGCTGGTGCTCTGCAACAAGAGAGGACACTTCAATGGGAGGCCCACACAGGCCAATGAATAAAGATAGATGAAAATAAATAAATAGCAAAAAAGGAGAAAAAACAATAAAAGAGCCCACACCACACACCCCCCCCCCCGCCAAAAAAAAAGAGCAAAAACTCTTTAAAAAATTCAACAAAGTATATTAGATTCAGCTATGGGCATAATTGGGGGAACTTAAAAGAAATTTTCATGAAAAAGATATTTTCATGAAGATGTCTACCAAAAGGGAAGAAGAAGAAGGAGAAAGATGAGGAGAAGAAAAAAGATAAACTCTGTCAATAACTGCCAACTTAGTGGGGACTGGAATCCTCTCTATAGCCAGCTTCCTAAATTTATAACATGAACAGACATTTGAGTGTTCAGACCACACAGCAAAGGGCTGTAAAACACATTCCCCTTATACTGACCAAATGACCAGTGTGACAAAGAAGTGATACCCAATGACAATGAGAAATAAATCCTATGAAAGTGGCTGTGGGTAAAATTCTCTAGGGAGAAGTGCTGGAACACAGTTGGTAAGTGAATTGCATCTGACCCCTTACTAGTAGCCTGAGGAGACTATTAACTGAGTGTGAAGCTTACTTTACTCAGGGTCACTTGTTCAGCAAGAGAAGGAAACTGTAGTTGAAAAAATTATTTAATCTGTTTACCTTAAAAGAGGGGCTGATGCAGTCCATGGGGTCACACAGAGTCAGACATGGCTTACTGACTGAAAAACAACAAAAAAGATGAGAGATGAAGACTGAATAATCATCAGTTAAATTGAAGGTCCCTTTCTTTAGGAAACATTTGGATATTCACATTCTTGGTCTGTAGCTAATGATTTTGCTGTACGGTTACATAAGTCAGCTCTGTATAGAGCTAGAAAATTTTTTAAAAATCCCCAAATTGATCTCTCTGTTAATGAAAAAACGTCCTGCTTAGCACAGTTAATTACGGTTAAAGAATCAACAAAATAGGGCTTTCCTAGTAGTCCAGTGAGTAAAGAGTCTGCGTTGCAGTGCTAGGGGCACCGGTTCAATCCCTGGCCCAGGAAGATCCCACGTGCTGGAGAGCAGCTGGAATGCTGTGTCCAATTATGAGCTAGCACTTTGGAGCGCATGCACCCAGAGCTGGTGCTCTGCAACAAGAGAGGACACTTCAATGGGAGGCCCACACAGGCCAATGAATAAAGATAGATGAAAATAAATAAATAGCAAAAAAGGAGAAAAAACAATAAAAGAGCCCACACCACACACCCCCCCCCCCGCCAAAAAAAAAGAGCAAAAACTCTTTAAAAAATTCAACAAAGTATATTAGATTCAGCTATGGGCATAATTGGGGGAACTTAAAAGAAATTTTCATGAAAAAGATATTTTCATGAAGATGTCTACCAAAAGGGAAGAAGAAGAAGGAGAAAGATGAGGAGAAGAAAAAAGATAAACTCTGTCAATAACTGCCAACTTAGTGGGGACTGGAATCCTCTCTCTATAGCCAGCTTCCTAAATTTATAACATGAACAGACATTTGAGTGTTCAGACCACACAGCAAAGGGCTGTAAAACACATTCCCCTTATACTGACCAAATGACCAGTGTGACAAAGAAGTGATACCCAATGACAATGAGAAATAAATCCTATGAAAGTGGCTGTGGGTAAAATTCTCTAGGGAGAAGTGCTGGAACACAGTTGGTAAGTGAATTGCATCTGACCCCTTACTAGTAGCCTGAGGAGACTATTAACTGGGTGTGATGCTTACTTTACTCCAGGGTCACTTGTTCAGCAAGAGAAGGAAACTGTAGTTGAAAACTTGGGAAAGTGACTTCTCTAGCAATTAGCCTTCTGATTGAAATATTGCTTCTAATTAAAATGTGGATAATACACATTAGAGAGATAATTAGAGGGAAATTTATGGGTACTTTGGAAGCATGTTTATAGAAGTTAGGAAATAGTCATGATCAAGTGGATGAATACATTCAAAAAAGTTGATTTTTTTCCTCTCTGAATACCTTGAAGTAAGCATAAATTGCCTGATGAAATGAAAGGTAAAATAAGGTATTTTTTTCCTATGAAAACCATGCTCATCTCTGGGTTATTTACCTTAATGGGGAGGAACAGCAGAGTGGAACATCCAGGATGCCTGATAATCATAAAGTCATGATGCCTGCAAACAATTTAGATGCCATCTATTTGAGTAGCTTCACCTTCCCAGTAATATTTTGCTTCAGTGCACACTATGAGTTTGCATTCTCTGTGTACACACCATCTACGTGATAAGGCAACACATTCAGGAAGGTGCAGTATGGTTAGCAGTAGCCTGCCAAGGGTAATACACAAAGCAGACAACCTGAGTCCTTAACACACAACTGCCCTACATCTACATGAATCTACCAATGTGATTGCAGACCAGGCAAGAATGCTATTTTTATTAGTAATAGGGACATTTATCTTCCTTTAATCACTGTTAAGAAAACCTAAAGCAACTTAATTATGAAAGCATATTGCAAAATTTTATATTTATTACTCAAACAAAAATGAAACTAAGAAAAATATCACACCACTAGACATGAAGAGATTATTGAATTAGGTCACTGATTTTTCCCTAAATTTTCTGATACCTAACCAAATGACAAAGTGTGACAAAGAAGTGATACCCAATGACAATGAGAAATAAATCCTATGAAAGTGGCTGTGGGTAAAATTCTCTAGGGAGAAGTGCTGGAACACAGTTGGTAAGTGAATTGCATCTGACCCCTTACTAGTAGCCTGAGGAGACTATTAACTGGGTGTGATGCTTACTTTACTCCAGGGTCACTTGTTCAGCAAGAGAAGGAAACTGTAGTTGAAAACTTGGGAAAGTGACTTCTCTAGCAATTAGCCTTCTGATTGAAATATTGCTTCTAATTAAAATGTGGATAATACACATTAGAGAGATAATTAGAGGGAAATTTATGGGTACTTTGGAAGCATGTTTATAGAAGTTAGGAAATAGTCATGATCAAGTGGATGAATACATTCAAAAAAGTTGATTTTTTTCCTCTCTGAATACCTTGAAGTAAGCATAAATTGCCTGATGAAATGAAAGGTAAAATAAGGTATTTTTTTCCTATGAAAACCATGCTCATCTCTGGGTTATTTACCTTAATGGGGAGGAACAGCAGAGTGGAACATCCAGGATGCCTGATAATCATAAAGTCATGATGCCTGCAAACAATTTAGATGCCATCTATTTGAGTAGCTTCACCTTCCCAGTAATATTTTGCTTCAGTGCACACTATGAGTTTGCATTCTCTGTGTACACACCATCTACGTGATAAGGCAACACATTCAGGAAGGTGCAGTATGGTTAGCAGTAGCCTGCCAAGGGTAATACACAAAGCAGACAACCTGAGTCCTTAACACACAACTGCCCTACATCTACATGAATCTACCAATGTGATTGCAGACCAGGCAAGAATGCTATTTTTATTAGTAATAGGGACATTTATCTTCCTTTAATCACTGTTAAGAAAACCTAAAGCAACTTAATTATGAAAGCATATTGCAAAATTTTATATTTATTACTCAAACAAAAATGAAACTAAGAAAAATATCACACCACTAGACATGAAGAGATTATTGAATTAGGTCACTGATTTTTCCCTAAATTTTCTGATACCTAACAAACAAAAAAAAGAAAGCAATTTTAGATAAATTTGGTTGAGACAATGTCCAGGTTTCACTTCTAAAATTAAAAATTATCACTGTTCATTTTAGAAAAAATTTAAACGTTAAATTGTTGAAAAAAATTATAAAAATTAAGAGTAACTTCGTCAACAGAGAATAGGGCTGCTAGTGAAATCTTATGAAACTATTTTTTATAACAAATTCTGTCTTACAGAACACTCAATCTTATGTATCATACTCTTTGAAGGTATTGTTTTAATGTTGCTATATTAGTTACCAAAACAGTTAAATATTTTAATTAAGATCTTATCACTTAATAAGAAGATTGCTTGCACCTTTCTAAACCATAGGGAAATATTCTCTAGTGGTTACAAGTTAGAGCTTTTAAGCAAAATGCTCAGGTTTAAGTTTTATTTCTATATTTCTGGTTATTCATTAATAATTTGTTTCATATTTTTAGGTTATCCATGTAAACTATTACAAAGGTAATATTTTTACCTGGGGAATATTTGTATTTAATTAGATACAGGACTAGAAGGTAAAATCAAAGAACTAATTAAAATGGAGAGATATATTCAGTATGGCCCATTAGGAATCTGAATGGACTCAAAACCAATGTTCAAGTTTTTATTAAAAGAGAACATTATTTTCATCATAATTTTAAAAGATCATCCTGGAAGAGATGGTAGGGAGGTAAAGGCAAAAACACTAGAGGCAAGCCACTAGGAAACTACAATTCAAGACATGGTGAAGACTTGCTATGAAACCCCATATTGCCTTAACACACAACTGCCCTACATCTACATGAATCTACCAATGTGATTGCAGACCAGGCAAGAATGCTATTTTTATTAGTAATAGGGACATTTATCTTCCTTTAATCACTGTTAAGAAAACCTAAAGCAACTTAATTATGAAAGCATATTGCAAAATTTTATATTTATTACTCAAACAAAAATGAAACTAAGAAAAATATCACACCACTAGACATGAAGAGATTATTGAATTAGGTCACTGATTTTTCCCTAAATTTTCTGATACCTAACAAACAAAAAAAAGAAAGCAATTTTAGATAAATTTGGTTGAGACAATGTCCAGGTTTCACTTCTAAAATTAAAAATTATCACTGTTCATTTTAGAAAAAATTTAAACGTTAAATTGTTGAAAAAAATTATAAAAATTAAGAGTAACTTCGTCAACAGAGAATAGGGCTGCTAGTGAAATCTTATGAAACTATTTTTTATAACAAATTCTGTCTTACAGAACACTCAATCTTATGTATCATACTCTTTGAAGGTATTGTTTTAATGTTGCTATATTAGTTACCAAAACAGTTAAATATTTTAATTAAGATCTTATCACTTAATAAGAAGATTGCTTGCACCTTTCTAAACCATAGGGAAATATTCTCTAGTGGTTACAAGTTAGAGCTTTTAAGCAAAATGCTCAGGTTTAAGTTTTATTTCTATATTTCTGGTTATTCATTAATAATTTGTTTCATATTTTTAGGTTATCCATGTAAACTATTACAAAGGTAATATTTTTACCTGGGGAATATTTGTATTTAATTAGATACAGGACTAGAAGGTAAAATCAAAGAACTAATTAAAATGGAGAGATATATTCAGTATGGCCCATTAGGAATCTGAATGGACTCAAAACCAATGTTCAAGTTTTTATTAAAAGAGAACATTATTTTCATCATAATTTTAAAAGATCATCCTGGAAGAGATGGTAGGGAGGTAAAGGCAAAAACACTAGAGGCAAGCCACTAGGAAACTACAATTCAAGACATGGTGAAGACTTGCTATAGAGGTAGAGACACTGAGTGGTGGTGAAGACAGAAGTATTTTTTCTAAGTAGAACTGATAGAATTTGCCTAGAAATTGTATGTGGTGGTGCAAAGAAAACAAAAGAGGATATTTAAGAATATTCCGACATGGTTGGCATGAGTTACTGGAAAAGATATTGTCTGCATTTACTCTACTGAAAGAAAGAGGAAAAAGCAGTTTTGTCAGAGATGCAGTTTCATGTCAGATGGGTCTTCTGAACAGATAAGTTCCAGAAACTTCTCATCTAAGTAGAGATGTGTTGGAGGGAGCTGGATCTTTAACTTCAGGAAGAGATCTTAACTGTATAAGTACAACAGTCATTAAAATAGACAGGTTTTAAATTAGAAATCATCAAGTATTGGGGTATAGGGAGATAAGAGTTATGAATGTTTTAAATGTCTACAGGAAGAGAAGAAGGTTTTCTAGAAAGCAAGTATTTTGTTTTTCAGTTACTAGACATGTCTGACTCTTTGCGATCCCATGGACTGCAACATACCAGGCTTAGCTGTCCTTCACCATCTCCTGTGGTTTGCTCAAATTTATGTCCATTGAGTTGGTGATGTTATACAGTGATCTAATCCTCTGTCACCTCCCTTCTCTTCCTACCCTCAATCTTTCCAAGCAACAAGGCCTTTTCCAATGAGTTGGCTCTTCCCATCAGATGGCCAAAGTATTGAAGTGTCAGCTTCAGCATCAGTCCTTCCAATGAATATCGAAGTTGATTTCCTTTAGGATTGACTGGCTTGACCTTGCTGTCCCAGGTGCTGTCAAGGATCTTATCCGACAGTTGAGAAGACTCAATTCTTCACTGTTTTGCCTTCTTTGCCCATTGTTCTACGTAATAATAGTTTTCAAAAAAAACTAATTAAAATGGAGAGATATATTCAGTATGGCCCATTAGGAATCTGAATGGACTCAAAACCAATGTTCAAGTTTTTATTAAAAGAGAACATTATTTTCATCATAATTTTAAAAGATCATCCTGGAAGAGATGGTAGGGAGGTAAAGGCAAAAACACTAGAGGCAAGCCACTAGGAAACTACAATTCAAGACATGGTGAAGACTTGCTATAGAGGTAGAGACACTGAGTGGTGGTGAAGACAGAAGTATTTTTTCTAAGTAGAACTGATAGAATTTGCCTAGAAATTGTATGTGGTGGTGCAAAGAAAACAAAAGAGGATATTTAAGAATATTCCGACATGGTTGGCATGAGTTACTGGAAAAGATATTGTCTGCATTTACTCTACTGAAAGAAAGAGGAAAAAGCAGTTTTGTCAGAGATGCAGTTTCATGTCAGATGGGTCTTCTGAACAGATAAGTTCCAGAAACTTCTCATCTAAGTAGAGATGTGTTGGAGGGAGCTGGATCTTTAACTTCAGGAAGAGATCTTAACTGTATAAGTACAACAGTCATTAAAATAGACAGGTTTTAAATTAGAAATCATCAAGTATTGGGGTATAGGGAGATAAGAGTTATGAATGTTTTAAATGTCTACAGGAAGAGAAGAAGGTTTTCTAGAAAGCAAGTATTTTGTTTTTCAGTTACTAGACATGTCTGACTCTTTGCGATCCCATGGACTGCAACATACCAGGCTTAGCTGTCCTTCACCATCTCCTGTGGTTTGCTCAAATTTATGTCCATTGAGTTGGTGATGTTATACAGTGATCTAATCCTCTGTCACCTCCCTTCTCTTCCTACCCTCAATCTTTCCAAGCAACAAGGCCTTTTCCAATGAGTTGGCTCTTCCCATCAGATGGCCAAAGTATTGAAGTGTCAGCTTCAGCATCAGTCCTTCCAATGAATATCGAAGTTGATTTCCTTTAGGATTGACTGGCTTGACCTTGCTGTCCCAGGTGCTGTCAAGGATCTTATCCAGCATCACAGTTGAGAAGACTCAATTCTTCACTGTTTTGCCTTCTTTGTGGCCCAAATCTCACATTTGTACATGACTACTAGATAAATACAGGCTTTGGCTAGATGGACATTTGTTGGCAAAGTGGTGTTTCTGCTTTTTAATATGCTATCTAGGTTTGTCATAGATTTTTTCCAAGGAGTCACCATCTACAGTGATTTGGGAGCCCAAGAAAATAAAGTCTGTCACTGTTTCCACTTTTTCCTCATCTATTTACCATGAAGTGATGGGAACACAGAGCATCTCAATGAGTGGAGATGGATCAACTATGGAGATGTTGGCAGACAAGACAAATAAATCAAGACTGGGTAAAGACCAATGGATCTTTACCATGGAAGCTGTTTATGACCTCATTTCGGCATAGTGGAGACAAAATCTATTTAAGAGAATTTAAAAGAGTATGGATAAGAGAAATGAGGAAAGATATTAGAGATAGTAGGCAGAAGGTATAAGGGTAGAGCAGTGGGGTAGTGCCCAGAGATGAGGCCAGGAGTGTTTATAAGATGGGAGAAATGTTGTCTGTTCATGATTCTCATGGATCTTTCTTACTAGAGAAAAAAACTTACTGTCACAGAGCAGAGACAGAAAGTTTGGAATCATGTTTATGAGTGAGTGTGAGAGTTGGCAGCTGGAGCACATGTGAAAAGTTTTGTCTTTGATCAAAGTATAATCAGTTCAAACACTGTAACAGGAAGAGGAGAAGGATGCAAGAGCTCAGACCACAGTGTGAGGGAGATGGTGGAAAGAGCTTGCAGGAATTCTTTGTGGAGTGCCTACATTTTCTGCTGAGATGAAGACTAGGTGAAAAACTATCAAAGAAAGAAAATAAATCACAAAATAATAATCTAGGAGATTGGGAGAGTGATTGGGAAACATGGTAGGATTTCACAATAATGTTAAGATTGTTTCAGAGGCAATTGGTTTTGGATTTGATCCAATTTAATGTGACTTTTCTCCAGGGGAAGTATATGACGAGGCTTGGACTTTTAAGTGAGAGTGAAGGAAGAGAGCTGAGAGTAAATGTTAGGTTAGTAATTCTAACAAAAATCCTGGTTTCTTAACTGGTTAAGTGAAAAGTGAGAGTGAAAATGAATTGTGGTTATAAAACAGTGATGAAGATTGGTGGTCATCAATTTGGTTACTTTAATTTTATAAGTTGGATACATTGTGTCGGGAACTAGACAGATACAGCTGAAAATACAGCAGTTTGTGGTCAGAAATTGGGTGCTTTCACAGGATATTATTGAGGGTTTGCAGCTGACAGTGATAAGGGGTTAAGATTGACACAGAAGTGAGTCACCATGATAATTTCACGAACCACAGAAGAAGAGGCAGGACCAATGTCTCTGGTTCTTTAAACTTTAGGTAGTTTAATACAGATAAATAGAGGGTTATATCATTACAAACATAAGGGGTTAGGGAAGCAAGCACAGGAAAATACAAAAAGTAATAAATCACAGATAATTCTCACCAGTACTCTCAGTAATATGCAGGAAGAAATTGAGTGATTTTCAGGAAAGGAGCTGGGAGCTGCTGGAAAAATCTGCCCTCTGCCAAAGGCCAACCACTTGTCTGCCGCAACCACAGAAGTTCTCACGTGATTCACTCAGTTTGGCCAAATGTAGTTCTTAAGCATTCAGATCCTGCAACATGTGAGGAAGTAAAAAGAATAAAGTGTGCTAAGTTGTCACCAGAGATGTAGGCACAGTTTACCCCTCTGGCTATGCTGACATCATCTTAATTTTTATTTTATGTGGGGACCTTCGGCAGAAAGGGAAGGCAGCGGGGATTACCCCCAGCTGAACCGGGAGATCTCTGAGAAAGGCAAATCTTGAACTGCCCGCCCCGCAGCCCCCTGGCTGAGGCAGGGGAATAATCAGACGCGACAGGGGTTCCATCGAAGTAGTTCCGCTTTATTAATGAAGATCCACAGCTTTTATAGGCAAGTGAAGGGGGTTTTGCACGGGACTTCCTATAGATTACACCAATCAAGCTAAAGACCAAGCAATCATTCACCAGCGCGGAAACCAAGGGAACCAATCAGAAATTTTGACCATCAATTAACAATTTAGATCACGCCCTGCCTCTTCCTGTAGGCGCCATCTTAGCTGCAAACATGTGCTTAAGCTTCTTTAAACAATGCACTTAAGCTTCCCTTCATTTCCATGTCCCTTCCTGTAGGCGCCATCTTAGCTCCAAGCTGAAACAATGTGCTTAAGCTTCTTTTCACTCCCACACCCCTCCCTGTAGGCGTCATCTTAGCTTCAAGCTGAAACAATGTGTTTAAGCTTCTTTATACTTAAAACAGTCTTCTTTCAATTCAGAGCCCCACAATTTTATACTGAAATATAATATAGCAGGTTTACAATGTTGTGTTAGTTTCATGTCTACAACAAACTGATTTAGTTACATATATGCATATATCCATT
Source organism: Tragulus kanchil (assembly GCA_022376925.1). Taxonomy (NCBI): domain Eukaryota; kingdom Metazoa; phylum Chordata; class Mammalia; order Artiodactyla; family Tragulidae; genus Tragulus; species Tragulus kanchil. Next base: position 75,130,559 of record JAIOJX010000024.1, read on the forward strand.
CATTTTCAGATTATTTTCCTACATAGGTTGTTATAGAATATTGAGTAAAGTTTCCTGTGCTATACAGTAGGCCATTTTTGGTTATCTATATTAAACAGATAGTAGTGTTATCTGGTAATTGAAACTCATAATTTATCCATCCCCCCAACACCTTTCCACTTTGGTAACCGTAAGTTGGCTTCCTAAGTCTGTGAGTATGTTTCTGTTTGTAAATAAGTTCATCTACATAACTTTTTTTAGATTCCAGATATAAGCAATACCACATCTTTCTCTGTCTGACTTAATTCACTTAGTAAGTGAAGAGTGATCTCACAGCATTGAACCTGTGTTTACATTGAAAAAAACACCCGCAGCAGTAGCCTGCATTGTTCTGTCACTCAGTTATGTCCAGCTCTTTGAGACACTATGAACTGAAGCACGCCAGGCTCCCATGTCCTTCATTATATCCTGGAACTTTCTCAAACTCATGTCCATTGATGCCAATGATGCCATTCAACCATTGCATCTCCTCTGTTGTCCTCTTCTCCCAGAAGAAAGGTCTTATTCAATGTCACCTCTTCACATCAGGTGGCCAAAATAATGGAGCATAAGCTTCAGCACCAGTCCTTCCAATGAATATTCAGGGTTGATTTCCTTTAGGATTGACTGGTTTGATCTCCTTGCTGTCTACTGGACTATAATACTAAACTAAAACCCAACTGTGTCTTCATGCTTCTAGAGTGGGGTGCAACTAGCTTTGCTCAAAGGAATTTCCTTATTTGGAATAAAAGGAAGGCAAAAATTTCCATTAGTAACTGTATCCATCTGATCTGTGATTATTCTTTTCTTCAGACATACTTTTTAAAATGCACTGTAACATAAGAGTTAGCTTTATCATTTTCTATAAGCAATATCCTTTATAGAAACCAGTCATGTTAGGAGAAGGAAGCAACAGAGGATACAGAGGTTGGATGGCATCATTGACTCAATGGACAAGGGTTTGAGTCAACTCTGGCAGATCTGTGGGTCAATGGTGGCCTGCCACAGGGTCAGGTGACTGACCAAATCATCCTAAGAAGCCCAGAATGCTCACATAAGTTCTTTGGAAAGAGGTCACAATTAATAATCATTACCCCTACCACTGTCTGAACTCAGCCCAAACTAGAGGGAGGAATCACAGTCCAACCCATCAGCAGAAAATTGGACTAAGGACTTACTGAGCATGGCCTTAGTCACCAGAACATATTTTCCCCACAGCCAGTCCCTCCCATCAGGAAACTTGCACAAACCTCTTATCCTCATCCATCAGAGGAGAGGGAATGAAATTGACAGTCACAGAAAAAAAAAAAACAACTGATCACATGGACCACAGCCTTGCCTAACTCAATGAAACTATGAGCTATACCAATTAGGGTCACCCATGGCAGATAGGTCATGTGGAGAGTTCTGACAAAACTTGTTGGAGAAGAGAAGGACAAACCACTTCAGGACTCCTGGCATGTGCAATATAAATGGTATGAAAAGAAAAAAAAAAAAATGTCTCTGAAAGATGAACTTTCCACGACAATAGGAGTCTAATAAGCTACTGGGGAAGAATGGGGAAATAGGTCCAGAAGGAATGAACAAGCTAAGCCAAAATGAAAACAATGCTCCGTTGTGGATGTATCTGGTGGTGAAAGTAAAGTCAGATGCTGTAAAAAGCAACATTGCATAGGAACCTGTAATGTTAGGTTCAGGATTCAAGGTAAATTGGATGTCGTCACACAGGAGATGGCAAGAGGAAATATTAACATTTTAGGAAACAGTGAACTAAAATGTGCAGGAATGGGTGAATTCAACTCAGATGACTATTAAATCTCCTACAGTGGGCAAGAAGCCCTTAGAAGAATTGGAGTAGCCCTCGCACTCAACAAAAGAGTTTAAAATGCAGTACTTGGGTGCAAAAATGACAGAATGATCCCAGTTCATTTTCAAGGCAAACCATTCAATATTTCTTCAGACATACTTTTAAAATGCACTGTAACATAAGAGTTAGCTTTATCATTTTCTATAAGCAATATCCTTTATAGAAACCAGTCATGTTAGGAGAAGGAAGCAACAGAGGATACAGAGGTTGGATGGCATCATTGACTCAATGGACAAGGGTTTGAGTCAACTCTGGCAGATCTGTGGGTCAATGGTGGCCTGCCACAGGGTCAGGTGACTGACCAAATCATCCTAAGAAGCCCAGAATGCTCACATAAGTTCTTTGGAAAGAGGTCACAATTAATAATCATTACCCCTACCACTGTCTGAACTCAGCCCAAACTAGAGGGAGGAATCACAGTCCAACCCATCAGCAGAAAATTGGACTAAGGACTTACTGAGCATGGCCTTAGTCACCAGAACATATTTTCCCCACAGCCAGTCCCTCCCATCAGGAAACTTGCACAAACCTCTTATCCTCATCCATCAGAGGAGAGGGAATGAAATTGACAGTCACAGAAAAAAAAACAACTGATCACATGGACCACAGCCTTGCCTAACTCAATGAAACTATGAGCTATACCAATTAGGGTCACCCATGGCAGATAGGTCATGTGGAGAGTTCTGACAAAACTTGTTGGAGAAGAGAAGGACAAACCACTTCAGGACTCCTGGCATGTGCAATATAAATGGTATGAAAAGAAAAAAAAAAAAATGTCTCTGAAAGATGAACTTTCCACGACAATAGGAGTCTAATAAGCTACTGGGGAAGAATGGGGAAATAGGTCCAGAAGGAATGAACAAGCTAAGCCAAAATGAAAACAATGCTCCGTTGTGGATGTATCTGGTGGTGAAAGTAAAGTCAGATGCTGTAAAAAGCAACATTGCATAGGAACCTGTAATGTTAGGTTCAGGATTCAAGGTAAATTGGATGTCGTCACACAGGAGATGGCAAGAGGAAATATTAACATTTTAGGAAACAGTGAACTAAAATGTGCAGGAATGGGTGAATTCAACTCAGATGACTATTAAATCTCCTACAGTGGGCAAGAAGCCCTTAGAAGAATTGGAGTAGCCCTCGCACTCAACAAAAGAGTTTAAAATGCAGTACTTGGGTGCAAAAATGACAGAATGATCCCAGTTCATTTTCAAGGCAAACCATTCAATATCACAGCAATCCAAGTCTATGCCCCAACCACTAATGTTGAAAAAGTTGAAATTGAAAGATTCTATGAAAAGCTACAAGATCTTCTAGAACTAACTTCAAAAAAGGTTTCATCATAGAGGACTAAAATGCAAAAACAGAATGTCAAGAGATATCTGGAATAACAGGCAAGTTTGGCCCTGGAGTACAAATTGAGACAGGGTGAAGGCTAACAGCTTTGTCAAGAAAATGCACTGGTCATGGAAAACATCCTCTTCCAACAAAACAAGAGATGAGTCTAGACATGGATATCACCAGATGGTCAATACTGAAATCTGGCTGATTATATTCTTTTTTTTCTTTATTTTTAAAGGACATTATTCATCAAGTTTGTTTTATTTAGCTTTTCTATAATACGCATCCTATTGTTTTATCCTTCAATCATTTTCAGGAAGATAGTTCTGGAGGGCAGGCATTTGTGTTCTTTATTAAGAAAATCTTTGCTCTCCTAGTAGTAGATGGTTGTCTTCATGGAGAATAGAACACCTTCATCTGAGATCCATATCCCTCCATGGACACCATAACTGTGGGAGTTGCACTGGGGTCTCACTGCCCCAAGCTACTAGTCAAAGCTCAAGAACAGGGAGCACTCAGGAAAGATTTGATGAATGAACGTAGGAATGATTGAACTGTCAATGAAGGTAATGTATCTAAAGTTGCTACTGGGGAAGAATGGGGAAATAGGTCCAGAAGGAATGAACAAGCTAAGCCAAAATGAAAACAATGCTCCGTTGTGGATGTATCTGGTGGTGAAAGTAAAGTCAGATGCTGTAAAAAGCAACATTGCATAGGAACCTGTAATGTTAGGTTCAGGATTCAAGGTAAATTGGATGTCGTCACACAGGAGATGGCAAGAGGAAATATTAACATTTTAGGAAACAGTGAACTAAAATGTGCAGGAATGGGTGAATTCAACTCAGATGACTATTAAATCTCCTACAGTGGGCAAGAAGCCCTTAGAAGAATTGGAGTAGCCCTCGCACTCAACAAAAGAGTTTAAAATGCAGTACTTGGGTGCAAAAATGACAGAATGATCCCAGTTCATTTTCAAGGCAAACCATTCAATATCACAGCAATCCAAGTCTATGCCCCAACCACTAATGTTGAAAAAGTTGAAATTGAAAGATTCTATGAAAAGCTACAAGATCTTCTAGAACTAACTTCAAAAAAGGTTTCATCATAGAGGACTAAAATGCAAAAACAGAATGTCAAGAGATATCTGGAATAACAGGCAAGTTTGGCCCTGGAGTACAAATTGAGACAGGGTGAAGGCTAACAGCTTTGTCAAGAAAATGCACTGGTCATGGAAAACATCCTCTTCCAACAAAACAAGAGATGAGTCTAGACATGGATATCACCAGATGGTCAATACTGAAATCTGGCTGATTATATTCTTTTTTTTCTTTATTTTTAAAGGACATTATTCATCAAGTTTGTTTTATTTAGCTTTTCTATAATACGCATCCTATTGTTTTATCCTTCAATCATTTTCAGGAAGATAGTTCTGGAGGGCAGGCATTTGTGTTCTTTATTAAGAAAATCTTTTGCTCTCCTAGTAGTAGATGGTTGTCTTCATGGAGAATAGAACACCTTCATCTGAGATCCATATCCCTCCATGGACACCATAACTGTGGGAGTTGCACTGGGGTCTCACTGCCCCAAGCTACTAGTCAAAGCTCAAGAACAGGGAGCACTCAGGAAAGATTTGATGAATGAACGTAGGAATGATTGAACTGTCAATGAAGGTAATGTCGCACAGTCATTCTTTATGTATTAATACAAAGATCCTGGTCATCAATGAATATAAAGCTTGGAGAAAGATCATATATAGAGGTAGACATTCAGGATTGTTGAAGAACTCACTAAATGCCAGGAGAATCCAGGAAATTTATGTAAACCACATCTAAGTCCTCTTCAAGGCACATTTCTGGCCTTCCATTCAAGAAAGTGGCCCCCTAGACCTACCTTGTATTGCAACATCACAGTTCCTCCCAAACAAGTTCCAACACCCCCACAAAGCTCCCACCTTCTGAAGGTTGTCTGTTACTTGAAGGCCTGGTAGGTGGAGAACTAAAGAAAACCTTTGGGAATCCAGAAAACAGACACAGAACAGATACCAGGAACAGTTCCTTTAAGAGGAAGACTGGATTAAAACAACCTCTGAAGAGACAGGCCAAGGAGGCTAATTATATTCTTTGTAGCCAAAGATGGAGAAGTTCTGCACAGTCAGCAAAAACAAACAAGGGATTGTCTGTGTATCAGATCATCATCTTCTTATTGCAAAATTCAGACTTGAATTGAAAAAAGTATGTAAAACTACTAGTCCATTCAGATATGACCTAAGTCAAATACCTTATGATTATACAGTGGTAGTTACAAAGAGATTCATGGAATTAGATCTGACAGACAAATACCTGAAGAACTATGGATGGAGGTTTGTAACACTGTATAGGCGGCAGTGATCAAAATCATTTCCAAGAAAAAGAGATTCAAAAAGGCAACACGATAGTCTGAGTATGCCTTACAAATAGTTGAGAAAAGAATAGAAGCAAAAGCCAAAGGAGAAAAGGAAAGATTAGAGTTCCAGAGAATAGCAAGGAGAGATTTAAAAAAAAAAAAAAAAAAAAAAAAAGCCTTCTTAAGTGAACAATGCAAAGAAATAGAGGAAAGCAGCAGAATAAGAAAGACTAGAGATCACTTCAAGAAAATTAGAGAGGACCTCCCTGGTGGTCCAGTAAGTAATGGCATCACCTTGCAGTGCAAAGGGCACCGGTTCTATCCCTGGCCTGGGAAGATCCCACTTGCCGCAGAGCGGCTAGACCGATATGTCCAACTACCGAGCAGTAGCTCTGGAGCGCATATGCCCAGAGCCAGTGCCCTCCAACGAGAGAGGCCACTATAATGAGAAGCCCACACAGGCCAAAGAAGAAAGATGGATGCAAATAAATAAATGAAAGATCAATAGAACTGACAAAAAAAGTGAAGACAACTAGAGATACCAAGGGAACATTTCAGTCATGATGGAGAACAGTGTGGAGATTCCTTAAAAACTGGGAATAAACTTTCATATGAACAAAGTCCTCTTCAAGGCACATTTCTGGCCTTCCATTCAAGAAAGTGGCCCCCTAGACCTACCTTGTATTGCAACATCACAGTTCCTCCCAAACAAGTTCCAACACCCCCACAAAGCTCCCACCTTCTGAAGGTTGTCTGTTACTTGAAGGCCTGGTAGGTGGAGAACTAAAGAAAACCTTTGGGAATCCAGAAAACAGACACAGAACAGATACCAGGAACAGTTCCTTTAAGAGGAAGACTGGATTAAAACAACCTCTGAAGAGACAGGCCAAGGAGGCTAATTATATTCTTTGTAGCCAAAGATGGAGAAGTTCTGCACAGTCAGCAAAAACAAACAAGGGATTGTCTGTGTATCAGATCATCATCTTCTTATTGCAAAATTCAGACTTGAATTGAAAAAAGTATGTAAAACTACTAGTCCATTCAGATATGACCTAAGTCAAATACCTTATGATTATACAGTGGTAGTTACAAAGAGATTCATGGAATTAGATCTGACAGACAAATACCTGAAGAACTATGGATGGAGGTTTGTAACACTGTATAGGCGGCAGTGATCAAAATCATTTCCAAGAAAAAGAGATTCAAAAAGGCAACACGATAGTCTGAGTATGCCTTACAAATAGTTGAGAAAAGAATAGAAGCAAAAGCCAAAGGAGAAAAGGAAAGATTAGAGTTCCAGAGAATAGCAAGGAGAGATTTAAAAAAAAAAAAAAAAAAAAAAAAAGCCTTCTTAAGTGAACAATGCAAAGAAATAGAGGAAAGCAGCAGAATAAGAAAGACTAGAGATCACTTCAAGAAAATTAGAGAGGACCTCCCTGGTGGTCCAGTAAGTAATGGCATCACCTTGCAGTGCAAAGGGCACCGGTTCTATCCCTGGCCTGGGAAGATCCCACTTGCCGCAGAGCGGCTAGACCGATATGTCCAACTACCGAGCAGTAGCTCTGGAGCGCATATGCCCAGAGCCAGTGCCCTCCAACGAGAGAGGCCACTATAATGAGAAGCCCACACAGGCCAAAGAAGAAAGATGGATGCAAATAAATAAATGAAAGATCAATAGAACTGACAAAAAAAAAAGTGAAGACAACTAGAGATACCAAGGGAACATTTCAGTCATGATGGAGAACAGTGTGGAGATTCCTTAAAAAACTGGGAATAAACTTTCATATGAACCAGCAATCCCATTGCTGGGTATATACCCCGAGGAAACCAGAACTGAGACACATGTACCCCAATGTTCATTACAGCACTATTTACAACAGCTAAAACATGGACGTGACCTAGATATCCATCAGCAGATGAATGGATAAGAAAGTTGTGGTACATATACACAATGAAATATTACTCTGCTATAAAAAGGAATGCATTTAAGTCAGTTCTAATGAGATGGATTAAACTGGAGCCTATTACACAGAGTGAAGTAAGTCAGAGAAATACAAATAATGTATATTAACACATATAAATGGAATTTATAAAAAGGATACCAATGATCCTACATGCAGGGTAGCAAAGGAGACACAGATATAAAAAACCAGACTTTTTGACTCAGTGGGAGAAGGCGAGGGTGGGATTATTGGAGAGAACAGCACTGAAACATATATATTTCTATATGTAAAATAGATGATCAGTGCAAGTTCAATGTATGAAGCAGGGCACCAAAAGTCAGTGATCTGGGACAACCCAGAGGGATAAGGTTGGGAGGGAGGTGGGAGAGGAGTTCAGGCTAGGGAGACACATGTGTACTTGTGACTGACTCATGTTGATGTATGGTAAAAACCATCACAATATTGTAATTATACTCCAATGAAAATATATTAATTAATATATTAATTAATTTAAATATATTAATTAAAATATATTAATTAATTTAAAAATTGCATTTCATGATCAACATTCCCAATCAGCATGATTTAATGTAGGAGATTAATACAGTAGATCAACATAATATACTAAGGCTGGTGATGCAACCAAAATTGCTCTGGACTAGATTATAACCAAGGACTCAGGTTGTCAAAGCACTAAGATAAGACATTGATGCATATCACAGCAAGTGCTGCTGAAAGAGAACAGCTTCAGGACAACTTGCTGATTAGTGCCAGGAAAAACAAAGTCAACTCAAAAGCAACAGTTATAGAAAGTCATTGCACTCCACTAACACATACTCATTCCTATTACCAAAGTCCCAATACTTTCCAATAAGCACCTTACCTTTCATACAAAAGCCATAAAAAGATTATGAATTCAATGTGTATTATAATTTTATATTACATAAATCAGATTATGGATCTGGATTACATCAAACCTTTGATTAAAAAAGGGTAACAAAGGTGCCCCATAGCTATTATGGAATTCCTCTAGTTTTCCAACCAGGTTTTAAACTAAGAACTGAAAAACACGAGCTTGTTATTGTCTTTGTGTAAGTACTCTTGTATGATGAGAAACGTCAGCCCACCCAGAAGTTTTTGTAATCATTTCCACAATATTATACTACAGGAGGTATTGCTTTCCCAAATCCTTGCCTTTAATAGACACTTTATTTTAGGTAAATGCAGTCAATCATTTAGTGAACAATTTTTTTCAGTAAATACAAATAATGTATATTAACACATATAAATGGAATTTATAAAAAGGATACCAATGATCCTACATGCAGGGTAGCAAAGGAGACACAGATATAAAAAACCAGACTTTTTGACTCAGTGGGAGAAGGCGAGGGTGGGATTATTGGAGAGAACAGCACTGAAACATATATATTTCTATATGTAAAATAGATGATCAGTGCAAGTTCAATGTATGAAGCAGGGCACCAAAAGTCAGTGATCTGGGACAACCCAGAGGGATAAGGTTGGGAGGGAGGTGGGAGAGGAGTTCAGGCTAGGGAGACACATGTGTACTTGTGACTGACTCATGTTGATGTATGGTAAAAACCATCACAATATTGTAATTATACTCCAATGAAAATATATTAATTAATATATTAATTAATTTAAATATATTAATTAAAATATATTAATTAATTTAAAAATTGCATTTCATGATCAACATTCCCAATCAGCATGATTTAATGTAGGAGATTAATACAGTAGATCAACATAATATACTAAGGCTGGTGATGCAACCAAAATTGCTCTGGACTAGATTATAACCAAGGACTCAGGTTGTCAAAGCACTAAGATAAGACATTGATGCATATCACAGCAAGTGCTGCTGAAAGAGAACAGCTTCAGGACAACTTGCTGATTAGTGCCGGGAAAAAACAAAGTCAACTCAAAAGCAACAGTTATAGAAAGTCATTGCACTCCACTAACACATACTCATTCCTATTACCAAAGTCCCAATACTTTCCAATAAGCACCTTACCTTTCATACAAAAGCCATAAAAAGATTATGAATTCAATGTGTATTATAATTTTATATTACATAAATCAGATTATGGATCTGGATTACATCAAACCTTTGATTAAAAAAGGGTAACAAAGGTGCCCCATAGCTATTATGGAATTCCTCTAGTTTTCCAACCAGGTTTTAAACTAAGAACTGAAAAACACGAGCTTGTTATTGTCTTTGTGTAAGTACTCTTGTATGATGAGAAACGTCAGCCCACCCAGAAGTTTTTGTAATCATTTCCACAATATTATACTACAGGAGGTATTGCTTTCCCAAATCCTTGCCTTTAATAGACACTTTATTTTAGGTAAATGCAGTCAATCATTTAGTGAACAATTTTTCAGTAACATTTCATGAATTCTCAATATATATTCCTGAGCTGGTGACAGACATTATAACCTTCAAATATGAACAGACCAGATGCCCTTCTCAGATTGCATTGTAAAAATTTTTCATAAGGACCACTTCAAGTACAAACAACAGTCTAAAGAATGTAATAGGAAAACATCAGTCATTCTAGATATTTAAGGCTGAAGGGAATTTAATACAGAGAATTGGGGGCAAACAAATTTTGTGCAAGAGCTACATTCTTCAAGAAGCCTAAGTGCTAGAGTCACAGGAGCTTTCATCAACAAGCTCAGCTATTGCAGCCCTGAAGCCAGTGACTCACAGGAGAACACACAAGAGCAAATTATTTTTTGTGTGTGTCATTTTCTAAAAGCCAAGAATCTGGTCAGTGTTGCCAATGGAGCAACACTGCTTCCTGCTTCTTTCCTTTTCCAATCTTGTGTTTCTTTGGCAGATATTCAGTTAATGGACTTAATAAGAAACTAGAAGGACACTGTATTAATTCCTGACAGCACAGATGTTGAATCCCTCTCAACAATGTTGAGAAGTAACATTGCAAAGAGGAACAGAGAGCAAGAGAGAGATATTTAAGGAGTAAAGAAGTGGTAGCTTTAATCCAGTAAAATGGATTTAGCTTTTAGTTTTTAAAAAATTATTTCTAAAAGCTTACACTACCATCTTTCTGAGCTTCCAAAGTAGCATGAGTGTTAGAGAATATGCCTTTCAATTCAGGTGATGCAAGAGATGCAGTTTTGATCCCTCAGGCAGGAGGATCCCCTGAAATAGGAAATGGCAATGTACTCCAGTATTCCCACCTGGAAAATCCCATGAACAGAGGAGCCTGGTGGGCTACAGTCCATGGGGTCACAAACAGTCAGACACCACTGAGCACATATGCACATACTGTCTCTCTCCATTTAAACTAAGAACTGAAAAACACGAGCTTGTTATTGTCTTTGTGTAAGTACTCTTGTATGATGAGAAACGTCAGCCCACCCAGAAGTTTTTGTAATCATTTCCACAATATTATACTACAGGAGGTATTGCTTTCCCAAATCCTTGCCTTTAATAGACACTTTATTTTAGGTAAATGCAGTCAATCATTTAGTGAACAATTTTTCAGTAACATTTCATGAATTCTCAATATATATTCCTGAGCTGGTGACAGACATTATAACCTTCAAATATGAACAGACCAGATGCCCTTCTCAGATTGCATTGTAAAAATTTTTCATAAGGACCACTTCAAGTACAAACAACAGTCTAAAGAATGTAATAGGAAAACATCAGTCATTCTAGATATTTAAGGCTGAAGGGAATTTAATACAGAGAATTGGGGGCAAACAAATTTTGTGCAAGAGCTACATTCTTCAAGAAGCCTAAGTGCTAGAGTCACAGGGAGCTTTCATCAACAAGCTCAGCTATTGCAGCCCTGAAGCCAGTGACTCACAGGAGAACACACAAGAGCAAATTATTTTTTGTGTGTGTCATTTTCTAAAAGCCAAGAATCTGGTCAGTGTTGCCAATGGAGCAACACTGCTTCCTGCTTCTTTCCTTTTCCAATCTTGTGTTTCTTTGGCAGATATTCAGTTAATGGACTTAATAAGAAACTAGAAGGACACTGTATTAATTCCTGACAGCACAGATGTTGAATCCCTCTCAACAATGTTGAGAAGTAACATTGCAAAGAGGAACAGAGAGCAAGAGAGAGATATTTAAGGAGTAAAGAAGTGGTAGCTTTAATCCAGTAAAATGGATTTAGCTTTTAGTTTTTAAAAAATTATTTCTAAAAGCTTACACTACCATCTTTCTGAGCTTCCAAAGTAGCATGAGTGTTAGAGAATATGCCTTTCAATTCAGGTGATGCAAGAGATGCAGTTTTGATCCCTCAGGCAGGAGGATCCCCTGAAATAGGAAATGGCAATGTACTCCAGTATTCCCACCTGGAAAATCCCATGAACAGAGGAGCCTGGTGGGCTACAGTCCATGGGGTCACAAACAGTCAGACACCACTGAGCACATATGCACATACTGTCTCTCTCCATGTAAAATGTTATTTGTTATTTTACTTTTATTTTCTCTATAGCTGACACATTTGTTGACTTTCTGAAAAATCAAGTGAGAAGTTCTCACTTGTCATATTTTTATAGAATTTCAATTATATGTGAATCAATTATATCTTGAATATTCAAGCACCAAATATTAAAAAAAGAAAAGAATATGTACTAAAATTCTATTTACTTACAGCATTTTTAAACATAAAAGTGAAAACCCTTTTATTTTATTTTCTTCTCTTGTTATGCTGTTTTTTTATCCTTTTAAAGCAGTTAGGTATTTCCTATTTTTTAAGAAAAATCATGAATCCTTAGTAATTCATTATATGAATTTTAGTATCATATATGAATTAGCAATATAATTTTTAGTACATTTCTGTAATTGTTACATGATATACCATCATTTATGGAGAGCCATGTCATATGTTTATTATTCCTGTGGGCATTGGGGTGAAAATGCCTGGAAATGAATGACGGCTCCCACTGGTGCTGCACATGTGCTCTTTTTTGAATGGCTGTATATTCTCAGTTTTCTCATGTATAAACTGAGAATACTATCAGTACTTAGAAGATTTACTGTGATGATAAAATCTTAATTGTTCATAGTGAAAGTATACGGTAAGATCAAACTTGTCAATTGTTATATTAACTGTTCATAAGCGGAAGTGATAGTCACTTAGTCATGTCTGACTCTTTGGGACCCCATGGACTATAGCTTGCAAAGCTACTCTGTCTGTGGAATTTACTGTCTGACATCTTTAGGGATCCCACATGGACTATAGCGTTAACAAAGGGAAAAAAAAAAATTAATGTGGTAGCTTTAATCCAGTAAAATGGATTTAGCATTTAGTTTTTAAAAAATTATTTCTAAAAGCTTACACTACCATCTTTCTGAGCTTCCAAAGTAGCATGAGTGTTAGAGAATATGCCTTTCAATTCAGGTGATGCAAGAGATGCAGTTTTGATCCCTCAGGCAGGAGGATCCCCTGAAATAGGAAATGGCAATGTACTCCAGTATTCCCACCTGGAAAATCCCATGAACAGAGGAGCCTGGTGGGCTACAGTCCATGGGGTCACAAACAGTCAGACACCACTGAGCACATATGCACATACTGTCTCTCTCCATGTAAAATGTTATTTGTTATTTTACTTTTATTTTCTCTATAGCTGACACATTTGTTGACTTTCTGAAAAATCAAGTGAGAAGTTCTCACTTGTCATATTTTTATAGAATTTCAATTATATGTGAATCAATTATATCTTGAATATTCAAGCACCAAATATTAAAAAAAGAAAAGAATATGTACTAAAATTCTATTTACTTACAGCATTTTTAAACATAAAAGTGAAAACCCTTTTATTTTATTTTCTTCTCTTGTTATGCTGTTTTTTTATCCTTTTAAAGCAGTTAGGTATTTCCTATTTTTTAAGAAAAATCATGAATCCTTAGTAATTCATTATATGAATTTTAGTATCATATATGAATTAGCAATATAATTTTTAGTACATTTCTGTAATTGTTACATGATATACCATCATTTATGGAGAGCCATGTCATATGTTTATTATTCCTGTGGGCATTGGGGTGAAAATGCCTGGAAATGAATGACGGCTCCCACTGGTGCTGCACATGTGCTCTTTTTTGAATGGCTGTATATTCTCAGTTTTCTCATGTATAAACTGAGAATACTATCAGTACTTAGAAGATTTACTGTGATGATAAAATCTTAATTGTTCATAGTGAAAGTATACGGTAAGATCAAACTTGTCAATTGTTATATTAACTGTTCATAAGCGGAAGTGATAGTCACTTAGTCATGTCTGACTCTTTGGGACCCCATGGACTATAGCTTGCAAAGCTACTCTGTCTGTGGAATTTACTGGACAATAATACTGGACTGAGTTGCCATTTCCTCCTCTAGGGGATCTTCCCGATCTAGAGATTAAACCCTAGGTATCCTTCATTGCATGCTGATTTCTTACCATTTTAGCCACCAGAAAAGTCCCCAAGACAGTTCTTAATAACAAACTATTAATAGGTTGTCTAGTAGAAGCAGTGTTTTAAGATCTGGCTTTATTCCTTTATGAAGAGAAAATAATTGTTTTTACCTCTTCTTTTTCTCTGTCCTTCAAGTGTTCATAGCTTATTCTATTCTGTCTGTTTCCTTTCAAGACTGCACTTAGAGTTGAGTGACTTATGAGACAAGGAAATCATACACTCTACTCCACCCCATGTACAGCCACGACCTTGGTCTCTAGAAGTGAACAAGTGAATTACAAACCATCATACTCCAGCAAGACCAAGAATCTCCTAGGAAGCTAATTGATGATCCTGACACTTAATAGCTTTAAAAAATCCTTTTCAAAAAACCATAGAAGATGGGGAAAAAAAAGCACAAGTCACTGGGCTCGGCCTTAAGTGTGTACATGCTACATCTTGACCTTCACATATATGGACTGTAAAATAGATGTGAACATATATATTTAAAACAAGTATTTATTTATTTTGCTGCTTTGGGTCTTAGTTGAAGCACATGGGTTCTTCACTGCATTATGTGGGATCTCTCTTGGTTCCCAAATGTTTAGTTGCTCTGCTGTATGTGGAATCTTAGTTCCCTGATCAGGGATCATCCCCAGATTCTTAACCACTGGACCACCAGTGAAGTACCAATGTGAACATATTAATAATACATTTGCCTATACCTGTGTTCTCTTCTTTGCCAATTTTAGTAACATTATATCCATATTTATTAGAATTTTCTTTCTATTCTAATATTAAACTCTGAAAGTATATCTCTTTCTGTATATTCAGTAATGTATAAACTAATAAAATTAATTCAGAAAAGGTATATATTGATGGAACTCATTTTAGGGCATGCAGAAAGTTATGCTATGGGCATACAAGGTTATTCTAGCTACAAGAAGTGGGGAAAAAAAGGTTGATGACTCTCTACCAGGATAATTGCTACCATACTGGGCAATTTGAAACATGATGGGCCTGCAAGAAACTCAAGAATATGGAATGAATATGGGAAAGAAAAGGAGTCCAAATAAATATTAGATCAGGAAGCAAACACTTAAGCCTCAAAGATCAGAGGCTTAAAGAAAAGATAGAGCAAAACTTAAAATAGGTGAAAAGCAGAAATCTCAGTGAAAGGGAAGCCCCCCACCAATATCCTGCTTACTCTTCCAATGAACCACATAGATAGGCTCACTTTCACCTTGCCTGATTGATATTAACTCTGTCAACTTTTCCATTAGAGTCTAACATAAGTACAGTCAATACTGGACTGTTTACTTACTACATGTACCACCTGTGTACCTGTTTCATGCCTGAAATCGAGGATTTTCCTCAATGCGGTAGAAGTACTGAATGTCTCCAAGGGTTGTCACAGGTCTAAGATTTAAATGATCCCCATGCACAAACAAAAGAACTTAACAAGCAGTTGACTGCTTATTCACAACAGCTAACTTAGCACGAGTATTTCATCATTACAAAATCATATGTTACATCATTTCATAAACCAGACACCTCATGATTGTTCTCATAATTTGATGGTCCCTGTTTTACACTCATTTACTCAAAAAATATTTATTCAAAGCAGGACTTTAAGTGAAGAATCTGGACTATCCCTGGAGACCCTGTAATGTATATGCCAATGCCAGATGATTATAAAGCTACTCGGGTTTAATTCTCATAAGATAAGGTTTTCTGGCTTCCTTTGACAGGTTTTCTCTCTCGTTTTTTGTAAATCAATGGATATGTAATTTAATTTAATTTTATTTTTTGGTTGTACTCAACAGCATGTGGGATCTAAGTTGCCTGATCAGGGATCAAACCCATGTTCCTTGCAGTGAAAGCACAGAATCCCTACAACTGAACCCTCAAGGAAGTGCCTTTCTTTCTCTTTTACTATCTCATTAAATATACTGTGACATGAGTGATCTTCCCAGTTATTTTTCTTCTAAACTAACTGAGTATGGTTTTGGGCAAGAAAGTTATGCTATGGGCATACAAGGTTATTCTAGCTACAAGAAGTGGGGAAAAAAAGGTTGATGACTCTCTACCAGGATAATTGCTACCATACTGGGCAATTTGAAACATGATGGGCCTGCAAGAAACTCAAGAATATGGAATGAATATGGGAAAGAAAAGGAGTCCAAATAAATATTAGATCAGGAAGCAAACACTTAAGCCTCAAAGATCAGAGGCTTAAAGAAAAGATAGAGCAAAACTTAAAATAGGTGAAAAGCAGAAATCTCAGTGAAAGGGAAGCCCCCCACCAATATCCTGCTTACTCTTCCAATGAACCACATAGATAGGCTCACTTTCACCTTGCCTGATTGATATTAACTCTGTCAACTTTTCCATTAGAGTCTAACATAAGTACAGTCAATACTGGACTGTTTACTTACTACATGTACCACCTGTGTACCTGTTTCATGCCTGAAATCGAGGATTTTCCTCAATGCGGTAGAAGTACTGAATGTCTCCAAGGGTTGTCACAGGTCTAAGATTTAAATGATCCCCATGCACAAACAAAAGAACTTAACAAGCAGTTGACTGCTTATTCACAACAGCTAACTTAGCACGAGTATTTCATCATTACAAAATCATATGTTACATCATTTCATAAACCAGACACCTCATGATTGTTCTCATAATTTGATGGTCCCTGTTTTACACTCATTTACTCAAAAAATATTTATTCAAAGCAGGACTTTAAGTGAAGAATCTGGACTATCCCTGGAGACCCTGTAATGTATATGCCAATGCCAGATGATTATAAAGCTACTCGGGTTTAATTCTCATAAGATAAGGTTTTCTGGCTTCCTTTGACAGGTTTTCTCTCTCGTTTTTTGTAAATCAATGGATATGTAATTTAATTTAATTTTATTTTTTGGTTGTACTCAACAGCATGTGGGATCTAAGTTGCCTGATCAGGGATCAAACCCATGTTCCTTGCAGTGAAAGCACAGAATCCCTACAACTGAACCCTCAAGGAAGTGCCTTTCTTTCTCTTTTACTATCTCATTAAATATACTGTGACATGAGTGATCTTCCCAGTTATCCTTTTGCTCTGTTCTAAACTAACTGAGTATGGTTAAGTAAAATCACCTCTTGATGCTATTTTGAAAAAGATATTTTGGATCATTTTAAACTGTCTTGCATCATTTCATACGTACCCTCATGATTGCTCTCATAACTTGATGATCTTTGTTATATATTAATTTACTCAACAAATATTCAGCTCATATGATATACTTAATAAGATATGGTCCTGCCTTTAAGACACTCATGTTATATCACTGAATAAATACAGTTTGCAGGGGGAAAATATGGACACCTAAAAAAGAAAAGAATCATTTCTTCCTACTTGGTTGGGATGGAAAGGGATGGAGTCTGAAGGTGATGATGTTTATGTTCATCTTTAAAAATGAGTATGTGTTCGCCCAGTAAATGAGGCATAAAAGATGAGATGTAAGAAGCAGTATGAACAAAGGCATGGAGAAGGAAATGTTTCATGAAATGAATGTGTTTGCCTGTTCATAAAGCTCATAAAGTTTTTATAAGGCAAATAAGGAAATAACTGGGAAAGGGGCCTGTGTCTGCATATGAGATTCTAGAGAAAGGAGGCAGGAGGGATGCTAAAGTCACTGAACTTGATCTTAAAGTCCATAGGGAGCTATTAAAAATAGTAAGCAGAGTGGATAACATGATCAGGTGAAATCTTTAATGTGTGTCATAAGAATATATAGTCGAAACTCCACAAATATATGGACTCATGGGAATTTTGTATATTACAAATATGGAACTTTAAATATGTGGGAAAAGAAAATTGTTTTAGAAGCATTCTGCTAGAGTTAGAATCCTGATTCTACCAATTAACATATGTATGGACGGGAAAAATCAATAACCATTTGGTGTCTTACTTGCCCCTTCTTTTGAATACCATGTTTAATCCTCAAAGCAACCCCAAGAAAGTGAAATCAAATTGAAAGTTCCTGGCACAAGTAAATGTTGTCCAATATTAGTGATTACTAAGATAATTACGAGTTGGCTATCCATTTAAAAACACTTAGATTCATATTTCACACCATTCATAAGAATACATTTTAAGTGGATCAAAAATTTGAATATTTTTCTAAAATTATGGCAGTATTAGGATAAAAAACACAGACATGCATTTGCAATTTTTGTGTAGATAAGTTTTTGTAAATAATTATACAAAACAATCAATTACTACAATTATGGTGATTTCTGTTCAAGATATCTTTTTCTCCAAATGAAGACAAATGATAGACTAGATTTTCCCATACATATAAGAAGTGGCAGCAACAGTGTGGGGAGACAGGCATTTATGTAGAACTCATAGGAGGTTAAATAGTTTTAGTCATTTTAGACAGCAGTGTGGCAGTATTCCTTAAGATAAAAATGACAGACGGGTTCTGTGAACCCATTTCTATTTCTTGGTTATTTACAGGCATCACACAGGTAACTTACTTTAAAATATCTCAGAAGAAAAAGTGTAATGAAGCCTTCATATCTATGCTCAAGAAAGCATATAGAAGAATGTTTAATTTTGGTAAGAAAAAAAAATTAAGCTACCTAAATGTCCATCAACAGGGTTTTAACTATATTATGTCTAACCTATAAATATTATGAACATTTTAAGAGAATGAGGTAGAAATAGAGCCAGATTATTTACATGAAAAGAAAATTCTATGACATAGTTAAGAGACATAAAAATTGTAAAACAGGTACAGAGTGAGATCTGCTTTAAATCACAGGAGTATATGGACTCATGGGAATTTTGTATATTACAAATATGGAACTTTAAATATGTGGGAAAAGAAAATTGTTTTAGAAGCATTCTGCTAGAGTTAGAATCCTGATTCTACCAATTAACATATGTATGGACGGGAAAAATCAATAACCATTTGGTGTCTTACTTGCCCCTTCTTTTGAATACCATGTTTAATCCTCAAAGCAACCCCAAGAAAGTGAAATCAAATTGAAAGTTCCTGGCACAAGTAAATGTTGTCCAATATTAGTGATTACTAAGATAATTACGAGTTGGCTATCCATTTAAAAACACTTAGATTCATATTTCACACCATTCATAAGAATACATTTTAAGTGGATCAAAAATTTGAATATTTTTCTAAAATTATGGCAGTATTAGGATAAAAAACACAGACATGCATTTGCAATTTTTGTGTAGATAAGTTTTTGTAAATAATTATACAAAACAATCAATTACTACAATTATGGTGATTTCTGTTCAAGATATCTTTTTCTCCAAATGAAGACAAATGATAGACTAGATTTTCCCATACATATAAGAAGTGGCAGCAACAGTGTGGGGAGACAGGCATTTATGTAGAACTCATAGGAGGTTAAATAGTTTTAGTCATTTTAGACAGCAGTGTGGCAGTATTCCTTAAGATAAAAATGACAGACGGGTTCTGTGAACCCATTTCTATTTCTTGGTTATTTACAGGCATCACACAGGTAACTTACTTTAAAATATCTCAGAAGAAAAAGTGTAATGAAGCCTTCATATCTATGCTCAAGAAAGCATATAGAAGAATGTTTAATTTTGGTAAGAAAAAAAAATTAAGCTACCTAAATGTCCATCAACAGGGTTTTAACTATATTATGTCTAACCTATAAATATTATGAACATTTTAAGAGAATGAGGTAGAAATAGAGCCAGATTATTTACATGAAAAGAAAATTCTATGACATAGTTAAGAGACATAAAAATTGTAAAACAGGTACAGAGTGAGATCTGCTTTAAATCACAGGAGTATATAATCATATTTACATAGGAATATGAACATGTTAATGGATAGAAGATGGTTTGAAAGCAATTTCTTCCATTTCCTCTCTTTTATGGCTTTGGGGTGTGTGTGTGTGACTTTAATTGTACAGCCAAGTCTAATCCTTACTAGTACAAGATACATGTTTTCTTAGCCAACACGGAGAAGGAGAGGAAAAAGAGAACTCTAATTTTTTTTTAAAAAAAGCATATTTTTTCAAAATACTTTAAATTGCATCATGAGAAATATTTGAGATCTCTATATTTCATATTTATTCACATGTACACTTAGAATAAATGAAAAATAGAAGTGAAGAAAAGGATATAGAAGATGGAATAATGATACATAGAAAACATAAAATAGTACAGTAGGAATAATTTCAAACACACCAATGTTGATGAATATGACTAGGCTAAATTTTATTTTTAAAAGACAAAAGCTCATATTTGATACTTTGAAAGTCATCTTATACGGCATTTATAAGACACCTTTAAAACAATAATATAGAACAGTTGTGAACAAAGAAAAGGGAAAGCTATATTTACCATAAGACTCTATAATTCCACTTAAAAACAAAAACAAACAAACACACAAACAAAAACGTGTCTATAAATAAAGACTACACAAACACAAATATGTATCTTTCTTCATGACAGACAAAAACTAGAAACAAACCATTAAATTGAGAAAAAAATTCAGAAACAAAAGAATATATACTATATGATTTAACAGAAAATGTTGTTGTAGGTGATAGAAAGTAGGTCAACAGTCAATCAGATAAGGATGTGGTGGGTGTGGTCTGAGGCAATTTGGATGAGTGATGAAAATGTCCTCTATTTTGACTGTCCTGGTGATTACTTGAGCATACTGATTTTTTCAAAGCTCCTTGAGGCATAAAAAAAAAAAAAAAGAATGTCTTTATATGTAAATTTAAATTTAGAAAATAAAGAGACAGGAAAGGGAAAAATACAGAGAAATACAAGAAATAATTTGCTAATTTACTTTTGGAGGCTAAGAACAGGGTTTTCTATGTAGAGGAATCAGTGCATGTTTATTCTGTATTCATGTTTTTTAAGTGAGATCTGAAGGAACAGCAAGGTGAACCAATCAAAGAGGAGGAAGAAAGAAGCATGTTCCAGACAGAGGAAGGCATAAGCTAGATTCCTGGGACAGACAGAAAAGTCTGATGCTCATTTAAGGCACTGGGAGAAGTTCAACTGAACAAGAAAGAACAGGTGTAATAGAAGAAGAATCAAGTTAGGTTAACTGTCCTGTGCTTTGCATAAGTGAGACTGTCTTTATTTTGCCCTTGAACATGAATTTCATTTTGTTCGGGCATAGAATTTTTTAGTCACATTCATTTTCCTCTTACTATTCTGCATTTGCTTATTACCACTTGACATGCAGTGTTGCTGAAATGTCCAAGGTTTCCTAGTGCTTTTTTCTCTGCAGGTAAACAAATCTTTCTCCTTTAATGAGTATGATGCATATTTTGATCTTGTTTCATTAATTTTCCTGATAGTCAATAAGTCTGAAAAATCCACTCTTCATTTTATCACCGATGATCCTCTTACTGCTAATTGTCTCTTTCGGAAACTCTTACCACCCAATATATTGGAACTCCTGCACATTCTCCATGCTTCATCCTTTCTAATAACTTATAGCCTGCATTTTCACTTCTAATGACTTTTGAAGGCAGGTTTGTTATTTCTTTTCTTTGCCTTTAATTTGATTTTTGATCCTATTAACAACACAGTATTTTTATTCCTTTATTATTGTTTTAAATTCAGCAACCGTTTGCCAGTCTTTCCCTTTCATTGCTACCAGAGCTTGTTTCATAAGCATGATGTCCTCTGAAGTGTTACAAAGGAATTAATGTAAATTTGTCTTTATAGTCATATTAATCATGGTTATTTGGAGAAAGGGAAATAGCAGTAATAGCTAATTAAAGAAATAAAGAAAAAAGAGGAAAATAAAGGAATTTTAAGAAAGTGGTTCAAATAACTGTTGTTGCTATAGCTTAATCGCTAAGTCATGTAAAAGTTTTTTGTCACCGCATGAACTATAGCCCACCAGGTTCCTCTGTCCAAGGAATTTTGCAGGCGAGAATACTGGATTGGATTGCTGTTTCCTTTTTCAGGTCAGATTAACAGAGAACAATCAATGCTATCAGAAAGCAATTTAGTCTATCAGGAGAGTCACTAACAGGTGTCCCAGGAAACAAGGGATGAATCATTAGGTAGATCTAGTAAATCATTTTACTTTCCCTTTTTTTTAAAATTATTTTTTTATTGTTTATTTATTGGGCTTAGTTGTGGTATGTGGGATCTAGTTCCCTGATCAGGGATTGAACCTGGGCCCCCTCCATTAGGAACACAGAGTCTTAACCACTGGACAACCCGGGAAGTTCCCTGCATTCCCTTTTACAGTTTGTATTTTCATTTGTTTTTTATTCAGTACAGAATTATGTGAATGCTTGTCAAGATTTGGAGTTTGGAATGAATTCTGTCAAATCAGATCCCATTGGGTAATCTGTCTCAGCTTTCCATTTACAATCTTTCATAAATAGTAAAAACCAATCTTTTAAAAAGAAGCAAATAGTTTGCTGAAATTTTCTTAACCAAACTCTTGTTTCATTAATTTTCCTGATAGTCAATAAGTCTGAAAAATCCACTCTTCATTTTATCACCGATGATCCTCTTACTGCTAATTGTCTCTTTCGGAAACTCTTACCACCCAATATATTGGAACTCCTGCACATTCTCCATGCTTCATCCTTTCTAATAACTTATAGCCTGCATTTTCACTTCTAATGACTTTTGAAGGCAGGTTTGTTATTTCTTTTCTTTGCCTTTAATTTGATTTTTGATCCTATTAACAACACAGTATTTTTATTCCTTTATTATTGTTTTAAATTCAGCAACCGTTTGCCAGTCTTTCCCTTTCATTGCTACCAGAGCTTGTTTCATAAGCATGATGTCCTCTGAAGTGTTACAAAGGAATTAATGTAAATTTGTCTTTATAGTCATATTAATCATGGTTATTTGGAGAAAGGGAAATAGCAGTAATAGCTAATTAAAGAAATAAAGAAAAAAGAGGAAAATAAAGGAATTTTAAGAAAGTGGTTCAAATAACTGTTGTTGCTATAGCTTAATCGCTAAGTCATGTAAAAGTTTTTTGTCACCGCATGAACTATAGCCCACCAGGTTCCTCTGTCCAAGGAATTTTGCAGGCGAGAATACTGGATTGGATTGCTGTTTCCTTTTTCAGGTCAGATTAACAGAGAACAATCAATGCTATCAGAAAGCAATTTAGTCTATCAGGAGAGTCACTAACAGGTGTCCCAGGAAACAAGGGATGAATCATTAGGTAGATCTAGTAAATCATTTTGCATTCCCTTTTTTTTAAAATTATTTTTTTATTGTTTATTTATTGGGCTTAGTTGTGGTATGTGGGATCTAGTTCCCTGATCAGGGATTGAACCTGGGCCCCCTCCATTAGGAACACAGAGTCTTAACCACTGGACAACCCGGGAAGTTCCCTGCATTCCCTTTTACAGTTTGTATTTTCATTTGTTTTTTATTCAGTACAGAATTATGTGAATGCTTGTCAAGATTTGGAGTTTGGAATGAATTCTGTCAAATCAGATCCCATTGGGTAATCTGTCTCAGCTTTCCATTTTACAATCTTTCATAAATAGTAAAAAAAACCAATCTTTTAAAAAGAAGCATGTTTATAATAACCTCTCTGTAGTCTCTGTCAGGTTGAAAACTTATTTCCAGCTAAAAGTGATAACTGAATAAAAAAGTGCTTGGATCCTCATTTAGAACTGCCCTGTAAAGTTGAAATCCAAAAAAAATCACTATTCCAAGTAATCAAAATAACTGATTTAGTAAGCTATATAAAAGCAGTTTTGAAACTTTAAAAAAAAAGCAGTTAAAAATAAACTATTATGATAACTTTTATAAAAGTAAAAGGAATGGTCAATGGCTATTAATAAAACAAAGAGTGGCATCTACTGACAACACAATCCTCTGATGAACACTGCCTTCAACATCAATGTAAGACCACACAATTTCCCAGTGTGATAGTGCTATTGTCATTCATTTGATATTCTGAATTTTCCAAGAATTTCTGTTCATTTTAAAAGATCACATTTAAATCTCTAGTTCTGCTACCTGAAGCGGAATTTATATGTGCTTAAATCAAATGACTGCTGCTTTAGAAAATCACTGTCATCAAGAAACAATTTTTTTAAAGTACTCCTTTTTGCTCAGAAATATGTGATGTAAATGAAATACATCTTTATTCTCCTTACACAAGATACGGCAACAATGGTGGATACTGCAGAAATAAAAAAAAAAAAAAACGATTAGACTCCATCACCCCCTCCAAAAAACCTGCTGAGATAATTTAAAAAATGCACGTACTGATATAACTTCCTGATAAAGCAAATACTGAAGCATATTTCATAAGACTGTAGGATGACAGTATCTATTTTAATGCCAGTAGGACTTCAGGTTAGGTGCAACAGAGTGGTCCCAACATTTTGTAGGTAAAATTTAGAATTAGTTTTATTCCTTTAAAACTTGCAGTGATACTTTAATTCCTTAACTATTCGTGGTCAGCTAAATAACTGCTTGTAGATATATTAGGTTGTAATATCTGGCACCCAGATATATTACCTTACATGGATAAAGTGGTTTTAAAATGGGATTAATTTAAGGAGCTTGAAAGGGACACATTATCCAAAATTATCTGAGTATGTCCTAAAAACAATCACAAGTGTCCTTATAAGAGGGAGGCTGTTAACACACAAAGGAGAAGGCCACGTGAAAACAGAGAAGAGAGATTTGAAGATGCTGGCCTTAAAGACTGCAGTGATTTGGCCACTAGTCAAGAAATCATCTTCCCAGGTGACTACGATGAAAAAGAATCCACCTATAATGCAGGAGACCCTGGTTTGATCCCTGGGTCAGGAAGCTTCCTTGGAGAAGGGAATGGCAACTCACCCCAGTGTTCTTGCCTGGAAAATCCCATGGACAGATGAGCCTGGTTGGCTACAGTCCATGGGTTTGCAAAGAGTTGGACATAACTGAGTGACTAACAATTTCACTTCTTTCAAGGAATGGAAGAGCCACAAGAAGCTGGGAGAAGCCAACCCCTTGATTTGAGTCTAGAAATACTGATTTATATGTGGGACCTGGAAAACAATGAGAGACTACACTTCTGTTGTTTTAAGCCTCTAATTTTGTAGCAATTTGTTATAACAGCCATGTGGAAACCACATACTCCAGGTGACTTTGTCTTTCTATAACCCAAGTTTCATAATATTGGATACAATTTAAGTATTTTTGGTATTATATGCACTATACTGAAATTTTCACACAAAGTGTCTCCAATCCTTCTATTTTCCTGAAATCATACAGCACTTTCCCTACTCACTCTATTCCAGCCACACTTCATGCCTTAACACACAAAGAGCATTTTAGAGCAGGCAGGCTGTGGTTGTTTCCTCTGATTAGAACACTTTTACTCAGACATTATAATGATGAACTGTCTTGCCTTCTTCAAATCTCAGATGATATTTGCCTTCTTAACTGGGTCTATTTCCCAACTACCCTATTCACATGGAAGTTTCCTTCCTTACCCAGTTACTGTACCTGTTTTCTTTTTAAATCTCATTTTAATCTCTAAAATATTAAATGAATTATCTAATTTTTTAAAAAAATTTATATCTTCTTTTTGCTTATTCTAGGATGCAAGTTTTCTAGGATAAAAGATTTTCTCTCTGTTTCACTAATACATTTCAAATGCACAGGACAAAATTCTTCATCAACCATATAATGCACACCCAATAATTTTTCTTTTAGTAGATTTACTTCTATCAGTTTTACTATACCTCTTTGTTCCTGTTTTTTTTTTTTTTTTTTTTAATTCTAAGTCATCATTTCATTTTTTGTTTTTTTTCCATCCATCTTTATTCTTTGCCATGTGCGGGCCTCCCATCACAGTGGCCTCTTTCCTTATAAAGCCCTGACTCTGGGTGCATACACTCCAGAGCGCTGATCTGTAATTGGACACACTGGCCCAGCCGTTCCTCACATGTGGGATCTTCCTGAGCCAGGGCTTGAACCAGAGTCCCTTGCACTGCAAGGTGGACTCTCTACCGACTGCATTGATAGGGAAGCTCAATAATTTATCTTGAATGAATAAAACTGAAGGAAAACATTTAAAAGATTACCACAGTAATTTAAAGAGGTTGTGATCCTACCAAAATGAATTTAAGGCTCAGTACAAGGTGACACGTCCAATCTTCTTGTGTTTTTATTATTTTGCTTTGTGTTCTATGCTAGTTAAAGGCTCAGACTTCATTAACAGGACCACAGACCTGGTAAATATTCTTCTACTTATCAGACAAGATGATAACTTTCTATTTGCATAAATCCTCAATGAAGCTCCACATAAACCTATCCCATGGGGTAAGTCAAAAATGCCAGGGAATGAATTTCAGGAATAAGGTTGGATCTTAAACTTACCACAGAACTTGTCAGATAAGTCCCTTAATAGGCAGAAACATACTGAATGAACATAAAGAATGTTTTAACATTTTCAAGTAAATTGGATAAGGCATGATGGGGAAAATCCTTATATTAAATGGCTAGCCCTGTGGTTGTTTCCTCTGATTAGAACACTTTTACTCAGACATTATAATGATGAACTGTCTTGCCTTCTTCAAATCTCAGATGATATTTGCCTTCTTAACTGGGTCTATTTCCCAACTACCCTATTCACATGGAAGTTTCCTTCCTTACCCAGTTACTGTACCTGTTTTCTTTTTAAATCTCATTTTAATCTCTAAAATATTAAATGAATTATCTAATTTTTTAAAAAAATTTATATCTTCTTTTTGCTTATTCTAGGATGCAAGTTTTCTAGGATAAAAGATTTTCTCTCTGTTTCACTAATACATTTCAAATGCACAGGACAAAATTCTTCATCAACCATATAATGCACACCCAATAATTTTTCTTTTAGTAGATTTACTTCTATCAGTTTTACTATACCTCTTTGTTCCTGTTTTTTTTTTTTTTTTTTTAATTCTAAGTCATCATTTCATTTTTTGTTTTTTTTCCATCCATCTTTATTCTTTGCCATGTGCGGGCCTCCCATCACAGTGGCCTCTTTCCTTATAAAGCCCTGACTCTGGGTGCATACACTCCAGAGCGCTGATCTGTAATTGGACACACTGGCCCAGCCGTTCCTCACATGTGGGATCTTCCTGAGCCAGGGCTTGAACCAGAGTCCCTTGCACTGCAAGGTGGACTCTCTACCGACTGCATTGATAGGGAAGCTCAATAATTTATCTTGAATGAATAAAACTGAAGGAAAACATTTAAAAGATTACCACAGTAATTTAAAGAGGTTGTGATCCTACCAAAATGAATTTAAGGCTCAGTACAAGGTGACACGTCCAATCTTCTTGTGTTTTTATTATTTTGCTTTGTGTTCTATGCTAGTTAAAGGCTCAGACTTCATTAACAGGACCACAGACCTGGTAAATATTCTTCTACTTATCAGACAAGATGATAACTTTCTATTTGCATAAATCCTCAATGAAGCTCCACATAAACCTATCCCATGGGGTAAGTCAAAAATGCCAGGGAATGAATTTCAGGAATAAGGTTGGATCTTAAACTTACCACAGAACTTGTCAGATAAGTCCCTTAATAGGCAGAAACATACTGAATGAACATAAAGAATGTTTTAACATTTTCCAAGTAAATTGGATAAGGCATGATGGGGAAAATTCCCTTTTTAGACTACTTAAAATCTTCCCTGACTTATTTTTTTTTTTTCTACATCAACACCCCTTCCCTGATTTATTAACAATGGAAAACAGGAAAGATTTCTTACTTCCCTAGGGAGAGGTGCTGAAATACTGAAAGAGTAAACCATTTTACCTTTTTAAAAATGTATTTTATTGAAGTTGATATTATAATGTTGTGTGCATTTCTGCTGTACACCAAAGTGATGCAGTCATACATATATAAATACACATTGTTTTTCATATTCTTTTCCATCATGCTTTTTCACAGGATATTGAATATACTCCCCTGTGCTACACAGTATGACCTTGTTTATCCATTCTATATATAGTAGTTTGCATCTGCTTCCCTCCCCTACCCCTCTTTGGAAACCATCAGTCTGTTCTCTATGTCTGTGAAATCTGTTTTGATTTCACCAATAAGTTCATTTGTGTCATATTTTAGATTATACATATAAATAATATCATATGATATTTGAAAGAGTATGTTGCTTTATATGAAAAACAATTTGCCCTGTTTTAAAACTGTGAAACTTTTAGAAGTTCCAAATAAGCCAGGGGAGGACCAGGCTCTGAAGAGAAGTGTGGGACTATCACTAACAACCTTCAGGAGGCAAGATTTAATGAAGGATTATGAGGCTACAGAGCTTCAGTGATAGTCAAGTGGTAAATGAGCAAGCCAGGGAATATGGCAGTGGAAGAAAATGTCCTAACCATTTGAATATTGAGACCAGACAACATAAGGCTTTCAATACCATTAGCTAAGATCAGTACTTTCTTGATCATCTTTTCCAGGGTTATTGAAAATTCCATTTTACATCTGATTACACAGTGTTTTGATTCAGTAATTGCTGACACACTTTTCCTTTTGTTTTTTAGATATTCATTTCTACAATGAACAGATCCAATTAAAGAGAATTTGTGTTCTACTTTTTCTAAAAGGGTGATACGTTCATTTAAATTAACACTATTAATAGGTTTTTATTGCCATTTTAAGAAGATATGAGAAATTTATTGTCCAGTTATATTTTGAAAAGATGTGTTTTAACTTACATATTTAGAATTTAATGATTAAAGAAGATATTCTCAGGGCAAGTTATGGATCATAAAATCCAAAAAGTAATAAATCACAGAACACTGGGAGTGAAAAGGGGAGGAAAAAGACTTAAAACGTGAAAAGACTTAGTCTCAATTTGTCCAAGAAATTTAAATAACAAACATAAAAAAAAAAAACCACAAAACTTGGAGATGTCTGTTCCCAGTGAATTTAAGGTTATTGACATTTCATCACAGAAAGAATTTATTCAGAGACCAAGTGATAGGTAAGATGTAGATTTCATAAGAGAAAAACATACTCCACAGGGTCTGGGCCTTCTCAGACAGTGAGAAAGCCCTGAAATATGGCTTGGTTGGTTTTTATGGGCTGGATGATTTCATAGACTAATGAGTGGGAGGATTATTCCAATTATTTTGTGGAAGGGGTAGGAATTTCCAGGAATTGGGCCATCATCTACTTTTTGGCCTACTATGGTTAGTCTCAAGAACTGTCAAGGCACTAGAGGGTTTTTCATTTAGCTTATGCTAATGTATCACAATGAGGCTTAAAGTCTACTAAAAGTTGACTATCTCTCATCCTGGATTTGTTTGATTCTAATCAGTTTATGTTATGTCCTTGGGCTATGTCATTCTTTTAAAGGTTCTGCCTTGTCCTCTTCCCTCCTGATTCAATAAATATCTAATATCTAAATAATTATATAATAGTGAAGATTAAAGAAATGGCTAGATGTTCTATACACTCATGACTGATACATAATGCCCTTAAAAAAAGAATTTGTTGGTTCAATACCATTAGCTAAGATCAGTACTTTCTTGATCATCTTTTCCAGGGTTATTGAAAATTCCATTTTACATCTGATTACACAGTGTTTTGATTCAGTAATTGCTGACACACTTTTCCTTTTGTTTTTTAGATATTCATTTCTACAATGAACAGATCCAATTAAAGAGAATTTGTGTTCTACTTTTTCTAAAAGGGTGATACGTTCATTTAAATTAACACTATTAATAGGTTTTTATTGCCATTTTAAGAAGATATGAGAAATTTATTGTCCAGTTATATTTTGAAAAGATGTGTTTTAACTTACATATTTAGAATTTAATGATTAAAGAAGATATTCTCAGGGCAAGTTATGGATCATAAAATCCAAAAAGTAATAAATCACAGAACACTGGGAGTGAAAAGGGGAGGAAAAAGACTTAAAACGTGAAAAGACTTAGTCTCAATTTGTCCAAGAAATTTAAATAACAAACATAAAAAAAAAAAACCACAAAACTTGGAGATGTCTGTTCCCAGTGAATTTAAGGTTATTGACATTTCATCACAGAAAGAATTTATTCAGAGACCAAGTGATAGGTAAGATGTAGATTTCATAAGAGAAAAACATACTCCACAGGGTCTGGGCCTTCTCAGACAGTGAGAAAGCCCTGAAATATGGCTTGGTTGGTTTTTATGGGCTGGATGATTTCATAGACTAATGAGTGGGAGGATTATTCCAATTATTTTGTGGAAGGGGTAGGAATTTCCAGGAATTGGGCCATCATCTACTTTTTGGCCTACTATGGTTAGTCTCAAGAACTGTCAAGGCACTAGAGGGTTTTTCATTTAGCTTATGCTAATGTATCACAATGAGGCTTAAAGTCTACTAAAAGTTGACTATCTCTCATCCTGGATTTGTTTGATTCTAATCAGTTTATGTTATGTCCTTGGGCTATGTCATTCTTTTAAAGGTTCTGCCTTGTCCTCTTCCCTCCTGATTCAATAAATATCTAATATCTAAATAATTATATAATAGTGAAGATTAAAGAAATGGCTAGATGTTCTGTGACATGATCATGGTGGAAATGTCTATTTGAAGTAAATTATTTTAAGTAGGATTATACAGAACTGATTCAATGAACTAAAATTTGAGTAAATTCCAAGAGATAGTAGAGGACAGAGGAGACTGGCAAGCTACAGTCTATGGGGTCAACAAAAGATTTAAAACAATTCCGTGACTGAACAATAACAACACAGAACATTA
This sequence comes from Tragulus kanchil, assembly GCA_022376925.1. NCBI lineage: Eukaryota > Metazoa > Chordata > Mammalia > Artiodactyla > Tragulidae > Tragulus > Tragulus kanchil. Next base: position 75,161,306 of record JAIOJX010000024.1, read on the forward strand.
ATTCTACAAAGCATAATTATCACATCATTGATACAATCTAGAAGCTGAGAAGGAAGGAAAATAATAAATCAGACAAAATGTTAATAAATCTGATTGATTTTATGTATTTGTTTTTAAAACTGAAGAATGATAAGAGTTTTACTTAATATTCTATGCAAAACTGCATTCATTCAGGAGTGTGGTCATTGAGTGCAAGTGTGCTCAGTAGCTCACTCATGTCTCATTCTTTGTGAACCACAGACTAGATCCTGTCAAGCCCTTCTGTCCATAGAATTTTCCAGGCAAGAATACTAGAGTGGGTTTTTATTTCTTACTCTGGGGGATATTCCTGAGTGTTTGAACTCAGATCTCCTGCATAGACAGGTGGATTCTTTACCACTGAATTACTTGGGAAGTATAGTAACTGAGTTAAGCCCTGTAAATATAAACATAAGTGAAAACAATCCCAGCCCTAAGCTGCTTAGGGTCTGGTAGAGCAAAGGTATATAGATTGATTAATATCAGAATAAAATCCAAATTAAGACAATTATTTTGGTACTTCCTTGGTGGGGAAGACTAGGCTACACCAGGTGTGGAAGGCTTTTGGAAGGCTAACTGTATAGATGGTCCTAATGAACAAAGAATTAAATTATTTATTGAGAGTTAAAAGCTAACAAAGATCATGAAAATTTATTTCTCTAAAAAATGAGTGCTGCATAATTTCTTCTGCTTGTCAAGTGTGAAGATCATGCAAGTTTCATTTCAAGTGCTAAGGAAAACCATGGCCTCTGATAATGCAGACCAAATCAGCTTGGGTTTTCTTTTTTGTTGTTTTCAGTCACATTAAATCAAAAAGCGAAAAGAAAAATTTAGAAGAAGATCCATGGCCTGCTGTGATACTTTTAGGATATATACTAAGAAGAATTATACTAAAAAAATTAACATCAGTGAAAAGCTATCTATCAGAAGAATCCTTCCTCAGCTTCAATTTTCTCTAATCTAATGAAAAAATGTGGTTGTGGTTTCATGTGTAGCAGAGTAGCTCCCTCGGTGTTATCAATTGAAAGCCAGCCCTTGACACAAGGGTTTGAGAAAAAAAGGGATATACATGCATTTGCCTATGCGTATATTTTCAAAACAAATCAAGGATCTGTTGGGTTGCTACTTATTCTGAACCCTTAAAAGAGTGATTTTCAAATAATTGTTTTAAAATTCAACATTGAAAATATATTCAAAATTAGAAAACTCTAGAAAAGAAAATAATAAATGTAGTTATGTTCTTTAGTTGCTAAGTCATGTCTGACTCTTGTTACACCATGGACTGAGGCCTACCAGCTTTCTCTGTCTGTGGGTTTCCAGGTAAGATCATTGGAATAGGTTACCATTTCCTTCTCTAGGGGACCTTCCTAACCCAGGGATCAAACCTACATCTCCTGCACTGACGGCTGGATTCTTTATCACTGAGCCATCAATCTGAATTGAAACATGATGGAGGTCCTAAAAATTACATAGTCAAAATGAGACTATAAGAAATGAAAAACTATTGTATATTTCCATCAACTTTAATCCATAAGCCATAAAACAACAAATTATATTTATATTTGATATGCAATCTCACTGGTATATTTGATAAATGTTGAAAAATTACTAAGGATTTTCATAGCTTTGCTCTCATACTTAATTCCCCAATAGATTTTTATCCACCAAAATTAATTACTTCATGTATTTTTCTAAAAAAGAGGAACTTGAGTAATGTGATCTTACTATTTGCCACCTCAAAACCTCTTTAGAGCCCAGTGGGGTACAAGGAAATCTTTAAAACAGAAAAAAAAAAAAAAAAAGGAAAGATAAAAGGGAAGGAAGGGGGAAGAAAAAGAGGGAGGGAGACAGAGAGGAAAAAATGTTATAAAGCTTTATGTATAAAGGCACAGAGGAAATTTTAGTAAATGAGGAAAAGCACAAAAAGTCAAACTCCATAGATCATATGAACAGTATTGACTATATGCATCATTTAGATACACATATGTTTTCACTGTAGATTGGTATTTTTTATATTTTCCTTGTATGTGTACATTTTCATTTTTAAAATAAAATTTTAGGTGCCACAGTTAATTTTCTATTTTCATCACTGCATAGAAAAAAGACTCATAATGTGGGCTAGAAATGGTTATACATTATCGAAATTAATTAGTGATAACTGAGAAGACCCCCTTTCTGGGTTACACAAAGGGTTTGAGAAAAAGGATATACATGCATTTGCCTATGCGTATATTTTCAAAACAAATCAAGGATCTGTTGGGTTGCTACTTATTCTGAACCCTTAAAAGAGTGATTTTCAAATAATTGTTTTAAAATTCAACATTGAAAATATATTCAAAATTAGAAAACTCTAGAAAAGAAAATAATAAATGTAGTTATGTTCTTTAGTTGCTAAGTCATGTCTGACTCTTGTTACACCATGGACTGAGGCCTACCAGCTTTCTCTGTCTGTGGGTTTCCAGGTAAGATCATTGGAATAGGTTACCATTTCCTTCTCTAGGGGACCTTCCTAACCCAGGGATCAAACCTACATCTCCTGCACTGACGGCTGGATTCTTTATCACTGAGCCATCAATCTGAATTGAAACATGATGGAGGTCCTAAAAATTACATAGTCAAAATGAGACTATAAGAAATGAAAAACTATTGTATATTTCCATCAACTTTAATCCATAAGCCATAAAACAACAAATTATATTTATATTTGATATGCAATCTCACTGGTATATTTGATAAATGTTGAAAAATTACTAAGGATTTTCATAGCTTTGCTCTCATACTTAATTCCCCAATAGATTTTTATCCACCAAAATTAATTACTTCATGTATTTTTCTAAAAAAGAGGAACTTGAGTAATGTGATCTTACTATTTGCCACCTCAAAACCTCTTTAGAGCCCAGTGGGGTACAAGGAAATCTTTAAAACAGAAAAAAAAAAAAAAAAAGGAAAGATAAAAGGGAAGGAAGGGGGAAGAAAAAGAGGGAGGGAGACAGAGAGGAAAAAATGTTATAAAGCTTTATGTATAAAGGCACAGAGGAAATTTTAGTAAATGAGGAAAAGCACAAAAAGTCAAACTCCATAGATCATATGAACAGTATTGACTATATGCATCATTTAGATACACATATGTTTTCACTGTAGATTGGTATTTTTTATATTTTCCTTGTATGTGTACATTTTCATTTTTAAAATAAAATTTTAGGTGCCACAGTTAATTTTCTATTTTCATCACTGCATAGAAAAAAGACTCATAATGTGGGCTAGAAATGGTTATACATTATCGAAATTAATTAGTGATAACTGAGAAGACCCCCAGAAGGAGGGCATGACAACCCACTCCTGTATTCTTGCCTGCAGAACCCCATAAACAGAAGAATTTGGAAGGCTACAGTTCATAGGGTTGCTAAGAGTAAGACATGACTGAAGCAACTTCGCATGCACATGTGATGGGAAGAGTAATCATATTTCTGAAATAAGGTTGTAAGCGGCAAAATGAGAGTTAACTAAATCATTTACTAATTAAATAAATGGATTTTTTCACATGTCACAATTTTGACCCAAACTAATAAACAATGTAGGAAGCAAAAATGAAACAACATTCTAATGATAGGCATAAAACAAACTGAATCAGTTCAAACCAAGAGCAGTCTACACTTATTTGCAAAATTGTAACATATATTAAGTCTTCATGCTGTAATTCATAGATTATCCAAATTATAGCTATATTTATTCCATAGTTCCTATCCCCAGATCATTTTGTCAGTTCTATGTTTCTGAAGATATTATCCTTAAAGATATATTTTAAAAACAATTTATACAGTTATCTAGGAATAGGAATAGTAGTTGAAAACCTATTATTAATATATATTTTAATATGATCCATTAACAAAGCATGTGACAAGTTATGAGTTATTAATATAGCAATAAAACTTCCCTATCTTATCTCATTCTTCAAGACTATTATTTTCACAAATTTGCCTCTGTCTGTTGAAATAAATTGAAGATAATAGATTAAACAAAGAAACTAATCCAAGCAAAATTACAAGCACACATTAATTATAAAAAAAAGTGAAAGTTGTTCTGCACCATAGTAAGAAATATCAGGCAACACTGCATTTCATTTATGTTTAATTGTAGAGAAAATAATTTCTACATGCATTTGTGTAAAGATGTAAGTTTATTCATGAGATTTCTTACAAGAAGTACTGTATTACTGGAAGAAAGAGTCTGATAAACTGCTATGATAAACAGCTAAATTAGAAGTATGCTACCAAGGGCCTACTCAAGAAAAAAAAAAATCTATGAAAGTGTTACATAAAAGGAAAAAAGGAATATCTTTCTCCTATGAGAAGTGAAAAGAAGGAAAAAGACTGTAAGAGGGAGCTGCTCAAATTACTGATACTGAATTTTTCATTATGTGCTTATGTGCTAAGTCACTTCATTTGTGTCTAACTCTTTGTGACCCCATGAACTGTAGCCCTCCAGGCTCTTTCTGCGTATGGGATTCTCTAGGCAAGAATATTAGAGTGGATTGTTGTGCCGTTCTCCAGGTGTTCTTCCCCTTGATATAAATTTAAGACAGATTGAAACTGATTTAAGAAAATAAAGAAATAGAACCTGTAGAATCATGAACTTGACCATGTTTCTTATATTTTCAAAACTGACTTAATTTTAGAAGATTCACAGATTCTTGTCATTCATTAGAAAAATAGTAAATGTCACTGTGTCTTCTGTTTATTGTTTACTTATTCATTTATTCATTTAGGGTCATATTCTCAAGAACTTTTTTTTTTAAATTAAAACTACTATAAAATACTGTTTAACAATTAACGATAAAGGAACCTCAGTAAAATATCTTTATGAAAACACTAGAAGACAAATACTGTACTTAAATTATCTCACAATACTACTGAGCAATACTACAAAGAGGAAGACTGCGAGTTTATTGACAATGCTCCCATTCAAAGATAGAGTTTATATCCATCTTTTTTACTCTAGGAAGACCATGATTGCTTCAGCCTATAGCATACAGAGGAATGGAAGCTATTTGACTTGCAAAGTTAGGTCATAAAAAAACACTTATCAGTTCTCCTGGAACACGTGATTTTACAAAGTCCCCCATATGTATACTGCTATGAGAACCTGGATGACACAATATTAGAATCCCAAGCTACACAGAGAGGTCATAGGTAATACTCAGATCAATATACCCAGTTCAGCTGATTAATCAGAACAAGTGAAAGACTGATTAAGAGGTCTTTCTGTCTAATGACCCAGATGCTGTGAAACAGGATAGACACATCCTCTTTATGTTATTGCCTGACCCTGGCAGACTCCATGAGCAAAGTAAGCTATTCCATTTAAAAAAAAAAAAAAAAACTTTCACTCTGGGGTAGTATTTATTAATAATAAGGCAGCAATAACTAGAAAAGATAAAAATAAATGAAACCAGTTCAAATCAAGAATAGGCCACAAATATTTGCAAATATGTATATTTATGGAGGCTTATATATTATAATCCATTAATTTTCCAAACTACAGCTATATTGAATCTATTGCTCCCATATTTTTCAACCAGGCTAGCTCAGACAGAATTGTTACACTGTATTCAATACTGTGCAAAGTTTCAATGAAGTAAGACTCTTTAATTCATTTAATTCATTTTCAATTTTGCACAGTTAAATTTATCTGTTTTTGTAAACCTTAAAATTTTTGTATAAGAATTAAATATAGTATCTTATAAAGTGTATTTATATTAATTATTCAATACTCTAAGCTTAATTCAGTGAATATTTAAGAGCCTACTTAAAGCACACTGTAGCAAATTAGAAATAAAATAAATATAAAGTTGTAATTCTGTTACAAATTTGGAAGTGACCTCCAAGTTCTGGGAAGATGGAAACACTTAGCAACTAGGTGACTGGACTAAAACAGGCACATGAAAATAAGAGCTACAAGTTAAGCCAGGAGACAGCAAAGTGAACAATCCTATAAAGTTGAAAAGCAGATAGCATTTAGAGACTTTTGTTGTGACACAGTTCCAGTATCATTTATCCGGCACCACAGAAAGTAATTCAATGAGTCTCTCAGCTCTATGTCCTATCAGAGCTATGAGGAAGACGAAGCAATATTAAGAATCCCAAGCTACTACAGAAGAGGTCATAGGTACATAAAAAACTTATCAGTTCTCCTGGAACACGTGATTTTACAAAGTCCCCCATATGTATACTGCTATGAGAACCTGGATGACACAATATTAGAATCCCAAGCTACACAGAGAGGTCATAGGTAATACTCAGATCAATATACCCAGTTCAGCTGATTAATCAGAACAAGTGAAAGACTGATTAAGAGGTCTTTCTGTCTAATGACCCAGATGCTGTGAAACAGGATAGACACATCCTCTTTATGTTATTGCCTGACCCTGGCAGACTCCATGAGCAAAGTAAGCTATTCCATTTAAAAAAAAAAAAAAAAACTTTCACTCTGGGGTAGTATTTATTAATAATAAGGCAGCAATAACTAGAAAAGATAAAATAAATGAAACCAGTTCAAATCAAGAATAGGCCACAAATATTTGCAAATATGTATATTTATGGAGGCTTATATATTATAATCCATTAATTTTCCAAACTACAGCTATATTGAATCTATTGCTCCCATATTTTTCAACCAGGCTAGCTCAGACAGAATTGTTACACTGTATTCAATACTGTGCAAAGTTTCAATGAAGTAAGACTCTTTAATTCATTTAATTCATTTTCAATTTTGCACAGTTAAATTTATCTGTTTTTGTAAACCTTAAAATTTTTGTATAAGAATTAAATATAGTATCTTATAAAGTGTATTTATATTAATTATTCAATACTCTAAGCTTAATTCAGTGAATATTTAAGAGCCTACTTAAAGCACACTGTAGCAAATTAGAAATAAAATAAATATAAAGTTGTAATTCTGTTACAAATTTGGAAGTGACCTCCAAGTTCTGGGAAGATGGAAACACTTAGCAACTAGGTGACTGGACTAAAACAGGCACATGAAAATAAGAGCTACAAGTTAAGCCAGGAGACAGCAAAGTGAACAATCCTATAAAGTTGAAAAGCAGATAGCATTTAGAGACTTTTGTTGTGACACAGTTCCAGTATCATTTATCCGGCACCACAGAAAGTAATTCAATGAGTCTCTCAGCTCTATCTCCTATCAGATATCAAGCACATATACAAAATGGGTTTTTTAAATTATGCCTCATAATTTGCAAAAGAACAACAGATAAATGAGAATGATATGACTTGTAAAACTGAAATTCTAATAACTGAGAAACAGCATTTTGTTTTTTTTTTTTTTCTTTCACATTTAAAATAAATAGGTTGTAATAAAAATCCATTTCAAGAAGCACTATAAGAAGACCATTGCTCTATAAGAAGCATAAGCTGAGTCACTGTAATATTCTAATTTGATAGGGGGATGATTTTTCTATATTAATGTAACTAATATATCTGAATTTATAATATTTTAGCATACAACCAAGAAATATTCTCACAGTAGACTACTTTAAATATTTAAGGTAACAAAGACTTCGTGATCATTGGTGAAACATGTCATATTTTCATCCTTTGTCATTCCTTCTGGTTTCTGCAAGTTATCTTCACTTCTAATAAATAATTTCAATAAACGATGGTTTACATTGTCCAATATTTATGCAGTACCTTAATCAGAAAAAGACCCTGATGCTTGTAAAAATAGAAGACAGACAGCAAAGTGGACAGAAGAAGATGAGATGGTTGGATGGTATCACTGAGTCAATGGGCATGAGTTTGGGCAATCTCTGGGAGATGGTGAAGGACAGAGAAGCCTGGCATGCTGCAGTCCTTGAGATTGGAAAGAGTCGGACATGATTGAGTAATTGAACTGAATCCAAATTCAGCATGGTTAAAAATAAATGGATGACTGTATTATATATATATGTAGAGTAATGCTTAGCTATGCACAGTACATCCAAGAAAAGTACTGTGAACATTCTAGATGGGTATGTACTCCCTACACTGCTGCCCATGAATTCTACTATTTGTTGCCAGATTAAAAAAAAAAATCACAGGGAGGGGTCATATGTACACCTGTGACTGATTCATGTTTTTGTTTGCCAGAAACCAATAAAATTCTATGAAGCAACTATTTTTCAATTAAAAAAATTAAATAACTTAATGGGGAAAATATAACACACTGAAGTACTAGTCTCTAACCTGTTTTTCTTTTTTTTTTTTAATTCCTGGGCTATTATGCCATGCAATCTTTTGAATATATTCTAAATTTTCCTATAAAATATATTTTTGATTTTGCATTGAAGTAGAAATCAAAAAAGAAAATCAAAAAGCAGAATGTTTATTTTTTTGAAGGGAAGCAGTATTCTATGAGGCTTCAATCACCAATCACAACACCCTCAATAATTTGACATTACTTAGCTGCAAGAATACAAGGCTTATGCCTTAAGAAATGTCTGCAGGGATATGATTGCCTGTGTATAGTTTATTGAAAGTAAGTGGGAGGCGATTCACTAATGCAGGTGGGAGAACACTATTTTAAAAAAAGGTAACAAAGACTAAAATTTCTAATATATCTGAATTTATAATATTTTAGCATACAACCAAGAAATATTCTCACAGTAGACTACTTTAAATATTTAAGGTAACAAAGACTTCGTGATCATTGGTGAAACATGTCATATTTTCATCCTTTGTCATTCCTTCTGGTTTCTGCAAGTTATCTTCACTTCTAATAAATAATTTCAATAAACGATGGTTTACATTGTCCAATATTTATGCAGTACCTTAATCAGAAAAAGACCCTGATGCTTGTAAAAATAGAAGACAGACAGCAAAGTGGACAGAAGAAGATGAGATGGTTGGATGGTATCACTGAGTCAATGGGCATGAGTTTGGGCAATCTCTGGGAGATGGTGAAGGACAGAGAAGCCTGGCATGCTGCAGTCCTTGAGATTGGAAAGAGTCGGACATGATTGAGTAATTGAACTGAATCCAAATTCAGCATGGTTAAAAATAAATGGATGACTGTATTATATATATATGTAGAGTAATGCTTAGCTATGCACAGTACATCCAAGAAAAGTACTGTGAACATTCTAGATGGGTATGTACTCCCTACACTGCTGCCCATGAATTCTACTATTTGTTGCCAGATTAAAAAAAAAAATCACAGGGAGGGGTCATATGTACACCTGTGACTGATTCATGTTTTTGTTTGCCAGAAACCAATAAAATTCTATGAAGCAACTATTTTTCAATTAAAAAAATTAAATAACTTAATGGGGAAAATATAACACACTGAAGTACTAGTCTCTAACCTGTTTTTCTTTTTTTTTTAATTCCTGGGCTATTATGCCATGCAATCTTTTGAATATATTCTAAATTTTCCTATAAAATATATTTTTGATTTTGCATTGAAGTAGAAATCAAAAAAGAAAATCAAAAAGCAGAATGTTTATTTTTTTGAAGGGAAGCAGTATTCTATGAGGCTTCAATCACCAATCACAACACCCTCAATAATTTGACATTACTTAGCTGCAAGAATACAAGGCTTATGCCTTAAGAAATGTCTGCAGGGATATGATTGCCTGTGTATAGTTTATTGAAAGTAAGTGGGAGGCGATTCACTAATGCAGGTGGGAGAAATTAACTTGAGGAAAAGTCAGACTGAATGTATTTCTTTAGCACACAGCATTTTATAATTTTATATAATTTTATAATTGAATAAAACAGGATAATCAGATAAAAATATTAGATGATTTATTATGAAGGATGGGTACTTCTATCCTAGATTCACTGATCAGAAAATATAATGCCATTAATATAAAACGATAGTGTCTACTGCTTCTAAGTAGCCTCTAAGTTTAAAGGCAAAAATAAAAATAAGTAAGAAATTAATTTCCTTTAAATTCATGATTTATATTCTCATTGTGTCTTGAAACAAACTGAAATCATTATTTGTTCTTCTAAGGCAATTAATAACCGTAGTAATCTGTTTGTTGGATTTTATTTTACCAAATCTCAATGATTTATATCCACTGTTTCTAAAGGTAATATGAGTTCATTACTGGAAACATATAATAGATTAAGTGAACATAGAGAGCTTTAGTAATTGATCTGTTTCTCAAGATTTAATATTCCTCCTGGTTGAATAATGACTTCCTTTGGAGAATTTTATAAAGTTTTCACTTTGTTTTCCTATTGCTTCTTTCATCAGTAACAGAACTACAAATAAGCAGAATGTCTTTTTGAGAACACAGGCAACAGGAAAAACCATAACTGTTAATGAGTAAAACCTTTCTAATTTTAAAGCTTGTATTTCACATTAAATTATATTTTCAGTAAAGTATTAAAAGTTAATGTTTGAAACTCAAACTTTCTGTGTTGTATCTGGGTTATATCACTCTCTCAATTGTGGCATCAATAAGTTATAATCCATGGTTGCTTGGATGGCATCACTGATTCAGTGGACATCAGTTTGAACAAATTTAGGGAGATGGTGAAGAATAGGAAAGTCTGGCATGCTGTAGTCCGTGAGATCGCAAAGAGTTGGACACAACTAAATGACTAAACAACACCATAATTCTTGCTGGAAAAAGAAAATAAGCACAGATAATTTCGCATGTGAAAACAACTAGCCATTATCTTATTAGATTTTACTGATGCTAATTTAATTTTTTTTCAATTTTTATTTTAATTTTTACTTTTACAGAGTTTTGTTGTTTACAGATATGTATGATCCCAGATTAGTTATATGTATATCCCCTCCATCCCACCCCTACAGGCCCTCCCTCAGTGCCCCTGCAGGATCCCCTTTTCTCACAGAGCAATGACAATAGCATTTTTTTTTTCACATATGATAATATAGGTCTTCATGCTACTTCCTTTACACCTCTCAACCATTGTTCATTCCCCACACAATGTCCATATGTCTATTCTCCATGTCTGTTTTTTGAGCGCTTCACTGAGTCTGTTATCATTACCATCCTACTAGGTTTCATATATATGTGTTAGCATATTGTACTTGTCTTTCTCTTTTCGACTTACTTCACTTTTTACGATATGTTCTAGATCCAGTCACCTCATTAGGTCTGATTCTTCTGCATTTCTTTTTACAGCTGTGTAGAATTCCGTTGTATATATGTACCAGAGCTTTTTTATCCATTCATTCGTAGATGGGCATCTAGGTTGCTTACACGTTCTACTATTGTATAGAGAGCTGCAATAGCTATTGTAGAGAGAGCATTGGGGTACAAGTGCCTGTTTCAGTTTTGATTTCATCAAGATATAAGCCTAATAGTGGGATTACTGAGTCATATGGTGCTTCTAATTTTAGTTTTTTAAGATATCTCCATACTATCTTCCATGGAGGCTGTATCAATTTCCATTCCCCCTAGCAATGCAACAGTGTTCCCATTTCTCCAGACCCTCTCCAGCATTTGTTGTCTGTCGATTTGTGGATGATTGCCATTCTGACAGGTGTGAGGTGATATCTCATTGTAGTTTTGGTTTGATTTCTCTAATTATAAGAGAGGTTGAGCATCGCTTCATATGTTTTTTGGCTATCTGTATGTTCTCTTTGGTGAGGTGTCTGTTTAAGTCTTTTTCCCATTTTTTGATTGGGTTGTTCACTATTCCAGTGCTGAGTTGTCTGAGCTGCTTGTCGATTTTGGAGGATAATTCTTTGTCTATTGTTAGTCCGTGAGATCGCAAAGAGTTGGACACAACTAAATGACTAAACAACACCATAATTCTTGCTGGAAAAAGAAAATAAGCACAGATAATTTCGCATGTGAAAACAACTAGCCATTATCTTATTAGATTTTACTGATGCTAATTTAATTTTTTTTCTGTTTTATTTTAATTTTTACTTTTACAGAGTTTTGTTGTTTACAGATATGTATGATCCCAGATTAGTTATATGTATATCCCCTCCATCCCACCCCTACAGGCCCTCCCTCAGTGCCCCTGCAGGATCCCCTTTTCTCACAGAGCAATGACAATAGCATTTTTTTTTTCACATATGATAATATAGGTCTTCATGCTACTTCCTTTACACCTCTCAACCATTGTTCATTCCCCACACAATGTCCATATGTCTATTCTCCATGTCTGTTTTTTGAGCGCTTCACTGAGTCTGTTATCATTACCATCCTACTAGGTTTCATATATATGTGTTAGCATATTGTACTTGTCTTTCTCTTTTCGACTTACTTCACTTTTTACGATATGTTCTAGATCCAGTCACCTCATTAGGTCTGATTCTTCTGCATTTCTTTTTACAGCTGTGTAGAATTCCGTTGTATATATGTACCAGAGCTTTTTTATCCATTCATTCGTAGATGGGCATCTAGGTTGCTTACACGTTCTACTATTGTATAGAGAGCTGCAATAGCTATTGTAGAGAGAGCATTGGGGTACAAGTGCCTGTTTCAGTTTTGATTTCATCAAGATATAAGCCTAATAGTGGGATTACTGAGTCATATGGTGCTTCTAATTTTAGTTTTTTAAGATATCTCCATACTATCTTCCATGGAGGCTGTATCAATTTCCATTCCCCCTAGCAATGCAACAGTGTTCCCATTTCTCCAGACCCTCTCCAGCATTTGTTGTCTGTCGATTTGTGGATGATTGCCATTCTGACAGGTGTGAGGTGATATCTCATTGTAGTTTTGGTTTGATTTCTCTAATTATAAGAGAGGTTGAGCATCGCTTCATATGTTTTTTGGCTATCTGTATGTTCTCTTTGGTGAGGTGTCTGTTTAAGTCTTTTTCCCATTTTTTGATTGGGTTGTTCACTTTTCCAGTGCTGAGTTGTCTGAGTTGCTTGTCGATTTTGGAGGATAATTCTTTGTCTATTGTTTCATTTGCTATGATTTTCTCCCATTCTGTGGGCTGTCTGTTCAGCATTTTTGTTGCTTCTTTTGCTGTACAAAAGCTTTTAAGTTTCATTAGGTCCCACATGTAAATTTTTTTCTTTGGGAGGATGGGGAGGGAATGGGGTGGGCGGGCCATTTCTATTGGTCTTTCCTTTATCTAATTTCATCCATCTTTGTTCTTTGGCCCGTGTGGGCATCCCATCGCTGTGGCCTCTGTTGTCACAGAGCACCGGCTCTGGACGCATTTGCTCCAGAGCTCTGGCTCGGTAATTGGACACATCAGCCAAGCTGCTCCAGAGCATGTAGGCTCTTCCCAGATCAGGGATCGAACCAGCTCCCCTTGCACTGCAAGGCGGTGTCCTTACCCACTGGGCCACCACGGGAGCCCCCACATGTTGGTTTTTGTTTTCAGTTCCATTATTGTAGTAGGTGGGTCAGAGAAGATTTTGCTTTGATTTATGTCCTTGAGTGTTTTGTCTATATTCTCCTCTAAGAATGTTATGGTTTCTGGTCTTACATTTAGGTTTTTAATCCATTTTGAGATTATCTTTGCATATGGTGCAATGGTGAATGGGATTGCATACTGATTCTAATTTATTACTTAACAAAAAGTTTGTACTTTTTTATTTCCAAGATGCATTTGCAAAATTGAATTTTTACATAAATACTATGGAAAAACTGACTTAATTGTAAATAACCAGTAGAGAGATTTTGTGTTAACAGATTAAGAATAGCAAAGGTCTAATTAAGTCCCACTTGTTTATTTTGTTTTTATTTCCATTAATCTAAGAGTCCGGTCATAGAAGATCTTGCTTTGATTTATATCATTGAGTGTTCTGCCTATGTTTTCCTCTAAGAGTTTTATGGTTTCTGGTCTTACAGTTAGGTATTTAGTTCATTTTGAGTTTATACTTGTGTATGGTGTTAAGAACTGTTCCAACCTCATTGTTTTGCATCTAGCTGTCCAGTTTTCTCAGCACTACTTATTGAAGAGGCTGTCTTTGCCCCATTTTATATTCCTGCCTCCTTTGTCAAAAAAATATGGCAAACTCAAAAGCTTTAGTATAGCAAAAGAAAGTATAACCAAGGTGAAAAGACAGCCCTCAGAATGGGAGAAAATAATAGCAAATGAAACAACTGAGAAATAATTAATTTCCAAAATATACAACTGAACACCAAAAAAACCCCAAACAATCCAATCAAAAAATGGGAAAAAAGACATAAACAGACAGCTCTCTGAAGAACACATACACATGACCGAAAAATACATGTAAAGATAATCAACATCACTCATTATTAGCTAAATGCAAATCAAACTACTGATAGATGACAGTAGATAGCTTATGGTGAATGATGTCAGATTGTGACATCCAAAGAAGAAACCGTCACTGTGTGATCAAAAGACTTGGCTTTGGAAACTAAGAACTTCGTGCAACAACAGTTTGGAAAGTGTTTTACTTTGGATTGGGACTTAAATCCAAAACCTAGTTTTGGACTTGAATACACGTGTCTGGGGCCTGAACCCAGCCAAAACTCTGCTTGAGATTTGAACCCATGAAGCTGGGACCCAAACACAACCAAAACCCACCATACCTGGCTTTAGGACCTAACGGAGCTCAGGTTCTCCATGTCTCTTTACAGGGAAGAATTCAGTGAGAGACAAGGTGATAGGTAAGAAATGGGTTTATTCAGATTCAGAGAAAATCACACTCCACAGACAGAGTGTGGGCCATCACAGAACAAATCCAGTGGCCCCTAAAATATGGCATTCTTAGCTTTTATGCCCTGCGTAATTCCATATGCTAATGAATGGAAGGATTATTGCAGCTCTTTTAGGTAAGGGGCAGAACTGTCATGGTGCCTCTGGGTGGGTCATTTAGCTTACTAACTGAGGATCCAGATCTAGTCTGCCATCTTGGACCCATTTGACTCTAATGGGTTTATGCTGTGTCCTTAGGCTATGTCATTCTTTTGAAAATTGTGCCCTGCCAATACTTGTGTATGGTGTTAAGAACTGTTCCAACCTCATTGTTTTGCATCTAGCTGTCCAGTTTTCTCAGCACTACTTATTGAAGAGGCTGTCTTTGCCCCATTTTATATTCCTGCCTCCTTTGTCAAAAAAATATGGCAAACTCAAAAGCTTTAGTATAGCAAAAGAAAGTATAACCAAGGTGAAAAGACAGCCCTCAGAATGGGAGAAAATAATAGCAAATGAAACAACTGAGAAATAATTAATTTCCAAAATATACAACTGAACACCAAAAAAACCCCAAACAATCCAATCAAAAAATGGGAAAAAAGACATAAACAGACAGCTCTCTGAAGAACACATACACATGACCGAAAAATACATGTAAAGATAATCAACATCACTCATTATTAGCTAAATGCAAATCAAACTACTGATAGATGACAGTAGATAGCTTATGGTGAATGATGTCAGATTGTGACATCCAAAGAAGAAACCGTCACTGTGTGATCAAAAGACTTGGCTTTGGAAACTAAGAACTTCGTGCAACAACAGTTTGGAAAGTGTTTTACTTTGGATTGGGACTTAAATCCAAAACCTAGTTTTGGACTTGAATACACGTGTCTGGGGCCTGAACCCAGCCAAAACTCTGCTTGAGATTTGAACCCATGAAGCTGGGACCCAAACACAACCAAAACCCACCATACCTGGCTTTAGGACCTAACGGAGCTCAGGTTCTCCATGTCTCTTTACAGGGAAGAATTCAGTGAGAGACAAGGTGATAGGTAAGAAATGGGTTTATTCAGATTCAGAGAAAATCACACTCCACAGACAGAGTGTGGGCCATCACAGAACAAATCCAGTGGCCCCTAAAATATGGCATTCTTAGCTTTTATGCCCTGCGTAATTCCATATGCTAATGAATGGAAGGATTATTGCAGCTCTTTTAGGTAAGGGGCAGAACTGTCATGGTGCCTCTGGGTGGGTCATTTAGCTTACTAACTGAGGATCCAGATCTAGTCTGCCATCTTGGACCCATTTGACTCTAATGGGTTTATGCTGTGTCCTTAGGCTATGTCATTCTTTTGAAAATTGTGCCCTGCCAATTTCCCTAGTCTTTACAGTTTGATTAAAGAAAAAAGGGATAGAGAAAGCTTCCAGCAAAGGCACCAGAAGAGTGGTAGAACAGTACCCCCAGCAGCTAGTTTAGGAGAGGCATTTTGTACTTTTTCAGTTTATTATTAATAATTGATCAAAAGAATGCTTTAAGGCTGTAAAAGTCTTACCAGACCTACTTCCACAACATTAACATAAGATTAGCCAGAAGATTGTCTCCTGACTTCAAGACTAGATGAGATATTCCAATGCAAAATAGTTTGCATTCATAGATAATAAATTGAGTTTCACAGTAGATCTTTATCATGGCAAACATTTAGGTTAGAAAATGTTTATTCCCACTCCTCCTCCTCCTCCTTGGAAGCCACTAGCCTCCTTACTAAGTCTGCCTATTCACCCCTTTCACTCAATGAGATATCATCTCACATCAGTCCAAACGAAAATCATCAAAAAAATTTACAGGCAATAAATACTGGAGAGGGTGTGAAGAAAAGGGAACCCTCTTCTACTCTTGGTGGGAATGTAAGTTGATACAGCCACTATGGAAGACAACATGGAGATTCCTTTAAAAATTGGGGATGGGTGGAGCTAAGATGGCAGCGTAGAAGGACGTCCACTCATCTCTCCTGCAAAATAGCCTGAATTGCGACGAGTTCCTGAGAAACCATCGACGAAAGGAGGTTGGATCTGATCACAGAGAGGACACCCCACATCGAAGAACAAAGGAGAAGTCGCATCAAGACGGTAGGAGGGGCGCAATCGCACTTTTAAAAGTCAAACCTCATACCCACCGGAGAGGCTGGGCGGGCCAAAGGCGCAAAGCCTGTTGCAGATCAAAACCTGGGAGAGGATCACTGACAGCCACAAGGGACTGAGCCAGACCTGCTTTGGAGGGTCCAGGTGCCCCCTTGAGCTAGAAGTGCCCTTGAGCAGGCCTCGGAAGGGCGGCACTCAGTTCCCTTTGGAGGAGGTTACCATTAACCCGATCACAGAGTCGCGGAAGAGGACTGGAAAGTCTCTGCGCACTGTGATGCGGAAGAGAGGAATAACGATCTTGCATGAGACTGAGCCAGACTCAACTCTGAGTAACCTGACGTCTCCCGCGGTGGCGGGGGTCGACAGTGGCCTGCAGCAGGGTCAGGGTCACTGCGGAAGTGCTTCCCATAGAGCCTGTGGGAATAAATCCTCTGTGAGACAGACGTCATTTTCCCTACTGTAGTTTGGCTGCTGGTCAAACTGCAGGGCTGCTGGTCAAGCTACAGGGAGGGAACTTAGCTCCACCCAGCAAGAAAAGGGATTTGGATTAAGAAACTCCCAGGGCCAGCCTGGGCGGGCCTTTTAATTCTGGAATAGGCCTAAACAAACAAGCAGTCAAAGAGAGCTTCAGATCCAACCACTGCCAGAGGCAAGAAAAAGACTGATAATCCCTGAATAGTCAGCAAGAGACAGAAGAACATAAACACTATTTTCACGTTTTGTCTGCAGCTGGAGTTACTGCTGGGCTTTAAAATTTCATTTTTGTATTGTATTACTTTGTTTCAATTTTTTTTTTTTCTCTTTTTTCCAAACCCACTCAGTGCACCCACCGCTTTTTTTTTTTTTTTCTCTCTTCTTGGGGGTGTGTGTGAGAGAGAGAGTGGGTGTGTTCATTTCCTTCACTGAATTCTATTGAAGCTACTAATCTTATCAGTAAGAATGAATATATTCAAGTTTACATAATTTTTTTTTCTTTTTCCTTTTAAACCACACATTTTATTTTGGTATAAACTTCTGGTTCCCCATTGGCCTTTTAAGGTTTTGTGGGGATTTTGTTTGTTTTTATTATTTTTGCTTTGTTTTTCTATATTTTTCTATAAAATTTAGATCTTTTAATTTTTAATAATTTCTCATTTGTACTACTACTTCCGCTATAATTCTTTGCTTTCTCTGAAGTTCCTTTCCTATAGCACTAAATTCTAATACATACAAATCTTTATCTCCCTGTATTTAACTTTGCAATATTATCCTATATTTCTCTTCTATCCTCCCTTTCTCTTTTTCCCTTTCCCCACCATATTTCTTAGTCTTTTCTGTCCTCATTGCCTTATCCCCAACGGGGATCCTGCTCTAGGATTATTCTCCAATTGGTGCTCTACTTAGTATGCTTATTAACTGGTGGATATCATTCTTGGATTTCTCTATTTGCCGTGCTAGCGTATTGTACTGTATTTTTGATTGGAACGCTTGGGTTATGTTATAGCTGTATATGTTTATGTGTATAATTCAATACGCTAGATAGTACTTGCATAATTTTTAAATTGCCATTTGTCAAAGGTATACCTTCTGTTTCTCATTTGCATATATATGTTTAATATCATTTAATGCCATAACAAACAAGCCGTGAAATCTTCATTCCCTGGTCAGGCAACAAGCCCCGGGGTTTTAAGGAAGGTGCACTGACTCCAAAACTCTGCAATACTAGAGAACGCCTAACACTAAAGAGCAGTATACAAGTGAGAACGCCAACAAAGGTAATCACTTGTATGCAAGTCCTGACATCACCCAATCACCAGCATCACCCAGAATAGAAGCCCCATCCAAACAACAAACACCAACAGACGTAACTCAAAGTCTGGGAAAAGGAAACCCCAAACAGAGTCAGTTTTAAAAAATTAATGATAACAATGAAACGGCAGAGAAATACCACACAAGCGAAGGAACAATCCACAAACACACAAGATCAAATGAATGAAGAGAATTTGGACAAACTTTCTGAAAGTGATTTCAGAAGAATGATAGTAAAGATGATCAAAGACACTGAAAAAAGAATTTCAGAGAAATTGCAAGATACAACTAACACACTGAATAAAGAAATACAAGAACTTACCAAAAAAGTAACAGAGACAAACAACTCAATTGCTGAACTGAAAAACACTGTAGAAGGAATCAAGAGCAGAGTATCTGAGACAGAAGACCGGATAAGTAAGCTGGAAGATAAAATGGTGGAAGTAACTGCTGAAAAACAGACTCTAGCTCAAAGAATGAAAAGAGCAGAGGATAGCCTCAGAGACCTCTGGGATAATATCAAACGCGCCAATATTTGAATTATAGGGGTTCCAGAAGAAGAAGAAAAAAAGAAAGGCTATGAGAAAATTTTTGAAGAGATTATAGTTGAAAATTTCCCCAACATGGGAAAAGAAATAGTCAATCAAGTCCAAGAAGCACAAAGAGTACTGTACAGAATCAATCTGAGAAGAAACACACCAAGACACATATTAATGAAGTTAACACAAATTAAACACAAAGATAGAATTCTCAAAGCAGCAAGGGAAAAGCAACTAGTGACATACAAGGGAAAGCCCATCCGTTTAACAGCTGATGCTTCAACAGAAACTCTGCAGGCCAGAAAGGAATGGCAGGACACATTTAAACGGCTGAAAGAGAATAATCTTCAACCAAGAATCCTCTACCCTGCAAAGATCTCATTCAAAATTGATGGAGAAATCAAAAGCTTTACAGACAAGCAAAAATTAAAAGAATTTAGTCACATCAAACCAGCCTTACAACAAGTGTTAAGGGACTTATATAGAAAACAAGTATAAAAGGAGACGATCCACGAAACAAACCCATCATAGCATCTAAGAAGACGACAATAGGATCATTTGTATCAATAATTACCTTGAATGTCAATGGACTAAATGCCCCAACCAAAACACACAGTGGCTGAATGGATCTAAAAAAAAGACCCATACATATGCTGCCTCCAGGAAACTCATTTCAGACCTAGAGACACTCATAGACTGAAAGTGAGAGGCTGTAAAAAGATATTCCATGCAAATGGAAATCAAAAGAAAGCTGGAGTAGCAATCCTCCTATCAGACAAAATAGATTTTAAAGTAAAGAAGATTCTAAGAGACAAGGCAGGTCACTACATCATGATTAAGGGATCCATCCAAGAAGAAGACATAACAATCATAAATATCTATGCTCCCAACGCAGGAGCACCCCAATACATAAGACAAACACTTTCAGATATAAAAGAAGACATTGACAGCAACACAATCATAGTAGGAGACTTTAACACTCCTCTCACACCAATGGACAGATCATCCAAACAGAAAATTA
Source organism: Tragulus kanchil (assembly GCA_022376925.1). Lineage (NCBI taxonomy): Eukaryota > Metazoa > Chordata > Mammalia > Artiodactyla > Tragulidae > Tragulus > Tragulus kanchil. The sequence continues at coordinate 75,181,432 of JAIOJX010000024.1, forward strand.
ATAAAGAAACACAAGCCTTAAATGCCACACTAGAAGAAATGGACCTCATTGATATCTTTAGGACTTTCCATCCAAAAGCAGAAGAATACACTTTCTTCTCAAGTGCTCACGGAACATTCTCCAGGATAGACCACATCTTGGGCCACAAATCAATCCTCAGTCAATTCAAGAAAACTGAAATTCTACCAACCATCTTCTCGGACCACAATGCAGTGAGACTAGAGATCAACTACAGGAAAAAAAACGCTAAAAACACAAACACATGGAGATTAAACAACACGTACCTAAAAAACCAACTGATCATTGAGGAAATCAAAGGAGAAATAAAAAAATTCCTAGAAGAAAATGACAATGAACACACGACAGTGCAAAACCTATGGGATACTGCAAAAGCAGTTCTAAGAGGGAAATTTATAGCAATACAATCTCACCTCAAGAAACTAGAAAAATCAAATAGACTACCTAACACTATGCTTAAAACAACTGGAAAAAGAAGAACAAAAACACCCCAAAGCCAGCAGAAGAAGGGAAATCATAAAGATCGGAGCAGAAATAAAAGAAAAAGAAACAAAAGAAACAATAGTAAAGATGAGTAAAACAAAAAGCTGGTTCTTCGAAAAAGTCAATAAAATCGACACACCACTGGTCAGACTCATCAAGAAAAAGAGAGAGAAGAACCAGATCACCAAAATCAAAAATGAAAAAGGAGACATTACAACGGATAATGCAGAAATCCAAAGGATTATAAGAGACTATTATGAACAACTCTATGACAATAAACTGGACAACCTGGAAGAAATGGACAGTTTCTTAGAGAAGATTAGTCTCCCAAGACTCAACCAGGAAGAAATAGAAATCCTCCTATCAGACAAAATAGATTTTAAAGTAAAGAAGATTCTAAGAGACAAGGCAGGTCACTACATCATGATTAAGGGATCCATCCAAGAAGAAGACATAACAATCATAAATATCTATGCTCCCAACGCAGGAGCACCCCAATACATAAGACAAACACTTTCAGATATAAAAGAAGACATTGACAGCAACACAATCATAGTAGGAGACTTTAACACTCCTCTCACACCAATGGACAGATCATCCAAACAGAAAATTAATAAAGAAACACAAGCCTTAAATGCCACACTAGAAGAAATGGACCTCATTGATATCTTTAGGACTTTCCATCCAAAAGCAGAAGAATACACTTTCTTCTCAAGTGCTCACGGAACATTCTCCAGGATAGACCACATCTTGGGCCACAAATCAATCCTCAGTCAATTCAAGAAAACTGAAATTCTACCAACCATCTTCTCGGACCACAATGCAGTGAGACTAGAGATCAACTACAGGAAAAAAAACGCTAAAAACACAAACACATGGAGATTAAACAACACGTACCTAAAAAACCAACTGATCATTGAGGAAATCAAAGGAGAAATAAAAAAATTCCTAGAAGAAAATGACAATGAACACACGACAGTGCAAAACCTATGGGATACTGCAAAAGCAGTTCTAAGAGGGAAATTTATAGCAATACAATCTCACCTCAAGAAACTAGAAAAATCAAATAGACTACCTAACACTATGCTTAAAACAACTGGAAAAAGAAGAACAAAAACACCCCAAAGCCAGCAGAAGAAGGGAAATCATAAAGATCGGAGCAGAAATAAAAGAAAAAGAAACAAAAGAAACAATAGTAAAGATGAGTAAAACAAAAAGCTGGTTCTTCGAAAAAGTCAATAAAATCGACACACCACTGGTCAGACTCATCAAGAAAAAGAGAGAGAAGAACCAGATCACCAAAATCAAAAATGAAAAAGGAGACATTACAACGGATAATGCAGAAATCCAAAGGATTATAAGAGACTATTATGAACAACTCTATGACAATAAACTGGACAACCTGGAAGAAATGGACAGTTTCTTAGAGAAGATTAGTCTCCCAAGACTCAACCAGGAAGAAATAGAAATTATGAACAAGCCAATCACAAGCTCAGAAATCGACCTTGTGATCAAAAATCTACCCAAAAATAAAAGCCCAGGGCCAGATGGTTTCACAAGTGAATTCTACCAAACATTTAAAGAAGAGCTAATGCCTGTCCTTCTAAAACTCTTCCAAAATATTGCCCAGGAAGGAACACTTCCAAACACATTCTACGAGGCCACCATCACCCTGATACCAAAGCCAGGCAAAGACATCACAAAAAAAGAAAATTATAGGCCAATTTCACTGATGAATCTAGATGCCAAAATCCTCAACAAAATCCTAGCAAACAGAATTCAGCACCACATCAAAAAGCTCATTCATCACGATCAAGTTGGGTTCATCCCAGGCATGCAAGGATTCTTCAACATCTGCAAATCAATCAATGTGATACACCATATCAACAAATTGAAAGACAAAAATCACATGATCATCTCAATAGATGCAGAAAAAGCCTTTGACAAAGTACAGCATTCATTTATGATAAAAACTCTTCACAAAATGGGCATAGAAGGAACTTATCTTAACATAGTGAAAGCCATCTATGAGAAGCCCACAGCGAACATTATCCTCAATGGTGAAAAACTGAAAGCATTCCTTCTAAGATCAGGAACAAGACAAGGGTGTCCACTTTCACCACTCTTATTCAACATAGTCCTGGAAGTTCTAGCAACAGCAATAAGAGAAGAGAAAGAAATCAAAGGAATCCAGATTGGAAAAGAAGAAGTCAAACTCTCTCTATTTGCAGATGGCATGATATTATACATAGAAAATCCCAAAGACACTATTACAAAACTACTAGAGTTAATCAGCAAATTCAGCAAAGTCGCAGGATACAAAATCAATATACAGAAATCACTGGCATTCCTATACACAAACAATGAAAAATCAGAAATGAAATCAAAGAGGCAATCCCCTTCACCATCGCAACCAAAAGAATCAAATATCTAGCAACAAACCTACCAAAGAAACAAAAGAACTGTACACAGAAAATTACAAGACACTCATGAGAGACATTAAAGAAGAGTTTAACAGATGGAGAAATATTCCATGTTCCTGTGTCGGAAGAATGAATATTGTGAAAATGACCATACTACCAAATGTCATCTTTAGATTCAATGCGATCCCTATCAAACTTCCAATAACATTCTTCACAGAACTAGACCAAAGAATAACACAGTGCATATGGAAACACAAAAGACCTCTAATAGCCAAAGCAATCCTGAGGAAGAAGAATGGAGTTGGGGGGATCAGCCTCCCCAACTTCAGACTCTTCTACAAAGCAACAGTCATCAAGACAGTATGGTACTGGCACAGAAACAGAAATATCGACCAATGGAACAAGATCGAGAACCCAGAGATAAAGCCATGCACCTATGGGTACCTTATTTTTGACAAAGGAGACGAACATATAAAATGGGACAAAGACAGCCCCTTCAACAAATGGTGCTGGGAAAATTGGACAGCTACATGCAGGAAAATGAAGTTGGAACATACCCTGACGCCATACACAAAGATCAACTCAAAATGGATTAAAGACTTAAATGTAAGGCCAGAAACCATCAAACTCTTAGAGGAGAATATAGGCAAAACCCTCAAGGACATCAATCAAAGCAAGATCTTCTCTGACCCACCTACTAGAATAGTGGAACTAAAAAGACAAATGAACATGTGGGACCTAATGAAACTTAAAAGCTTTTGTACAGCTAAAGAAATCACAAAAAAGCTGAACAGACAGCCCACAGAGTGGGAGAAAATCATAGCAAATGAAACGACAGACAAAGAATTAATCTCCAAAATCTACAAGCAGCTCAGACAACTCAGCACTGGAAAAATGAACAACCCAATCAAAAAAAGGGAAAAGGACCTAAACAGACACCTCTCCAATGATGACATACAGATGGCCCAAAAACACATGAAACGATGCTCAACTTCAATAATAATTAGAGAAATGTAAATCAAAACTACAATGAGATATCACCTCACACCCGTCAGAATGGCCATCATCCACAAATTGACAGACAATAAATGCTGGAGAGGCTACGGAGAAAAGGGAACACTCCTGCATTGCTGGTGGGAGTGTAAATTGATACAGCCTCTATGGAAGACAGTCTGGAGATTTCTTTTTTTTTTTTTTTTTTTTTTAAGATTTATTTATTTATTTATTTATTTTTGGGCGGGGTTCGGGTTGGGGAGGGAGGGGAGCGGGCGGGCCACTTCTATTGGTCTTTCATTTCTCTGTTTTCATCCGTCTTTGTTCTTTGGCTTCTGTGGGCTTCCCATCGTGGTGGCGTCTGTTGTCGCAGAGCGCCGACTCTGGGCGCCTGTGCTCCAGAGCTCCGGCTCGGTGATTGGGCACATTGGTCCAGCCGCTCTGCGGCATGTAGGATCTTCCCAGGCCAGGGATCTAACCGGCGCCCCTTGCACTGCAAGGCGGTGTCCTTATCCACTGGACCACCAGGGGAAGCCCTGGAGATTTCTTAAAAAGCTAAAAATAGAAGCACCCTATGACCCAGCAATCCCACTCTTAGGCTTATACCCTGACGAATTCAAAACTGAAAGAAGCACCTGTACCCCAATGTTCATTGCAGCTCTCTATACAATAGCTAGAACATGGAAGGAACCTAGATGTCCATCGACAAATGAATGGATCCAAAAGCTCTGGTACATATATACAATGGAATACTACACAGCTGTAAAGAGAAATGCAGAAGAATCAACCCTAATGAGGTGGCTGGATCTAGAACGTATCATCAAAAGTGAAGTCAGTCAGAAAGTGAAGGACAAATACAGTATATTAACACATATATATGGAATCTAGTAGGATGGTGATGATGGCACATGCAGTGAAGCGACAGAAAGACAGACATGGACAGTGGACATATGGACATTGTGGTGAAGGAACAGTGGGTGAGAGGCGTAAAGGAAGTAGCATGAAGGCCTGTACTATCATAAGTGAAGAAAATAGCTACGGTCATTGCTCTGTGAGAAAACAACCCATCAAAAAGAAAAGGACCTAAACAGACACCTCTCCAATGATGACATACAGATGGCCCAAAAACACATGAAACGATGCTCAACTTCAATAATAATTAGAGAAATGTAAATCAAAACTACAATGAGATATCACCTCACACCCGTCAGAATGGCCATCATCCACAAATTGACAGACAATAAATGCTGGAGAGGCTACGGAGAAAAGGGAACACTCCTGCATTGCTGGTGGGAGTGTAAATTGATACAGCCTCTATGGAAGACAGTCTGGAGATTTCTTTTTTTTTTTTTTTTTTTTAAGATTTATTTATTTATTTTTTTATTTTGGGCGGGGGTCGGGTTGGGGAGGGAGGGGAGCGGGCGGGCCACTTCTATTGGTCTTTCATTTCTCTGTTTTCATCCGTCTTTGTTCTTTGGCTTCTGTGGGCTTCCCATCGTGGTGGCGTCTGTTGTCGCAGAGCGCCGACTCTGGGCGCCTGTGCTCCAGAGCTCCGGCTCGGTGATTGGGCACATTGGTCCAGCCGCTCTGCGGCATGTAGGATCTTCCCAGGCCAGGGATCTACCCGGCGCCCCTTGCACTGCAAGGCGGTGTCCTTATCCACTGGACCACCAGGGGAAGCCCTGGAGATTTCTTAAAAAGCTAAAAATAGAAGCACCCTATGACCCAGCAATCCCACTCTTAGGCTTATACCCTGACGAATTCAAAACTGAAAGAAGCACCTGTACCCCAATGTTCATTGCAGCTCTCTATACAATAGCTAGAACATGGAAGGAACCTAGATGTCCATCGACAAATGAATGGATCCAAAAGCTCTGGTACATATATACAATGGAATACTACACAGCTGTAAAGAGAAATGCAGAAGAATCAACCCTAATGAGGTGGCTGGATCTAGAACGTATCATCAAAAGTGAAGTCAGTCAGAAAGTGAAGGACAAATACAGTATATTAACACATATATATGGAATCTAGTAGGATGGTGATGATGGCACATGCAGTGAAGCGACAGAAAGACAGACATGGACAGTGGACATATGGACATTGTGGTGAAGGAACAGTGGGTGAGAGGCGTAAAGGAAGTAGCATGAAGGCCTGTACTATCATAAGTGAAGAAAATAGCTATAGTCCTTGCTCTGTGAGAAAAGGGGATCCTTCAGGGGTGCTGTGTGATGGTCGGGAGGGGAGAGAAGGGGGGGATATACAAATGACTAATCAGAGAACATACATATCTGTAAACAACAAAACTCTGTAAAAGTTAAAATTAAAATAAAGGTTTAAAAAAAATAAAATAAAAATTGGGAATAAAACCACCATATGAAACAGCAATCCCACTACTAGGCATATACTGTGAGAAAATCAAAATTGAAAAAGACACCTGTACCCCATTGTTCATTGCAGCACTATTTACAATAGCTAGAATGTGGAAGCAAATTAGATGTCCATCAACAGATGAATGGATAAAGAAGCTGTGGTACATATATACAATGAAATATTACTCAGCCATTAAAAGAAATGTAATTGAGTCAGTCCTAATGAGATGGATGGGCCTAGAACCTATTATACAGAGTGAAGTCAGAAAGAGAATTACAAATATTGTATACTAACACATATATAAAGATGGCACCGATAAACATATATGCAGGCAGCAATGGACAAATAGGCATAGAGAACAACTTACAGATTTTGAGGGGGGGAGGAATGGGTGAGATATGTGGAAAGAGTAACATGGAAACTTACATTACCATAAGCAAAACAGACAACAAATGTGATTCTGCAGTAAGACTAAGGGAACTTACAGAAGGGCTATATAACAACCCAGAGAGGTTGAACAGGGAGGGAGATAGGATGGAAGTTCAAGTGAGAGGGGTCATTTGTATACCTATTGCTGAATAGCATTTATATATGACAGTAAACAACAAAACTTTATTAAATAAAGATAAGTAAAACACAGGGAAAAAAAGAATAACAAAGAACCTCATACCAATTTATTAAAATGATACTTAGTTCTACAGATTAAACTTTTACCAGTCCACTTTACTGAGAAGGTAGCTAAAATCTTTTTGAATTTATAGTCACTTGTAAAATTCATTTGAATGTGTAGTTTACAATTTTAAAGTTTCTATAGTCCAAATTCAGATTAAGTCTCGAATATGCTTCAGGGTATAAGGCTAATGAGTTGCCTGTATGAAAATTTCAAAAAATAAATTGTTTATTCAGTTATTATAGATGACTCTGGGTGTATTAATTAAGTGGAAATTTAAATGCATTATTCTTAAGACATTGCACTGTTTTCGAAGATTTCCCTCTGTGTAGCTTCTGCTTGTGTATTTATATAGATTTACTTACTATATCTATTCATTAAAAATAAACATGTTAAGTTGCAGTGTTGTGCAATGTGTCACTAAAATGTTGGCTTTAATTATATTTGGTTACAGAGACTGCTCATTGTTGAAATTCAGTGCAAATCATTTCTTTGTACTCTAAGACCTATCTGAAAGTAATGACTTTCTATTCATTATCTAATAAATTAGGTATTGTTTGTGCATATAAAAAATAGATTATTTATTAAGGCAAAATTCACAAAATGTAAAACTGACCACTTTAAAGAATATCGCTCAGTGGCATTTGGTACACTCACATTGTTGTGTGACTATTATCATTTTTAGTGCTCATTCACTCAGTCGTGTCTGAATTTTGGTGACCCCATGGACTGTAATCCACCAGGATCCTCTGTCCATGGGATTTCTCAGGCAAGAATACTATAGTGGGTTGTTGGTTCCTTCTGCAGGGTATCTTCCTGACCCAGGAGTTGAACCCAACTCTCCTGCATTGGCAGGAGGATACTCTATCACTGACCCACCTTGGAAACCTCTCAAATAATTATGATATACTTTATGGATAAACATTATACTGATGTTAGAATTTCACACCAATTAGCACAAAGGTTAAGTCTCACTGGAGACAAACTTGTTGAATTAATCTTACCTTTTGACTTGATAGTGATGTGGCCTCCAAGAAACTTCTGAAACTACAGAAAATTCAGTAAAATGAGAAAAATAATAAAACACATACACCACATGCGGGGGCCTTCCGCAGAAAGGAAAGCAGGGATTGCCCCCAGCTGAACTGGGAGATCTCGGGGAGGGGAGACCCCGGCAGGTGGGAGATAATCAGACGCGACAGGGTTGGTTCTGCTTTTTGAATTTATAGTCACTTGTAAAATTCATTTGAATGTGTAGTTTACAATTTTAAAGTTTCTATAGTCCAAATTCAGATTAAGTCTCGAATATGCTTCAGGGTATAAGGCTAATGAGTTGCCTGTATGAAAATTTCAAAAATAAATTGTTTATTCAGTTATTATAGATGACTCTGGGTGTATTAATTAAGTGGAAAGTTAAATGCATTATTCTTAAGACATTGCACTGTTTTCGAAGATTTCCTCTGTGTAGCTTCTGCTTGTGTATTTATATAGATTTACTTACTATATCTATTCATTAAAAATAAACATGTTAAGTTGCAGTGTTGTGCAATGTGTCACTAAAATGTTGGCTTTAATTATATTTGGTTACAGAGACTGCTCATTGTTGAAATTCAGTGCAAATCATTTCTTTGTACTCTAAGACCTATCTGAAAGTAATGACTTTCTATTCATTATCTAATAAATTAGGTATTGTTTGTGCATATAAAAAATAGATTATTTATTAAGGCAAAATTCACAAAATGTAAAACTGACCACTTTAAAGAATATCGCTCAGTGGCATTTGGTACACTCACATTGTTGTGTGACTATTATCATTTTTAGTGCTCATTCACTCAGTCGTGTCTGAATTTTGGTGACCCCATGGACTGTAATCCACCAGGATCCTCTGTCCATGGGATTTCTCAGGCAAGAATACTATAGTGGGTTGTTGGTTCCTTCTGCAGGGTATCTTCCTGACCCAGGAGTTGAACCCAACTCTCCTGCATTGGCAGGAGGATACTCTATCACTGACCCACCTTGGAAACCTCTCAAATAATTATGATATACTTTATGGATAAACATTATACTGATGTTAGAATTTCACACCAATTAGCACAAAGGTTAAGTCTCACTGGAGACAAACTTGTTGAATTAATCTTACCTTTTGACTTGATAGTGATGTGGCCTCCAAGAAACTTCTGAAACTACAGAAAATTCAGTAAAATGAGAAAAATAATAAAACACATACACCACATGCGGGGGCCTTCCGCAGAAAGGAAAGCAGCGGGATTGCCCCCAGCTGAACTGGGAGATCTCGGAGAGAGCTGGGTGTTGCTGCCTGCCACCCAGAACCCCGGCAGGTGGGAGATAATCAGACGCGACAGGGGTTCCATCAAAGCAGTTCTGCTTTATTAGTGTAGATACACAGCTTTTATAGGCAAGTGAAGGGAGTTTTACATGGGACTTCCTATAGATTACACAAATCAAGCTAAAGGTCAAGCAATCATCCATGAGTGCAGAAACCAGGGGAACCAATCAGAAATTTTGATCAGCAATTAACAATTTAGATCACGCCCTCGTCTCTTCCTGTAGGTGCCATCTTAGCTCCAAACTGCAAACATGTGCTTAAGCTTCTTTAAACAATGTGCTTAAGCTTCCTTTCACTCCCACATCCCTTCCTGTAAGCACCATCTTAGCTCCAAACTGAAACAATGTGCTTAAGCTTCCTTATGCTTGCAACGGTCCTCTTTTAATTCAGAGCCCCACATCTGCCCCTCTTTTATTTTAAAATTAAGAGACTCTTGATGAGGCAAGGCATAGAGCTAAGAGGCGGCCAGCCTCTAGCCTCATCAGCTCCCAACAGCGGCTGTGCCTGTCTTAGGTTGCCCTCCTCTGAGGATCTTACCCGTCATTGGCTAAACAGCCATTTCGCGGGAGCTGGACGGAGTTTTTAGAGCGTTCTTCATTCAAAGGCCTCATTATATGTCTCAAGTGAGTTCTTGAAGGGCCATATCGACCCAGGGTTTTTGTGGGTGCCCAACATAGGGCTTATCTTCTAGGACCTGAGCAAGCATAATCATTTTTTGTTGCAACTGTCTATTGTGGGCCACAACGCCCTTGACCTTAAACAGTACAGCTAGCAAGGAAACAAAAACAAGCAGATAGAAAGCATTTTTAAACCAGGTGAATGGACTTTGTATCCATAGCCAAAAATCGTTAACCCCCTTTTGTCAGGCAAAAGCGGGGATATCTCACATCACAGTCCAAGCGTGCCAGGACGCTTAATGTCTTGATAGCTCTGAGGTGTAGATCAAGCTGTTGCTGAAGTCCCATTATGGCAACCCTCAGGTGTTCAAGTTGGTGTGGGATGGTCTGAAGTCCCTGGGCAGAGGCGGTGGATATGTTGTTTACCACTGTGATGGTGTGCACTTGTTGAACTCTGAGCACAGATGTTGTTACTGTTGTACCTATTAAAGAGAGAAAGAGAGAGAGAGATGCCTCAAGAACTTTCTGTTCTTGGGCCTGATATGTGGTCATTTGTTATCTGCAGCAGATTCTAAGGTTTGATCCTTGTTTTGTGGCATAAATTTAAGGTTTCTCAGCAGTACCCATATAGGGCTGGGCTCCTCAGTGGGGAATATGCACCCAAATCCTCTCCCCATCGTAAGGAGTTGATCAGGCCCCTTCCATTGGCCAGTGATGGGGTCCTTCCATCTCACTTGTATTTCAGGTTTTATTTCTTGGTTGGACCAGTGTTTTTGAAAAGGTGCCATCAGTTCATTTTTTGAAAAATTTAAAATATTTAGAGTAAAGTGTGTCCTTCCAAGTTGCTAGTGAGGGCTTATTCCCCCTTTTTGTTTTTGTAATTAGGCCTCTAAGTTTTGATGATGACGCTCAATTATGGCCTGTCCTTGAGGGTTGTATGGGATCCCTGTGATGTGGCGGATGTGCCATGGTTGAAAGAAGTTTTGTAAATTTTTGTTAACACAGCAGGGACCATTGTCTGTTTTTATCTGATAAGGTAGACCCAGAGTTGTAAAATATCATAGGAAATGACTCTGGGCATGTTTTGCTTTTTCTCCTGAGTGGGCTGTAGCCCAGCAGGCATGGGAATAAGTATAAATGGATACAAAGATGTACTTGAGTTTTCCAAAGGGGGAAAGTGAGTGACATCTGTCTGCCACAACATATTAGGCCTCAGTCCCCGAGAGTTTACTCCCAGCGACTGTAAGGGAGGAACTTGTAAGTGAGGGAGGCAAGACTTGCAAGTATGTACAATTTTATTTTCCTTTTGTTCCTTTCATTCTTCTTCTTCTTTTTTTAATCTTTGACAAGGACCTGCGGGAATTTTTTATGCAACCCTCTTTAGCCGACATGGATCAGACTGTGAAGGTCATGGGCATCCTGCAGGCCATGTACCCGAACTCCACAGGAAGCCACCCCATCAGCAAAGGAATTTCCTGCTGAGAGCAGTCCAGGCAGTTAGGTAAAAGCCCAAGGGGGGATCATTCCCATTTTGGACTTCTCGCTGTCTGGCAAAGGTTTGCACTTGGTCCCAGGCTCTGCTAAAAGCTTGGATATTGTTTCCCATGTTGTTGAAAAAGAGCAGAAAGGAAAGACTACTGAGGACAACCACCAAAAATCCTAACGGGAGTGGTGGTGGCCAGGAGGTCGGGCTTATGTTGTGCTTGTGAAATGGTGAAGGAGTCCCTAGTGTTTGCACGGACATTGCCTTGCTGGGGGCGGGCACTCTAAGAGGCTCTGGCCTGTTCCATGACTCCTCTATCCTGTCACGGGAGTCTTCAAGCAGCAGGTGCCCTAGTGGCTTTTAAATGCCTGACCTGTGCCTTCCATCTCACTTGTATTTCAGGTTTTATTTCTTGGTTGGACCAGTGTTTTGAAAAGGTGCCATCAGTTCATTTTTTGAAAAATTTAAAATATTTAGAGTAAAGTGTGTCCTTCCAAGTTGCTAGTGAGGGCTTATTCCCCCTTTTTGTTTTTGTAATTAGGCCTCTAAGTTTTGATGATGACGCTCAATTATGGCCTGTCCTTGAGGGTTGTATGGGATCCCTGTGATGTGGCGGATGTGCCATGGTTGAAAGAAGTTTTGTAAATTTTTGTTAACACAGCAGGGACCATTGTCTGTTTTTATCTGATAAGGTAGACCCAGAGTTGTAAAATATCATAGGAAATGACTCTGGGCATGTTTTGCTTTTTCTCCTGAGTGGGCTGTAGCCCAGCAGGCATGGGAATAAGTATAAATGGATACAAAGATGTACTTGAGTTTTCCAAAGGGGGAAAGTGAGTGACATCTGTCTGCCACAACATATTAGGCCTCAGTCCCCGAGAGTTTACTCCCAGCGACTGTAAGGGAGGAACTTGTAAGTGAGGGAGGCAAGACTTGCAAGTATGTACAATTTTCTTTTCCTTTCTTTTTTTTTTAAATCCTTGACGGGGACCTGAGTGATTTTTTTTATGCAACCCTCTTTAGCCGACATGGGTCAGACCGTGAAGGTCATGGGCATCCTGCAGGCCATGTACCCGAACTCCACAGGAAGCCACCCCATCAGCAAAGGAATTTCCTGCTGAGAGCAGTCCAGGCAGTTAGGTAAAAGCCCAAGGGGGGATCATTCCCATTTTGGACTTCTCGCTGTCTGGCAAAGGTTTGCACTTGGTCCCAGGCTCTGCTAAAAGCTTGGATATTGTTTCCCATGTTGTTGAAAAAGAGCAGAAAGGAAAGACTACTGAGGACAACCACCAAAAATCCTAACGGGAGTGGTGGTGGCCAGGAGGTCGGGCTTATGTTGTGCTTGTGAAATGGTGAAGGAGTCCCTAGTGTTTGCACGGACATTGCCTTGCTGGGGGCGGGCACTCTAAGAGGCTCTGGCCTGTTCCATGACTCCTCTATCCTGTCACGGGAGTCTTCAAGCAGCAGGTGCCCTAGTGGCTTTTAAATGCCTGACCTGTGCCCGCGAGGGAGAGGTTTAGGCCACGTCCTCAATTTGAAATATAGAAAAGAGAGGCTTCCACCCAGTTGGGCTGCCGCTACTGGGGCCAACTATCTTATTAAAGCCTTTCAGGACCGTCAGAGAGTAGCCCTGACCAGGACCCGTCAGTTGCTTTTTAGACTGTCGGCCAGTTTGCTGGAAGTCTCCAATCGGAGAGAAAGTGAAAGTAGGAATTAAAGTAAAGAAGGAGGAACAAGGAAAAGCAGTGTTCTGTTTTTTGTGACTACCCTAAATCTCCACCCTCCTGGGAGTGGCGAGAAAAAGGGGAAGACTCACCTTGAAATCCGGATTACTCCGAGAAGATGCCTCTCTAGGGGGAGGCGCCGCGATGGGGCCCATCGGCCGCTCGTTGGTTTTCTTTCAAACCCGCACAATGATGCTGCCTTCTACTTTCTTGCCGTCAGGCCCCACGTTGGGTGCCAGCTTCTGCGGGGGCCTTCCACAGAAAGGAAGGCAGCGGGATTGCCCCCAGTTGAACTGGGAGATCTCAGAGAGAGGTGGGTCTTGCTGCCCGCCACCCAGCCCCCACAGCAGGCAGGAGACAATCAGACGTGACTGGGGTTCCGTCAAAGCAGTTCCGCGTTATTAGTGTAGATTCATAGCTTTTATAGGTAAGTGAAGGAGGTCTTGCACGGGACTTCCTATAGATTACACCAATCAAGCTAAAGGTCAAGCAAACATCCATGAGTGTGGAAACCAGGGGAACCGATCAGAAATTTTGACCATCAATTAACAATTTAGATCACGCCCTCATCTCTTCCTGTAGGCGCCATTTTAGCTCCAAACTGCAACAATGTGCTTAAGCTTCCTTATGCTTGCAATGGTCCTCTTTCAATTCAGAGCCCCACAACCACAGACTCATTTTCAGAACTGACTGAGCAAAACTATTTTAAGTTGAACAAGATTACGCTTGTAAATCTTAAAAGCCCAGTTATAAGCCAGATCTGAATTTTGTTAATCTTGTCACAGAATTGCATAAACTATTATTTTAAAAATAACAAGGTAGGATTCAAAGAGTTCACTATGAAATACAGACTAGATAGGAGCATAATTACAGTCTACTTATAACTCAGAAAATACAAAACTCTGTTAAAAAGCAAAGAAAACATTTTTCAGTAATGAAAATATTAAAAGAAAATATTGAGGAAAAGTTCAAAGAAAGAATGCAGAAGCTCTTCAGTTATGTCACAACAGTCCATAAAATGTAAGACTTTTCTAATAATATCAGAGGTCAATCAACAAACTCAAAAAATGACGTTAAGAAAGAAAAAAAAAGAAGTTTAAGACTATTATCCCAGAATTAAAGCAGAGTAATAAAATAATAATAATTCAAAAACAGGTCTAGATTCAAATCAAGTGCTAAGAGAAAAATCACCATCAATTTGAGGATTCAGATATATTACAAAGATTTCAGACAAATGTTTTTTTCCCACTCTAGTCTTAAAATCTGATGTGTACTATTTAAAATTAAAAATACTATAATATTACAGATTAGGTTTAATATATTTCAATGAATTAGAGATACTATAATAATATTCAACAATGTTGCATAAAATTGCTGCATTAAATTATCTTCTGATTTATTTATAAGACATATATCCTAATGTGACTTTAACAAGGATATCAGGGAAAGGAAAAGAATAGAGATGGCTCTTTTTTTCTCATTTTCACTTCAGTTCACCTTACTTTGAGGGAAGATATCGATGCAAGTTTCAAAAATGAAGGCCCATGTGATATATTACATTAATGAAATAACATTTACAAGTGGAAATACTCTCCTAATATCAGAAGCACTGACAGGTATTAGAATCATATAGTAAAAGTCATTCACTTGGAAAAAAAGCATAATATAAATAGTCTGGGTTGGCCTTCAGCATTTGTTAGATCAAACTGGAATAATGCCTTAGAAAATTTAAAATCTTTTCATGCATAGAAATGACCACAGAGGGTCTACCAAACTGCAACAATGTGCTTAAGCTTCCTTATGCTTGCAAGGGTCCTCTTTCAATTCAGAGCCCCACAACCACAGACTCATTTTCAGAACTGACTGAGCAAAACTATTTTAAGTTGAACAAGATTACGCTTGTAAATCTTAAAAGCCCAGTTATAAGCCAGATCTGAATTTTGTTAATCTTGTCACAGAATTGCATAAACTATTATTTAAAAATAACAAGGTAGGATTCAAAGAGTTCACTATGAAATACAGACTAGATAGGAGCATAATTACAGTCTACTTATAACTCAGAAAATACAAAACTCTGTTAAAAAGCAAAGAAAACATTTTTCAGTAATGAAAATATTAAAAGAAAATATTGAGGAAAAGTTCAAAGAAAGAATGCAGAAGCTCTTCAGTTATGTCACAACAGTCCATAAAATGTAAGACTTTTCTAATAATATCAGAGGTCAATCAACAAACTCAAAAAATGACGTTAAGAAAGAAAAAAAAAGAAGTTTAAGACTATTATCCCAGAATTAAAGCAGAGTAATAAAATAATAATAATTCAAAAACAGGTCTAGATTCAAATCAAGTGCTAAGAGAAAAATCACCATCAATTTGAGGATTCAGATATATTACAAAGATTTCAGACAAATGTTTTTTCCTACTCTAGTCTTAAAATCTGATGTGTACTATTTAAAATTAAAAATACTATAATATTACAGATTAGGTTTAATATATTTCAATGAATTAGAGATACTATAATAATATTCAACAATGTTGCATAAAATTGCTGCATTAAATTATCTTCTGATTTATTTATAAGACATATATCCTAATGTGACTTTAACAAGGATATCAGGGAAAGGAAAAGAATAGAGATGGCTCTTTTTTTCTCATTTTCACTTCAGTTCACCTTACTTTGAGGGAAGATATCGATGCAAGTTTCAAAAATGAAGGCCCATGTGATATATTACATTAATGAAATAACATTTACAAGTGGAAATACTCTCCTAATATCAGAAGCACTGACAGGTATTAGAATCATATAGTAAAAGTCATTCACTTGGAAAAAAAGCATAATATAAATAGTCTGGGTTGGCCTTCAGCATTTGTTAGATCAAACTGGAATAATGCCTTAGAAAATTTAAAATCTTTTCATGCATAGAAATGACCACAGAGGGTCTATTTTTCTTACCATGAAAGCTAAGCTGTCTGATGCCTTGAAGGAAAAAAAAATAATGAATTTGGAAAGTGGCATTCATATATTAAATATTGCCAGACTTGGTGATTTGTTTTTCATTTGCTATGTTCTAGTGTAACTTGGAAAAAACTGGAAATGAATACTGATTAGAAATTTAATCAAAGAGTAATGAAGGGGTTTTTTGCCTATTTTTCTTTTTTTTTTGATTTTTTTCACAATCACGTTTTTATTTTGCTTTTTTGATTTTACAGTTTTGTTGTTTACAGATATGTATAATTCCAGATTAGTCATATGTATATCCCATTCCACCCCATCCCTCTAGGCTGTCACAAATCCCCCATGTATGATCCCTTAGTCCCACAGCATATTTGACAATAGTTATCTCTTTTACGTAAGATAGTATAGGGTTTGGTATTGCTCTTTCCATAGCTCTCACCCACTATTTCCTCTCCCCAGAGTCCGTAAGGCTGTTCTCCAAGAATGTTTTTCCACTGATGCATCTGTATTTATCAATATGAACTTACTGGATTCCATATATATGTGTTAGTATACTGTACCTGTCCTCTTTTTGACTTACTTCACTTTTTATAATAGGTTCTAGATTCACCCGTCTCATTAGGAATGAATCTTCTGCTTTTCTTTTAGCAGCTGAGAAATATTCCATTGTGTATATGTACCAGAGATTCTTTATCCATTCATTTGTCGATGGACATCTAGGTTGCTTCCATGATCAAGCTATTGTATAGAGTGCTACAATGAATATTTGGGTACAGATGTCTCTTTCAATTTTGATTTCATAATGGTAAGTATAAGAGTAGGATTGCTAGGTCATATGGTGCTTGTATTCTTAACTTTTTGAGGAATCTCCATACGGTCTTCCATAGTGATTGTATCAATTTACATTCCCATCAACAATGCAGGAGTGTTCCCTTGTCTCTACACCCCTTCCAGCATTTATTATCTGTAGATTTCTTGATGATGGTCATTCTGACAGGTATGAGGTGATTTCTCATTGTAGTTTTGATTTGCATTTCTCTAATAATAAGCAAGGTTGAGCATCGTTTCATGTGCTTTTAGGCCATCTGTATGTCTTCCTTGGAGAGATGTCTGTTTAGGCCTTTTTCCCATTTTTTGTTTGCGTTGTATGTTTTTAAAGTATTGAGCTATCTGAACTGGTTTTATATTTTGGAGATTAAATTTCTGTCTGTTTTTTCATTTGCTATTGCTTTCTCCCATTCTGTGGGCTGTTTGTTCATCTTGTTTGTTTTTTTTTTTTTTTACTATGAAAAAGTTTTTAAGTTTCACTAGGTCCCACCATTTATTTTTGTTTTTATTTCCGTTATGCTAGAGGGTGAATCATAGAAGATCTTGTTTTGATTCATGCCACAGAGTGCTTTGCCTATTTTCTCCTCCAAGAGTTTTATGGTCTCTGGTCTTACATTTAGGTCTTTAATCCATTATTAGTTTATCTTTGTGTGTGGTGTCAGGGAATGTTCCAACTTCATTTTTCTACATGTAGCTGTCCAGTTTCTCCAGCACCATTTGTTGAAGACGTTCTCTATGTTCCATTGTATATTTTCACCTCCTTTGTCAAAAACAAGGTACCCGTATGTGCGTGGGTTTATCAGGATTCTCTATGTTTTCCCATTGGTATGTATTTCTGTTTTTGTACCAGTATCATACTGTTTTAATGACTGTTGCTTTGTAATATAGTTTGAAGTTAGGGAGACAGATCCTTCCAGTTCCATTATTCTTTCTCAGAATTACCATGGCTTTCTGAGATCTTTTGTGTTTGCATATAAACTGTGTTATTTTTTGGTCTAGTTTTGTGAAGAATGTCATTGGTAATTTGACAGGGATTGCATTGTATCTGTAGATGACATTTGGTAGCAAGATCATTTTCACGATATTTAATCTTCTAATCCAGGAACGCAGACTATCTCTCCATCTGGTTATGTCATCTTTGATATCTTTCATCAGTGTCTTATAATTTTCTGTGTATAGTTCTTTTGTCTCTTCAGATAGGTTTATTCCTAAGTATTTTATTCTTTTGGTTTCAATGGTGAATGAGACTGCATCTTTGATTTTGTTTTCTGATTTTTTGTGTTTTTATATAGGAATATGAGTGATTTCTGTGTATTGATTTTGTATCCTGCAACTTTACTGAATACATTGATTAACTCTAGTAGTTTTCTAATAGTAATTTTGGGGGTGTCCATGTATCGTGTTATGTCATCTGCAAATAGAGTTTTCCCGTCTGGATTCCTTTCATTTCTTTTTCTTCTCTTATTGCTGTAGCTAAAACTCCCAGGACTAAATTGAGTAATGGTGGTGAAAGTGAACATTTTTGTCTTGTTCCTGATCTTAGAGAGAATGCTTTCAGCTTTTCACCATTGACAATAATGTTTGCTGTGGGCTTCTCATATATGGCTTTTGAACCAATGTTATTACATATTTTCTCAAAGTCTATGCTTGCTAGCAAAAATGAAATTAGGACCAATGAAATTAGGATTGCAGTGTATTTCTCTCCATTTCTCTTTTTCTCCATTAAGAGTGGAATTTTTAATTTTTTTTTTACTTTCACTTTTTCTGAAGATTTAGAAATGTATTGAGATAAACACATGTATTCAAGTTGTCATGTTTAACCAGATATCTGCCATTAAGTTATTTGTATAATCTTTACATTAAATACATACATGTTACAGATACACATACATACATATGCTTGAGGTAAATTTCCTTATGCAAAATATTTCAGTGTTGAGTCACTCTTAAGTCAGAACACCATTATCTATCACAAATCAGCAACAGCATTGTCCTTACGTTTGTGTGTGTCTGCTTAGTCATGTCTGTCTCTCTTTGACTCCCTGGACTGTAGCCAATCCAATTCATCTCCTGAATGTTGGGTTCTGCCTTTCTTCATTAGCACTTTTCTCCATGGCTTGACTAAAAGTATTTGGTGAATATAGATTCCTGAATGACAAGCTGCTAATACCATCAAGCATTCTCCAGTCATTGGATTTTATGACTGCTACCTTTATGATTAATATGGTATGATATTGTTTTATGAACAGGATTGCTATAAACCAATTCAGTAAGGCACACTAAAAGTCAGACTTTCTCTTGATACTGCAAGTATTTATTTTTTTATCTAGTTTTAACTTATTATTACACACCAAGCATTGTGATTGAGACAACTGTGCTTTACCTTCAGGCTCAGAAGACTAACGCTTTATAGAGAGGTTGGGACTAGCATATGCACATTACCGTACATAAAATAATCAATTAGGACATATAATACATCACATGAAACTACACATAGCATTTTATAATTTACAAGGGAAACTAACCTGAGAAAAGAATGTGTGTGTGTGTGTGTGTGTGTGTGTACTGATTAATGGAATCCCTGCTCTATATACCTGAAGCTAAATCTAGCACAACATTGTGATAGATGACAATAGACAGATTACCATGAGTGGTGTCGGAGTCTTGTCAACAACGGAAATGAATTCACATTGTGATAAAAAGACTTGGCTTTGGTCACTCATAGCTTTGTGAAATAAGTTTATTAAGAAAAAAGGATAGAGAGAAAACTTCCAGCACAGACACTGGAAGGGGAATAGAAGAGAGCCTCCTCAGCCAGTTCAGGCAAGACAATTTATATTTTCCAGTTGGTCATTAAAATAATAGATGGAAAGAATATCTTAAGGTTTTAAAAGGCCTGTTGGGCCACACCCACAGCATTAACATGAGATTAGAAAGAGGATAGTCTCCAGGTTTCAAGACTAGGTGAGGCATTCTAATGTAAAGGCCTTGCTAAGCCCACAACATAAACATAAGTCAATAAAATTAGTTTCAGTTTCAGTGTAGATCCTTATCACAAGGAACATTTCAGGCTAGAAAATGTTTGCCTTTCTTTTCCTTTTTCCTCCCCATTTCCTCCTTGGAACCTGCTGGCCACCTTATCATATCTGCCTATTAACCCCTTTTAAATTGTAAATCAATTGTACTTAAATAAAAAAACAAGAAAAAGTAAAATGTATTTTTGGGCTGATTTGCTGGTTCTGACTTTAACAATCTGCTTGTAATGCAGGAGACTCAGATTCCTTTCCTGAGTTGGGAAGATCCCATGGAAAAAGGAATGGCTACCCACTACAATATTCTTGACTGGAGAATCCCATGGCCAGAGGAGTTTGACAGGCCAAAGTCCATGGAGCTGCAAAGAGTCAGACAGAACAAAGCAACAAAGCACATAGCTCAAAATGTATTAGAAAAAAAAAAAAAAAAAAAACAAACCTGGGCTTCCCTGGTAGTCCAGTGGGTAAAGAGTCTGGTTTGCAGTGCAAGCGGCACCAATTCGATCCCTGGTCTGGGAAGATTCCACGTTCCACAGAGCAGCTGAACTGGTTTGTCAAATTATGAGTCAGCTCTCTGAAGTGCATGTGCCCAGAGCCGGTGCTTTGCAATGAGAGAGGTCACTGCAATGGGAGGCTCACACAGACCAAAAGAATAAAGATGAATGAAAATAAATAAGTAAAAAAAAAACAATAAAAGAGATCAAAATTTTAAAAAGAAAATCCCAAAATACCACTTTATATGAATCAGTAAGTTCCATTGTTTTTTTTGTTTTTTTTTTTTTTTGCAGGAGTAGGGGCGGGCACAGAAGGCATAGTTAGTTTGAAACTCTGGCTATATGTAGACTGTGCTGCACTCTCTAGACTACCTGAAATATTACTTATTAAGTTTTGTCTGACATTTCATCCTGTATAGCTGGAGACTCTTTCTGAGAATTGAGCTGACCATGCTATTCATGAGTCTCATGACTGGCCAGTCTAAGACTAGATTCCAACTTGTCATCATCTACCACTGTGACCTCACCTGAACAGTTTTGCCAAGGTCAGACCTCACTTCTATTTTCTTCCTGCCTACCCAGGAAACAGTAACATCCCCTAAATATTTACCATGTGATTTCATGTGGTACCTGCTCAGGAAAGAGAGCATTTCATCTGGAATAACTGTAATCCTTTCCCTGCTGGCCTTTAGATTTTAACATATCACTTTGATTGTTTCATGACCTGCTTTGTGTGTTTTGCAAAGAAGCCTTAAACAACTCTAGTCATGTCAGTTAGATTTTGTTTGCCTAAGTCCTGGATAAGATTTCTGTGGATTACAGTGATATACTGGATGCTTTATTTGTCGTTCTAGCAAAGCAGCTACTCTCTTTTACAAGGAATTCTAGACCTTTGCTATGAAAAATCAAATTTATATGATTTAATTCTGTTCCTTTTAACTCCAAATTTCAATTTTTTTCCTGAAGAATAACATTAGCTCTTAAAATTTGAAAGGCAATGTATGCTGATTTGTGTCTTATAAAGTAAACAGACTCTGAGGAAAGTCTGAATATAACACAATATTGATTCTGCCTTTAACTGGTGGTATGACCTTATTTGGGTCTCAATATTCCATGAGCTTCTGATTTCCCATCTGGAAAACAGAGATTTCCATTGTAGCTACCCCTTGAGGATTCTTAAAAGATATATATATTAATACATAAAATGCATGTATAAAATATCCAGTACATAGTACACATTTTAGAACTATTGGTTGTCTTTCTTTTGGGGGCCTCTGACTTTATAGTGAGAGCAATTTTATTAATATCTATTATTTTTAATTGTATATTTAAGCATATAATTTATATTTATCTACATCTCTGACTCTGTTGGCTCAGATGATAAAGAATCTGCTTGCAATGCGGGAGACCCAGGTTCGATTCCTGGGTTGGGAAGATGCCCTGAAGAAGGGAATGACAATCCAGTCCAGTATTCTTACCTGGATAATTTCATGGACAAGAGTCTGCAAGTCTATAGTCCAGGGCTGAAGAAGAGTCAGACATGACTGAACAACTAATACTGGCAAATGAAGGGCTTCCTAGGTGACTCAGTGATTAAAGAAGGAGATTTGGTTTCAATCCCTGGGTGGGAAAGATCACCATAGGAAGGCATGGCAACCCACTTCTGTATTCTTGCCTGGAGAATCCCATGTACAGAGAAGCCTTGGGTTACAGTCCAATTTTATACAACTCCCATTAAATTATATTGTTTCATATGCTGGAAAATTATCTTATGCTATATAAAGGTGTTTCACTGTAATTTCCCACCGTACTTGCTATCAATATTTCATTAGAGATAGAGGGAGAAAGCATACACAGTACCTCCCAAATATGAGTGTCTCAAGCCCAACAGGGTAGCTATCTCTTGATACACTGAATGCTCAGTATCCTAAAGTTAGCTAGATTTCATAACTCTGACTGGCAACAAAGTGTCTTGATCAATATAGAGATATTCACTTTTTAACCAGCATGCTTCATATATTTTTCCTGACCGATAAGAAAGTGCTCAATGTATCATCCAATGGATGTTTCACCATTTTAGTTCACAGAAAGCTGTAGTCAAAAGTCCTGTTGAAATGAAAACTAATCAGCCTTAGGACCTCTCTAGTGATCCAGTGGTTGAGACTTCACATTTCAATACAGGAGGTAGTTAAAGTCACACATGCCTCCATGGCCAAAAAAAAAACCCAGAACATAAACAACAGAAGCAATACTGTGACAAACTCAGTAAAGATCTTTAAAAATATCCATATCAAACAAAGAAAAGCTTTAAAAGAGAAAATATACCCTGTTTTCAACTTCTTATAATCTGTAAGCCCAATAATGCCATCAATGAAGTGATCAATAACAGACACAGTTGTATTTAAAATCAAGTTATAAGTCAAAAACCTTAAGGGACACTTGAAGTAGAGAAGTATCTCAAGAAAAACCATCACACACTGATATCACAGGTAAAAGTTCTTATGGAGATTAAGAACAGAGTGTGAGGGAAAATGAGGAACAATGATCCTAGAATTTAGTCAAGCCAGGTCTTTATTAACTTAAAGAGCTCTCATTTTTATCTGATTTGTGCGCATGCTAGGTTGCTCAGTTGCATCCAACTGTATTCAACCCCATGCACTGTAACCCACCAGACTCCTCTATCCATGGAATTCTTTAGGCAAGAATACTAGAGTGGGTTGCCTTGCCCGTCTCCAGGGGATCTTCCCAACAGAGGGATCAAGCCTGCATCTCTTACATTTCGTGCGTTGGCAGGTGGGTTCTTTACTACTAACACTACCTGGGAATCCTTTGTATCTGATTAAGTCAGTGCAAACTCTGTTGCTATAACCAAGAAAAACATTGCTACAGGAGCCTAAAGACTTTCATATTGCCAGAACAGACTGCTTCAGTTTAAGGGTATCTTAACACCATGCTTGTGAGAGCAAAGCTAATTGTTTTTGATTAACCCAGTGACTCTTGTACAGCTGTTAATATTGTGGATTTGCTGTTTTCTTTTATTGTTGCTCACGAGTTTCTTTTCTTAGATAAAGATGATTTAAACGGCCCTGAAATGTCAAGGCACATTTCATTTTGTTTTATAATTAGGCATTCAAAAACCATACACTTCAAATTAACAGTGAAAAACAATAAGTATAAATATGCTCAGACTCTTATCAACTATCATTTGCAAATATCATTTACTTCTTTTATTGTCTAAATTGGTTCCATTAAAACTTGGTCATCTCAGAGGATATAAGTAAACACTAAGGACTTTTTTGCAGTATATACATTTATGTTCTACAACGTCATAGCTCAAACGTCCATCTCAAAATACTTGGACGTTATCTGTTTAGCCATTTGCAAATGTTGTACAGTAATTCAATAGGCATTTGAGTTTTCTTATTTAAGAGTTTCTAACTTTAAATCGTTTAACTTTTAAACTCTAACCATGGCTAATTTGAATGCATCTAACTGTGAAAACAATGTTATAACATTATTCTTTCATAGACATCCAACCCAGAGGATTTTGGTATCTAAACTGCCGCTTCTTTCTTCAAAGGATATATAATCCTTTTTGCTTTGTTTCAGCAAAAGCCTCAACATGGCACCAAGCAACCTTCCGCAATTCAAACTGAACACCGCTACTCTGTGCTTGTGTAAACTATAGCAAATATAACTTTCTATTTCTGTGTTTCACCTGCTATTTGTATCATATTTCATTCATCTTTTCTCAGTAAAAATTATTTCCCAGGAGTGAGTGAGTTACAAGATCCCAATGAGAAAAAGAACATTGTTAGTTTGGGAATGGTGCAGTTATAGAAAAGAGGTATCATGTTTGTCAAATCACTGTTTAAACAGAGCACATACACACTATTGTAAAATAAAGTTATTATAAGCATACTAACAGGTAAAATTTTAAAAATTAAAGCAGGACATAGCACTAATTGTTTAAGAATTTGAAATACCTGATTAGACTATGTTTTCATAACCAAGAAAAACATTGCTACAGGAGCCTAAAGACTTTCATATTGCCAGAACAGACTGCTTCAGTTTAAGGGTATCTTAACACCATGCTTGTGAGAGCAAAGCTAATTGTTTTTGATTAACCCAGTGACTCTTGTACAGCTGTTAATATTGTGGATTTGTGTTTTTATTGTTGCTCACGAGTTTCTTTTCTTAGATAAAGATGATTTAAACGGCCCTGAAATGTCAAGGCACATTTCATTTTGTTTTATAATTAGGCATTCAAAAACCATACACTTCAAATTAACAGTGAAAAACAATAAGTATAAATATGCTCAGACTCTTATCAACTATCATTTGCAAATATCATTTACTTCTTTTATTGTCTAAATTGGTTCCATTAAAACTTGGTCATCTCAGAGGATATAAGTAAACACTAAGGACTTTTTTGCAGTATATACATTTATGTTCTACAACGTCATAGCTCAAACGTCCATCTCAAAATACTTGGACGTTATCTGTTTAGCCATTTGCAAATGTTGTACAGTAATTCAATAGGCATTTGAGTTTTCTTATTTAAGAGTTTCTAACTTTAAATCGTTTAACTTTTAAACTCTAACCATGGCTAATTTGAATGCATCTAACTGTGAAAACAATGTTATAACATTATTCTTTCATAGACATCCAACCCAGAGGATTTTGGTATCTAAACTGCCGCTTCTTTCTTCAAAGGATATATAATCCTTTTTGCTTTGTTTCAGCAAAAGCCTCAACATGGCACCAAGCAACCTTCCGCAATTCAAACTGAACACCGCTACTCTGTGCTTGTGTAAACTATAGCAAATATAACTTTCTATTTCTGTGTTTCACCTGCTATTTGTATCATATTTCATTCATCTTTTCTCAGTAAAAATTATTTCCCAGGAGTGAGTGAGTTACAAGATCCCAATGAGAAAAAGAACATTGTTAGTTTGGGAATGGTGCAGTTATAGAAAAGAGGTATCATGTTTGTCAAATCACTGTTTAAACAGAGCACATACACACTATTGTAAAATAAAGTTATTATAAGCATAATAACAGGTAAAATTTTAAAAAATTAAAGAGACTTCATGGACATAGCACAAAATAAGATTTAGGTTTAAGGATTCTATTTAAGAAATACCTGTATTAGACTATGTTTTTCATAGATATTTTGTAGAGATTACCTATCCTTTTTCTCTTATTTTAGGTTATGTCTTTTGCATAAGTATGACTGTTTTATTACATGTTATGACTATGTTTTGCAACCACATTATTGTTAATTCTCTTGAAATAAATATCATTGAGTATTATTTTATAAGACTAAAGTATATAATATTTATTTTCTTTAAGATGTATGTTTGGACTCCTATACCCTCCTGTATAAAACTATCATTGGTTTTTTTCTGTATAAAAACTACCATTGCTTTCTCTATGGATATTATATGGTCACTATCATTTTCTGAGTTAGCTATGAGCATAGATCATTTCACTGAGCTAGTATATTCAAAATGGAACTAGCATTTTTAGATCTGTAACGTTCTTTTGTAAAGAAACCAACTAAATTTGTAGCACAGAACACAGATGTATTGTTAAAAGATTAAAATTAGGTTGTAAAACTAACATCTATATCAATGTCAACAAAAATGTAGAGTAAATTAATTTGTCATGAGCATGCTAGGTGGACCTCTGTGTTGAGAAGTCTTAAATTCTTAAAAAAGATGCATATGCACACTCATATTTATATATTTAAAACTTTTTTTCCAATATGTTTCAGAACCTACCTAATATAAAAAATAAGCATAGAGAAATATCATCCTCACAGCTAGCCCAAGAAGCAGTGAGGTAACCAGCTTCACTTTTTATTTTTCACTCAAATGGTATGAGCAGTAAATCAACACATCAGCAGTGGTGGGATGCAATAGTATAGAATACAATAGTATTCTAAAATATTTATCATATGTAAAATACTATTTTCAGGTAATAGCTTCTACTGTATTTACTGAAGCTTTTTAGGCAAATTTGTATATCACCTTCCTCATAAAACCCTCTCTACCCTCAGGCAGATTCAAAATGAGGTCTCATAAGAAAGGTTTGAAGGCTACAATGTGACTAAGTCAAGTTCTTA
Source organism: Tragulus kanchil (assembly GCA_022376925.1). NCBI lineage: Eukaryota > Metazoa > Chordata > Mammalia > Artiodactyla > Tragulidae > Tragulus > Tragulus kanchil. Next base: position 75,208,000 of record JAIOJX010000024.1, read on the forward strand.
TTGCTGAAGAATCTAGTTCATGTTCTATAACACAATGAGAATGGGAGAATGTAGGGAAACTAATCAGAAGGTGGTAGATCCAGTGATAGAAGTGGAAAATAAAGTTATTATAAGCATAATAACAGGTAAAATTTTAAAAAATTAAAGAGACTTCATGGACATAGCACAAAATAAGATTTAGGTTTAAGGATTCTATTTAAGAAATACCTGTATTAGACTATGTTTTTCATAGATATTTTGTAGAGATTACCTATCCTTTTTCTCTTATTTTAGGTTATGTCTTTTGCATAAGTATGACTGTTTTATTACATGTTATGACTATGTTTTGCAACCACATTATTGTTAATTCTCTTGAAATAAATATCATTGAGTATTATTTTATAAGACTAAAGTATATAATATTTATTTTCTTTAAGATGTATGTTTGGACTCCTATACCCTCCTGTATAAAACTATCATTGGTTTTTTTCTGTATAAAAACTACCATTGCTTTCTCTATGGATATTATATGGTCACTATCATTTTCTGAGTTAGCTATGAGCATAGATCATTTCACTGAGCTAGTATATTCAAAATGGAACTAGCATTTTTAGATCTGTAACGTTCTTTTGTAAAGAAACCAACTAAATTTGTAGCACAGAACACAGATGTATTGTTAAAAGATTAAAATTAGGTTGTAAAACTAACATCTATATCAATGTCAACAAAAATGTAGAGTAAATTAATTTGTCATGAGCATGCTAGGTGGACCTCTGTGTTGAGAAGTCTTAAATTCTTAAAAAAGATGCATATGCACACTCATATTTATATATTTAAAACTTTTTTTCCAATATGTTTCAGAACCTACCTAATATAAAAAATAAGCATAGAGAATATCATCCTCACAGCTAGCCCAAGAAGCAGTGAGGTAACCAGCTTCACTTTTTATTTTTCACTCAAATGGTATGAGCAGTAAATCAACACATCAGCAGTGGTGGGATGCAATAGTATAGAATACAATAGTATTCTAAAATATTTATCATATGTAAAATACTATTTTCAGGTAATAGCTTCTACTGTATTTACTGAAGCTTTTTAGGCAAATTTGTATATCACCTTCCTCATAAAACCCTCTCTACCCTCAGGCAGATTCAAAATGAGGTCTCATAAGAAAGGTTTGAAGGCTACAATGTGACTAAGTCAAGTTCTTATTGCTGAAGAATCTAGTTCATGTTCTATAACACAATGAGAATGGGAGAATGTAGGGAAACTAATCAGAAGGTGGTAGATCCAGTGATAGAAGTGGAAAAGGTCAGAAGAGGTCCTGAGCTCCTTGGTCTTTGAGCAAAAGGAGCCAATTTTTCATCATCCTACTGTTCATTCACTCTTCAAAAACAGTCTATCAATTCTGTATTTTGATATTTGGAGAAAACTAATTTACAGGTAGATTGGAAGTGCTGTCTTTTTTCCTATAGGGTATTTATATGCCTGGTTTTTAAATGCTGGGCAAAATAAAAGCAGAGGAATATATGTGCTGTTTCAAGTTGGTAATCTACCATGGTGACCACCAGACTTAATTTCATTACTAATAATTTACAACTACCCTAAGCAATTCAAGAGCCCAACTTGATTATTGAAAAGCTTACTAAGAACTTTTTCCAGGGAGCATTCTCAAAGCCAATATTCCCTGTTCTGATCTTGGAGGTCCAAGTCAGAGACAGGCACAAATCTGGGGAACTGACTGTGAGAACATTTCTGAGACTTCCTCAATATACTTGCAAACTCTTTCTCTCTCTGTATCATGTCTTCTGCTTACACGTTCAGAGATTCTAGTAGAGATTTTGGTGAGTCTCCCTCAAAAGAACATAGTCTGCAATGTTTGGATATTGATGTATCTTTTAATGTTAGTCTAAGACCCAGTGTTTTAGATCCCATTTAATGTCCTGAATCATTAATGCCTTTCAAACAATGTATCGCTCAACTGGTGTGAAAATAGATTTTCCCAACTTTGACATTGTTTTTCCTTTCAGCAGTCTTCCCTCCAGAGTAAATATAACCTGGTGGGTAACATGCCCTGTCCTGCATCAGGCAGGCTCAGGTGGAAAACAACACAGGGTTGTTGGGTTCAACATCATGATTCAGCATAGGATATATAACCTAAGTCTCAACATTCCTGTTTGTGAGTGCGCAACTGTGTCCAACTCTTTGCAATGTCGTGAATTGCAGCCCACGGACTCCTCTGTTCATGGGTTTCTCCAGACAAGCATACTGGAATAGGTAGCCATTTCCTCAGTCCAGGCATGAAGAATCTAGTTCATGTTCTATAACACAATGAGAATGGGAGAATGTAGGGAAACTAATCAGAAGGTGGTAGATCCAGTGATAGAAGTGGAAAAGGTCAGAAGAGGTCCTGAGCTCCTTGGTCTTTGAGCAAAAGGAGCCAATTTTTCATCATCCTACTGTTCATTCACTCTTCAAAAACAGTCTATCAATTCTGTATTTTGATATTTGGAGAAAACTAATTTACAGGTAGATTGGAAGTGCTGTCTTTTTTCCTATAGGGTATTTATATGCCTGGTTTTTAAATGCTGGGCAAAATAAAAGCAGAGGAATATATGTGCTGTTTCAAGTTGGTAATCTACCATGGTGACCACCAGACTTAATTTCATTACTAATAATTTACAACTACCCTAAGCAATTCAAGAGCCCAACTTGATTATTGAAAAGCTTACTAAGAACTTTTTCCAGGGAGCATTCTCAAAGCCAATATTCCCTGTTCTGATCTTGGAGGTCCAAGTCAGAGACAGGCACAAATCTGGGGAACTGACTGTGAGAACATTTCTGAGACTTCCTCAATATACTTGCAAACTCTTTCTCTCTCTGTATCATGTCTTCTGCTTACACGTTCAGAGATTCTAGTAGAGATTTTGGTGAGTCTCCCTCAAAAGAACATAGTCTGCAATGTTTGGATATTGATGTATCTTTTAATGTTAGTCTAAGACCCAGTGTTTTAGATCCCATTTAATGTCCTGAATCATTAATGCCTTTCAAACAATGTATCGCTCAACTGGTGTGAAAATAGATTTTCCCAACTTTGACATTGTTTTTCCTTTCAGCAGTCTTCCCTCCAGAGTAAATATAACCTGGTGGGTAACATGCCCTGTCCTGCATCAGGCAGGCTCAGGTGGAAAACAACACAGGGTTGTTGGGTTCAACATCATGATTCAGCATAGGATATATAACCTAAGTCTCAACATTCCTGTTTGTGAGTGCGCAACTGTGTCCAACTCTTTGCAATGTCGTGAATTGCAGCCCACGGACTCCTCTGTTCATGGGTTTCTCCAGACAAGCATACTGGAATAGGTAGCCATTTCCTCAGTCCAGGCATGAAGAAAACATCAGACAAATTCTAACAGGATATTCTACAAAATATTACTAGACAAGTACTTTTCAAACTTAGAAGGTCTCAGAAAAGAAAATTCTGAGAAACTGTCACAGACAAAAGAAGCTTAGAAGTACACGACTGCTAAATGCAATGTGATACCCTGGTTGAGATTCTGTATCACAAAAGTGATATCAGATAAAGATTAATGAAATCTGAAGAAACTATGGGTTTTAATTAATAGCACTTTATTGATATTGTATCATTTAATGAGATAAATATACCATATTAATGTAAGATGTTAATGGAAAAACTGGACATGGGTTTTACAGGAACTCTCTAATATCTTTACAATTCTTATATAAATTTAGAACTATTCTAAAATAAAAAGTTTATTTTAAAAGGCATTTAGATGCAATATTTTCCTCCTATACATTGCTTTACATTTTATAATATATGTGGTATTGAAAACAAAACACATTTAACTTACATTAAATTCTGTTTTAAGAAAAAAGAGGTGATAATCACAGTGTGGCTTCACTGGTAGTTCAGTGGCAAAGACTCTGTTTGAACTGCAGGATATCTGGGTCAAGAAAATCCCCTGGAGTAGGAAATGGGGACACACTCCAGTATTCTTGCCTAAGAAATTTCATGGACAGAGGAGCCTGTCAGTATACAGTCCATGGGGCCATGAAGAGTCAGACACTACTGAGCAACTAACACTTGCACTTTTTCACTTTCAATCACAATGTATTCCCTAAGCATTCTATGCATCCAGGAACAAAGAATAAGGCATGCAATATTTTCAACAGGGCCTAAAGTCATTTTTTGTGAATATTAAACAAGGATTATTATAAAATATAACAAAAATTATGCATCTAATTTCTATCATTTGTCACTGTGATGTTTCTCATTTGTGTACCTTTACAATTAGTATTTTTCTATGACTTAGAGAGAAATATTTGTCTCTTAAAGTAAAAACAGACAGAGAAGTAAAAATATTCAGAGTTCTTCAGTAAGAAAGATATCTATTTGAATTTTAATTTATATGTTTTATTAAATAAATCAATGAATATTATTCATTCATGCATGGCTATCTTATTGGGTAGAATCACTTTAAATAACTTAGGGGTATTTTCTAGAAGAGTCATGAATCAGAATTGTCTTGTAAATATTTTGTAAAGTTTCAATGTATTTTCTGTTTTACTACTTTAAATTTAATTTCACAATAGCAAAAATATTTGCAGATATGGTTTTTCAACATATCCAGCAATTCATCATTATCTATAATCCCTCTATTGAGAAAAAGCCACTAAGTATCAAACTATTTAATCATAATGTGAACAAAGTCATTTTTAAAGTTTTTCCTTAGGGAATAAATGAGTCAAAGGCTCAGAATTTAAGGAAACATTAAATACATATATCCCTCATTTAAATGGTCACATAAATTTATTCCAGCCAAGAGATATGTTACTTCAGTTTTTTACTCATCATTAGTACTTCATATCATTGATTAACATTTATATATCTGCTGAAGAAATTATTTTAATTTGCAGCTCTGGATTAACACTGAAGTTAACATTTTGAATAAATGTATGGGCTTATGCACATAACCTTTATCTCACAACATATACAAAAATCAATCCTAGAGGAATACAGATCAGAATTCAGAGGTTTAACGATAATCTTTCCATAAAATAATGTAAGGAAACATTTTCATGATCTTGAGATAGAAAAAAGCTTCCTTAAAAGGAAACAATGAAATTAATGGTAAAGAAATTATTGATCGATTGCTATTTTAAAATTAACAATGCATGTCTAGGAAATGAATTCAAAGACTGAATACGCAAGCCATAAAATGGAAGAAGACATTTTGCAGCAAGTTAAGCTAACAAAAGACTTCTATTTCGACCATAAAAAGAACTATTCTAAAACAATAAAGAAAGGACAGATGCCTTGATAGAAAATAAAGAACATGAATATCAAATAGATATTTCTTAGACAGATATTCAGATGCCTAAAAATACATGAAATATTAAACTTCATTAGTCAATCATTGGGGAAATGAAAATTAATCCCATGGTGAGCTGCTCCTATAAATTCACTAGACAGGCTAAATCCAAAAGATTAGTGCAAAATTTCCCTGAGATGTGATATGACTAAAATCCTTACATATTACTACCAAGAGTGTACATTTAAATAACAACTTTAGAAGAATAGAAAGCTATCCAATTAATTTAAATATACACATTTACTATCCAGCAATTCATGCTTATATATATGCAAAAACAGAATTGCACATATGAAAAACAACAGACTATATATGTATTAATTTATAGCTTTTTTATATTGTTTACATATTATTTGTATTAACTATACCTTATGTTTAATATCCCAAAGCAGCAAACAATTCAAATGGCCATTAACACAAACATGAATAAATAAAATGGGCTTATGCACATAACCTTTATCTCACAACATATACAAAAATCAATCCTAGAGGAATACAGATCAGAATTCAGAGGTTTAACGATAATCTTTCCATAAAATAATGTAAGGAAACATTTTCATGATCTTGAGATAGAAAAAAGCTTCCTTAAAAGGAAACAATGAAATTAATGGTAAAGAAATTATTGATCGATTGCTATTTTAAAATTAACAATGCATGTCTAGGAAATGAATTCAAAGACTGAATACGCAAGCCATAAAATGGAAGAAGACATTTTGCAGCAAGTTAAGCTAACAAAAGACTTCTATTTCGACCATAAAAAGAACTATTCTAAAACAATAAAGAAAGGACAGATGCCTTGATAGAAAATAAAGAACATGAATATCAAATAGATATTTCTTAGACAGATATTCAGATGCCTAAAAATACATGAAATATTAAACTTCATTAGTCAATCATTGGGGAAATGAAAATTAATCCCATGGTGAGCTGCTCCTATAAATTCACTAGACAGGCTAAATCCAAAAGATTAGTGCAAAATTTCCCTGAGATGTGATATGACTAAAATCCTTACATATTACTACCAAGAGTGTACATTTAAATAACAACTTTAGAAGAATAGAAAGCTATCCAATTAATTTAAATATACACATTTACTATCCAGCAATTCATGCTTATATATATGCAAAAACAGAATTGCACATATGAAAAACAACAGACTATATATGTATTAATTTATAGCTTTTTTATATTGTTTACATATTATTTGTATTAACTATACCTTATGTTTAATATCCCAAAGCAGCAAACAATTCAAATGGCCATTAACACTAACATGAACAAATAAATGGGTTTGCTAATAAAATACTAAAGTCATGCATAAGAACACAAATAGACTTCAAAAATGTAAATTTGAGCAAAAACAGATACAAAAGAATAAGTATCTTATTATTTGACATATAAATTTCAAAAGCAGCAGAATTATTACGGTGGGCTAAAAGGTCATAGCAATTTTGACTTTTAAAAATAAATGAAAAGCTCACAGGTTGAAAGGGGCATAAGAGTTGCTTCTGGAAATTCTGGAAATATTGTATTTCTTGACTTAGTGGTACTTAAATGGTTATGCTCATTGTCTGAAAAGTTTACTAAACTGTATACTTGTGATTCAGCACTTTTTCTGTATACTAATTGAATTTCAATTGTATATTTAAATATTATGAATGCTGTTTAGGTAGATGGTTTTAACAATATATCCTAAGTTTTTGAAGAGTGATTTTATTAATGTTCAATTTTCTAAGAACAATTTTTTTCTAGCTTCTTAAATTGTTCTGTGTCCTGGGACATGAGAATGTTCATAGTTTTACATTTTATCATAGTTCATTAGAAATTATATTATTTAACAAGTGAACAAGAAGTGTAGAACATTTTATTTGTAAAACACCACTAGATGGCTAGCCTTATAGGCATCTTATATGACATAATCATATTTTATATTTTGGCAAACTGAGAAAAGAGCTCAAATAGATAACAGAAATGGTTTCCCAGTGAATATCTGACTGAATGTAGCCATTAATCTATTCCAGAATGTGACTTCAAATGTCACATTAAATTGTAAGTTATTATTTCTATAAAACTATAAGTTGCTAGAACATCAAAACTACTTGCAAGTAACTGATCAAGATGCAAGAATTTATTTAAAAATTTAAAAAATATTTTCCATGCTATCATTTTCTGCTGTCATAGCACACTCCATCTTAACAAACTGTTCTGTAAATCATCTAAGGATTTGCAATGAATCCTAAATATCACCGGGAAAAAAAAAAAGCAGCAAAATAGGAACAGAGCCAGTATATTTCCTTCCTTCAAGAAAGATGATGTTTCACATTAGAAAAATAAAAGTTCTAGCTAAGTGTTAAGTTGCTAAGTCATTATCTTGTAAATCTGGATGTAATATTGAATAAATAAATAAATAAATGAATAAAATCCCTTATCACTGAGTAAAGCCATAATCCCTGTATGAGAAGCAAAAGGAAAGAAAGAGGATAAGTCTGAGGTCAAAATCTGTCACTTATCAGGTGTGTTACCTTTCAAACATTTAGCTTCTCAACCAATAAAATTTCAAAAAAAAAGCAGCAGAATTATTACGGTGGGCTAAAAGGTCATAGCAATTTTGACTTTTAAAAATAAATGAAAAGCTCACAGGTTGAAAGGGGCATAAGAGTTGCTTCTGGAAATTCTGGAAATATTGTATTTCTTGACTTAGTGGTACTTAAATGGTTATGCTCATTGTCTGAAAAGTTTACTAAACTGTATACTTGTGATTCAGCACTTTTTCTGTATACTAATTGAATTTCAATTGTATATTTAAATATTATGAATGCTGTTTAGGTAGATGGTTTTAACAATATATCCTAAGTTTTTGAAGAGTGATTTTATTAATGTTCAATTTTCTAAGAACAATTTTTCTAGCTTCTTAAATTGTTCTGTGTCCTGGGACATGAGAATGTTCATAGTTTTACATTTTATCATAGTTCATTAGAAATTATATTATTTAACAAGTGAACAAGAAGTGTAGAACATTTTATTTGTAAAACACCACTAGATGGCTAGCCTTATAGGCATCTTATATGACATAATCATATTTTATATTTTGGCAAACTGAGAAAAGAGCTCAAATAGATAACAGAAATGGTTTCCCAGTGAATATCTGACTGAATGTAGCCATTAATCTATTCCAGAATGTGACTTCAAATGTCACATTAAATTGTAAGTTATTATTTCTATAAAACTATAAGTTGCTAGAACATCAAAACTACTTGCAAGTAACTGATCAAGATGCAAGAATTTATTTAAAAATTTAAAAAATATTTTCCATGCTATCATTTTCTGCTGTCATAGCACACTCCATCTTAACAAACTGTTCTGTAAATCATCTAAGGATTTGCAATGAATCCTAAATATCACCGGGAAAAAAAAAAAGCAGCAAAATAGGAACAGAGCCAGTATATTTCCTTCCTTCAAGAAAGATGATGTTTCACATTAGAAAAATAAAAGTTCTAGCTAAGTGTTAAGTTGCTAAGTCATTATCTTGTAAATCTGGATGTAATATTGAATAAATAAATAAATAAATGAATAAAATCCCTTATCACTGAGTAAAGCCATAATCCCTGTATGAGAAGCAAAAGGAAAGAAAGAGGATAAGTCTGAGGTCAAAATCTGTCACTTATCAGGTGTGTTACCTTTCAAACATTTAGCTTCTCAACCAATAAAACAAAAAGGTAGGGGGAATAATATTGAACTCCAAGGTATCTGATAAACATGCTTTAGCATTATTGCTTTCTCTATCTATGGTGTTGTTTCAAACAGGTAAAAATCTATATGGCTTAAATAAAGATCTCTAAAATGCCTTTAGAAATGTTTCTACATTTTATTAACTGATAGATTAAGATACAGTTATGTGCTTAATTCTTAAATTAAAATCAGAAATATTCATTTTTGACTCTGGTTATGGCAGAAAAAACCATGAGATAACATGGTGGCAGCCAACTGAAGAGGAACTGGTGGAGTGACTTTGCAGAGAGTCCAGTGTAGACAGAAGCAGAAACATGGTGATAACCATTGTCCCCAGTTCCTCTGCTGACCTGGAGGAGAGGAAAGACTGGAGCTAGAGGTTGGAAGTAGTGGTGACCAACCTCAGGGTGGCAAGAAGCAGTGGAGATGCAGAGGGAGGCCCTCTACTCCTTGGTAGCAGACAGGCTTCAGGGAAGACAGAGACTCCTGGATTGCAGATTGATTCCAAAGTGGACAGCAACCCTTGAACAGTGGACTGGCCACACAGCAGACAATGGCCAAAGAACCCTCTGCTTCTTCAAAATCAGCTCCCGAGAACCCTGGACCTCCTCCAAAGAACCCTGGGCCTCCAACTTCAGCTCCATCCTTCCACAAATCTCCTTCCCAGTCACTTCAGCAAGGCCTTTGCCTCGATCCTGGGCCACATTTTGCTGACACTCAGTGGCCAACGAAGGTTTACATGCTCAACGAGGACCAGAAGTGGAACATCCAGGGCACTGGCCATGTCATCCAGCGATGCCGAGCAGCTGAAGGGCATGTTCCTGCTTCTTAGGCAAAACCACTTCAGTATTCTTGCCTTGGAATCCCAGGAACTATATAAAAAGGCAAAAACATACAACACTGGAAGATGCATCCCCTCTCCACAAAGTTGGTATGTGTCCAATATACTACTATGTAAAAGTAGAGACATGGCTACAGAAAGAAGGAAGAGCCTGAGCCAAAGCATAAACAATGCCCAGTTGTGGTTATGTCGACTGGTGAAAGTCTGATGCTATAATGAAAAATACTGTGTAAGACCCTGGAATATTACGTCTATGCATCAAGGTAGATTGGAAGTGGTCACACAGAGATAGAAAGAGTAAACATAAATATTTTAAGCATCAGTGAACTAAAATGTACAGGAATGGGTGAATTTAGTTCAGATGACCATTATATCTACTACTGTGCGCAAGAATTCCTTAGAAGAAATGGAGTAGCCTTCAAATTCAACAAAAGAGTCTGAAATATAGTACTTGTATTCAATCACAAAAAAAAAAAGAATGATCCCAGTTCATTTTCAAAAAAAACCTATTCAATACCACAGTATTCCAAGTCTGTGCCCCAATCACTACTGCTGAAGAAACAGAAGTTGAATGTTCTGTGAAGACATACAAGCCCTGATAGAACCAACACCAAAAACAAAGATGCTCTTTTCATCTTAGGGGACTGGAATACAAAAGTAGAAAGTCAAAAGACACCTGGAGTAAAAGGCAAGTTTGATATTGGAGTACAAAATGAAGCAGGGCAAAAGCTAACAGAGTTTTGCTAGACAATGCACTGGTTATAGAAAACATCCTCTTCCAACACAAGAGATGACTCTACACATGGGCATCAATGGCGAATATCAAAATCAGGTTGATTATATTCTTTGCACCCAAAGATGAAAAAGCTCTACACAATCAGGAAAAACAAGATTGGGAGATTATTTTGGCACAGATTATCAGCTCCTTATTGCAAAATTCAGGCTCAAATTGAAGAAAGTAGGGAAAACCACTAGGTTATTCAGGTATGACCTAAATCAAATCCCTTATGGTTATACAGTGGAGGTTATGAATAGATTCAAAGGATTAGATCTGGTAGACCAGAGTGCCTGAAGAATGACAGATGAAGGTTTGTAACATCATATAGGAGGTGGTGAATAAAATCATCACCAAGAAAAAAACTGCAAGAGGAAAAAGCAGTTGTTTGAAGAGACCTTACAAAGAGCTGAGAAAGAAAGAGAAGTGAAAAGCAAAGGAGATAGGAAAAATACACTCAACTGAATGCAGAGCTACAGAGAATGGTAAGAAGAAAAACTTCCAAAGTGAACAATAGAAATAGTAAGAGAAACAAAAAAAGAATTCCATAAAATAACATCTACTTCTGCTTCAGTATAAAGAGGCAAAAGGTAGATGTGGATGCTATAATGAAAAATACTGTGTAAGACCCTGGAATATTACGTCTATGCATCAAGGTAGATTGGAAGTGGTCACACAGAGATAGAAAGAGTAAACATAAATATTTTAAGCATCAGTGAACTAAAATGTACAGGAATGGGTGAATTTAGTTCAGATGACCATTATATCTACTACTGTGCGCAAGAATTCCTTAGAAGAAATGGAGTAGCCTTCAAATTCAACAAAAGAGTCTGAAATATAGTACTTGTATTCAATCACAAAAAAAAAAAGAATGATCCCAGTTCATTTTCAAAAAAAACCTATTCAATACCACAGTATTCCAAGTCTGTGCCCCAATCACTACTGCTGAAGAAACAGAAGTTGAATGTTCTGTGAAGACATACAAGCCCTGATAGAACCAACACCAAAAACAAAGATGCTCTTTTCATCTTAGGGGACTGGAATACAAAAGTAGAAAGTCAAAAGACACCTGGAGTAAAAGGCAAGTTTGATATTGGAGTACAAAATGAAGCAGGGCAAAAGCTAACAGAGTTTTGCTAGACAATGCACTGGTTATAGAAAACATCCTCTTCCAACACAAGAGATGACTCTACACATGGGCATCAATGGCGAATATCAAAATCAGGTTGATTATATTCTTTGCACCCAAAGATGAAAAAGCTCTACACAATCAGGAAAAACAAGATTGGGAGATTATTTTGGCACAGATTATCAGCTCCTTATTGCAAAATTCAGGCTCAAATTGAAGAAAGTAGGGAAAACCACTAGGTTATTCAGGTATGACCTAAATCAAATCCCTTATGGTTATACAGTGGAGGTTATGAATAGATTCAAAGGATTAGATCTGGTAGACCAGAGTGCCTGAAGAATGACAGATGAAGGTTTGTAACATCATATAGGAGGTGGTGAATAAAATCATCACCAAGAAAAAAACTGCAAGAGGAAAAAGCAGTTGTTTGAAGAGACCTTACAAAGAGCTGAGAAAGAAAGAGAAGTGAAAAGCAAAGGAGATAGGGAAAAATACACTCAACTGAATGCAGAGCTACAGAGAATGGTAAGAAGAAAAACTTCCAAAGTGAACAATAGAAATAGTAAGAGAAACAACAGAATTATAAAGAGCAAGGGAATTCCATAAAATAACATCTACTTCTGCTTCAGTAACTAGACAAAAGCCTTTGAATGTGTGGATCAAAACAAATTGTGGAAAATTTTGAAAGAGATTGGAACACAAGACCAACTTAACTGCCTCCTGCAAAACTTGCATGCAAGACAAACAGCAATGGTTAGAAACAGACATCGAAAAACAGACTGAATCCAAATTGGAAAAGAATACATGCTGCATATAGTTGTATGCAATATACATTCTACATATTGATGTAATGTCAGCGTTGTATAGTGTCACCCTGATTATTTAACTTCTATGCAGAGTACTGCTGAAGCACAAGTTGGAATCAAGATTGCTGGGAGAAATATCAATAATCTCAGATATGCAGATGACACCATCTTTATGGCAGAAAGCAAAGAGAAACTAAAGAATCTCCTGATTAAGGTAAAAGAATAGAGTGAAAAATCTGGCCTAAAACTCAACATTCAAAAAAGTAAGATCATGACGTCCAGTTCCATCACTTCATGGCAGACAGATGGGCAAACAATGGTAACAGTGACAAATTTTATTTCCTTGGCCTCCAAAATCACTGTGGTTGGTGACTGCAGCCATGAAGTTAAAAGGTGCTTGCTCCTTAGAAAAACACCTTTGACAAGCTTAGATGGTATAGTAAAAACCAGAGATGAAACTTTGCTGACAAAAGTCTGTATAGTCAAAGCTATGGTTTTGCCAGTAGTCATGTATGGATGTGAGAACTGGACCATGAAGAAGGCTGAGCACTGAAGAAATGGAGAGGAGCGGCCAAGATGGCAGAGGACTGAAGGGAGGATTTCACCAGCTCCCCAATAGAATCACCAGAACTAATCAAGAAATGAAACATGACCAACAAACCAGGGGATAGATGACAAATGAACTCTTTATGTCTATGAGGATCAGAGAGTGAACAGCCAGAACTTTCCTGGAGCTCCTGTTCTGAGAGCCCTGTACCCCAACTCCTACACCAGACCGGCGGAGAGTGCTGGGAAGTGCGCCCAGAGGACAGAAAGTAGCGCTCAGCACAAAAATCCCGCCAGGTCGCTGGGTGCCAGGTAAGTTGAGGCACTGCTAGCCAGGACGTGGGGAATTTAACACGGAAATCCTCCACCGGTTGCTGCCCAGAGACCTGGCTTGAGCCAGATGGGGAAGCTTTTGCCTGCATTTGGGGCTTGGTCCCATATCCGGCAGTGGGCGCGTGCCAGCGGCTGAAGAGTTCCTGCAACCCAAGAGCTGCAGCAGGGAAGCCGCTGCCCACAACGGAGAGCTGCAGCAGAGGAAACCAGGAGAAGAGCAGGAATTGGAGACTGCCGCTGGGTACACAGTGGAACCCAGGCCCCCTCCAGAATGGAACCGTGTGTATGCGCGGCCCCTGCCCGACCAACAGGGAACAACCTGCAGCCCTGGCCAGCACCTGAGCTCACTGCATAGCCTTTGTTTGGCTGAAAACAAAAACAGAGCCCATAGCAACTAAGGGAAAGACTACTTCATCAAGAGCGAACTGGAGGAAGCTCCACAAACAGATGAGAAGATAAAATAAAAACCAGGGACAATATTTACCCCCCCCCCCATTTTTTTTGGTCTGTTTGTTTTGGATTGTTTTGTTTATTCACTTGTTTAGTTTGGTTTGTTTCTTTGTCTCTTCCTGTTTTTTTCTCTTCTAGTTTTTAAGTTTTTTTATTTTAATTTTTTAAAAGTTTTAATTTTCTTTGCTCTTTTTCACTGCTTCCTCCCTCTATGTTCTTAATGCAAAATCTTTTGCTGTATAATACTATCCTCTATATAAATATTTCCTACCTTCCTGTCTCTACTATTCCCTTCCAGCTGCACCAAACTCCAATACACTAATCTTTGCTACCTAACCCTACAAAATCCTTGCAAATGAATCTATTCCCTCTCTCTAAGGATACACTATCCTCCTCACCCCAAAACGGAAAATGAAACATGACCAACAAACCAGGGGATAGATGACAAATGAACTCTTTATGTCTATGAGGATCAGAGAGTGAACAGCCAGAACTTTCCTGGAGCTCCTGTTCTGAGAGCCCTGTACCCCAACTCCTACACCAGACCGGCGGAGAGTGCTGGGAAGTGCGCCCAGAGGACAGAAAGTAGCGCTCAGCACAAAAATCCCGCCAGGTCGCTGGGTGCCAGGTAAGTTGAGGCACTGCTAGCCAGGACGTGGGGAATTTAACACGGAAATCCTCCACCGGTTGCTGCCCAGAGACCTGGCTTGAGCCAGATGGGGAAGCTTTTGCCTGCATTTGGGGCTTGGTCCCATATCCGGCAGTGGGCGCGTGCCAGCGGCTGAAGAGTTCCTGCAACCCAAGAGCTGCAGCAGGGAAGCCGCTGCCCACAACGGAGAGCTGCAGCAGAGGAAACCAGGAGAAGAGCAGGAATTGGAGACTGCCGCTGGGTACACAGTGGAACCCAGGCCCCCTCCAGAATGGAACCGTGTGTATGCGCGGCCCCTGCCCGACCAACAGGGAACAACCTGCAGCCCTGGCCAGCACCTGAGCTCACTGCATAGCCTTTGTTTGGCTGAAAACAAAAACAGAGCCCATAGCAACTAAGGGAAAGACTACTTCATCAAGAGCGAACTGGAGGAAGCTCCACAAACAGATGAGAAGATAAAATAAAAACCAGGGACAATATTTACCCCCCCCCCCATTTTTTTTGGTCTGTTTGTTTTGGATTGTTTTGTTTATTCACTTGTTTAGTTTGGTTTGTTTCTTTGTCTCTTCCTGTTTTTTTCTCTTCTAGTTTTTAAGTTTTTTTATTTTAATTTTTTAAAAGTTTTAATTTTCTTTGCTCTTTTTCACTGCTTCCTCCCTCTATGTTCTTAATGCAAAATCTTTTGCTGTATAATACTATCCTCTATATAAATATTTCCTACCTTCCTGTCTCTACTATTCCCTTCCAGCTGCACCAAACTCCAATACACTAATCTTTGCTACCTAACCCTACAAAATCCTTGCAAATGAATCTATTCCCTCTCTCTAAGGATACACTATCCTCCTCCTCACCCCCAAAACATGTTTTAGTTAAAAATTGCCTTCATTGTAATATTCCAATCCAGGATCTTGTCCTGGATCAATTTTTCCAGGCAGTATTTTAATTAATCTAGAGCTTAAGGGCCAGGTGCCATCTTTGATTGTGCCGTTGGTGAGAAAAATTTCCTATGCTTTATCTCTGTAAGAATGTTCAGTTGAGGTTATTGATGTGTGTGTGAATGTTTTTCCACTATGTTAGAAAATATGTTCATGCTTTTATGACTGTCACCCATCAGGGATGCACCACTTGTTCCTCATATGCTTGTATTTAAACTAATACCACTGAACACCATAGCAAACAAGTCAAAGAGCCTATACTCCTTGAACAGACATCAAACCAAGTATCCTCGGAGTGAAAGTCCTGATTCCAAGATCCCACGCTATCAAAGCACATACAACACTAGAGACTATTCACCTGTAAACAAGACCTAACACCACCCAAGACACAAACCACTGAACCCTTCTACAAGAACAGAAACCCAAAGGAAGGGAGAATTCAACCAAGAAGCCTGGTGGGAGAAAGAACTCCACACACATATATACACACAAAGAAACAAAACTTAACCTAATAATGAAAAGACAGAGAAACACTGCACAAATAAAGGAACAAACTAGAGAAGCACAGTTCCAAATGACAGAAGAGGAGATAGACAAATTATCTGAAAGAGAGTACAGAAGAGTGATAATAATGAGGATTCAAAATACTTAAAACAGAATATTAGAGGAAATGACTGCTCTGAGAAGAGAAATGCAAGAAATGAAAAATAAGCAAACAGAGACAAATAACTCAATTGCTGAACTCAAAAATACTATAGAAGGTCTCAACAGTAGAGTATCAGAAGCAGAAGAATGGATAAGGGAGCTGGAAGACAGAATGGTGGAAATAACTGCTGAACAGAAAAAAGCACAAAGAATCAAAAGAACTAAGGATAGCCCCAGAGACCTATGGGAAAATATCAAACACACAAACATTAGAATTGTAAGGGTCCAAGAAGAAGAAGAGGGAAAGAAAGTCTATGAAAAAATTCTTGAAGAGGTTATAATTGAAAAATTCCCCAGCATGGGAAAGGAAAGAGTCAACCAAGTCTTAGAAGCACAAAGAGTTCCATACAGGATGAATCCAAAAGAAATACACCAAGGCACATTCTAATCAAGCTAATACAGACTAAATATAAAGACAGAATACTTAAGGCAGCTAGGAACAAACAACAAATAACATATAAAGGAAACCCCATTTGTTTAACTGTAGATCTTCCAACAGAAACCCTGCAGGCCAGAAGAGAATGGCAAGACACATTTAAATGGCTAAAAGAGAATAACCTCCAACCAAGAATTCTCTACCCAGCAAGAATCTCTTTGAGAATTGATGGTGAAGTCAAAAGCTTCACAAACAAGCAAAAACTAAAATAATACTTTTTTTTTTTAAAGATATATTGATTTATTTATTTTGGTTCAGGTTGGGTGGGGAAGTTGGGGAGCAGGCGGGCCACTTCTATTGGTCTTTCATTTGTCCATTTTCATCCATCTTTGTTCTTTGGCCCGTGTGGGCCTCCCATCACGGTGGCCTCTGTTGTTGCCGAGCACCGGCTCTGGGCACATGTGCTCCAGAGCTCCAGCTCAGTAATTGGACACATCAGTCCAGCTGCTCTGTGGCACAGAGAAACACTGCACAAATAAAGGAACAAACTAGAGAAGCACAGTTCCAAATGACAGAAGAGGAGATAGACAAATTATCTGAAAGAGAGTACAGAAGAGTGATAATAATGAGGATTCAAAATACTTAAAACAGAATATTAGAGGAAATGACTGCTCTGAGAAGAGAAATGCAAGAAATGAAAAATAAGCAAACAGAGACAAATAACTCAATTGCTGAACTCAAAAATACTATAGAAGGTCTCAACAGTAGAGTATCAGAAGCAGAAGAATGGATAAGGGAGCTGGAAGACAGAATGGTGGAAATAACTGCTGAACAGAAAAAAGCACAAAGAATCAAAAGAACTAAGGATAGCCCCAGAGACCTATGGGAAAATATCAAACACACAAACATTAGAATTGTAAGGGTCCAAGAAGAAGAAGAGGGAAAGAAAGTCTATGAAAAAATTCTTGAAGAGGTTATAATTGAAAAATTCCCCAGCATGGGAAAGGAAAGAGTCAACCAAGTCTTAGAAGCACAAAGAGTTCCATACAGGATGAATCCAAAAGAAATACACCAAGGCACATTCTAATCAAGCTAATACAGACTAAATATAAAGACAGAATACTTAAGGCAGCTAGGAACAAACAACAAATAACATATAAAGGAAACCCCATTTGTTTAACTGTAGATCTTCCAACAGAAACCCTGCAGGCCAGAAGAGAATGGCAAGACACATTTAAATGGCTAAAAGAGAATAACCTCCAACCAAGAATTCTCTACCCAGCAAGAATCTCTTTGAGAATTGATGGTGAAGTCAAAAGCTTCACAAACAAGCAAAAACTAAAATAATACTTTTTTTTTTTAAAGATATATTGATTTATTTATTTTGGTTCAGGTTGGGTGGGGAAGTTGGGGAGCAGGCGGGCCACTTCTATTGGTCTTTCATTTGTCCATTTTCATCCATCTTTGTTCTTTGGCCCGTGTGGGCCTCCCATCACGGTGGCCTCTGTTGTTGCCGAGCACCGGCTCTGGGCACATGTGCTCCAGAGCTCCAGCTCAGTAATTGGACACATCAGTCCAGCTGCTCTGTGGCACGTGGGATCTTCCCAGGCCAGGGATCGAACCGGCGCCCCTTGCACTGCAAGGTGGTGTCCTTACCCACTGGACCACCAGGGAAGCCCTAAAATAAATTTTTACTACAAAACCAGCTCTACAACAAGTGTTAAAGGGCCTGATATTGCCAATAAATACAAGAGTAGGAGAAGTTCTACAAATCAAACCCTAGATATCTAAGAAGATGACAATAGGAGCATTCATATCAATAATTACTTTGAATGTAAATGCATTAATGCTCCTACCAAAAGACACAGACTGGCTGAATGAATCCAGAAGCAAGACCCATATATATATGCTGTTTACAAGAGATCCACTTCAGACCTAGAGACACACATAGACTGAAAGTGAGAGGATGGGAAAAGATATTCCATTCAAATGAAAATCAAAAGAAAGCTGGAGTAGCAATCTTCATATCAGACAAAATAGACTTCAAAGTAAAGAAGTTTCCAAAAGACAAGACAAGTCACTACATCATGATTAAGGGATCTATCCAAGAGGAAGACATAACGGTCATGAATATCTATGCACCCAGCACAGGTACGACTCGATACATAAGACAAACACTTTCAAATTTAACATAGGAAATCAACAATAACACAAATCATAGTAGGAGACTTTAACACTCCTCTCACACCAATGGACAGAGAATCCAAACAGAAAATGAATAAAGAAACAGAAGCCTTAAAGGACACACTAGAAGAGATGGACCTCGTGGATACTTTTAGGACCTTCCATCCAAACGCAGAAGAATACACTTTCTTCTCAAGTGCTCATAGAACATTCTCCAGGATAGACCACATCTTGGGCCACAAATCAAACCGCATTCAGTTCAAGAAAATTGAAATTATATCAACCATCTTCTCAGACCATAATGCAATGAGACTAGAGATCAACTGCAGGAAAAACTCGACTAAAAACACAAACACATGGAGATTAAACAACACATACCTAAAAAACAAACTGATTGCCAAGCAAATCAGAGGAGAAATAAAAAAAAAAACAAATCCTAGTAGAAAATGACAATGAACACATGACAATGCAAAACCTATGGGATACTGCAAAAGCAGTTCTAAGAGGGAAATTTATAGCAATACAGTCTCGCCTCAAGAAACTAGAAAAATCAAATAGACTACCTAACACTATGCTTAAAACAACTGGAGAAAGAAGAGAAAAAACACCCCAAAGCCAGCAGAAGAAGAGAAATCATAAAGATCACAGCAGAAATAAATGAGAAAGAAACAAAAGAAACAATAATAAAGATAAGTAAAACAAAAAGCTGTTTCTTCAAAAAGATAAACAAAATTGACAAACTCTTGGCAAGACTTATCAAGAAAAAAAGAGGGAAGAACCAGATCAACAAAATCAAAGATGAAAAAGGAGATGAAACAGCAGATAATGCAGAAATCTGAAGGATTCTAAGAGACTATTATGAACAACTCTATGGCAACAAACTGGACAACCTGGAAGAAATGGACAGTATCTTGGAGAGGATTAATGTTTCAAGACTAAACCAGGAAGAAATAGATACTATGAGTAACCCAATCATAAGCTCAGAAATCGAGTTTGTGATGAAAAATCTACCCACAAATAAAAGCTCAGGGCCAAATGGCTTCATAGGTGAATTCTACCAATCAGTTAAAGAATAGCTAATGCCTGTCCTTCTAAAACTCTTCCAAAAAATTGCACAGGAAGGAACACTTCCAAACACATTCTGTGAGGCCGCCATCACCCTGATACCAAAACCTTGCGAAGACAACACACACACACACAAAATTATAGGCCAATTCACCGATGAAGTTAGATGCCAAGATCCTCAACAAAATCCTAGCAAACAGAATTCAACAGCACATCAAAAAGCTCATGCATCATGATCAAGTCAGGTTCATTCCAGGCATGCAAGCATCCTTCAATATCTGCAAATCAATCAATGTAATACACTATCTCAACAAATTTAGAGACAAAAATCACATGATAATCTCAGTAGATGCATAAAAAGCCTTCGACAAAGTACAACACCCATTTATGATAAAAACTCTTCAACAAATGGGCATAGAAAGAACCTATCTCAACACAGTAAAAGCCATATATGAGAAGCCCACAGCGAACATTATCCTCAATGGTGAAAAACTGAAAGCATTCCCTCTAAGATCAAGAACAAGACAGGGGGTGTCCACTTCAACCACTATTATTCAGCAGAGTCCTGGAATTTCTAACAACGCCAATAAAAGAAGAGAAAGAAATAAAGGATTCCAGATTGGAAAAGAGGAAGTAAAGCTCTCTCTTTTTGCAGATGACATGATATTATACATAGAAAACTCCAAAGACACTACTACAAAGCTGCTAGAGCTAATTAACGAATTCAGCAAAGTCACAGGATACAAAATCAATATACAGAAATTACTGGCATTCCTATACACAAACAATGAAAAATTAGAAAATGAAATCAAAGTGGCAATCCCCTTCACCATTGCAACCAAAAGAATCAAATATCTAGGAATAAACCTACCCAAAGAAACAAAAGAACTGTACACTGAAAATTACAAGACACTCATGAGAGAAATTAAAGAAGACTTAAACAGATGGAGAGACATTCCATGTTCCTGGGTCGGAAGAATCAATATTGTGAAAATGACCATACTACCAAATGTCATCTATAGAGTAAATGTAATCCCTATCAAACTACCAATGACATTCTTCACAGAACTAGACCAAAGAATCACACAGTTCATATGGAAACACAAAAGACCTCGAATTGCCAAAGCAATCCTGAGAAAGAAAAACGGAGCTCGAGGGATCAGCCTCCCTAACTTCAGACTCTACTACAAAACAACAGTCACCAAGATAGTATGGGACTGGCATAAAAACAGAACTATAGACCAATGGAACCAGACAGAGAATCCATGCACCTACGGATACCATATTTTTGACAAAGCAGGTGAAACTATAAAATGGGACAAAGACAGCCTCTTCAACAAATGATGCTAGGAAAATTTGACAGTTACATGCAAAAAAATGAAGTTGGAACATTCCCTGACACCATACACAAAGATCAACTCAAAGTGGATTAAAGACCTAAATGGAAGACCAGAAACCATCAAACTCTTATAGGAGAATATAGGCAAAACCCTCAAGGACATACATCAAAGCAAGATCTTCTCTGACCCACCTACTAGAAGAGTGGAACTAAAACCAAAAATTAACATGTGGGATCTACAGAAACTTTAAAGCTTTTGTACAGCAAAGGAAATTACAAAAAAGGTAAACAGATAGCCCACAGAATGGGAGAAAATCATAGGAAATGAAATAACAGACAAAGAAAAAAAATAATCCCACTTACCTTATTCAGCAGAGTCCTGGAATTTCTAACAACGCCAATAAAAGAAGAGAAAGAAATAAAGGATTCCAGATTGGAAAAGAGGAAGTAAAGCTCTCTCTTTTTGCAGATGACATGATATTATACATAGAAAACTCCAAAGACACTACTACAAAGCTGCTAGAGCTAATTAACGAATTCAGCAAAGTCACAGGATACAAAATCAATATACAGAAATTACTGGCATTCCTATACACAAACAATGAAAAATTAGAAAATGAAATCAAAGTGGCAATCCCCTTCACCATTGCAACCAAAAGAATCAAATATCTAGGAATAAACCTACCCAAAGAAACAAAAGAACTGTACACTGAAAATTACAAGACACTCATGAGAGAAATTAAAGAAGACTTAAACAGATGGAGAGACATTCCATGTTCCTGGGTCGGAAGAATCAATATTGTGAAAATGACCATACTACCAAATGTCATCTATAGAGTAAATGTAATCCCTATCAAACTACCAATGACATTCTTCACAGAACTAGACCAAAGAATCACACAGTTCATATGGAAACACAAAAGACCTCGAATTGCCAAAGCAATCCTGAGAAAGAAAAACGGAGCTCGAGGGATCAGCCTCCCTAACTTCAGACTCTACTACAAAACAACAGTCACCAAGATAGTATGGGACTGGCATAAAAACAGAACTATAGACCAATGGAACCAGACAGAGAATCCATGCACCTACGGATACCATATTTTTGACAAAGCAGGTGAAACTATAAAATGGGACAAAGACAGCCTCTTCAACAAATGATGCTAGGAAAATTTGACAGTTACATGCAAAAAAATGAAGTTGGAACATTCCCTGACACCATACACAAAGATCAACTCAAAGTGGATTAAAGACCTAAATGGAAGACCAGAAACCATCAAACTCTTATAGGAGAATATAGGCAAAACCCTCAAGGACATACATCAAAGCAAGATCTTCTCTGACCCACCTACTAGAAGAGTGGAACTAAAACCAAAAATTAACATGTGGGATCTACAGAAACTTTAAAGCTTTTGTACAGCAAAGGAAATTACAAAAAAGGTAAACAGATAGCCCACAGAATGGGAGAAAATCATAGGAAATGAAATAACAGACAAAGAATTAATCTCCAAAATCTACAAGCAACTCAGACAACTCAGCACAGGAAAAATGAACAACACAATCAAAAAATGGGAAAAAGATCTAAATAGACATCCCACCAAAGAGGAGATACAGATGGCCCAAAAGCACATGAAATGATGCTCAACCTCTCTTATTATTAGAGAAATGTAAATCAAAACTACCATGAGATATCACCTCACACCCCTCAGAATGGCCATCATCAACAAATCTACAGACAATAAATGCTGGAGAGGGTGCGGGGAAAAGAGAACACTCTTGCATTGCTGGTGGGAATGTCAATTGATACAGCCTCTATGGAAGACAGCACGGAGATTTCTTAAAAACCTAAAAATAGAAGCACCATACGACCCAGCAATCCCACTATTAGGCTTATACCCTGATGAAATCAAAACTGAAAGAAACCCCTGTACCCCAATGTTCATTGCAGCTCTCTATACAATAGCTAGAACATGGAAGCATCCTAGATGCCCATCAACAAATGAATGGATAGAAATGCTCTGGGACATATTTACAATGGAATATTATTCAGCTGTTAAAAGAAATGCAGAAGAATCAGTCCTAATGAGGTAGTTGGAGCTAGAATCTATCATAAAAAGTGAAGTCAGTCAAAAAGAGAAAGACAAGTACAGTATACTAACACATATATATGGAATCTAGCAAAAGGGTAATAATAACACACTCTGTGAACCCATGGAAAAACAGACAGAGAATAGACATATGGACATTGTCAGGAATGAACAGTGGGTGGGAGACATAGAGGGAGCAACCTGGAAATCTATGCTATCCTATGTGAAAAAGACAGCTACTGTCGTTGTGCTAAGGGAATAGGAGCACTTACAATGGCTTCGTGAGACGGCCTGAAGGGATGGGATCGGGGGACCTAGGAGGGGGGACCAGGGATATTTATACGACTGATCTGGGAAAGTGCTTGTCTGCGAACAACAAAACTCTGTAAAAACTTTAAAATAAAGAAATAAATATAAGTTTAAAAAAAGAAAGAACGAAAGCTGAGCACTGAAGAATTGATGCCTTTGAACTGTGGTGCTAATGAAGACTCTTCAGGGTCCATCAGACTTCAAGGAGATCGAACGAGTTAATCCTAAAGGAAATCAGACTTGAATATTATAAGAACTGATGCTGAAGCTCAAGTTAGTCTTAGGAAGCATTCTATGAATAAAACTAGTGAAGGTGATGGAATTCCAGGTGTTCTATTTCAAATCCTAAAAGATGATACTGTTAAAATTGTGCTTAATATGTAGCAAATTTGGAAGTGGCCATAGGACTGGGAAACATCAGTTTTCACTCCAATCCCGAAGAAAGGCAATGCCAAAGAATATTCAAATTACCATACAATCGCACTCATTTCACATGCTACCAAGATCATGTTGAAAATCCTTCAAGTAAGGCTTCAGCTCGATGTGAACTGAGCATGTCTAGAAGTACAAGCTAGACTTAGAAAAGGCAGAGGAACCAGAGATCAAATTGCCAACATCCGTTGGATCATATAAAAAGCAAGGGAATTCCAGAAAAATGTCTGCCTCTGCTTCTACTTCACTGACTACGCTAAAGCGTTTAACTGTGTGGATGACCACAAACTGTGGAATTATCATGAAGAGATGGAAGTACTAGGCTTCCTCACCTGCATCCTAAGAAACCTGTATGAAGATCAAGAAGCAACAATTAGAACCAGGTATGGAACAATGGACTGGTTCCAAATTGGTAAAGGAGTATGTTAAGACTGTATGTTGTCCCCTGTTTATTTAACTGATATTCAGAATACGACATGCAATATACTGTGATACTGGATAATTCATTAACTGGATTAAATTTTTCTGAGATAAATATCAACTGCTTCAGATAAACAGATGACACAACCCTAAGGGCAGAAAGCCAAGAGGAACTAAAGTGCCTCTTGATGAAGGTGAAACAGGATTGTGAAAAAGCTGGCTTAAAAGTCAACATTCAAGAAACTAAGATCATGGCATCTGTTCATATCAATCCATGGCAAATATATGGGGAAAAAATAGAAACAGTAACATATTTCATTTTGGGGACTCCAAAATCACTGTGGATGTTGACTGCAGCCATGAAATTAGAAGACACTTGCTCCCTGGAATAAAAGCTGTGCATATTCAAACATAGAGACATCATTTTGCTGACAAAAGTCCATATAGTCAAGGCTATGGTTTTTCCAGTCATCATAAATGGATTGAGAGTTGGACCATAATGAAGGCTGAGCACCGAAGAACTGATGCCTTGATCTGAGATGTTGGAGAAGGCTTCTGACCTCTACTGACCTTAGACAGCAAGAAGATCAAACCAGTAAACCCTAAAGAAACCCACTCTGAATATTCATTGGAAGGGCTTATGGTAAAGCATAAGCTACAATACTTTGCCCACCTGATGCAAAGGGCCAACTCATTGGAAAAGACTCTGATGCTGGGAAAGATTGAGGGCAGGAGAAGGGGGAGACAGGATATTGTGATGATCTTCCATATAGCAACATATATCAGCCACAGGGGCATACATATGTCCCCTCGCTCTTAAACCTCCTTCCACCTCCCTTGCCACCCCATCCTTCTAGGCTGTCACAGAGACCCATCTTTGGGTTCCCTGCACCATACAGCAAATTCCCACTGGCTATCTACTTTACATATAGTAACATATATGTTCCAGTACTACTCTCTCAAGTCATCCCCACACTGTGATCAAAATTCTGTTATTTATGTCTGCTAATGATCCAATTTCTATATTTGAAATATCAGATTGGCATTAAAAGGGAAATGCACTCTCAGGTCACATGTGGAAACACTAAGTCCAGCTGGGAAAGTAGAGACTATCTTCCTCTAGAAATTACAGAATTGTTGTCACTGGAAATGGAAAGAATATGGAGAAGATGTAGCAAATTCAAATTTTATGTTGGAAAGAAAGGTGATAACACTAACAGAGTAGATGTGCAGATCGAGGAAATGGGAATAATTAAGGATGCTTCTGAGGTTTGGTGATTTAGTGACAGAGTGAAGGATGATGTTATTTACTAAATGTGGGTGACTTGGGATACATGGATACAGAACTGGTTACACAGAGAATACAAAGATTATCATATTAATCTTATAATAAGCTTATATATGAAGTTTATATATATCTGTAAGATCTTTATTCTATTCATTTCCCTGCAGTTAAGTAGTAATTATCTCAAAGAAGATATTTAATTTCATTTGGGGCTATGGTTTTCCAGAATAAACACTTGCTCCCTGGAATAAAAGCTGTGCATATTCAAACATAGAGACATCATTTTGCTGACAAAAGTCCATATAGTCAAGGCTATGGTTTTTCCAGTCATCATAAATGGATTGAGAGTTGGACCATAATGAAGGCTGAGCACCGAAGAACTGATGCCTTGATCTGAGATGTTGGAGAAGGCTTCTGACCTCTACTGACCTTAGACAGCAAGAAGATCAAACCAGTAAACCCTAAAGAAACCCACTCTGAATATTCATTGGAAGGGCTTATGGTAAAGCATAAGCTACAATACTTTGCCCACCTGATGCAAAGGGCCAACTCATTGGAAAAGACTCTGATGCTGGGAAAGATTGAGGGCAGGAGAAGGGGGAGACAGGATATTGTGATGATCTTCCATATAGCAACATATATCAGCCACAGGGGCATACATATGTCCCCTCGCTCTTAAACCTCCTTCCACCTCCCTTGCCACCCCATCCTTCTAGGCTGTCACAGAGACCCATCTTTGGGTTCCCTGCACCATACAGCAAATTCCCACTGGCTATCTACTTTACATATAGTAACATATATGTTCCAGTACTACTCTCTCAAGTCATCCCCACACTGTGATCAAAATTCTGTTATTTATGTCTGCTAATGATCCAATTTCTATATTTGAAATATCAGATTGGCATTAAAAGGGAAATGCACTCTCAGGTCACATGTGGAAACACTAAGTCCAGCTGGGAAAGTAGAGACTATCTTCCTCTAGAAATTACAGAATTGTTGTCACTGGAAATGGAAAGAATATGGAGAAGATGTAGCAAATTCAAATTTTATGTTGGAAAGAAAGGTGATAACACTAACAGAGTAGATGTGCAGATCGAGGAAATGGGAATAATTAAGGATGCTTCTGAGGTTTGGTGATTTAGTGACAGAGTGAAGGATGATGTTATTTACTAAATGTGGGTGACTTGGGATACATGGATACAGAACTGGTTACACAGAGAATACAAAGATTATCATATTAATCTTATAATAAGCTTATATATGAAGTTTATATATATCTGTAAGATCTTTATTCTATTCATTTCCCTGCAGTTAAGTAGTAATTATCTCAAAGAAGATATTTAATATTCATGAGACTAGAGGAGATCACCGAAAAGAGGCATATTAAAAATATAACAAAGAGAGACAGGATCAAGCTCTGTGAATTTCTTAGTCAAAAGTAGAGAAGAAGAGAAAACACAAATAAATGGATATTGCTGAAAAGTGAGAAAATTTGTTTCATTTCTTGGAGCAAGGGAAGTTTGTATTTCAAGAAGGAACTGTTAAATACTGAGATCAGACAAAAGCATTTAATCTGACCTCACTTTGTCATAAAGAGAACAAGTTTCAGGGGACATTCTAGATTCTCACTCAATTCATACTTGAAAAAACCTGCACTATGCTACCTTTGAGTTAACACCTTTCATCTTATTTATGCATGAAACATCTTATCTATCCTTTCAGTTTGATTTTGACAAACTCATGGACTTGGAATAGCTTCGTAGTAGTATTTTGATGTATTGTGGTGTAATGAGCTTTTTAAAATATTTATTTGTTATGCTGTTAAAATATGGGATATTATGCAGCTTTGCATGACAGAAAATACATTTCTATAAGATACCAGGGGAAAAAAATCAGTTTCCAGTTGGAAATCCAACTGGAGTGAGTGAATTGGCTAGAGAAGCAGTGTTGAAGACTGGAGTCAATATGTATAGAATACATGTTCTAAAATTCCCTCTGTGAAAGATAAAAAATAGTAATAGGGTGAGCAAAGGTAGATTTAAGGTTTTATAACTGCCTTTTTTGTTTGATCGTTTAAAAGAGAGATATTCCTTTTGCTTTCATGTTAATGAAAATGATTTAGTACCATAGGAGAAACTTAGTATTCTGGATAAATATTATTTCAGGAATGAATTCTTTAAGTGATCTTCATGGCATGAGAATTAGAAAAAATTGGAGGAGTTGGAAAAGACTTTGATAGAAGCAGGAAATATTTTCCTTCTAAGATGCTCTTAAAGGCAGGAAATAGGAGTAGAGAGTCAAGTAGTGCAGAATTTCAAGCATGAAACATTTTAGGAGTCTTGCTTATACTCATTTTTTTTTCTTTTTTCTTTTTTTATTTTTGTTTATTCTTTATTTTAAAGGTTTTACAGAGTTTTGTTGTTCACAGACATGTATGTTCCCAGATCAGTCATATGCACATCCCTGGTCCCCACCCCTTCAGTTCCCCCCATTCCCCCCCCCAGACCATTGCCCCAAGCCATTGTAAGCACTCCTATTCCCTTAGCACAATGATACTAGCTATCTTTTCCACAAATAACAGTATAGGTTTCCATGTTGCTCCCTCCATGCTTCCCCCTCCCTATTTCTATATTCATTTTTTAAAAGCATTATGAGGCAAATATTGGGAGATAAGCAGAGGATTAAAATATTCAAAGTGTATAAAGAGGAAAGATGGTCTGAACTAGTCTCACCAGGTAGGAACATACATTTCCTTCAAAAATGTATAAAGATTGAAAGTGATATGTTTTATTTATAGGACTATTTTTAATCCAACCAAATTTAAAGGATTAAATTATATGCATTTATGATTTTTGAAATTCTTAGAAATCAAATGAATATTTCAAAATATAAAATAATTAACCTAAGATTTTGAAGTGGGTTTACTTCTTCTTGAATATAAAGACTTAGACTGAACTTCTTTAACACAGCTTTACTTAAGTGAGATGTTTAAGCTTTCTTTAAAAATTAATTACAGACAGGTTTTCATTCAGCAATCCACCCCCCGACCCCCCGATGAAAGTAACAATGAGATTTTGTCTCCTGCAATAGCTTCCTGGTGGAGACTTTAGACTGATTGCTCCTGCCCTTGCCTATAGGCAGACATGCACTCCCAGAGATTTTGTATGTTTGAATCTAATATTTTGTCTTTCAAGTACACATTAATTTTGAAAATATATACATTGGTCTAATATTAAATGTTCTTCTTTCTCACTTTTCAATACCCTCTACACTATTTTTTCTAGTATCAATCTAATCTATGACCTAAATGTTACAATTAATGAAAATTTTTTTTCAAATTTATAACTTTGATAGAAGCAGGAAATATTTTCCTTCTAAGATGCTCTTAAAGGCAGGAAATAGGAGTAGAGAGTCAAGTAGTGCAGAATTTCAAGCATGAAACATTTTAGGAGTCTTGCTTATACTCATTTTTTTTTCTTTTTTCTTTTTTTATTTTTGTTTATTCTTTATTTTAAAGGTTTTACAGAGTTTTGTTGTTCACAGACATGTATGTTCCCAGATCAGTCATATGCACATCCCTGGTCCCCACCCCTTCAGTTCCCCCCATTCCCCCCCCCAGACCATTGCCCCAAGCCATTGTAAGCACTCCTATTCCCTTAGCACAATGATACTAGCTATCTTTTCCACAAATAACAGTATAGGTTTCCATGTTGCTCCCTCCATGCTTCCCCCTCCCTATTTCTATATTCATTTTTAAATGCATTATGAGGCAAATATTGGGAGATAAGCAGAGGATTAAAATATTCAAAGTGTATAAAGAGGAAAGATGGTCTGAACTAGTCTCACCAGGTAGGAACATACATTTCCTTCAAAAATGTATAAAGATTGAAAGTGATATGTTTTATTTATAGGACTATTTTTAATCCAACCAAATTTAAAGGATTAAATTATATGCATTTATGATTTTTGAAATTCTTAGAAATCAAATGAATATTTCAAAATATAAAATAATTAACCTAAGATTTTGAAGTGGGTTTACTTCTTCTTGAATATAAAGACTTAGACTGAACTTCTTTAACACAGCTTTACTTAAGTGAGATGTTTAAGCTTTCTTTAAAAATTAATTACAGACAGGTTTTCATTCAGCAATCCACCCCCCGACCCCCCGATGAAAGTAACAATGAGATTTTGTCTCCTGCAATAGCTTCCTGGTGGAGACTTTAGACTGATTGCTCCTGCCCTTGCCTATAGGCAGACATGCACTCCCAGAGATTTTGTATGTTTGAATCTAATATTTTGTCTTTCAAGTACACATTAATTTTGAAAATATATACATTGGTCTAATATTAAATGTTCTTCTTTCTCACTTTTCAATACCCTCTACACTATTTTTTCTAGTATCAATCTAATCTATGACCTAAATGTTACAATTAATGATATTAATCACATAATTATTTTAATAACTGTGAAATGGAAATGTGTTCAATGAACTAGAAGGAAATGATAAAGTAAATCATGGAGGAATGTAATCTTATGTACTAAATGAAATAAAATAATATTTAGAAGAGTTCTTTTAATAAGAGATTTTTGTTACACTGCTAAATTAAAAACTTTGACACAAATTACACTGAATTATTTTTCATATATCCTACTCTGTTGCAAAATTTTTAAACTAGCCTATAAAGCCTTGTGTCATTCAACATGATGAAAATATGTAAAACTGGGTAAATGATTGAAAGTGAGAAATCATTAGGGAAAATAAGACATTATTCTGAAACTTTACTTCTGAAAATGTGTCAAAAGATGTTTTACACACTTGCTATATTTGGACACATAATTTACTCAACATCCTCTAAAACAGCTCTTCCTAATTAAAAAAATAAAAGTTCAGTTATATGATTTAGAACATTTGCTACAGAAAGCAAATTAGCTTCTGCATTAAGACCAGACTTGACGTATCACCTGTTAGACAGTTCTGTTCTGTCTCAGACTCCTCATCTCTTAATGGCCAAATTTAGTCCTCTTCAGTAGAAAAGTAAATGAAACAGAAGAGAAATGTGTCATCTGCTTTCTTAAGAACACCAATGTCATAAATGGACAACTAAAAAGAAGTGAATTATTCTCCAGTTCATCCAAATACAATTCCCAAAGATTCCAACTCATTTATTTGCAATGAACTGAAAATTCCCTTTGCTGTTGTGCCTAATGACTATAAATAACCTAACAGCACCACAGTTTAAAGAATGATTTACTACTAAATAAATTTTTAAAACTTTATAATGCGGGGACCTTCCGCAGAAAGGGAAGGCAGCAGGATTACCCCCGGCCGAACCGGGAGATCTCGGAGAAAGGCAAATCTTGAACTGCCCGCCCCCCAGCCCCCTGGCTCGTGCAGGGGACAATCAGACCCGACAGGGGTTCCTTCAGAGCGGTTCCACTTTATTAGAGTAAACTAACAGTTTTTATAGGCAAACGAAGGGGGGTTTGCAAGGGACTTCCTATAGTTACACCAATCAAGCTAAAGGTTGAGCAACTATGCATTTACACTGCAATAGGAACTCACGGTGAGCCTGCATTGCCCAGAGCGCGGAAACCAGGGGGATCAGTCAGAAGTTTTGACAATGGACCTTAGATCATGCCTTGTCTCTTCCTGTAGGCGTCCTTTTAGCACCAAACTGCAAATATGTGCTTAAGCTTCCTTATGCTTGCAAAAGCCCTCTTTCCTTCAGGGCCCCACATATAATAGAATAAACTCAGTTTTTACCATTTTCTTTTGCTTGTTTTTTAAGGAATGGTAGATATGTAATCTTAACCTGACCATTCTGTGTAGGGTTGTTCTGAAGGTTAAGTGTGGGGATATAAATCTATCAGTTGACACTTGCTGAATGCTCATATACATAACATTTTTTCTGCATTCTGGCAGACCCCTGGATCCCATCTAGCTTGCTATTTTTATAGGCCTGTGTTAAAGCAAACAGGTAATGTAGGACATGTATGCATTCACACAGCTACTTTTCTATCATCTATTATTCATCTATCATCTATCTGCATACATACATAAAACATAAACATTTGATAGGATCTATTCCCTCTGTCTTTCTGCATGTTTTAGGTATCTTCAGGAACTCTTCTACATCAGGAATAAAAACTGTAACAGATTATTAGATTTCTAATTTCCTGATGGCTATTCATTTCTTACTGTTTTGACATAATCATAAGATATCCAACTGATCTGCACTAAAAGCATAGTTATAAAATTTACTGGGATGAACCGAAAGAGTACCACTGACATACATATACTACCATGTGTAAAACGGATAGCTAGTGGAAGGCTGTTGTAATACTGCACAGAGTTTAGCTCAGTGCTCTACGATGACTGAGGTGAGTGGGATGGGAGGCTCAAGAGGAAGGGATATATGTGTACTTATAGCTGATTCACTTTACTGTACAGCTGAAATTAACACATTTTAAAGCAATTATACACCAATAAAAATAAAAAATAAAATTTAAATAGTCACCATTATCAACCACAAGCAGTGCTCCTCAATATCTTCATTAAAAATTATTTGACCTTATCAATTTTGGAAATCTTTTGAACATCTACCCATAGTTAAAAATCCACTGATATGCTGAGCTTTTGTTGCATTGCTCTATCTGTTGTAGGATATATAACTGCATGTGTTTCTTCTGCGTTGCTAAGTAAATTATTATTCCTTATAAATCCACAAAAGTACATACTAAGGTGGATAAGAACTATTAAGTCTCCTCTCACTATATTAGAACACACTCCATTAATGAAATGTTTGTTAGTAATGCATCTGTTTCTGTTTTGAGTGAGGACTGCATTATGAATCATTGCTTCATTTTATATTGGATGATGTATGAAAAAATCCAGGAAAACTTCAAGCTATCATCATTTGGACTAATCCAAGTAATTCCATAAAGGTTAAGTGTGGGGATATAAATCTATCAGTTGACACTTGCTGAATGCTCATATACATAACATTTTTCTGCATTCTGGCAGACCCCTGGATCCCATCTAGCTTGCTATTTTTATAGGCCTGTGTTAAAGCAAACAGGTAATGTAGGACATGTATGCATTCACACAGCTACTTTTCTATCATCTATTATTCATCTATCATCTATCTGCATACATACATAAAACATAAACATTTGATAGGATCTATTCCCTCTGTCTTTCTGCATGTTTTAGGTATCTTCAGGAACTCTTCTACATCAGGAATAAAAACTGTAACAGATTATTAGATTTCTAATTTCCTGATGGCTATTCATTTCTTACTGTTTTGACATAATCATAAGATATCCAACTGATCTGCACTAAAAGCATAGTTATAAAATTTACTGGGATGAACCGAAAGAGTACCACTGACATACATATACTACCATGTGTAAAACGGATAGCTAGTGGAAGGCTGTTGTAATACTGCACAGAGTTTAGCTCAGTGCTCTACGATGACTGAGGTGAGTGGGATGGGAGGCTCAAGAGGAAGGGATATATGTGTACTTATAGCTGATTCACTTTACTGTACAGCTGAAATTAACACATTTTAAAGCAATTATACACCAATAAAAATAAAAAATAAAATTTAAATAGTCACCATTATCAACCACAAGCAGTGCTCCTCAATATCTTCATTAAAAATTATTTGACCTTATCAATTTTGGAAATCTTTTGAACATCTACCCATAGTTAAAAATCCACTGATATGCTGAGCTTTTGTTGCATTGCTCTATCTGTTGTAGGATATATAACTGCATGTGTTTCTTCTGCGTTGCTAAGTAAATTATTATTCCTTATAAATCCACAAAAGTACATACTAAGGTGGATAAGAACTATTAAGTCTCCTCTCACTATATTAGAACACACTCCATTAATGAAATGTTTGTTAGTAATGCATCTGTTTCTGTTTTGAGTGAGGACTGCATTATGAATCATTGCTTCATTTTATATTGGATGATGTATGAAAAAATCCAGGAAAACTTCAAGCTATCATCATTTGGACTAATCCAAGTAATTCCATAAAGGGTTTTAACATCACAATTTTGCATGTAATGGACTAAGAAGAGAGAAATCTTGTTTCTGATTTGCAAGCCTGCTGTGATCAGCTCCCTGCCATCACAGGAACTGAGAAAAACTGACCAAAAATGTTCTTTTGAAGGGGATGAAGTGAAGTTGGCCATTATGAAGGGCACTGCATCATACAGGGCGATGATTATGCATGACTCTTGTAAAAATGAGTTCTGGTTCCACTAGACTAGGTGGAACTTTGGACCAACACAATGATCTGTTTAGTGTACTTACTCTTACATAGTTCTAGAAAACAAACATTTGAAACATCATAAAAATGAATATATTTGTCTCTAAATGTCACTGAAATTGCTTTA
Organism: Tragulus kanchil; assembly: GCA_022376925.1. Lineage (NCBI taxonomy): Eukaryota > Metazoa > Chordata > Mammalia > Artiodactyla > Tragulidae > Tragulus > Tragulus kanchil. Next base: position 75,242,170 of record JAIOJX010000024.1, read on the forward strand.
AAATGACTTTATAAGTAATGCTGATTTTTTTTTTCTTTACTGTGATTTACTTGCCTGAATGTCACACAACCCTAAGAAGTAAGTACACTGCATATCACTGTATTACTGTGAAGGAGAGAGATCATGGGAAGATTAAATATCTTGCCTAATATCTCAACCAAGGATTAAAATTCTAGAGGTCATGATCCAAACAAGAAATATCATTGTTCATCTCAAAAAAATCATATTTAAATGTGTGGAGAAGATCTTAAGCTAGAGATGCTATTTTTAAGCTTTTGATTATATTTTTGGTCGTGCAGCATACAATGTGGCATCTTAGTTACCTGACATAGGATTGAACACCACACTCCCTGCATGGGAAGTATAGACTCTCAACCATGAGAGAGTCAAGGAAATCCCTAGAGACTCTCTTTAATACTAGAACAAAAGTCTGGAAGCGTGGAATGAAAATAGTATCAGAGTTTAAAAATGAATCAGTAGGGCTTCCCTGGTGGTTCAGTGGGTAAAGAGTACATCTTGCAGTGCAAGGGGAACTGGTTCAATCCCTAACTCAGGAAGATCCCACGTGCCACAGAGCAACTGGGCCAGTGTGTCCAATCCAGTCTGCAGAACATGAGCCCAGAGCCAATGAGTGAGGACATTATGAATCATTGCTTCATTTTATATTGGATGATGTATGAAAAAATCCAGGAAAACTTCAAGCTATCATCATTTGGACTAATCCAAGTAATTCCATAAAGGGTTTTAACATCACAATTTTGCATGTAATGGACTAAGAAGAGAGAAATCTTGTTTCTGATTTGCAAGCCTGCTGTGATCAGCTCCCTGCCATCACAGGAACTGAGAAAAACTGACCAAAAATGTTCTTTTGAAGGGGATGAAGTGAAGTTGGCCATTATGAAGGGCACTGCATCATACAGGGCGATGATTATGCATGACTCTTGTAAAAATGAGTTCTGGTTCCACTAGACTAGGTGGAACTTTGGACCAACACAATGATCTGTTTAGTGTACTTACTCTTACATAGTTCTAGAAAACAAACATTTGAAACATCATAAAAATGAATATATTTGTCTCTAAATGTCACTGAAATTGCTTTAAAATGACTTTATAAGTAATGCTGATTTTTTTTTTCTTTACTGTGATTTACTTGCCTGAATGTCACACAACCCTAAGAAGTAAGTACACTGCATATCACTGTATTACTGTGAAGGAGAGAGATCATGGGAAGATTAAATATCTTGCCTAATATCTCAACCAAGGATTAAAATTCTAGAGGTCATGATCCAAACAAGAAATATCATTGTTCATCTCAAAAAAATCATATTTAAATGTGTGGAGAAGATCTTAAGCTAGAGATGCTATTTTTAAGCTTTTGATTATATTTTTGGTCGTGCAGCATACAATGTGGCATCTTAGTTACCTGACATAGGATTGAACACCACACTCCCTGCATGGGAAGTATAGACTCTCAACCATGAGAGAGTCAAGGAAATCCCTAGAGACTCTCTTTAATACTAGAACAAAAGTCTGGAAGCGTGGAATGAAAATAGTATCAGAGTTTAAAAATGAATCAGTAGGGCTTCCCTGGTGGTTCAGTGGGTAAAGAGTACATCTTGCAGTGCAAGGGGAACTGGTTCAATCCCTAACTCAGGAAGATCCCACGTGCCACAGAGCAACTGGGCCAGTGTGTCCAATTATGAGCCAGATATCTGCAGAACATGAGCCCAGAGCCAATGCTCTGCAACGACAGAGGCCACTGCAATGGGAGGCCCACACAGGCCAAAAAATAAAGATGGATGAAAATAAATAAATAAATAAATAAATAAATAAATAACAATAAAAGAGGCCAAAAAAATTAGTAAATCAAGTCATTGCCTTATTTGAATCTTAACATTAAAAGTATTGCTTGATATTTTATTTATCTTTTATAGTTTCTGCTCTTTCCAAAACCAATTTGGGTAAGTGTATTCTGGGAAATGGACAGGAATACCTAAGGGCTATGTAAATTGCAAAACCACATAAGTCAGCTTTCATTTTCAGCCACTATGAGCAGAGACAGATGTAACTAGTTGATAGAGCTAGAAAGCAAATAAGAAGTTTTAAAGGGGGAGACCAGAAAAGGTCAGTTTTCATTCCAATCCTGAAGAGGGGCAATGCAAAAAATGTTCAGACTATGGCACAATTGCACTCATTTCGCATGATAGCAAGTCAGTGCTCAAAGCCCTTCAAGTTGGGCTCCAACAGTATGTGAACCAAGAACTTCCAGATGTACAAGCTGGGCTTAGAAAAGGTAGAGGAATCAGAGATCAAATTGACAACATCTGATGGATCATAGAAAGAGCAAGAGAATTTCAAAAATAACTTCTTCTTCTGCTTCATTGATTATGTTAAAGCCTTAGACTGTGTGGATCACAACAAAATGGGGGAAAACTCTGAAAGAGATGGAAATGCCAGACCACCTTACCTGGCTCCTGAGAAACCTGTATATAAGTCAAGAAGCAACAGTTAGAACTGAGCATGGAAAATGGACTGGCTCAAAACTGAGAAAACAGTATGTCATAGCTGCATATTGTCACACTGCTTATTTAACTCTTATGCAAAGTACATCATCCAGAATGTTGGGCTGGATGAAGTGCAAGCTGGAATCAAGATTTCTGGGACAAATATCAATAATCTCAGCTATGCATATGACCCTACCTTAATGGCAGAAAACAAAGAGGAACTACAAAGCTTCTTGAAGAAGGTGAAAGAGAAGAGTGAAAAAGTTGGCTTGAAACTCAACATTCAAAAAACTAATAGCATGGCATTCTGTCCCATCACTTCATGACAAATGGATGGGGAACAAATGGAAATAGTGACATGCAATTTTTTTTTTAATCTTGGACTTTAAAATCACTGCTGACAGTGACTGTAGCCATGAAATTCAAAGACACTTGCTCCTTTGAAGAAAAGCTATGACAATTCTAGATAGCATATTAAAAAGCAGGACATCACTTTGGTGCCAAAGTCCATATAGTCAAAGCTATGTTTTTTCCCGTAGTCATGTACAGATCTAGCCACTGAACCATAAAGAAGACTGAGAGCCAAAGAACTGATACTTTACAACCATGATGCTGGAGAAGGCTCTTGAGAGTCCCTTGAACTTTAAGGAGATCAAACTAGTCAATCCCAAAGGAAATAAACTGTCAAAATTCATTGGAAGGACTGATGCTGAAGCTGAAGCTCTATTATTTTGGCCACCTGATGTGAAGAACCAACCCACTGGAAAAGACCCTGATGCTGGGACAAACTTAAGGTAAGAGAAGGGGATGACAGAGGATAAAATGGTTGGGTGGTATCACTGATTGAATGAATATGAGTTGTAACAAAATCCTGGAGATAGTGAAGACATGGGAATCCGGTCTGCTGCATGCATGGGGTTGCAGAAAGTTGAAGATGACTGAAAAACTTAAAAACAACAACAGTGGGTGGAGGTGGGGAGAAGGGGCAAGGTAAGGGAAAAATTTCAAAGGATATGAGGAAACTCTTGAAGTTGCTAGGTTCAGAATCCAGATTGTATTGACACTTTTATCACAACAAAATGGGGAAAACTCTGAAGATGGAAATGCCAGACCACCTTACCTGGCTCCTGAGAAACCTGTATATAAGTCAAGAAGCAACAGTTAGAACTGAGCATGGAAAATGGACTGGCTCAAAACTGAGAAAACAGTATGTCATAGCTGCATATTGTCACACTGCTTATTTAACTCTTATGCAAAGTACATCATCCAGAATGTTGGGCTGGATGAAGTGCAAGCTGGAATCAAGATTTCTGGGACAAATATCAATAATCTCAGCTATGCATATGACCCTACCTTAATGGCAGAAAACAAAGAGGAACTACAAAGCTTCTTGAAGAAGGTGAAAGAGAAGAGTGAAAAAGTTGGCTTGAAACTCAACATTCAAAAAACTAATAGCATGGCATTCTGTCCCATCACTTCATGACAAATGGATGGGGAACAAATGGAAATAGTGACATGCAATTTTTTTTTTAATCTTGGACTTTAAAATCACTGCTGACAGTGACTGTAGCCATGAAATTCAAAGACACTTGCTCCTTTGAAGAAAAGCTATGACAATTCTAGATAGCATATTAAAAAGCAGGACATCACTTTGGTGCCAAAGTCCATATAGTCAAAGCTATGTTTTTTCCCGTAGTCATGTACAGATCTAGCCACTGAACCATAAAGAAGACTGAGAGCCAAAGAACTGATACTTTACAACCATGATGCTGGAGAAGGCTCTTGAGAGTCCCTTGAACTTTAAGGAGATCAAACTAGTCAATCCCAAAGGAAATAAACTGTCAAAATTCATTGGAAGGACTGATGCTGAAGCTGAAGCTCTATTATTTTGGCCACCTGATGTGAAGAACCAACCCACTGGAAAAGACCCTGATGCTGGGACAAACTTAAGGTAAGAGAAGGGGATGACAGAGGATAAAATGGTTGGGTGGTATCACTGATTGAATGAATATGAGTTGTAACAAAATCCTGGAGATAGTGAAGACATGGGAATCCGGTCTGCTGCATGCATGGGGTTGCAGAAAGTTGAAGATGACTGAAAAACTTAAAAACAACAACAGTGGGTGGAGGTGGGGAGAAGGGGCAAGGTAAGGGAAAAATTTCAAAGGATATGAGGAAACTCTTGAAGTTGCTAGGTTCAGAATCCAGATTGTATTGACACTTTTATAGATGTAAAAGGGAAGAAATGAGACAAGATTTTTGTGGTTATCTTCATATAACAGGCATTTTTAAAATTCAGTGTGGATGACATAACTATGAAGCTGTGAGTTTGAGAATTTTCTTCTTCATGGATGCTGAAATCACTCAGTTATCAAAGTAGAAATTATGAGTATTGGACATCTAATCAAGAATTACAGTCATAGAATGAGAAGGAAACTTGGGTATCTAAAAAAATATGTCTGCAAATGAAGAGATACAGGGTGGCTTACACTAATGACAGCAGACGCAGATCTAAATGCTTTAAGTGAGAATACCATAAGGAGGGTCCAGAAGTAGCAATGGCGAGCAAAGCACAGAGATGAAGATACTAGCAACTTAAAATCAGTGAAGTGCATAGAAAAGTGGCAGGAATATAAGCAGGGAATTGCAGCAGATGCTATGGAGTCATTGAATTTTAGTACATTTTTGCAGAAAGTTTTGTATATTAAGATAGTTGAAGAGTTTACTTGAGTTACTTGGCTTTATATTATATTTCTTTAGAATCTACATACCTAAAATTTACTCTCAGATTATGTCTCTGATTCTTATTTTGAGGAAAATAAAAATTTATTCCTGTCGTTATGACAAAGTCACTTTCCAATATAAAAAGTTAACATAACCCCAGGCAATAGTGTGTTAATCACTAATATCCACAGAGGATTTAGATTAAATTAGATTTAATGTCTGAATCACTCCATGTATGGTTAACCAGAAGCAATAATACCTCTTACAATACAGAGAAGTACTGGTTTTTGGTCCACCGCTGTGTTGTAAACACTGAAAATAAAAAGAGAAAAAAAGACAAAAAAGCCCTGATTGGGACAAACTTGGAAAAGGGTGATAAGGGGGAGTGAATATGAGTTGTAACAAAATCCTGGAGATAGTGAAGACATGGGAATCCGGTCTGCTGCATGCATGGGGTTGCAGAAAGTTGAAGATGACTGAAAAACTTAAAAACAACAACAGTGGGTGGAGGTGGGGAGAAGGGGCAAGGTAAGGGAAAAATTTCAAAGGATATGAGGAAACTCTTGAAGTTGCTAGGTTCAGAATCCAGATTGTATTGACACTTTTATAGATGTAAAAGGGAAGAAATGAGACAAGATTTTTGTGGTTATCTTCATATAACAGGCATTTTTAAAATTCAGTGTGGATGACATAACTATGAAGCTGTGAGTTTGAGAATTTTCTTCTTCATGGATGCTGAAATCACTCAGTTATCAAAGTAGAAATTATGAGTATTGGACATCTAATCAAGAATTACAGTCATAGAATGAGAAGGAAACTTGGGTATCTAAAAAAATATGTCTGCAAATGAAGAGATACAGGGTGGCTTACACTAATGACAGCAGACGCAGATCTAAATGCTTTAAGTGAGAATACCATAAGGAGGGTCCAGAAGTAGCAATGGCGAGCAAAGCACAGAGATGAAGATACTAGCAACTTAAAATCAGTGAAGTGCATAGAAAAGTGGCAGGAATATAAGCAGGGAATTGCAGCAGATGCTATGGAGTCATTGAATTTTAGTACATTTTTGCAGAAAGTTTTGTATATTAAGATAGTTGAAGAGTTTACTTGAGTTACTTGGCTTTATATTATATTTCTTTAGAATCTACATACCTAAAATTTACTCTCAGATTATGTCTCTGATTCTTATTTTGAGGAAAATAAAAATTTATTCCTGTCGTTATGACAAAGTCACTTTCCAATATAAAAAGTTAACATAACCCCAGGCAATAGTGTGTTAATCACTAATATCCACAGAGGATTTAGATTAAATTAGATTTAATGTCTGAATCACTCCATGTATGGTTAACCAGAAGCAATAATACCTCTTACAATACAGAGAAGTACTGGTTTTTGGTCCACCGCTGTGTTGTAAACACTGAAAATAAAAAGAGAAGACATCACATTTTAATCCAACTAATCCAAGTTAACAATTTTATTGATAAAGATCAAGTATTTTCTATTTAGTAGTATTTTCTAAATGGTTATGTATTTTAATGAGTAAGTGTATAGAGCATAAGTGCAAATGAAACTAGTGTTAGTTGAACTAGAAAAATACTAGTGAGCTCTACAGACAGCACAATGAAAAAAATGGGCAAAATTCATTCCAGTGATTGAGTCCTAATGTGGAAACTTCAACCAGTAACTAACCCATGCTGCACACATAGAAATTCATGTGTTACTAGTATACATCATTAGCAACACTGTAAAAGTATTATAGACCAAGGATGAATACTTAATCTGTAAGGGTTACACTAGTGAATGAATGCTAACACTGCAACATAGTTCTCACCTGAGGACTTTTGAACCAGGGATGTTATTCCTGTCTCTGTGCATGACTTGTTTCCCCTTGCTTTTCACCCTAGTTATATATCTATTATCCTCATACAAATTGAAAGACAAATACTAGTCATGAAAGTTAGAGATTATTCAGGCTGAATACCATCATCAAACATCATGTTAATTGATTCTTAAATGACAAGTATTGAGGTTTTTTTTTTTTCTTTTGAATTTTCCTTTCTATCACAAGTGCAACAATACCTGTTTTTAGAGGCCTCCACTGGATCTAAAATATAGTTAGCTGCAAATAACCTACTTCATGAAACATTTTGCCAAAATTTTAATTCCATGCAAATTTTTCTCTCCAAATTAACATCATTTTGAACCTCTACTGACATTACTTTAATTGTTCTTTGCCAAAGAATTGCTGACAAGTTTGGAAATAATTTTTTCTTAACCTGAGAAAAGCTCAATTACAAACATAAGCCACTGCCATAAATAAAACCAACATTTTACCAAGTCAATTTTCAATAAAATGGCTTATTCTTTTAATTTGTATCATGATTGCTGATGCTTAATCTAAACAAATTCAATTTAGGGAATATATCTAATATTATTACCTGTTGATAACAGGTACTGTTAGCAGGTTAACAGGCATTGTTAACTCTAAAATGAGCCAAAAATGCAACTTTTCTGTCATGACAATATAGCACAAGAAAATACATTAAAATAGTCCTTTGGTTTCATGAGGGTCTTACAGTGAAGTTACATGCTGCTGATTGATATTTATTTATTAAGTGTATATGAAGAAATAATTTTTTTTAACTTCAGGTGAATGAGGTAGAAAAAAAGTAATTTTCATTTTTATTCCACCTTTAAGAATGCTTTACATGTAAATTTAGTGGATTTAAGTAATTTCCATGATAAAGTGTGGGGCCCTAAATGAAAGAGGGCCTTTGCAAGCATAATGAAGGAAGAGACGAGGGCGTAATCTACGCATGATTGCTTGACCTTTAACTTGATTGGTTTAACTATGGGAAATCCCTTAGGAAACCCCCTTCACTTGCCTATATAAGCTGTAAGCCTGCACTAATAAAACGGAACTGCTTTGACAGAACCCCTGTCGCTTCTGATTGTCTCTCGCTTGCTGAGGGGCTGCGTTGGCAGACAGCAGACTCACCTCTCTATGATCTTCCCGTGGCCTGGCTATGGACAATCTCGCCGCCATTTCTCTTCTGCAGGTTGGCTCCGCACTTATTAAATGGTCTTGACATTCAGAATGACTCTGTCATTTTGAAGGATGGTCACTGATTTCATTTTCTTTTTCCTGATGAACAAAATGGAAGAAATATAGAGCAAATTATCTGAAAGTATGTAGCCAATAATTATTAGAACTTGGACTTGATACTAAGTATCCTGAATTTGGATCCAATAACCTTTGTATTTGCAGGGGGAGGGGGAGAGGTCAACCACTAAAAACATAAATAAATAAAACTTCAGTATTTAATGTTATTTATTCAAATTATGGGGGCTTCCCTGTTGGCTCAGCAGTAAAGAATCACCTGCCAGTGCAGAAGACAGGTGCTTGATCCTCTGTTGAGAAGATCCCCTGGAGGAGGAAATGGCAACTTGGAAATCCCATAGAGAGAGGAGCCTGGTGAGCTACAGTCCATGGGGTCACAAAAGAATAGGATATAATTGAGAAACTAAACAAAGCAACAAGAATTAAAATTATAAGTGAAAGCTAAATTTTGTTATTGGTTCTTGCATTGGTGACATATAGTTTGATAACAGGTACTGTTAGCAGGTTAACAGGCATTGTTAACTCTAAAATGAGCCAAAAATGCAACTTTTCTGTCATGACAATATAGCACAAGAAAATACATTAAAATAGTCCTTTGGTTTCATGAGGGTCTTACAGTGAAGTTACATGCTGCTGATTGATATTTATTTATTAAGTGTATATGAAGAAATAATTTTTTTTAACTTCAGGTGAATGAGGTAGAAAAAAAGTAATTTTCATTTTTATTCCACCTTTAAGAATGCTTTACATGTAAATTTAGTGGATTTAAGTAATTTCCATGATAAAGTGTGGGGCCCTAAATGAAAGAGGGCCTTTGCAAGCATAATGAAGGAAGAGACGAGGGCGTAATCTACGCATGATTGCTTGACCTTTAACTTGATTGGTTTAACTATGGGAAATCCCTTAGGAAACCCCCTTCACTTGCCTATATAAGCTGTAAGCCTGCACTAATAAAACGGAACTGCTTTGACAGAACCCCTGTCGCTTCTGATTGTCTCTCGCTTGCTGAGGGGCTGCGTTGGCAGACAGCAGACTCACCTCTCTATGATCTTCCCGTGGCCTGGCTATGGACAATCTCGCCGCCATTTCTCTTCTGCAGGTTGGCTCCGCACTTATTAAATGGTCTTGACATTCAGAATGACTCTGTCATTTTGAAGGATGGTCACTGATTTCATTTTCTTTTTCCTGATGAACAAAATGGAAGAAATATAGAGCAAATTATCTGAAAGTATGTAGCCAATAATTATTAGAACTTGGACTTGATACTAAGTATCCTGAATTTGGATCCAATAACCTTTGTATTTGCAGGGGGAGGGGGAGAGGTCAACCACTAAAAACATAAATAAATAAAACTTCAGTATTTAATGTTATTTATTCAAATTATGGGGGCTTCCCTGTTGGCTCAGCAGTAAAGAATCACCTGCCAGTGCAGAAGACAGGTGCTTGATCCTCTGTTGAGAAGATCCCCTGGAGGAGGAAATGGCAACTTGGAAATCCCATAGAGAGAGGAGCCTGGTGAGCTACAGTCCATGGGGTCACAAAAGAATAGGATATAATTGAGAAACTAAACAAAGCAACAAGAATTAAAATTATAAGTGAAAGCTAAATTTTGTTATTGGTCTTGCTTGGTGCATTTTGTTTATTCCGGGCTGCATCTCTTGGAGTATAGTTTGATCACCATGATTCTTGGGGCATTCATAAGTCAGCCTGAGTGTCAGCAATAATTTCACTATGATTATATAAATTATAATTTCTATTTGTTTATATCCTGATCTGAAAAAATTAGGAAGCTATTAATTGATTTAATGCCTTCTCAGAGCATCATGTCAGTCATTTTGGATGTTCATGGAGGCTCCCTAACTTAGCCATGGTTGAGGTAGTCACTGGCCTTTGGTGACTATTTCAATTTCTGTCCCCTTTCCCTTCTCCAGCTGTCCTCAGGTGGAACTGACAGTTCTTCTAATCACCAGCCCCCATCTCTCCCACCACTTTTGAGAGGAAATTCTTCTATCTCCAAATAGATCATATGTTTAAAAGATGCAAGCATAATAGCTAATATATTAGAGAAGTTTGTTTTTGTCACTCATCCATACTAGTTTAAGAGAAGAGGATTTTTTCTATGTAATAACTTTGATTCTCAATAATATTTTCCAGTAACTATGAATGACATTAAACATGCAAAATAAGTACTACTGAAAATGTATGTTGTATTTAGTGGAAATGAAATATTTTTGCAAGTATAATTATAGAGAGTACTTTGTTCCTTTTATGTTTCAGTATTTTCCCTTAGTTGGAACCATTTACATATTTTTGTTTTTCTTTGGAGGGAAGTAGCATTTTGGACTTGATATGTACTATTGGATCCAATAACCTTTGTATTTGCAGGGGAGGAGAGGTCAACCACTAAACATAAATAAATAAAACTTCAGTATTTAATGTTATTTATTCAAATTATGGGGGCTTCCCTGTTGGCTCAGCAGTAAAGAATCACCTGCCAGTGCAGAAGACAGGTGCTTGATCCTCTGTTGAGAAGATCCCCTGGAGGAGGAAATGGCAACTTGGAAATCCCATAGAGAGAGGAGCCTGGTGAGCTACAGTCCATGGGGTCACAAAAGAATAGGATATAATTGAGAAACTAAACAAAGCAACAAGAATTAAAATTATAAGTGAAAGCTAAATTTTGTTATTGGTCTTGCTTGGTGCATTTTGTTTATTCCGGGCTGCATCTCTTGGAGTATAGTTTGATCACCATGATTCTTGGGGCATTCATAAGTCAGCCTGAGTGTCAGCAATAATTTCACTATGATTATATAAATTATAATTTCTATTTGTTTATATCCTGATCTGAAAAAATTAGGAAGCTATTAATTGATTTAATGCCTTCTCAGAGCATCATGTCAGTCATTTTGGATGTTCATGGAGGCTCCCTAACTTAGCCATGGTTGAGGTAGTCACTGGCCTTTGGTGACTATTTCAATTTCTGTCCCCTTTCCCTTCTCCAGCTGTCCTCAGGTGGAACTGACAGTTCTTCTAATCACCAGCCCCCATCTCTCCCACCACTTTTGAGAGGAAATTCTTCTATCTCCAAATAGATCATATGTTTAAAAGATGCAAGCATAATAGCTAATATATTAGAGAAGTTTGTTTTTGTCACTCATCCATACTAGTTTAAGAGAAGAGGATTTTTTCTATGTAATAACTTTGATTCTCAATAATATTTTCCAGTAACTATGAATGACATTAAACATGCAAAATAAGTACTACTGAAAATGTATGTTGTATTTAGTGGAAATGAAATATTTTTGCAAGTATAATTATAGAGAGTACTTTGTTCCTTTTATGTTTCAGTTTTTCTCCACTTGTTTCGCCTTGAGTTGGGGAAAAAAAAAAAAAACGCATTTGATCATATTCCCTTTGTAGTTTTTAGAAGTCTTTGGAGAGGGAGGAATGTTTCACTTCTGAAATCATTTATAGGGAAACCAGTATGTGAATCATAATAGCACTGCACCCATTTTCATTTTATTTTTCTGGCAGTGTTCCTTCATTCAGCACTATGCAATTATAGTAACTGCCAAAATGAGCAGCAACTCAATATAAATAAGAAAAAGGGCCGGGTCCTGTTTCTGAAAGGTAATTACATATAAGCATCAAGAAAATAAGAATCATCATGTAAAAAAAAAAACTAAATAGAAGCAATGGAAAATTCTTTAAGGAATTTTAAGGCTATTTTGAATATCTTATATAAAACAGGTCAACAGAAAGCTTTCCACATAATGTGTTTGAAATATCTAAATATCTATGGATTGATTTTTTCCCATTGTGTGCTGGCTTTCTTAGAAGGCCAATTTTGGTCTTACAGGGAGATAGAAGAAATATTTTTGAAAGTGTTTCTTAGTGTAGAAGCCCTGCCTCATATCCATGACCAAAATATTCCTAGGATTATACTTACTACCCTCCCAAAATTAGGCTTCTCCATCTTGCATAGTTTTGCAATTTACAGTGCATAGCTAGGTGCTTCTAGCACTGATACAAAAAAAACAAGCAAAACACATTCTAGGGTTCCCAGGGACAGTTTAAGTATTCATGGGAAAGAACTGGCTTTTATTTTAGCAATTTATGGGTGCGGTGCAGAGATGATCTTATGATCTGCTATCCCAGAGGCTCAGACAGTCTCTCTGTTTTAAGAGCTTCCATGCTGGGAAACATTAAAGGCAGGAGGAGAAGGGACAATGGAGGATGAGGTGGCTGGATGGCATCACTGACTTAATTTAAGCAAATTGATTTGGGGCAAAATAAAACTTTTAAAAATTTTTCTCAATAAGAAAAAGGGATTTTTCTATGTAATAACTTTGATTCTCAATAATATTTTCCAGTAACTATGAATGACATTAAACATGCAAAATAAGTACTACTGAAAATGTATGTTGTATTTAGTGGAAATGAAATATTTTTGCAAGTATAATTATAGAGAGTACTTTGTTCCTTTTATGTTTCAGTTTTTCTCCACTTGTTTCGCCTTGAGTTGGGGAAAAAAAAAAAAAACGCATTTGATCATATTCCCTTTGTAGTTTTTAGAAGTCTTTGGAGAGGGAGGAATGTTTCACTTCTGAAATCATTTATAGGGAAACCAGTATGTGAATCATAATAGCACTGCACCCATTTTCATTTTATTTTTCTGGCAGTGTTCCTTCATTCAGCACTATGCAATTATAGTAACTGCCAAAATGAGCAGCAACTCAATATAAATAAGAAAAAGGGCCGGGTCCTGTTTCTGAAAGGTAATTACATATAAGCATCAAGAAAATAAGAATCATCATGTAAAAAAAAAAAACTAAATAGAAGCAATGGAAAATTCTTTAAGGAATTTTAAGGCTATTTTGAATATCTTATATAAAACAGGTCAACAGAAAGCTTTCCACATAATGTGTTTGAAATATCTAAATATCTATGGATTGATTTTTTCCCATTGTGTGCTGGCTTTCTTAGAAGGCCAATTTTGGTCTTACAGGGAGATAGAAGAAATATTTTTGAAAGTGTTTCTTAGTGTAGAAGCCCTGCCTCATATCCATGACCAAAATATTCCTAGGATTATACTTACTACCCTCCCAAAATTAGGCTTCTCCATCTTGCATAGTTTTGCAATTTACAGTGCATAGCTAGGTGCTTCTAGCACTGATACAAAAAAAACAAGCAAAACACATTCTAGGGTTCCCAGGGACAGTTTAAGTATTCATGGGAAAGAACTGGCTTTTATTTTAGCAATTTATGGGTGCGGTGCAGAGATGATCTTATGATCTGCTATCCCAGAGGCTCAGACAGTCTCTCTGTTTTAAGAGCTTCCATGCTGGGAAACATTAAAGGCAGGAGGAGAAGGGACAATGGAGGATGAGGTGGCTGGATGGCATCACTGACTTAATTTAAGCAAATTGATTTGGGGCAAAATCTAGGAGACAGTGAAGGACAGAGTCTAAGGGGTCACAAAGAGTTGGACAGGACTTCGACTAAAGAACAACTCCTGTGTTTCTTCCTCTCCCTTAAGACAGCCCTCAATAGAACTCTCCACCCATGGAGCAACACCAGTCTGATAAATCAGACATTATTATTTGCTACTAAAGTAAGTTTAAGTGTTTACAAGGATAGTTTGCTTCAAAGTGAAATTGAAAATCATCTAAACATGTCCAACTCTTTGCGACCCATGGACAAGCCATGGAGTTCCCCAGGCAAGAATACTGGAGTGGGTAGGCTTTCCTCCTCTAGGGAATGTTCCCAACTTATGGATCAAACCCAGGTCTCCCACAGCACAGGAAGATTCTTTACCATCCAAGCCACCAGGTTAGCTCAAGAATGACAGCATAGCTTTTCACTTCTCCAGGGGAACTTGGCAATCCAGGAAGTGTGCTTCATAAATTAAACACAAATATGTCAATACTTTAATAAACCATTCCAAACAACATAGTGGAAGCCACACCTTTTTGGGAATTAGGCCTAGATTCTCATCAGACATGTTCCTGACTGTCTAGTCTAGATTTGGATCAAGACACCATAATTCCAATTGGCATTTATTCACATCATATTAAGATTAGGACACTAATTCCGTATAGACATATACACAGAATTACTTCAGATGTACATAAAAATGATAGATGTGGACTCTCTTCTACAGACCCAAAATGTATCTTCCTAAAAGGACTGGAGTCAGACTATGAACCCTTTAGAACCACTGCATGTTAGAGCTTTGATGTTTTATTTGAGATGACTCAGCTGAAGATGGGCTTTCTTGGGGGGTAAAGAACCTGCCTACCAATGCAGGAGGCATTGGTTCAATTCTTGGTCAGGAAGATGCCTGGAGAAGGGAATGGCAACCCACTCCAGTATTCTTGGCTGTGAAATCCCATGGGCAGAGGAGTCTGATAGGCTACAGTTCATGGGGTCTTAAGAGTTGTAAACAAAGGCAGGAAAGAAGGGACAATGGAGGATGAGGTGGCTGGATGGCATCACTGACTTAATTTAAGCAAATTGATTTGGGGCAAAATCTAGGAGACAGTGAAGGACAGAGTCTAAGGGGTCACAAAGAGTTGGACAGGACTTCGACTAAAGAACAACTCCTGTGTTTCTTCCTCTCCCTTAAGACAGCCCTCAATAGAACTCTCCACCCATGGAGCAACACCAGTCTGATAAATCAGACATTATTATTTGCTACTAAAGTAAGTTTAAGTGTTTACAAGGATAGTTTGCTTCAAAGTGAAATTGAAAATCATCTAAACATGTCCAACTCTTTGCGACCCATGGACAAGCCATGGAGTTCCCCAGGCAAGGATACTGGAGTAGGTAGCCTTTCCCTCCTCTAGGGAATGTTCCCAACTTATGGATCAAACCCAGGTCTCCCACAGCACAGGAAGATTCTTTACCATCCAAGCCACCAGGTTAGCTCAAGAATGACAGCATAGCTTTTCACTTCTCCAGGGGAACTTGGCAATCCAGGAAGTGTGCTTCATAAATTAAACACAAATATGTCAATACTTTAATAAACCATTCCAAACAACATAGTGGAAGCCACACCTTTTTGGGAATTAGGCCTAGATTCTCATCAGACATGTTCCTGACTGTCTAGTCTAGATTTGGATCAAGACACCATAATTCCAATTGGCATTTATTCACATCATATTAAGATTAGGACACTAATTCCGTATAGACATATACACAGAATTACTTCAGATGTACATAAAAATGATAGATGTGGACTCTCTTCTACAGACCCAAAATGTATCTTCCTAAAAGGACTGGAGTCAGACTATGAACCCTTTAGAACCACTGCATGTTAGAGCTTTGATGTTTTATTTGAGATGACTCAGCTGAAGATGGGCTTTCTTGGGGGGTAAAGAACCTGCCTACCAATGCAGGAGGCATTGGTTCAATTCTTGGGTCAGGAAGATGCCTGGAGAAGGGAATGGCAACCCACTCCAGTATTCTTGGCTGTGAAATCCCATGGGCAGAGGAGTCTGATAGGCTACAGTTCATGGGGTCACAAAAGAGCCACACATGACTTAGCAACTAAGAAATAACAACAGCTCATAATACCTTCAGAAAGGGATAAGATGAAACAAAACAACAAACAAAAAGCTTATGACTTTCTTTTTTGTGTTAATTGCTGATCTATTCTAATTATATAACCTAGAGTGGACAGAATTCCAATATTCTCTATATTACTTTTCAGAAATGCTTGATACTACCAGTAATATCATCAAAGAGTTGTATGTTATTTGGGACAAAAAATGTTGCTTGCCTTGGCAACTACTTATAAGAATTGCTGTTTGGAAATTTTTCTTTGGAAAAGCATTCATGTTGTTTAAAACTTTAAAATAAAGTTATATACAAAGTTATATACACAGGCTCCCACAATTGTATATATTACATATAATTATATATATTGCATATAATAGGGTCCCACAATTATATCTATTTGCTCTCTGACTTTAGTTTACTCTTTTTAAGGTTATGTGTCTTTTTTACACCTGATCAAATTTGCCAGTATTCTTTTGTTTATTTCTCAAAAGACCAGCATAGGGTTTTACTGAAAAATGCTACAAGTTTTTGTTCTATTTAATATTATTATGCTTTGTCTTGTAGGATTTCCTTTGTTTTGAGTTTATTTTATAATATAGGTTTTCATAGAATAAATCTTGTTTCAGCATTAGCCAAATACTAATTTTAAACATTTTCTTTTTTGATTTACATATTTTCTTGTTATAATGTTTCTATTCTTAAGCATAATAATTTTAATTTTCTTTTTGTTTTGTAATTATTCAGAGTAATGTATTTTATTACTTTTAAATTTATTTTTGGCTGTGCTGGATCTCCACTGCTATGTGCACTTTTCCCCTAGTTGCAGCAAGTGGGGGCTATCTTATAGCTGCAGTGTGCAGACTTCTCATTGCAATTATTTCTCTTGTTGAGGAACACAGGCTCTAGAGCAATCAGGCTTCAGTAGTTAGAACACGTGGGCTCAGTAGATCAGCTCCCAGACTCTAGAGCACAGGCTAAGTAGTGGCGCATGGGCATAGCTTTTCCATGGCATGTGAGATCTTCCTGGATCAGGCAACCTGTGTCTCCTGCATAGGTAGGCAGATTCTTTACCACTGAGCTACAAGGGAGGCCCAAAATAGTGTATTTTATTTTAATTCATGGTGAAATGTACTTTTGGCTAATATTTTGCATTTTTAAAATGTGTAAAGCAAAATGAGGTTCTTTAAAAAAAATTACTTGACATTTCCTTTAAGATTTAGTACATGGAAACTATCTACTAGTCTTTCATTATATGTTTCAAAAGAGTGTAAATGCCATATTTGTGAGTGTACACAGTTCTGTATACAGTCATTATATCAAGATTTTTCTGTTGTATCAAACAAATCCCTTTATTCTATCTTTTGTTACTGTTATTTATCTTTTCTGAAGGAAGTAGTTCAAAGTCTTCAATTTTATAGTTATTTTTCTTGCTATGTTGCATACCTAGTTACATACATGAAAGTCCATGAAGAGTATAAATTTTTCAGTATTATCTCAAAATAATTGTCTTTGTCTCTTTCACCTACCAAAACAAAATATCATGGATTCGGCATATTAAGGGCTTCCCAGGTTGGACTAGTGGTAAAGAATCCACCTGACAATTCAAGAAGACATGAGAGATGTGGGTTTGTTTCCTGGGTGGGGAAGATCCCATGGGGGACAGCATGACAACCCACTGACATGTTCTTGCCTGGAGAATCCCATGAACAGAGAAGACTGGCGGGCTATAGGGCTAGAGTCCATAGGGTCACAAAGAGTCAGATATGACTGAAGCAACTTAGCATGCACACACAGGCAGATTAAATGATAGATATTTATCTCCCAAAATCTGCAGGCTGACAAGTCCAATATCCAAGTAACATCAAGGTAGGGTTCATTCTGAGGCCTCTTCTCTTGGTTTGGAGGCTGTAGCCATCTCACAATGTGGTAACATGACTCCTCCTCTGTGTGTGAGAGGAAGGACAAAGACCATACTCTCTGGGGTCTCTTACAGGAAACTAACCCCATCCCCTATTGGTTTCTTTTTTTATTGAATATGATTGCTTTACAATGTACTGTTAATTTGTGCTGTACAATGAAGTAAATCAACCAAATTCATACATATATCCATTCCTTATTGAGTCTCCCTCAGACCCACCTTGCATTTCACTCTTCTAGATCACCACAAAGCACTGAGTTGAGCTCTCTGTGCTATACAGAAGGTTTCAACTATCTATTTTGCACATGGTAGTGTTTCATGTGTGTGTATATATATATCAATCTCAATTTTCCAATTCTTCCCTCTCTCCCCCTCCCCACCCTCTGTGTTCACATGTCCATTATATAATCTATGTCTCTATTACTGCCTCACAAATAAATAATCAAGAAGAAAGACAACACTTAAAATGGGAGAAAATGCTTGCAAACAGAGTAACAGACAAAGAATTAATCTCCAAAATATACAAACTGCTCATGGGGTTCAATATCAAAAGAAAAAGAAAAGAATAACAACCCAATCAAAAACTGAGTGGAAGACCTAAGCAGGCATCTCTCCCTACTGACTTCAATTTTATAGTTATTTTTCTTGCTATGTTGCATACCTAGTTACATACATGAAAGTCCATGAAGAGTATAAATTTTCAGTATTATCTCAAAATAATTGTCTTTGTCTCTTTCACCTACCAAAACAAAATATCATGGATTCGGCATATTAAGGGCTTCCCAGGTTGGACTAGTGGTAAAGAATCCACCTGACAATTCAAGAAGACATGAGAGATGTGGGTTTGTTTCCTGGGTGGGGAAGATCCCATGGGGGACAGCATGACAACCCACTGACATGTTCTTGCCTGGAGAATCCCATGAACAGAGAAGACTGGCGGGCTATAGGGCTAGAGTCCATAGGGTCACAAAGAGTCAGATATGACTGAAGCAACTTAGCATGCACACACAGGCAGATTAAATGATAGATATTTATCTCCCAAAATCTGCAGGCTGACAAGTCCAATATCCAAGTAACATCAAGGTAGGGTTCATTCTGAGGCCTCTTCTCTTGGTTTGGAGGCTGTAGCCATCTCACAATGTGGTAACATGACTCCTCCTCTGTGTGTGAGAGGAAGGACAAAGACCATACTCTCTGGGGTCTCTTACAGGAAACTAACCCCATCCCCTATTGGTTTCTTTTTTTATTGAATATGATTGCTTTACAATGTACTGTTAATTTGTGCTGTACAATGAAGTAAATCAACCAAATTCATACATATATCCATTCCTTATTGAGTCTCCCTCAGACCCACCTTGCATTTCACTCTTCTAGATCACCACAAAGCACTGAGTTGAGCTCTCTGTGCTATACAGAAGGTTTCAACTATCTATTTTGCACATGGTAGTGTTTCATGTGTGTGTATATATATATCAATCTCAATTTTCCAATTCTTCCCTCTCTCCCCCTCCCCACCCTCTGTGTTCACATGTCCATTATATAATCTATGTCTCTATTACTGCCTCACAAATAAATAATCAAGAAGAAAGACAACACTTAAAATGGGAGAAAATGCTTGCAAACAGAGTAACAGACAAAGAATTAATCTCCAAAATATACAAACTGCTCATGGGGTTCAATATCAAAAGAAAAAGAAAAGAATAACAACCCAATCAAAAACTGAGTGGAAGACCTAAGCAGGCATCTCTCCCTACTGACTTCTTACATATACTTCTTGCACTTCATTTTCCTTAACCTCTTAAAGATGTATGGTTTCCAGCTTTTTTTAAAATCCTGATCTTTCATCCCCTAGGGTTCTATTCTCTGAGTTTCCATGTCATTTCACTTCTCTTTGGCTATAAAATAAAAATATAGTCAAAACAGAAGTTTAGTTCTATAATTCTGAGATGATTACAGTACATTAGGAGCAGAAGTAGGAACCACAGAAATTACAACTGGTATCAAAAAATATAAGATATGCTTTTACTCAAAAAAAAGAGTTTAACCCAATCTGAAAAACAAAAGAGTCATGATCAATCATGTGTCCTGAGCACAGCACACAGAAGAACTTGCCAAATATTTTCTACCTAGCTTTTAAGTTTTGGTAAATGTTTGTCATTGTATCGCAGCTGTTCATGACCACTTGTTTTTTAAAATTGCAAACCAACGTACACAGAAAGCACAAATTTTTTAGCAGTTTTCTTTGCTGACTTTTATGCAATTCTTGGAAAAGTGCCTAGTAGATAGAGCTTTAAAATTGATTTAATTAATAAACTGATAACTTTTAAATATTTAAAAAGGAAAGCTTAGGTAATCTCTACATATGAAGGATTTAATTAATAAACTGATAATTTTTAAAGTATTTAAAAAGGAAAGCTTAGGTAATCTCTACATATGAAGGAGGGAATCAACGTGTCAACACTAATATCTTCATCTGAATGCAAATTCTTTGAAATATATTTAATGTGATTAATGAAAACAGAAATATAATTAGGGGACTCTACTGATTTTTCTGCATTTATCATATAAGTTAAGGAAAACAAAATTATCTTCATGAAGCTGGTTATATATGTGCCTTCTGTTTCTTGTATGATGTTACATAAAACCTTCCCCTAACACAGAGGAATGTTAAAAACGCTGAAAAACTAGCGTCCTTTTTGGCAATCATAAATCGTTTTCACCAAGTCCTTAAGTGTCTTGATAAACTATCATTATAGATAAAATATCACTAATAATATGAGAGTTATGACTATTTAAATATGCTATATTTTCCCCTGAGCTTCTTATTTTTAGAATTTTAAGTAGAACACGTAATCCTAAAGGTACTACTGGTCTTATTTAGTATTGAAGGCAAAATGAGAAGAGGGTGGCAGAGGATGAGATGGTTGGATAGTATCACTGACTCAGTGGACTCCCAGATCAAACTTTCGGAGATAATGAAGGACAGGGAGCCTTGCATGCTGCATTTGCCCTATTTTTAGAAAATAAAAAAAGTCAAAACAGAAGTTTAGTTCTATAATTCTGAGATGATTACAGTACATTAGGAGCAGAAGTAGGAACCACAGAAATTACAACTGGTATCAAAAAATATAAGATATGCTTTTACTCAAAAAAAAGAGTTTAACCCAATCTGAAAAACAAAAGAGTCATGATCAATCATGTGTCCTGAGCACAGCACACAGAAGAACTTGCCAAATATTTTCTACCTAGCTTTTAAGTTTTGGTAAATGTTTGTCATTGTATCGCAGCTGTTCATGACCACTTGTTTTTTAAAATTGCAAACCAACGTACACAGAAAGCACAAATTTTTTAGCAGTTTTCTTTGCTGACTTTTATGCAATTCTTGGAAAAGTGCCTAGTAGATAGAGCTTTAAAATTGATTTAATTAATAAACTGATAACTTTTTAAATATTTAAAAAGGAAAGCTTAGGTAATCTCTACATATGAAGGATTTAATTAATAAACTGATAATTTTTAAAGTATTTAAAAAGGAAAGCTTAGGTAATCTCTACATATGAAGGAGGGAATCAACGTGTCAACACTAATATCTTCATCTGAATGCAAATTCTTTGAAATATATTTAATGTGATTAATGAAAACAGAAATATAATTAGGGGACTCTACTGATTTTTCTGCATTTATCATATAAGTTAAGGAAAACAAAATTATCTTCATGAAGCTGGTTATATATGTGCCTTCTGTTTCTTGTATGATGTTACATAAAACCTTCCCCTAACACAGAGGAATGTTAAAAACGCTGAAAAACTAGCGTCCTTTTTGGCAATCATAAATCGTTTTCACCAAGTCCTTAAGTGTCTTGATAAACTATCATTATAGATAAAATATCACTAATAATATGAGAGTTATGACTATTTAAATATGCTATATTTTCCCCTGAGCTTCTTATTTTTAGAATTTTAAGTAGAACACGTAATCCTAAAGGTACTACTGGTCTTATTTAGTATTGAAGGCAAAATGAGAAGAGGGTGGCAGAGGATGAGATGGTTGGATAGTATCACTGACTCAGTGGACTCCCAGATCAAACTTTCGGAGATAATGAAGGACAGGGGAGCCTTGCATGCTGCAGTCCCTGGGCTCACAAAGAGTCAGACATGACTTAGGGACTGAAAAACAACAAGCCTTGATTTGCAACAAAACTAAATATGATGTTGAAGGATATTAATAGATTGTTTTAATGGGTTCACTTGTGTTTTGCTTTGAAGTGTTGTCTGTATTCGAAGGTTTTCAGCTTGATGTTAAAGATTCTATTCTATCTTGGACCAGTGTAATCAGGATTTTACCCACATTGTCCAAGGGAACTTTTTATCAAGCCACAATGTGTTTTCATATTGTTAAATTCAATGATAAGGTCTCATCTTACTGTCAACAGAATTTGACATAGGAAATCAGCCCTAATCTATTTCCCCAACCTAAAAACCAGAGGCTTTCTTGAATTAACCTCTACTTCACTGTTTGCTTCTTCTGTTTTCTCCTTTCTCTTCTGCCCATCTTCCTAATACGGGAAGGGTCCAGAGTTAAGTACATTTTTTTTTTTTCTCTTCTCAATCTATACACACTTTCAGTCTAATGATAAGGAGCTCATATCTCTAGCATCAACTCACCCCTCAGTTCAGTCCAATATATCCCACTCAAGTCTATACTTAATATATAATTTATGTGTCTTAAAAAATTTTCAGTTTTCATGTGTAAAAACTAAATTGATCCAGCTCAAACCTACCCAAAGTGGCAACTTCTATCACTAATGGCGATATTGTTATTTCATAGCTTCAAGTCGAGAAGTTTGTAATCTTTCTAGTTCAGTCTTTTTCTCACAACCTCCATTCAATTGATCAGACACTCCTGAGAGGTCTGCCTTCTGAACATACCCAGCATTTAATCATTTTAACCTATCAGCCTATCTGTTGCTACCAGGCCTTCCCAGGTGGCTCAATGGTAAAGAATCTGCCTGTCAATGCAAGATATGGGTTTGATCCCTAGGTAAGGATGACACTCTGGAAAAGAAAATGACAACCCACTCCAGTACTCTTGCCTGGGAAATTCCATGAACACAGGAGCCTGAAGGGCTACCAGGATAGCAAAGAAGCATCTGGTACCATAAGAGCCCAAGTCACCATGATATCTCATCTGGATTACAATAAGAGTCACTTAATTCACAGATGTGTGTCAGCCCATACTCTGTTATTCTTAATTGTCTCTTATTTTAAAAAGTTAAGATTATATAATGGGTCAAAGATAACCTCTTGAATTTGTGGTGCTGGGAAAACTGGACAGCTACATACAAAAAAAGGAGAGACACAATATGAAATGATTTACCTAGATTTACCTGTAAGTGATAGTAAAGGATTCATTTGTAAAACCATTGCCTAGAAGTGATTTACCTGTTAAACTAAATTACTTCTTGTTAACATTGATTATTCCCTGTTAATCTTTGCTTAATGTAACCTGTACCAAAAGTGTTAATGTCTCATGGAAAAGCCTCTAGACTACTAAGTTAAGCCAGAATGTATAACTGAATGCTTTATTGATCTCTGTTTCCTGGTCACAAAACCTGTTTCTCCTTTCTCTTCTGCCCATCTTCCTAATACGGGAAGGGTCCAGAGTTAAGTACATTTTTTTTTTTTCTCTTCTCAATCTATACACACTTTCAGTCTAATGATAAGGAGCTCATATCTCTAGCATCAACTCACCCCTCAGTTCAGTCCAATATATCCCACTCAAGTCTATACTTAATATATAATTTATGTGTCTTAAAAAATTTTCAGTTTTCATGTGTAAAAACTAAATTGATCCAGCTCAAACCTACCCAAAGTGGCAACTTCTATCACTAATGGCGATATTGTTATTTCATAGCTTCAAGTCGAGAAGTTTGTAATCTTTCTAGTTCAGTCTTTTTCTCACAACCTCCATTCAATTGATCAGACACTCCTGAGAGGTCTGCCTTCTGAACATACCCAGCATTTAATCATTTTAACCTATCAGCCTATCTGTTGCTACCAGGCCTTCCCAGGTGGCTCAATGGTAAAGAATCTGCCTGTCAATGCAAGATATGGGTTTGATCCCTAGGTAAGGATGACACTCTGGAAAAGAAAATGACAACCCACTCCAGTACTCTTGCCTGGGAAATTCCATGAACACAGGAGCCTGAAGGGCTACCAGGATAGCAAAGAAGCATCTGGTACCATAAGAGCCCAAGTCACCATGATATCTCATCTGGATTACAATAAGAGTCACTTAATTCACAGATGTGTGTCAGCCCATACTCTGTTATTCTTAATTGTCTCTTATTTTAAAAGTGAAGATTATATAATGGGTCAAAGATAACCTCTTGAATTTGTGGTGCTGGGAAAACTGGACAGCTACATACAAAAAAAGGAGAGACACAATATGAAATGATTTACCTAGATTTACCTGTAAGTGATAGTAAAGGATTCATTTGTAAAACCATTGCCTAGAAGTGATTTACCTGTTAAACTAAATTACTTCTTGTTAACATTGATTATTCCCTGTTAATCTTTGCTTAATGTAACCTGTACCAAAAGTGTTAATGTCTCATGGAAAAGCCTCTAGACTACTAAGTTAAGCCAGAATGTATAACTGAATGCTTTATTGATCTCTGTTTCCTGGTCACAAAACCTGTTTGTTTCTTTCTGCCATAGACAATGAAATGTGCAGGTATGCAGGCACTAAGGAATGGTCTCGTGCCATTGGTTCTCCCAGCCTTTAAAAAAAGCATCTTGCCTCAAGTCAGAGTACTCACAGGAAGCTTTGTTCTTCACGAGTGGTTGCTGGTGCCAGCCTAATAAGTCTCTTTTCCATCTACCACGAGCTGCATTGGGTGCTTTACTGAGCATGCCTCACAGCAAAAGAATGAAATTAGAACCCTTCCTAACATCATAAACAAGGATAAACTCAAAATGGATTAAAGACCTAAATGCAAGACCAGATACCATAAAACTCTTAGAGGAAAACATAGGCAGAACACTCAATGACATAAATTGCAGGGAGCTGCCCTGTTTCAAGGGGTTTCTTTTAAGGAAACATAGCTCTGGGAGCTGCCCTGGAAACAGGGGCTGATAAAAGCATAGCTCTCTGTCCCACCACCCCAGGTATTGTGAAGACATATCTGAGCTACCATAAAGGACACCTGGAGCCTCCGTACAGATGAAAAGGGCTTGAGGGGCTTTATGCCCCGGAACCATTGTAATCTAAAGAACTTTGAATATGTTAATGACATACCAGGAGGTAACACCTAGTTTATGATCTGCCTGCTAGACACTACAAAATTCTAGGTCCGAAAAACCTGGCCTAAAGCACATATACACAATTGTTTGCTGTGTGTTATCTGATTTTGAGAAGTATAAAATGTATGAGCGAATTCAATTATCTTGTCAGCAACTTGTCAGCAACCTGTAGAGTTGTCTGCCTTCTTGCTGTCCCTCTCAGCCCCATCTTTTCTGTCCTTCTTTCTTTTCTTAGCTTATCTGCCACTCTCTTCAGGATCTTTTCGACTGCCGGCTGGCCCGACAATAAATCAAAGCAAGATCCTCTATGGTCTACCTCCTAGAGTAATGGAAATAAAAACAAAAATAAACATGTGGGACCTAATTAAACCTAAAAGCTTCTGTACAGCAAAGAAAACTATGAACAAAGTGAAAGGGCAACCCTCAGGATTGGAGAAAATAATAGCAAATGAAACAAATGACAAAAGATTAATTTCCAAAGTATACAAGGAATTCATACAACTCAGTATCAGAAAATCAAGCAACCCAATAGAAAAGTGGAAAGAAGACATAAACAAACATTTCTCCAAAGAAGACATATAGATGGTTAACAAACACATGAAGAAACACTCAACATCACTTATTATTAAAGAAATGCAAATAAATCTACAATGAGAAATCACCTCGCACCAGCCAGAATGGCCCTTATCAAAGTCTACTATCAATAAGTGCCGGAGAATGTGTGGAGAAAAGGAAAATCTCTTGCGTTGTTCATGGGAATGTAAATTGATATAGCCACTATGGAAGATGGTATGGAAATCCCTTAAAAAAACTAAGACAAAGAGCGGGAGGGGCCAAGATGGTAGAGGAATGAGAGGAGGATTTCACCAGCTCTTCAACAGAATCACCACAAATAATCAAGAAATGAAACAACACCAACAAACCGGTCTCTAGACAACAAAAGAAGGTCTACAAGGGAGGGAGTCTGAACTTTCCCTGAGCTCCTATCCCAGAGCTCCTATCCCATAGCTGCCACACCAGACCAGGTGGAGAGTGAAGTGGGAAGTGCACCAGAACAATGGAAAGCAGTGCTCAGTGTAAAAATTCACTGGGGACAGAACTGTGACAGGGGTGCTGGACACTGGGCTCCAGGAGGTGACCTAGAGACTGAACGTTAGCAGGGGCATGGGGAATGTAACAGGGAAATCCCCTGATGGTCACAGTACATAAACACTGCTTGAGCTGGACTGGGAAGCTCGTGCCCTTGATTGTGGCAAAAAGTGAAGCTTCGTACTACCTCCTGGAACCGAGATAGACGCTTCAGCAACTGAAACGAGCCCACACAGCCTCAGAGCTGCAGCAAAGAAACTGGACATCCAGGACAAGAAGACTCAGTCCTGCCAGCAGAAGAGCGGCAACAGAAACACTGGGAGAAGAGCAAGGATCAAATGCTACCAGGAGGTACGCAATAGAACTGGAAAACTCCCCCCAGCACAGAGTCCAGATGCACAACCCCTGCCCAATCAACTGGGAACCACCTGCCGTGCAAACCCACGGCCAGCATTAAGGGTGTAGAGGCAGGGGTGAACTGTACTGTCTACAGACACACCGTGGAGAAACCAGAGCAAACAGATCTGCAAAAGTCCAGGCTACAACATTAAAACCTGATCCTCACTGAGACCTAAGACAGAAGCAGCAGCCCAACCCTCACACCCAACCCCGTCCAGTACAGACTAGGGAAGTCTGAGACAGCATCAAGAGAAAATTGTTGGAAGGTTCACATGCAGATGAAAAGATAAAAACCAGGGACAGTACTTTCTTATATTATTTAATTTTTAATTTTTTTTTTTGCCACAGCTTCCTCTCTCTATGTTCTAACTGTAAAATCTTTTTATATCTACTACTATCCTCTCTATAAATATTTCCTATCTTCCTGTCTCTACTATTCTTTTCCAGCTGTACTAAATTCTACTACATACTAATCGTTGTTACCTAACCCAACAAAATCCTTGTAACACAAATCTATTCCTGCTCATTACATATACACTCTCCTCCTTCTCACCCCCAACTCATGTCTTAGTTAAAAACTGCCTTCATTGTAATATTTCCAGCTGGGACCTTGCTCTGGATCTGTTTATTCAGGCAGTGTTTTCATTAACTTAGAGCTTAATGGTCAGGTACTAGCTTTAATTGTGCCATTTGCCAGAAAAATTTCCTATACTTTATGCCTTTAAGACTGTTCAGTTGTGCTTATTGATGTGTATGTGCATATATTTTTCCATTATGTTAGAAAATATTTGCATGATTTTCTGACTGTCATCTACCAGGATGCATCTCCTATTTCTCATATGCTAGTATTTGAACTAATACCACTGAACACCATAGCAAACCAGATATTGAACCTGCAATCCTTGGCCAGAGATCAAATAAAGGAACCTCAGAGTGGAAACCCTGACTCTACACTATCAAAGAACACACAGCACTAGAGACTATTTACCTGCAAACAAGATCCAACACCACCTAAGACACAAACCACCAAACCCTTCTACAAGGACAGAAAACAAAAGGAAGGGAGAATTTAACCACAAAGCCAGGGGAAAAAAGGCCTCAATCACATCACACACACACACACACACACACACACACACACACAGAAACAAAAATTAACATGAAAATGAAAAGACAGAGAAACAACACACAAATTAAGGAACAAATCAGAAAGACACAATTACAAATGACAGAAGATGAGATAGACAAATTATCTAAAAGAGAATTCAGAAGAGTGACATGTTCAAGGATCCAAAACTCCCAAAACAGAATATTAGAGGAAGCTAATGCACTGAGAAGAGACATGCAAGAAGTGAAAAAAAAAAAAAAAAATATATATATATATAATGACAAACAGCTCAATTGCTGAACTTAAAAATACTACAGAAGGACTCAACAGTAGTCCTCAACTATAGTTGAATAGTCAACCAAGTCCAAGAAGCACAAACAGTACAGTATCAGAGGCAGAAGAATGGAAAGTGAGCTGGAAGACAGAATGGTGGAAATAACTGCTGAAGAGCAGAACAAAGCACAAAGAAACAAAAGAACTGAGGATAACCTCAGAGACCTATGGGACAATATCAAATGTGCCAACATTAGAATAATAGGGGGCCCAGAAGAAGTGGGAAACAGAGGGAATGTACTATTGAAGAGACTATAGTAGAAACCATCCCCAGCATGGGAAAGGAAATAGGCAACCAAGTCCAAGAAGCACAAAGAGTTCCATACAGGATAAACCCCAGAAGAAACACACCAAGGCGCATTCTAATCAAGCTAACACAGATTAAATATAAAGACAGAATACCTAAAGCGGCTAGTAACAAACAACAAATAACTACTCTAATCACTGATCTTCCAGCAGAAAACCTGCAGGCCAGAAGAGAACGGCAGAACACACTTAAAAGGTTAAAGAGAATAACCTAACAACACAAGACCCAGAATAACTACTCTAACACTATCAAAGAACACACAGCACTAGAGACTATTTACCTGCAAACAAGATCCAACACCACCTAAGACACAAACCACCAAACCCTTCTACAAGGACAGAAAACAAAAGGAAGGGAGAATTTAACCACAAAGCCAGGGGAAAAAAGGCCTCAATCACATCACACACACACACACACACACACACACACACACACAGAAACAAAAATTAACATGAAAATGAAAAGACAGAGAAACAACACACAAATTAAGGAACAAATCAGAAAGACACAATTACAAATGACAGAAGATGAGATAGACAAATTATCTAAAAGAGAATTCAGAAGAGTGACATGTTCAAGGATCCAAAACTCCCAAAACAGAATATTAGAGGAAGCTAATGCACTGAGAAGAGACATGCAAGAAGTGAAAAAAAAAAAAAAAAATATATATATATATAATGACAAACAGCTCAATTGCTGAACTTAAAAATACTACAGAAGGACTCAACAGTAGTCCTCAACTATAGTTGAATAGTCAACCAAGTCCAAGAAGCACAAACAGTACAGTATCAGAGGCAGAAGAATGGAAAGTGAGCTGGAAGACAGAATGGTGGAAATAACTGCTGAAGAGCAGAACAAAGCACAAAGAAACAAAAGAACTGAGGATAACCTCAGAGACCTATGGGACAATATCAAATGTGCCAACATTAGAATAATAGGGGGCCCAGAAGAAGTGGGAAACAGAGGGAATGTACTATTGAAGAGACTATAGTAGAAACCATCCCCAGCATGGGAAAGGAAATAGGCAACCAAGTCCAAGAAGCACAAAGAGTTCCATACAGGATAAACCCCAGAAGAAACACACCAAGGCGCATTCTAATCAAGCTAACACAGATTAAATATAAAGACAGAATACCTAAAGCGGCTAGTAACAAACAACAAATAACTACTCTAATCACTGATCTTCCAGCAGAAAACCTGCAGGCCAGAAGAGAACGGCAGAACACACTTAAAAGGTTAAAAGAGAATAACCTAAAACCAAGAAGTCCTTACACGGAAAGGATCTCCTTCAGAATTGTAGAACTCAAAAGCTTCTCAGACAAACAAAAGCTAAAAGAATTTTTTACCGAAAAACCAGCATTACAACAAGTGTTAAAGAGCCAGATATAACCAGTGAATACAAGAATAGGAAAAGTTCGACAAATCAAACCCCAAACATTAAGAAGATGACAATAGGAACATTAGTATCAATAATTACTTGGAATGTAAATGGACTAAATGCTCCAAGCAAAAGACACAGACAAGCTGAATGGACATAAAAGCAAGACCTGTATATAAGATGTTTACAAGAAATCCACTTCAGACCTAATGGCACACATAGACGGAAAGTGAGAGAATGGAAAAAGATATTCCATGCAAATGGAAATCAAAAGAAAGCTGGAGTAGCAGTCCTCCTATCAGACAAAGTAAGACTTTAAAATAAATAAGATTACAAGAAACAAGCCAGGTCAGTAAATCATGATTAAGGGATCTATCCAAGAGGAAAACATAAAACTCATAAATATCTATGCACGCAACACAGGAATACCTCAAGACAAACACTTTCAGACATAAAAGAAGAAATCAACAATAATAGTAGGACACTTTAACACTCCTCTGATACCAATGGACAGACCATCAAAACAGAAAATTAATAAAGAAACACAAGCCTTAAATGATACACTAGAAGAGATGGACCTCATTGATATCTTCAGGACCTTCCATCCAAAAGCAGACGAACACACTTTCTTCTCAAGTGCTAATGGAACATTCCCCAGGATAGGTCATATCTTGGGCCACAAATCAAACCTCAGTCAATTCAAGAAAATTGAAATTATATCAACCATCTTCTTGGACCACAATGCAATAAGACTAGAGATCAACTACAGGAAAAAAAAATAGAAAACCCATTAAAAACACAAGCACATGGAGATTAAACAACACATCCTTAAAAATCAGACTGATTAACAAGCAAATCATAAGGAAATTAAAAAAAATTCCCAGTAGAAACTGACAGTGAACACACAACAGTGCACGGCTAAAAAAAAATAACTACTCTAATCACTGATCTTCCAGCAGAAAACCTGCAGGCCAGAAGAGAACGGCAGAACACACTTAAAAGGTTAAAAGAGAATAACCTAAAACCAAGAAGTCCTTACACGGAAAGGATCTCCTTCAGAATTGTAGAACTCAAAAGCTTCTCAGACAAACAAAAGCTAAAAGAATTTTTTACCGAAAAACCAGCATTACAACAAGTGTTAAAGAGCCAGATATAACCAGTGAATACAAGAATAGGAAAAGTTCGACAAATCAAACCCCAAACATTAAGAAGATGACAATAGGAACATTAGTATCAATAATTACTTGGAATGTAAATGGACTAAATGCTCCAAGCAAAAGACACAGACAAGCTGAATGGACATAAAAGCAAGACCTGTATATAAGATGTTTACAAGAAATCCACTTCAGACCTAATGGCACACATAGACGGAAAGTGAGAGAATGGAAAAAGATATTCCATGCAAATGGAAATCAAAAGAAAGCTGGAGTAGCAGTCCTCCTATCAGACAAAGTAAGACTTTAAAATAAATAAGATTACAAGAAACAAGCCAGGTCAGTAAATCATGATTAAGGGATCTATCCAAGAGGAAAACATAAAACTCATAAATATCTATGCACGCAACACAGGAATACCTCAAGACAAACACTTTCAGACATAAAAGAAGAAATCAACAATAATAGTAGGACACTTTAACACTCCTCTGATACCAATGGACAGACCATCAAAACAGAAAATTAATAAAGAAACACAAGCCTTAAATGATACACTAGAAGAGATGGACCTCATTGATATCTTCAGGACCTTCCATCCAAAAGCAGACGAACACACTTTCTTCTCAAGTGCTAATGGAACATTCCCCAGGATAGGTCATATCTTGGGCCACAAATCAAACCTCAGTCAATTCAAGAAAATTGAAATTATATCAACCATCTTCTTGGACCACAATGCAATAAGACTAGAGATCAACTACAGGAAAAAAAAATAGAAAACCCATTAAAAACACAAGCACATGGAGATTAAACAACACATCCTTAAAAATCAGACTGATTAACAAGCAAATCATAAGGAAATTAAAAAAAATTCCCAGTAGAAACTGACAGTGAACACACAACAGTGCAAAACCTATGGGATACTGAAAAAGAATTTTTTGAAGTTTTTTTTTTCTTTTAAACCTTTATTTTGCTTTTAACTTTTACAGAGTTTTGTTGTTTACAGGTACATATGTTCCCACATTAGTCATATGTATATCCCCCCTCTTCCCAACCCTCTCAACCATCATGCAGCACCCCTTAAGGATCTCCTTTTCTCACAGAACAATGACTATAGCTATTTTCTTCACTTATGATAGTACAGGCCTTCATGCTACTTCCTTTACGCCTCCCATCCTCTGTTCCTTCCCCACAATGTCCATATGTCCACTGTCCATGTCTGTCTTTCCGTCGCTTCACTGCATGTGCCATCATCACCATCCTACTAGATTCCATATATATGTGTTAATATACTGTATTTGTCCTTCTCTTTCTGACTGACTTACTTTTTATGATATGTTCTAGATCCAGCCACCTCATTAGGGCTGATTCTTCTGCATTTCTCTTTACAGCTGTGCAGTATTCCATTGTATATATGTACTAGAGCTTTTGTATCCATTTGTTTGCCGATGGGCAACTAGGTTGCTTCCATGTTCTGGCTATTGTATAGAGAACTGCAATGAACATTGGGGTACAGGTGCTTCTTTCAGATTTGATTTCATCAGGGTATAAGCCTAAGAGTGGGATTGCTGGGTCGTATGGTGCTTCTATTTTTAGTTTTTTAAGAAATCTCCAGACTGTCTTCCATAGAGGCTGTATCAATTTACATTCCCACCAGCAATGCTTCTAAGAGGGAAGTTTGTAACAGTACAATCCTACCTTAAGAAACGAGAAAAATATCAAACAGATCACCTAATGTTATGCTTAAAACAACTGGAGAAAGAACAGAAACACCCCCAAATTAGCAGAAGATGAGAAATCATAAAGATCAGAACAGAAATAGATGAAAAACAAATGAAAGAAGCAATAGTAAAGGTAAATAAATTGAAAAGCTCTATCTTCAAATAGGTAAACAAAATTGACAAGCCACTGGCCAAACTCATCAAGAAAAAAGCAGAGAAGAACCAGATCAACAAAATCAAAAATGAAAAAGGAGGGCTTCCCTGGTGGTCTGGTGGGTAAGGATACTGCTTTGCAGTGCAAGGGGCACTTGTTTGATCCCTGGCCTGGGAAGATCCCATGTGCCATGGAGCAACTGGACTGATGTGTCCAATTACCAAGCCAGAGCTCTGGAGCACATGCGCCCAGAACCAGTGCTCTGCGACAACAGAGGCCGATGCGATGGGAGGCCCACACGGGCCAAAGAACAAAGATGGATGAAAATAAATAAATGAAAGACCAATGGAAGTGTCCTGCCTGCCCTCCTGTCTCCCAGAGTGAAAGCCATATACAAAAAGCTCACAGTGAACATTGTTCTCAGTGCTGAAAACCTGCACACATTGCCTCTAAGATCAGGAACAAGACAAAGGTGTCCACTTTCACCACTGTTGTGCAACATAGTCCTGGAAATTCTAGCTATAGCAATAACAGAGAAAAATAAATCAATAAAAGGAATCCAGATTAGAAAAGAAGTAAAACTCTATTTGCATAGGACATGATATTATACATAGAAAACCTCAAAGACACTATTAGAAATCTACTAGAGCTAATCAACGTATTCAGCAGAGTCATGGGATACTAAATCAATACACAGAAATCATTCACATTCTTATTAAAAAAATGAAAAATCAGAAAATGAAATCAAAGATGCAAGACTAAAACCACCATATGACTCAACAATCCCACTACGAGGCATATATCCTGAGGAAACCAAAATTGAAAGACACAATTTTACCAGTGCTCACTGCAACAATATTCACAATGGCTAGAACATGGAAGCAACCTGGATGTCCATTGACAGATGAATGGATAAACCATCTGTTGTACACACACACATTGTAATATTACTCAGTCATAAAAAGGAATGCATCTGAGTCAGTTCTAATGAGGTAGATTAACCTAGAGACTATTTATACAAAAGTTAGAAAGATGGTTCTGAGGAATTTATTTGCAGGGCTGCAGTGGAAAAATAGACATAGAGAACAGACTTATGGACAAGCAGATGGTGAGGGGAGGAAAGAAGAGGGTGAAATTTATGGAGTGAGTTCCATGGAAACTTTCATTACCATATTTAAAATAAATAGCCAATGAGAATTTGCTGTATGACTCAAGGAACACAAACAGAGGCTCTGTAACAACTTGGAGGGGTGGGATAGGGAGAGAGATGGGAAGATGTTTCAAGAGAGAGGGCACATATGTATACCTATGGCTGACTTATGTTGATATCTGGCAGAAAACAACAAAATTCTGTAAAGCCATTATCCTTTAATTAAAAACTAAAGAAAAATTCAAGTAGACTGTTTCAATTGTAAGTTAAGTTATATAACACCTTTCACCAAAATGCTGTAAAATATCTATATTGAAAAAAAAGGTTAGAAAAAGCACCCATATTGTGGCCTACAAAATCATATGTAAATTTAACGCCTTGTTACTTCTCTAATTCCATCTACGCTTTCTCAGCCATTGTTCATTCAAAACTTGTTACACTTGCCTCTTGACTGATCTCGAAACATGCTAGGGCTTTAGCATTAGTTAGAAAGCCAAATCCAGTGTCTATTCACTGACACTGAATTAAATCTCAGAGACAGAGTTTGGACACCGGCTATTTTAGGGGTTCTGGGGGTGGGGTATGTAGGATTTTGTGGGCTTATTCCTTATTAGTCACTTTAAAGCTTAATGGTGGGAATTAGGTTAAGGGACAGGAAAAACTGTCAGTTATCTAGATCATCAAGGTTTTCTTCTTTTTTTCACTTTTATTGGAGTATAGTATAGTTGATTTACAATGCTACATTAGTTTCAGATGCACAGCAAAGTGACTCAGTTATACATACACGTATACCTACTCTTTTAAAAATCGTTTTCTCATATAAGTCATTATAGCCTACTAAGTAGAGTTCCCTGTACTATTTAGTAGGTCCTTATAAGTTGTGTACTTTATATACAGTGATAGTATATATATATCAATCTCAGTCTCCCCATGTATCTTTCCTTTCTTCCCCCTGCTTCTCCCTTGGTAACTATAACCTGGTTTTATGCATTTGTAAGTCTATTTCTGATTTGTAAGTAAGTTCCTTTTTACCATATTTTTTTGATTCCACATATAGGTGATGCCATGTGGCATTTGTCTTTCTTTGTCTGATTTACGTCACTCAGCATGGCAATCTCTCGGCTCAGGGCATTCTTTTAGAGGCCTTCTTAGGTGGGACAGCCTGGCTCCTTATCTGGGTGTTTTGCCAGTAGCTGTGTCATACAGCTGGAAATATGTTTATTCAAGATAAATTGCATTAAAATTGATGCCTTGGCAATTAAAAGCATAATTGTAATTTACATTAAATTAGAATGTCTAATGCTAGGCACTTACACAACATTGCCATAATACAACCCAATTTTTAAGCAAAAATTAGCATTTTGGAAAACTTATATCAGCATCCCAGTTTTAATGAAGAAACTGATGAAACTGAAAATGACTTTTTATATTGTATAATGAAATACGTCAATTTCATAGATAATCACGATCTTCTCAACAACCAATACATGAAGCTACAAAATCATGCATACTTGCGAGACCCATTCAAAGTGAAAGAATCACAAGTGAGTTTCAGTATAAGAGAAAATAGACAATTCGCTGACGTAGTTACAGATTCCACTTCGCAAGCAACTTTCACATAATTAATAGCTGCTTAGTATTGTTGTCATATCAGAGAAATATATTCATCATCATCTGAAAATACTGTTAAAATACCCTTCTCCATCAAATAGACAACTGAATAAAGCAAGTTTATCTTCATTTTCTTCAAGGAAAACAGTATATCTCAACAGATTGAATGACGAAGCTGATATATAATCCAATTATTATCTACTTAGTAAGATGCAGAAACTAGATTTGCAAAAATGTGAAACAGTGCCATTTTTCTCACTTTTTATATTTCAGACTTGCAAAGTGTAGGTTTTTTTAATAAAAATATGCTAACCCATAATAAGTTATTCTATCTTTTTTGGAATAAATATTTATTCTATAAGTCTACTTTAATACCTAATGTGATAAAATCAACAGATATCAACACAGAAGTTTTTGCGATCTGTAACCATTTTTAAGAGTGCACAGAAATGCTGACTCCAAAATATTTGAAAAAAACTATTCTAATTGTTCGTTATACATTTGTATATCATGCTTATTGTGTCTTATATGTGCTTAGCCGCTCACTCATGTCTAACTCATTATTATGTCTTAGTCTACATCAATTACTTTGTGCTGTAAAACAAATCACTCAAAATCTCAGTGACTTAAAGAAATGATTCTCTAGCTGCTGAATAAGCCAAGCATTTCTACTAGGTGATTTGAGCTGGACACAGCTGTTTTGAGTTTGGCATTAGAAAAATAAATGCAAAACAGGAAAATGATTTTTGAAAGTTTTGCTTACTAAAATATCCCCATTGCCTAGAAGTTCCATTTTCATATTGCATGATTGAAAGCATCGGTAAGGTAACAAAGGAATTGTCAGAGGTGCTAACCTGGTAGAAATGAAGTGTAATATCATTGTTTGTTCTCTTGTATTTTGAAACATACTAGCTTTTGCTAGGTAAAGCTTACTAACGTAATTTCAGCTCTGGAAAATCAGAACTAATAAACTCAGAACCCAACAAGCTTTCAATAAATATTTGATATATTAGGGAACATCTCCTCAATGAATGAAAAATATTAAAATATTAGAAGAAATAGAAAATATACTATAAGATTTGAATAATTGTCTGCTTGTATAATGTTAGTTAATATTTTTAAGAGATGCAAGTATGTAGACAAATATATAGAAACTTACATAGAATTATTTCTGGGTTATATAGAACAAAACCATAGATAGGTGAAAAAGGAAAACTTTTCCTTTTTTCCATAATTGCTTTTATTCTCTATTATTTGCTATATACCAAGGAATAGCAATTATTATATGCAAAGAAAAATTAAATAATCAATTTTTAATTGTGCTAGTATTTATGATTTTGGAAAACACAAAAAACAAAGTATTTGTAGTGCAAAATCAATAAGTCAAATTATGATATTAAAATTATAAGTATGAGGTTACAGGAC
The DNA here is from genome assembly GCA_022376925.1 of Tragulus kanchil. NCBI lineage: Eukaryota > Metazoa > Chordata > Mammalia > Artiodactyla > Tragulidae > Tragulus > Tragulus kanchil. The sequence continues at coordinate 75,279,127 of JAIOJX010000024.1, forward strand.
TGAAATTTTTTTATATCAGTTTGTCAGTTTTATTGTTTCTGCATTTAAGCTCAGCACAGCAAGATGTTGATTTATTTTTTCTGTACGCACTGATTTTTTTTTTTCTTTTAATTGAAGGATAGGTTATTTTGTTTATGGCCAAACATCAACACGAATCGACCACAGATATACATACCTTCCCTCCCTCCTGAACTTTTAAAAGTCAAAGGACAAAATATCAAAAGGAAATTATGTAAAATATGTGTAAATTTTTTCTATTTAGATATATTATTGTCACTTCTTAATATGCATTGACTTTTGTAGCTATTCTTCAGTTTCTGAGTGGAAACAATATTTCAAAGGGAGGTTTTTATTTTTACCTCAAGAAAATGTGTGCTTAATACATCCATGTGTGGTAGAAGTATATGTGCCCTTTACTAAAATATCTACATAAACAGTATTGGAAAATCATCATGTATACCTGAGGACTAGTAGAAGTACAGTTAGACATTTTCTTTTAAAGATCAGAGTTGTAAAACATTCTTTTTGCCCAAAGTTTCACAGTGGGCAATGATAAGATATGGTTGGCTGACTGCTCCTCCATGCCCTTCACTCATTAGATCTTGCTAGTTGTCTAGGGGAGACAAAACCTTCACAGGGTTAGAAATGATCTGGATTTTTTTTAATGGCTCTCAGTCAAAATATGATGGTTACAAATGCACGCAATTTTGTAATTGGGCTAAAAGGTCTTTCATACAGAAGAGCAACGAAATTGACCTTTCTGTATCCTTTGGCTAACTTCTATATAAAAAACCACACACAATTCAGGCCTTAAATTACTGTTAAAATCTGCAAAATGTGTAGGCTAACTTAAAACAATTACAATTTCATTTATAAGCTAAGTTGTTCAGTTCAGTAGGTACTACTAACATGTTCCAATCAATATGAATAAAACAAAAATTAAAAATCAGATATAGTCTATAGATCTGAGAAAATCACTGCATTCATAATCTGTTATTTTGATACCTGCTATTGCCTGATAGGAGTTATTCATTGTGATATTATAGGAAAAGAATCATGAGATTATTGAACCCCCTAGTGAGAAACAGCAGGAATGTTATCTCCACTATTTTTGATTGCTCCACAGTCTTGATATTTTGATTCTAAAGAAAAAGAATAATAGAATATTTTCCAATATTATTTTTTCAGTGAACCAGCTTAGGGCAAATAAGCACAGACTCTTTTATATACTATTTTTCAGGCTACAATGCCTCTAAAGGGTCTTCTCCAGCACCTCAATTTGAAAGCATTGGTTCTTCAGTGCTCAATTTTCTCTTTAATTTCTTCTTTATTGAGCCCTTCTTTAGAGAAACAACTTTATTATCGACAACACCATTAGTTTAGCTACTATATGTGAAAATATTTAGCAGTGTTCCTGACAATTGCTAATTCTAGTTAAATATTTTTTTTCCCCAAAAGTTTTCTTTAAGCTCTATTAGAAGGAGAGCTTAATACATCCATTTTGGGGGGCCCTTTACTAAAATATCTACATAAACAGTATTGGAAAATCATCATGTATACCTGAGGACTAGTAGAAGTACAGTTAGACATTTTCTTTTAAAGATCAGAGTTGTAAAACATTCTTTTTGCCCAAAGTTTCACAGTGGGCAATGATAAGATATGGTTGGCTGACTGCTCCTCCATGCCCTTCACTCATTAGATCTTGCTAGTTGTCTAGGGGAGACAAAACCTTCACAGGGTTAGAAATGATCTGGATTTTTTTTAATGGCTCTCAGTCAAAATATGATGGTTACAAATGCACGCAATTTTGTAATTGGGCTAAAAGGTCTTTCATACAGAAGAGCAACGAAATTGACCTTTCTGTATCCTTTGGCTAACTTCTATATAAAAAACCACACACAATTCAGGCCTTAAATTACTGTTAAAATCTGCAAAATGTGTAGGCTAACTTAAAACAATTACAATTTCATTTATAAGCTAAGTTGTTCAGTTCAGTAGGTACTACTAACATGTTCCAATCAATATGAATAAAAAAAAAATTAAAAATCAGATATAGTCTATAGATCTGAGAAAATCACTGCATTCATAATCTGTTATTTTGATACCTGCTATTGCCTGATAGGAGTTATTCATTGTGATATTATAGGAAAAGAATCATGAGATTATTGAACCCCCTAGTGAGAAACAGCAGGAATGTTATCTCCACTATTTTTGATTGCTCCACAGTCTTGATATTTTGATTCTAAAGAAAAAGAATAATAGAATATTTTCCAATATTATTTTTTCAGTGAACCAGCTTAGGGCAAATAAGCACAGACTCTTTTTATATACTATTTTTCAGGCTACAATGCCTCTAAAGGGTCTTCTCCAGCACCTCAATTTGAAAGCATTGGTTCTTCAGTGCTCAATTTTCTCTTTAATTTCTTCTTTATTGAGCCCTTCTTTAGAGAAACAACTTTATTATCGACAACACCATTAGTTTAGCTACTATATGTGAAAATATTTAGCAGTGTTCCTGACAATTGCTAATTCTAGTTAAATATTGTTTTCCTTTTCTCTAAGAGACAGTTTTCTTTGAGAGCATGCTTTTCATTAGAAGGAGAGCATCTTTCATACTAATGAAGGGTGAATTATTCAGTAAGTGCTAAGTTTCTTAGATATTATAGAGAGACAGCTGCTAATAAATTATATAGAAATCTATTTAGACCGACATCTGACATATTCCCAATAAAAGCAAAACACTTACCTAAATTTGTGTGATGCTTTAGTTAATACTTTCTTTGACATTCTAGAATACTAAATTTAAAAACTTGCTAAATTAATAACAACCTGTTGAATCAAATTAGGACTAAGTTAGTTAGAAAAAAGAAATTTATCAATTACCAATTCAAAAATAAATTTGCACTCTCTTTGGCATAAACCTTGTAGCTGGTCAGTGAGCATATTTCCTTTCTTCCTCCTGCTCATGGCCATGTATTCTAGAGATTAGATGTGATGGAAATGATCCATGTCACTTTCACATTCCATTAGTAACCCAAATGATTTCTTCATGATTATTTCCCCTTCAGACTAGCTGGAAGAAGACCAGCAGGACAAGCTTGGAATTCACATGTTGAAAATAATGAACTTAGAAGGAAGGGTTCTAGGCCCTTGAAGATCCTCTTAGAAGAAATCTACTCAGTGTACAGGATTGTTTGGGAGTTCATCTGATTAATAAATAGATTCAGGTGGTAAGTTCACCAATGTCTAGGGTTTATCTTTGAAGTTGAAAGCATCACCTGTGCCAGTAGTACCATACCCTGTCTTTCCTACCTCCCCCAACTGAAATATACATGCATGCTTTTAAAAGCTTAAACCCCTAGTGAGAAACAGCAGGAATGTTATCTCCACTATTTTTGATTGCTCCACAGTCTTGATATTTTGATTCTAAAGAAAAAGAATAATAGAATATTTTCCAATATTATTTTTCAGTGAACCAGCTTAGGGCAAATAAGCACAGACTCTTTTATATACTATTTTTCAGGCTACAATGCCTCTAAAGGGTCTTCTCCAGCACCTCAATTTGAAAGCATTGGTTCTTCAGTGCTCAATTTTCTCTTTAATTTCTTCTTTATTGAGCCCTTCTTTAGAGAAACAACTTTATTATCGACAACACCATTAGTTTAGCTACTATATGTGAAAATATTTAGCAGTGTTCCTGACAATTGCTAATTCTAGTTAAATATTGTTTTCCTTTTCTCTAAGAGACAGTTTTCTTTGAGAGCATGCTTTTCATTAGAAGGAGAGCATCTTTCATACTAATGAAGGGTGAATTATTCAGTAAGTGCTAAGTTTCTTAGATATTATAGAGAGACAGCTGCTAATAAATTATATAGAAATCTATTTAGACCGACATCTGACATATTCCCAATAAAAGCAAAACACTTACCTAAATTTGTGTGATGCTTTAGTTAATACTTTCTTTGACATTCTAGAATACTAAATTTAAAAACTTGCTAAATTAATAACAACCTGTTGAATCAAATTAGGACTAAGTTAGTTAGAAAAAAGAAATTTATCAATTACCAATTCAAAAATAAATTTGCACTCTCTTTGGCATAAACCTTGTAGCTGGTCAGTGAGCATATTTCCTTTCTTCCTCCTGCTCATGGCCATGTATTCTAGAGATTAGATGTGATGGAAATGATCCATGTCACTTTCACATTCCATTAGTAACCCAAATGATTTCTTCATGATTATTTCCCCTTCAGACTAGCTGGAAGAAGACCAGCAGGACAAGCTTGGAATTCACATGTTGAAAATAATGAACTTAGAAGGAAGGGTTCTAGGCCCTTGAAGATCCTCTTAGAAGAAATCTACTCAGTGTACAGGATTGTTTGGGAGTTCATCTGATTAATAAATAGATTCAGGTGGTAAGTTCACCAATGTCTAGGGGTTTATCTTTGAAGTTGAAAGCATCACCTGTGCCAGTAGTACCATACCCTGTCTTTCCTACCTCCCCCAACTGAAATATACATGCATGCTTGAGAGCTAACCTTTAACAAGCTTAGAATGACAGCAGCTGGGTCTCTGAAGAAAGTCTCCTGTAACAATGGCACCATGGATTAATATGAACTTCTCTCCTACACCTAGACTTCTCTTTGAAGGCAAATTAAAGGTCTATTATCTTTGAGCCACTGTGATACTTGAGCTCTTTGTTCCAAAGATTTCCCTTACATCCTAAATCAGTAGTGCTCATGACATTGATTTTATCAGGATTGTCTATCAGGCATGTTCAAAATCTAGATTTCCATTAATCATAGATGTTAACCCCCAAGTTGAAACAATAGATGCAAAGAGAGCATTATTTTATCATAGTTATGGAAGCAGATTTATGTATAATGAATGAGACATGAAAGAATATAAAGCTAGATCTTAAAATACAGTTGTGACCCTAAGTGCTACAGATCAATTACACTTAGACGAAATAGGAGCTGTGCACTGTTGTTGAAACATCCTCAAAAATAGTACACTTGTCCTTAACTATTCTAACTCTTCAGTGTAGGTGAATTTTACCAGGAATGATAATGACATTAGAATCATGACTTCTTAATATTTGGGTAAAATTTTCTTCATTTGAATCCTTGGTCACTTTTATTTGCTTTAAAGCAGTATAGATTTTAAGGAATTCTGAGAGCTAATTGTAACATGTTTTCATGTCTGTAAAACCAAAGCCAAGTTTATGGCCTACAGATGGCATGTGTAGACTAATATAGAGAATTGAAAAAGTAATAAACTAGAATAAAACAAATCAAGGCATTATTCTTGAGTCCAGAATTAAGGGACAAGTCAATTCATTGTTTTAGGTTTTCTCTCCTTCATTTACGGAATGGCACCCGTGTTTCTTGTCCTCATCTAACTCAGCTAGTATTGTCTGTGTGTGTGCATTCTTCCCAGAAAGAATACTGGAGTGAGTTTCCATTTCCTTTTCCAAGCTTGTACTAAATAGGTGGAAATGTAAAATTCTAAACAAACATATTTCTTTGGATAACCATGTTCATGATTGAAGTAGGTTAAGTCAAATGAGCACATGCTTCCCTTTATTGAGTATTTTGGACATGTGTTTATTTTTGAATATTATCTATTTATCTAGAATAAAAAGCAAGCTAAAAGGGAATGAAGTTACTTTATTTGTGTTTGTATGTGCGCAGATTTACTCTCTTATCACACTTTCTTTTGCCCAAAAAAACTGAGGAAAATACTGTTTGCAAACATGACAAATTGAAGAATTCAAATGAAAACGTTTAGTCCAAAGGAAATAGCTGTGCTTTACAGACAAATTAAAACCAGTTGTGTCTACATTCATGAAAAGCTTTATACAACAACCAGTTTGTCCACAAATGAATCATTTTGATGAATGCAATACATAATGTTTCCGGTGGCATTTATTTTGACAGGTTAGGGTTATTAAAGTAGTTGAAATATAAAATAAAACATTTTGTGCAAAATAATTGAAAATTGTTCTAAAAACTCTCTTCTAAGTTTAAAAGGAAGGGTTCTTCCTACACTTAACTGAGTTTCTTGAATTTACTATTGCTGTAACGCAGAGATAACACATAGATAATACAGAATAGTGCATAGTAATTAAAGTAAGAGTCTTACAGTTCAAAGCAAAAAATCCAAAAGAAGTGCTCTTGGCAACCAGCTCATTATCTAAATAAATAGATAAATAGATGGAGATACAGTCATGTACTCAACAGTAATCCCTGAACTCCAGTGATGAGCAAGGTGGTGTCCAGGTTGCTAAAACTTTAGTACTGAATCCAGTCATTACATCACAGAGCTCAAAAAAAAATCTAATAATAGAATAAGCAGATTTACCTCAAATCAATTTTCTTGAGTCCAGAATTAAGGGACAAGTCAATTCATTGTTTTAGGTTTTCTCTCCTTCATTTACGGAATGGCACCCGTGTTTCTTGTCCTCATCTAACTCAGCTAGTATTGTCTGTGTGTGTGCATTCTTCCCAGAAAGAATACTGGAGTGAGTTTCCATTTCCTTTTCCAAGCTTGTACTAAATAGGTGGAAATGTAAAATTCTAAACAAACATATTTCTTTGGATAACCATGTTCATGATTGAAGTAGGTTAAGTCAAATGAGCACATGCTTCCCTTTATTGAGTATTTTGGACATGTGTTTATTTTTGAATATTATCTATTTATCTAGAATAAAAAGCAAGCTAAAAGGGAATGAAGTTACTTTATTTGTGTTTGTATGTCCCAGATTTACTCTCTTATCACACTTTCTTTTGCCCAAAAAAACTGAGGAAAATACTGTTTGCAAACATGACAAATTGAAGAATTCAAATGAAAACGTTTAGTCCAAAGGAAATAGCTGTGCTTTACAGACAAATTAAAACCAGTTGTGTCTACATTCATGAAAAGCTTTATACAACAACCAGTTTGTCCACAAATGAATCATTTTGATGAATGCAATACATAATGTTTCCGGTGGCATTTATTTTGACAGGTTAGGGTTATTAAAGTAGTTGAAATATAAAATAAAACATTTTGTGCAAAATAATTGAAAATTGTTCTAAAAACTCTCTTCTAAGTTTAAAAGGAAGGGTTCTTCCTACACTTAACTGAGTTTCTTGAATTTACTATTGCTGTAACGCAGAGATAACACATAGATAATACAGAATAGTGCATAGTAATTAAAGTAAGAGTCTTACAGTTCAAAGCAAAAAATCCAAAAGAAGTGCTCTTGGCAACCAGCTCATTATCTAAATAAATAGATAAATAGATGGAGATACAGTCATGTACTCAACAGTAATCCCTGAACTCCAGTGATGAGCAAGGTGGTGTCCAGGTTGCTAAAACTTTAGTACTGAATCCAGTCATTACATCACAGAGCTCATAATCTAATAATAGAAAAGCAGATATTAAGCAACAAATTACATTATTGATATTCAGTTCCAATTTTAATACTTTCAATTGTGTGTTTCCTCAGGTGACTCAGATTACTGCATTGTATTTGATTCATTTTAAAAGTATGCATTTTTAATTATGTGTCATACTTGACTGTAGAAGTTGGGAATATAATAATAAATTTAGAAAATTAAATCTTTCCTCTGGGATTCAATTTTCAGAGAATCCTATAATTTTATGTTTTGTAGACTATTACTCAATGCCCCTTCATGCATCACAGCCTTGTCATGTTGGAGTAGCTCCCATAACTCAATGAAGCTATGAGTCATGCTGTGCAGGGAAACTGGTGATTAGTGCTGTGAGATAATATAAATGAGGCTAAGAGAATGAGACTATTGCAACATTCAAGAGTAGGATTAGGGGGCTTTCCTGGTGGTTCAGTGGGTAAGGACACTTCTTTGCAATGCAAGAAGCGCTGGTTCGATCTCTGACCTGGGATGATCCCACGTGCCATAGAGTAGGATCAGTGAATTGTTTACTGAGATGAGCCAAATATTGAAGGAGATACAGTAATGGAAAATGAGAAGATATTTGGAATATATTTCCAGGCAGATGAAATAAGTGTGAAAGTCCATGAGGCAGAAGTGTGTTCAATGAAAAGCAAGTTCAGTAGGGTAAAAAAAGGTATCAGGGGAAGATGAATAGAAAACAAGGAGATAATATGATGTGGATTGAATGTGTCCCCACAAATTGGTATGCTGAATTTAAAAACATTTTGTGCAAAATAGTGCTTTATTTGGGCCAATAGTTTCTTGAATTTACTATTGCTGTAACGCAGAGATAACACATAGATAATACAGAATAGTGCATAGTAATTAAAGTAAGAGTCTTACAGTTCAAAGCAAAAAATCCAAAAGAAGTGCTCTTGGCAACCAGCTCATTATCTAAATAAATAGATAAATAGATGGAGATACAGTCATGTACTCAACAGTAATCCCTGAACTCCAGTGATGAGCAAGGTGGTGTCCAGGTTGCTAAAACTTTAGTACTGAATCCAGTCATTACATCACAGAGCTCATAATCTAATAATAGAAAAGCAGATATTAAGCAACAAATTACATTATTGATATTCAGTTCCAATTTTAATACTTTCAATTGTGTGTTTCCTCAGGTGACTCAGATTACTGCATTGTATTTGATTCATTTTAAAAGTATGCATTTTTAATTATGTGTCATACTTGACTGTAGAAGTTGGGAATATAATAATAAATTTAGAAAATTAAATCTTTCCTCTGGGATTCAATTTTCAGAGAATCCTATAATTTTATGTTTTGTAGACTATTACTCAATGCCCCTTCATGCATCACAGCCTTGTCATGTTGGAGTAGCTCCCATAACTCAATGAAGCTATGAGTCATGCTGTGCAGGGAAACTGGTGATTAGTGCTGTGAGATAATATAAATGAGGCTAAGAGAATGAGACTATTGCAACATTCAAGAGTAGGATTAGGGGGCTTTCCTGGTGGTTCAGTGGGTAAGGACACTTCTTTGCAATGCAAGAAGCGCTGGTTCGATCTCTGACCTGGGATGATCCCACGTGCCATAGAGTAGGATCAGTGAATTGTTTACTGAGATGAGCCAAATATTGAAGGAGATACAGTAATGGAAAATGAGAAGATATTTGGAATATATTTCCAGGCAGATGAAATAAGTGTGAAAGTCCATGAGGCAGAAGTGTGTTCAATGAAAAGCAAGTTCAGTAGGGTAAAAAAAGGTATCAGGGGAAGATGAATAGAAAACAAGGAGATAATATGATGTGGATTGAATGTGTCCCCACAAATTGGTATGCTGAACTCTGAACCCCCAATATGATAATACTTAGACATTTGACTTTAAGGACACAATTGGATTAAGATGAGGTCACTAGTCACTCAGTCATGTCTAATACTTTGTGACCTGGTGAACTGTAACCACTGTCCACGGAATGCTACAGACAAGAATACTGGAGTTGGTAGCCGTTCCCTTCTCCAGGGGATCTTCATGAACCAGGGATTGAATCTGAGTCTCCTGAATTGCAGAAAGAATCTTTAACATCAGAGGTTATTAGGCTGAAATATTCAGGAGTTCAACACAAGATAGTGTCCAGCTCTAGGCCCACCAGGAAGATGCATCTATATGATGGAAGATTCTTCCTCTAAGACTGGGACTTGTTCCAAGCCATGACCTACCTATTGATGGCAGAGATCCTAGAAATTTAGGCATCTTTGTGCCTAAATTAGGCACAAATTAGGCATCTTAGAACACTAAAGATGCAACCTACTCCACATGAAAGTAAGCCATTTCTATCATCCCAGTGGAAGGGAATGCTTAAAAGTGGCTTTTCAATGTCCAATTACCAACTACCTTCATTTTGGGCCATAGACTCTAGCAGTCACAATGTCCAGGAAACACCACAGGGAACAAAGGCTGAACTATGTTGTTGAGCCATTTATTACCCAAGGTAACTCTCCAGGTCCCTAAGGCCTTCCACACAGGCAAGGCAGTGTTACTGAATAAGAAACAGTTTCAGAGAGGGCTTTGACATCCTGGCTCAGCAATGAGGACAGATGTTTACTTTTCTCTCTCAGGCAACCAGTATTTTTAAATTTATTTTCTTTCTTTTTCAAATCAATTTTTATTGGAGTATAGTTGCTTTTGGGTTTTGCAGGCAGCTCAGTGGTAAAGAATTCACCTGCAATGCAAGAGATGTGTGCTTAATCCCTGCATCAGGAAGATTCCCTGGAGAAGGAAATGGCGCCTTACTCCAATATTCTTGCCTGGGAAATCCCATGGACAGATGACCCTGGTTGGTTACAGTCCATGGGGTCAAAAAAAGCCTTACACAACTGAGAGACTAAAAACAAACAACAGTTGCTTTAAAATGTTGTATCAGTTTTTACTGTAAGACAAAGTGAATCAGATATATATATAAACACACACACATACACACACATATATATTGTCTTTTTCTCTTTTTACAATTTGCTTCTCATTTTAGGTCATATACAGATGGCTAACAAACAAAAGAAAACATGTTAAACATCACTAATTATTAGAGAAATGCAAATCAAAACTACAATGAGGTGTACCTTCACACAGGTCAGAATGGCCATCCTCAAAAAAAAAAAAAAATCTACAAACAGCTGGAGATGGTGTGGAGAAAAGGGAACCCTCATGTTCTATTGGAGGGAACGTTTAATTGGTGCAGCCATTATAGAGAACAGTATGGAAGATGGAAGTTCTTTTAAAATCTAAAAATAGAACTGCCGTGTGTCCTCAGTTGCTTCAGTCATGTCTGCCCCTTTGTCACTTATGGAGTGTTGCCCCTCTGTCCGTGGGATTTTACCAGCAAAAATACTGGAGTGGGTTGCCATGCCTTTGTTGCGGGCACTGTGCTGCAGCTTACTCTGATTCCTATTCTTACTAGTTCTCACTAAGAGGCACTATCTTAAACAGATCAGAGACCTTTTACAGTCACAGTGTAGTCCCCTCAGAGTCAGGAGTCTCGGACTTGAGCAATAAAGTGTCGTGGTCTCGAGAATTGTCAAATCAAGGGTAGTTTTATTAATCATAAAACATATAATAATCGGAATGAAGATTCCTTTAATCAGGATTCAAATAAAGGCAAGCACAAATAATCATAACTCAGTAAAATGCAAACAGATGTTCTTACCCCAGAGCTGGAGAGTCTTGATCTCACATCAGGCCCAATCGATCTCCGTGAGTGAGCCTCACGCACAATCTTACTTTACTTTTTTTTTTTTCAACTAGAAATCTCAAGTTAATTAGTAATCATAAAGATTTTTGGTTCTCTAGAGATGCAAAGAGGTCATCACTAGAGCCCTTCCTCCCATCAGCACCTTTGCTCTTGATTGGCCCAATCGTCCACTTTAAATGGGGTAACCCAGGTTTTACTGGGTAAGCCTTACACAACTGAGAGACTAAAAACAAACAACAGTTGCTTTAAAATGTTGTATCAGTTTTTACTGTAAGACAAAGTGAATCAGATATATATATAAACACACACACATACACACACATATATATTGTCTTTTTCTCTTTTTACAATTTGCTTCTCATTTTAGGTCATATACAGATGGCTAACAAACAAAAGAAAACATGTTAAACATCACTAATTATTAGAGAAATGCAAATCAAAACTACAATGAGGTGTACCTTCACACAGGTCAGAATGGCCATCCTCAAAAAAAAAAAAAAATCTACAAACAGCTGGAGATGGTGTGGAGAAAAGGGAACCCTCATGTTCTATTGGAGGGAACGTTTAATTGGTGCAGCCATTATAGAGAACAGTATGGAAGATGGAAGTTCTTTTAAAATCTAAAAATAGAACTGCCGTGTGTCCTCAGTTGCTTCAGTCATGTCTGCCCCTTTGTCACTTATGGAGTGTTGCCCCTCTGTCCGTGGGATTTTACCAGCAAAAATACTGGAGTGGGTTGCCATGCCTTTGTTGCGGGCACTGTGCTGCAGCTTACTCTGATTCCTATTCTTACTAGTTCTCACTAAGAGGCACTATCTTAAACAGATCAGAGACCTTTTACAGTCACAGTGTAGTCCCCTCAGAGTCAGGAGTCTCGGACTTGAGCAATAAAGTGTCGTGGTCTCGAGAATTGTCAAATCAAGGGTAGTTTTATTAATCATAAAACATATAATAATCGGAATGAAGATTCCTTTAATCAGGATTCAAATAAAGGCAAGCACAAATAATCATAACTCAGTAAAATGCAAACAGATGTTCTTACCCCAGAGCTGGAGAGTCTTGATCTCACATCAGGCCCAATCGATCTCCGTGAGTGAGCCTCACGCACAATCTTACTTTACTTTTTTTATATTTTTTCAACTAGAAATCTCAAGTTAATTAGTAATCATAAAGATTTTTGGTTCTCTAGAGATGCAAAAGAGGTCATCACTAGAGCCCCTTCCCTCCCATCAGCACCTTTGCTCTTGATTGGAAACATTCTTACAATTCTTAAGTTACAAAGGAAACTCCAAGTTGTAAAGTGTTATACTTATCATTAAAAAGGGGGCAAGAGGAAGAGCCTTTGTGCTCTGTATTAGCACCTATTCATCTTCAGAAGAGGTCTCAGAAAGGTGAGGCTTGCAGGAGGCGCTTATCGTTAGTGTGAGGAGACATTTGTCTGCTTGGCCCAAATATCTTTTCTTGATCTTTCCTGTGAGAGGGGAATATGCCTTCACTTGCCCATGACATCTTCCTACATGGGTCTTCCTGGACCAGGGATCTAATTCAAATCTCCTGTGTCTCCTGTGTTGAAGACAGATTCTTTACCTGATGAGCTACCATAGAAGTCCCAGAACTACCAGCTAATATGACCCAACTAACCCATTTCAGGGTATATACCCAGAGAAAAAACTGTAATTCAAAAAAGGAACATGCAGTCAGTATTGTTTTTGAGAGACAGCAATACTATACACAGGAGTGGATAGGTAGTAGGGTGATTGCAAAGTCTTCTATATGCCCCACGAGGGTGTCCCTACATGTAATACTTCCTGTCAGGAAATCAGGGGTAAAAGTGAGCAAGAGGGCACATAGATAATAGACCTATTCATTCAGTAGCAGGATCTACATACCCAGACAGCAGTCAGGGTATGTAGAGGCCCTAAGGCACCCACCTATAGTCAATCTTGGGCTGTAGACCCAGAAGTGGTGGCCTCAGCCCCCATATCAGTAGCTGTGTTTCTTTCTTACCCCCATCCTTTGGATTCTAACCTTGGCATAGATTGTTCTTGTCTCCTGGGAATAGGTGGACCTTGGTCTAACCTCTAGCATTTTTTTTTTGTCTGTTTTGTTTTATTTTTTGAAAGCCCCAAATATGTGCATCAAAGTTGATAGGGTACTTGAGGCATCTCTAAATTCATGGGAATTGTCAGAAGGAGTAATGCTTGTATTACTCATGGGAACATTGTGAGGACTGTTAACAGTTGCCATAGTTCCTTAGCCATCTCTTCCATTGAGACCTCATGTTTCAATAACCAGATCCAGAGATTGCTTTGGGAAGATCCTTGCCCAGATGCTCCAGGGGAATACGTAAACTATCATTTTTATCTTTTTTTTTTTTTTTTGGTCCTTTTAGTCAATTTTGTCATTTTGGCTATAGCTGCTCTTGTGTCCATGTTTGTCAGTTAAGATTTGGGTTGTGTGTGGACAGATAGAACTAACCTCATAAGGAGATTCAATTGAGTTTGATAACCACTAGGATCTGCAGGAATAAATACGGAAATCTTACCATGGAGAATAATCTCATCACCTGCTGTTCCCACTACCTCACTGTAGAACCAAGAGACAAGCCAGAATGACTTTCGGGGTACCATAACTTCAGTGAGGATGGCCTAGAATGTTTTTCGGTGATGGGGAACTCATCTCAGTAGGCAAACTGTTGGAAGTCCAAGTAGTACCCAAATGAGGAAAAAGAGTGTTTGGGATACTGGGATCCAGGTTCTTCCTCATCAACAAAAGGCTGACGTCAAGGCACTCTGGAAGTGAGGGCCTATTTCCAGGAATGGGTTCAAAGTTGAAAAATTCAGTTAATGTATCATCAACTTAGCAACAAATTAACCAGCTAACGCCCAGGAACAAGACAAAGATGTCTAATAGAAATTCTACCCAGAGCGACTAGTCAAGAAAAGGAATTAATGGCATCCACATTAGAAAGAAAGATTAAAAATAATCTCTATTCACAGACAACATAATCCTCTATATAGACAACCCTAAAGAATGTACTAAACATTTTTGAAACTAATAAACACATCGAGCAGTTTTGCAGGTACATGATCAACATATAAAATTAAATTGCATTTCTACACCCTTGCAATGAATATCCAAAATAGAATTAAGAAAGCAATTCTAGTTAGAACAGCATCAAAGAGAAAAATACAATTAATAAATTTAACTAATAAACTGCAAAGCATATCCATTGGAGGCTACAAAACAGTGTTGAAAGAAATTAAACATGATTCTGATAAATGGAAAATGTTCACAGAATTAATGAATTACTCTAGCTAAGATTGCAGTACTCAACCAAATTTCTCTAAAGATTGAACAGAGTTCCTATCAGAATCCCAGTTGTCTCCACTGCAGAAAATGACAAACACAGTCTAAAATTCCTGTGGAATGATAGGGGACTTAAAAAGCCAAAACAAGCCTTGAAAATAAGTTGTTAGACTCATAGCACCCAGTTTCAGATCTTATTATAAACCAGTGTAATCAAAAAGGTGTGGTACACAGATAGACACATAGACCAGTGGAACAGAATTGACAGTCCAGAAATAAAACCCAATATATTTGATCAATTGATTTTCAACAAAGGTGGCAACACTGTTCAACTGAGAAAGAATAGCCTTTTCACCCAGCGGTGCTTGGACAACTTGAATAGCCACGTGCAAAATAATAAAATTAAACCCTTACTTCATGTTATCCACAAAATTTATGTAAAAGTGGATGTAAGCTCTAAAAATAAAAAATGAAACTACGAAACTTTTAGAAGAACATATAGGGATATGCTTTTGGGACTTCAGATTTCACAAAAAATTCTTAGAGATATGCCACTGAAAGTATAATCAACAAAAGAAAAAAAAATTAGATTTCATCAAAATTTAAAAAAATTCATAGGAAATGATCAAGGGAAGTGAAAAAGCAAAAAAAAAATTTGAAAAGTAAATATATTATAAGGTACTTTTTATCTAGGATGCAAAGAATAATTACAGTGAAATAATAAGAAGACAACCCAATTAAAAAATAGATGAGGCACCTAAATAGATATTTCTATAAAGAATTTATATGAATGACCAATAAGCACATGAAAAGATGCTCAACCTCATTAGCCACGGGGGAAATACACTCTGAAACCACAATGAATTTTTATTTTATATTCACTAGCATGGTTATAATCAAAAAGTCAGATAATAAGTGTTAGCAAGGATGAGAGATATCAAACTATTTATTGACTGCTGGTGGGAATATAAAATAGTGTAGCTATATTTTGAAAGCAATCTTGTGGTTTTTGAAACATAACCATATGTTACCATATTAACTAGGAAATCCACAGCTTTGTAGATACCTGTTACCAAAACTAATAAACTGCAAAGCATATCCATTGGAGGCTACAAAACAGTGTTGAAAGAAATTAAACATGATTCTGATAAATGGAAAATGTTCACAGAATTAATGAATTACTCTAGCTAAGATTGCAGTACTCAACCAAATTTCTCTAAAGATTGAACAGAGTTCCTATCAGAATCCCAGTTGTCTCCACTGCAGAAAATGACAAACACAGTCTAAAATTCCTGTGGAATGATAGGGGACTTAAAAAGCCAAAACAAGCCTTGAAAATAAGTTGTTAGACTCATAGCACCCAGTTTCAGATCTTATTATAAACCAGTGTAATCAAAAAGGTGTGGTACACAGATAGACACATAGACCAGTGGAACAGAATTGACAGTCCAGAAATAAAACCCAATATATTTGATCAATTGATTTTCAACAAAGGTGGCAACACTGTTCAACTGAGAAAGAATAGCCTTTTCACCCAGCGGTGCTTGGACAACTTGAATAGCCACGTGCAAAATAATAAAATTAAACCCTTACTTCATGTTATCCACAAAATTTATGTAAAAGTGGATGTAAGCTCTAAAAATAAAAAATGAAACTACGAAACTTTTAGAAGAACATATAGGGATATGCTTTTGGGACTTCAGATTTCACAAAAAATTCTTAGAGATATGCCACTGAAAGTATAATCAACAAAAGAAAAAAAAATTAGATTTCATCAAAATTTAAAAAAATTCATAGGAAATGATCAAGGGAAGTGAAAAAGCAAAAAAAAAATTTGAAAAGTAAATATATTATAAGGTACTTTTTATCTAGGATGCAAAGAATAATTACAGTGAAATAATAAGAAGACAACCCAATTAAAAAATAGATGAGGCACCTAAATAGATATTTCTATAAAGAATTTATATGAATGACCAATAAGCACATGAAAAGATGCTCAACCTCATTAGCCACGGGGGAAATACACTCTGAAACCACAATGAATTTTTATTTTATATTCACTAGCATGGTTATAATCAAAAAGTCAGATAATAAGTGTTAGCAAGGATGAGAGATATCAAACTATTTATTGACTGCTGGTGGGAATATAAAATAGTGTAGCTATATTTTGAAAGCAATCTTGTGGTTTTTGAAACATAACCATATGTTACCATATTAACTAGGAAATCCACAGCTTTGTAGATACCTGAGACAAACTAAAATACATATCCATACAAAAATTAGTAGAAGAATATTTATAGCAGCCTTATTCATTATAGCCAAAATATGGAAACAACCTGAATTTATTCACCTGGCAAATGGATTTAAAAAATGCAGCATATCCACACAATGCAATTTAGCCATAAAATTAATGGAGTGGTGATACATTCTACAATATGGATGAATCTTGAAAATGTGATATTAAGTGAAAGCAGCTATGCATGGAAAGCTACATAGTATATGAGTTGCCCAGAATAGATAAATCTTCAGAGACAGAAAGCATATTAGGGGTTACTTAGATTTGATTTAAGGACTAAAGTGTTTATAAGATGGTAATAGCTAAAGGTTTCATAATTTCTTTTTGTGGTGATGGAGATTATAAAATGGATGATGATGATAGTTGCATACTTCTGCATATATAGTAAAACAGTGAGTTATACCAATGAGGTAGGTAAGCTGTATGGTATATTTCAATGAAGTGATTATGAAGAAAATTATAACATTTGGTGAAGAATTGGAGATAGAAAAAAACTGTTTTGAGAAGTTTTATAATAAAGAGGAATGATTAAATGTGGCAAGAACTAGATTAATAACATGGTCGGGGAAAATCTGAGATGTTTGAATATTTTTTTAAATAAGGAGACATAATATGGAAAGAAAGACCCATGAACTTTTGGAGGATGTTGTTTAGGTGCTGGAAAGAGTATATGAGTCAATTTGAAAAAAAGACAATGGTTTTATCGTAGATATGGTATTAAGAATATATATTTAATTATATTTAAATATCCATTTTGACCCGAAGTAACTTGAGCTAACCAAGCCAAGTTTATTCCTACTAATTTATTCATGGAACTGGATTTATTTTTTGGTTTTAAAATCAGTTCCCATTCTATTCCCCAACTTCAAATGTATATATATATATATGTGTGTACATATATATATATATATGTATATGTATATATATGTATATACATAACACTAATACATCTAGAGTTAGAAAACTATTATATATAAAAGTATATATGCAAATATACATGCATTCTGTTGTTACAGTAACTATTGCTACTGTGTTTGTTGTTTTTGTTGCAATTATTTTAGTTTCATATAGCATAGGTTTAGAATTTAAATAATAATTCTAGATTTTTTGCTGCTATAATCTTGTTTCTTTCATTAATATCACTCTCATTTTTCACTACTAAGTTTAAGCACATTAACTTGTATCTTGACTGTCTGAATAATATTAAATAAAAATTATATATATATAGAATATCTCCCCTTGGCCCACTGTTTAAGATGCTTTATAGTTTTGATCATTTTTGTCAGAACTGTACTTTATTAAGTACATGTTGTACTTAATACCAGTACCACCACATAAGTAATGTTCTTTTTATGTGTCTATTCAGTAATTTTAGTCAAACCCGATAATTATGTGATAAAAATACACTAATCTAGACCTGCTAATCCCCATTTTAAATAAAATTATAGCTTTGTACTTAGCAGTGAAGTAAAATTAAAAACTCATTATCACTTCCATGAGTTATTCAATATCTTTACATATTACTTTTGGTTGAGAAAGAAAACTTTAAGAAACTCATTTTTCATTCCAGGAGAAGTGCAATTATTTAGCTCATTAGCAGGAGTCAAACTGACTGTTAAATTTTGGTGATTCATGCCAAATAACTAAAATTTGAATATATTTCTAATAGCTTCCTTCATAATGTCAGCTTTGAAAGTCAAGAAATGATATAGGACAATAAGTTTGTAACACTAATGGATGTTATTTTTGATGCAAGAAGAGTAGCTTAGAACACTTCTTATTAAAGAAACTCAATTCATCACAGCAGGCTTGAAAACCTAGTGCAATCTGAGTTTTACAGAAAAGCAAATATTAAAGCTTTATTAATCTCTCATCTGAGATGATAGAAATTCCAGAAGTCTTCGAAATCTGCTTTCGCATTTAAGAGCATTACATTAAAGCTACTCCTTTTTTTCAAAATGTATTTCATGTTTCCAGTATCAAATGAAAGTCTCAACTCTCTTTGTTCATATCTAAAGGCTCATTAAAGGTATAATAAATGTATATTCATACTAAATACTGACTGTTCAGAACAATAAAGAGAATCAGTTAATCTTTAAGATACTCTCATGTTTGCACTTATAGCAATATGTAGGTTGTTATTATTTACTTTAACTCTCACTTTAGCTTCTGAGAATGCACATCTTATACACACACACACACATTTATACACTGTATATATTATATAATTTTTATTAACCCTGACACAATTTCCCTCATTATCCCCCGCATTTGCTGGTGGATAGGGAGGCAGTAAGAACAATGTACAATAGTTCTCATTACTTGACATTTGGTTTAGATTTTCCTCTTTGTATACACACCAGTGATGTAAATATTAATAATGCTTTGTAATGTCAGAGAATATTGTATTATAGTCTCATGGCAAGATAATTTTATTACTACATAAGATAATAATGACATATGCAAACAATGATACTTTAGGTTTGATAATATTCACAATGAATACATGCACACATTGACTTGAATTCATTTCCAAGCACATCTGCATTCAACCCAATTTCATTGAAAAGCAGTTTGTACTCACTCTCTCCATTTTCTCCCTTCCTGTTCAATTTATTATCTGACTTTTCTTCCCACCACTGGATATCCCTTTCTGAAAACACATGAACAATACCAATAATGTCTGAATATTTAGCTTCACTCTTTGTATCCTTGTTGATTTTCAAACCTTTTACTGTTTTTTTCTTCATGATTTTTTCTCTCACTTAACCTTTTAGCATCTTCCTTAATTTTATTCCATGTTGATTATAATAATTTCTTAAGTCTTATACACTGAAATTTCTTCTTTAAGACACTTAAATATTGCTATTTCCCCACAGTTTTCTCTTCAGTTTTGTTCTCACTCAACTGCTACTAACTTTGTCTTAATTTTATCTAATAATATGGTTTCAAATATCACCTGTTTCTGAGTAATTTCCCCATGAGTACAATTTCTCCAAACATCTCTTGAGAGTCAAATGTATATATTGAACATTTTATACCTCAAATCCAGTATCAAATGAAAGTCTCAACTCTCTTTGTTCATATCTAAAGGCTCATTAAAGGTATAATAAATGTATATTCATACTAAATACTGACTGTTCAGAACAATAAAGAGAATCAGTTAATCTTTAAGATACTCTCATGTTTGCACTTATAGCAATATGTAGGTTGTTATTATTTACTTTAACTCTCACTTTAGCTTCTGAGAATGCACATCTTATACACACACACACACATTTATACACTGTATATATTATATAATTTTTATTAACCCTGACACAATTTCCCTCATTATCCCCCGCATTTGCTGGTGGATAGGGAGGCAGTAAGAACAATGTACAATAGTTCTCATTACTTGACATTTGGTTTAGATTTTCCTCTTTGTATACACACCAGTGATGTAAATATTAATAATGCTTTGTAATGTCAGAGAATATTGTATTATAGTCTCATGGCAAGATAATTTTATTACTACATAAGATAATAATGACATATGCAAACAATGATACTTTAGGTTTGATAATATTCACAATGAATACATGCACACATTGACTTGAATTCATTTCCAAGCACATCTGCATTCAACCCAATTTCATTGAAAAGCAGTTTGTACTCACTCTCTCCATTTTCTCCCTTCCTGTTCAATTTATTATCTGACTTTTCTTCCCACCACTGGATATCCCTTTCTGAAAACACATGAACAATACCAATAATGTCTGAATATTTAGCTTCACTCTTTGTATCCTTGTTGATTTTCAAACCTTTTACTGTTTTTTTCTTCATGATTTTTTCTCTCACTTAACCTTTTAGCATCTTCCTTAATTTTATTCCATGTTGATTATAATAATTTCTTAAGTCTTATACACTGAAATTTCTTCTTTAAGACACTTAAATATTGCTATTTCCCCACAGTTTTCTCTTCAGTTTTGTTCTCACTCAACTGCTACTAACTTTGTCTTAATTTTATCTAATAATATGGTTTCAAATATCACCTGTTTCTGAGTAATTTCCCCATGAGTACAATTTCTCCAAACATCTCTTGAGAGTCAAATGTATATATTGAACATTTTATACCCATATCAAATTCCAGATACATAATAATGAATTATAACTATTCATTTACTTGTCCTTTTGAAATATTTAGCTAGGAAATAGACTTTGATCTTCATATTCAAATAATATTTTCTCTTGGTTTCTATACTTTTGCTTGCACTATAATCTGCATTATTTCTTGATTCAAGAATCAAGAACACAAGATTTTATTTCCTTACATCCTGATATTAAATTAATAGATAAGCCCTCACACCAGTCAGAATGGCCATCATCAAAAAAAATTCACAAACAATAAATGCTGGAGAAGGTATGGAGAGAAGGGAAGCCTCCTGCACTCTTGGTGGGAGTTTAAATTGTTACAGCGACTATGAAGAACAGTATGGAGATTATTTTAAAAATTAAAAATAGAGCTACTATATGATCCAGAAAAACATGGTCTGAAAGTATACATGCACCCCAGTATACATTGCAACACTGTATCCAAGACATGGAAACAAGTTAAATGTCCATCAACAGAGGAATGGATAAAGAAGATGTGATACATATATACAGTGGACTATTACTGAGCCATAAAAAAGAAGAAAATAAATTCACTTGTGTCATGGATGACCCTAGAGATTGTCATACTGAGTAAAGCAGGTCAGATAGAGAAGGAGAAATATCACATATCCCTTATATGTAGAATCTAAAAAAGAAATGATACAAATTAACTTATTTACAAAGGAGACACAGACTCACAGACTTAGAGAATGAACCTATGATTGCCAGGGAGGAGGGATGAGTGGAAGGTATCATTATCGAGTTTGGGATTGACATGCGCACACTGCTATATTTAAAATGAATAAGTGATAAAGACCTACGGTGTTATGTGGAAAACTGGAGAGAGGGGAGTTTGGGAGAGAATATACACATATATATGTGGCTAAGTACCTTTGGGTCCATCTGAAAGTATTACAAGATTTCTAAATGAATATACTCCAACAGAAAATTAAAAAGTTAAAAAAAGTTAATAGATTGTCAATAAGGATCAACTGAGTGACACAAGGAACTCTACCCAATGTTCTATAATCAAAATTAGATAATACTCTGAAGAAGAATAGATATATGTGTATATATAAAACTGAATCACTTTGCAGTACACCTGATGCTGATACAACATTGTATATCAACTGTAATCCAATGTAAAATAAAAATGTTTTAAATTATCTTTAGGATCAACAAATTCTGCCTTATAAATACATCTCTGAGCCTCTCTCTCTTCATTCCTGCCGCTGCTCAATTAACTTAGGTCTCTTCCAATATAGAACACTTTTAGAAATACCCTTTCATAGTTTTCCTTCAGAAAGAACACTCCTGATATTAAATTAATAGATAAGCCCTCACACCAGTCAGAATGGCCATCATCAAAAATTCACAAACAATAAATGCTGGAGAAGGTATGGGAGAAAGGAAGCCTCCTGCACTCTTGGTGGGAGTTTAAATTGTTACAGCGACTATGAAGAACAGTATGGAGATTATTTTAAAAATTAAAAATAGAGCTACTATATGATCCAGAAAAACATGGTCTGAAAGTATACATGCACCCCAGTATACATTGCAACACTGTATCCAAGACATGGAAACAAGTTAAATGTCCATCAACAGAGGAATGGATAAAGAAGATGTGATACATATATACAGTGGACTATTACTGAGCCATAAAAAAGAAGAAAATAAATTCACTTGTGTCATGGATGACCCTAGAGATTGTCATACTGAGTAAAGCAGGTCAGATAGAGAAGGAGAAATATCACATATCCCTTATATGTAGAATCTAAAAAAGAAATGATACAAATTAACTTATTTACAAAGGAGACACAGACTCACAGACTTAGAGAATGAACCTATGATTGCCAGGGAGGAGGGATGAGTGGAAGGTATCATTATCGAGTTTGGGATTGACATGCGCACACTGCTATATTTAAAATGAATAAGTGATAAAGACCTACGGTGTTATGTGGAAAACTGGAGAGAGGGGAGTTTGGGAGAGAATATACACATATATATGTGGCTAAGTACCTTTGGGTCCATCTGAAAGTATTACAAGATTTCTAAATGAATATACTCCAACAGAAAATTAAAAAGTTAAAAAAAGTTAATAGATTGTCAATAAGGATCAACTGAGTGACACAAGGAACTCTACCCAATGTTCTATAATCAAAATTAGATAATACTCTGAAGAAGAATAGATATATGTGTATATATAAAACTGAATCACTTTGCAGTACACCTGATGCTGATACAACATTGTATATCAACTGTAATCCAATGTAAAATAAAAATGTTTTAAATTATCTTTAGGATCAACAAATTCTGCCTTATAAATACATCTCTGAGCCTCTCTCCTCTCTTCATTCCTGCCGCTGCTCAATTAACTTAGGTCTCTTCCAATATAGAACACTTTTAGAAATACCCCTTTCATAGTTTTCCTTCTGAAATTCTTAAATTCCTCCATCATATTGCTTTACGAGTGGTAGTTTGGAGGGAAAAAATAATTATTTTTATCTCTTAATGAAGCCTCCTTAATAGCTCCTATTCTCTTCCAGAAAAATTCTAAACAACCTAGTATGTTTCTTAATAAGTTTGATGACTCTAATACAGTGTTGTTGCCTATATTCACTATACACTGCATTAAATCTTCAGGACTTATTTACTATTCATTGTAAGTTTGTGTCCTTAAACATACGTTTCCCTTTTCCCTCCATACCCTGGTAATCACCATTTTACTCTGTCTTTTTACTGGTTTGGCTTTTTTAGATTTTGGATATAAGTCACGCCATACATCATTTGTTTTTATCCGACCAGATTTTAATTATTCTGGCCACTGAAAAAAAATAGCAATTTTATGACATGATGAAAAAGCTAATTATTGCTACAATGTCCATCATATTATAATAAATATGTATTAAATCAATGTGTTTACAGCTTGAATTTGCACCATGTTTTATGTGAAGTACATTTCCATTTAAACAATAAATAAACACCCTAGCATGCTATAACCTGGCCTTGGTTACATCACCAGGATTATCTCCAGCTATACCTTACATTCACATTGAATTATTCAACAGTTATAATGTTTTTTATCTGCCAGCTGCTATTCCCTACACTTTCCTAGTAGCCATTACCTTTTCTTTCCTTTCTGCAAAACCCCCAATCATCTTCAAAATATAGATCATAAATGATGAAAGAAAATGTTCTCCAATGCTTTTATTTCTAAAGAAATTCTTTTTTTTTTTTTTTTTTTGCATATCTGTCTTTCTATCTTGGCCTATGAGTGTCTTGAGGGAAATAATAATAAAAAAAGTTTCCTCATTCATCTCTGTGTGTGCTTTGCTGTACACAAGGTCTAGAACTTAATCAGAGCACCATTCATGTTTGTTAAGAAACATGTGAGAAAAATGAGAAAATAGTGAATAATACAAATAAACTAAAAGCTGAATGGATAAACAGCTTTTCAAAATTAAAGTTAAGTATACCTCTATTCCTTTTAAGCCTGACTTCATTATGCAATGGGTAAAAAGCATCCTCGGTGGTAGCTTCACTGATATCTTCAGCCTATAAGTTATATACATTTATCTGTTTCTTTCTTATTCCTTACAAAGTTACACTGTTATTAGAAAAAACATGATTGGAAATAACGAGGAGAGGAAAACAATAGAAAGCAAGTTAAGAGTGTTCCTTGGTTGTCCAGTGGTTAAGGCTTTGCCTTCTAGTGAATAGAGTGCAGGCTTGACCCCTGGTATGGGGAGCTAAGATCCCACATGCCTGGAGGTCAAAAGTACCCCATAAAACAGAAGTAATATTGTAACAAATACAATAAAGACTTTTAAAAAGAAAGTTAAATATTCTGAAACAGAATCTTTTCAGGTAAGGTTTGTGGCTGTCTAGAAAGATTTAATGAGTGAGATTTAGGGGGTCTGTCTGTACTACCTGAAATTGTATACAGAAGGTGAACCTCATATGAGAGGAAAGAATCGGAAGACAAGACAAAACAAAGAATTGTGTCACACAAAGGAAGCTTATAAGAACTGGCTCTAGAAATTTTGGCTACTGAATCATATCTATAAGCTAAAACAGAAAACTTCACCAAGATCTACTCTGATTATTTGATACTACAGAGAAAAACACTCTAAAACTTACTTGACTAATACAATTGGCTTTCACACTGCTGTGTCAATTAACAGAACTCCAATGGACAGCTCTTGATCTGAGTCCTTAATGCAGTTACCATTCAATACTGGCAGGTCAGTGTCAGCTAAAGTCTCACCTGGTCAGTTCTTCCAATGTGGATTACTCCCATTGCTAGGAGACTGGAAGATCTGCTGTCAATCATTGCTTCCAGAAGGTCTCTCCATGTGCCTTTGGTTTCTCACAGCCTGATGACTGGAATCAGAATATGATAAAAAAAAAACACCCCATGTGCAAATGTCCCAGGATAGGATATGGAAATTCCCAGGCTGGTTAAGGATATACCTGAAATAAGCAAAGCATCCTTCTCCACTCTATTCTATAGGTCAAAGCAATCACAGGATGCTCCCAATAATTTTGTTTGTTTGTTTGATTGATTTGTTTTTAAAAGAAGAAGACCTAGACTGTTATTTCTTGATGGAGGAGGGACAACATCACGTTGAAAACAAAGTGTGAGGTGCAAGATGTTGCCTTGGCAATCCATGGAAAAGTGTCTGCCATGATGTTTACCAGTAAGAAGGAATATAGGAAAAGTAATTGAGGATGTTAGGAGATGTCTAAGAGAAGTCATTTACACTGAGGCAGATGCAAAAAAGAGAAAGGCAAAATAACAGGAGGCATTTAGTGTGAAGTGAGAAGAGGATAGAAACATTCAGAGCCTTGTAAGTGCTACCAAGGATCTTTCATCTTATCAAAAATTAATGGTAATCTATGCTGAGTTTTAATCAGGTTGATATGTGTATTTCCAATAATTGTACTAAGTATCTATGAATCAATTATCTTATGTTATCATTTCAACAACTGTGTCAGCGTAGTATTAAAATTATGAACCTTTTACAAATGAGGAAATTGAGGCTCAGTTACACTAAAACAAAACAAAACAAGAAATTACTCAAGGTTATATATTTAGCAGATATCAGAGCTGGAACATGAGTGAATCCTGGACAGATACCTGTGCATGGGATCTCTCATTGACCAGGCTAAATTTATTGTACACACAGTGAAGTTTTCTTTCCCTAACCACAGCCCAAATTGAAACAAAGATAGAGTGTTATTAGTAAGGAAAGGAAATGCTGGAATGGTGAATCAACTCTTACTCCTGAAAGGGGAAATACCTTATGCAAGAGGTAAAGCCTTAAGAGGCCCTCTGACTCCCAGTTCATATATTGTTTCTTGAAATAAACTTTTAGAACCTGAAGAAACTATTTAAAAATCTCATTAAGCTACTCCAGCATCTTGTCATTGAAGATGAGTAAAAGCAAATTGAGATAAGGTAAGGATGAGTAATCTCTTGAATAGAATAATGCTTTGCTCCAGGCACAAGTACTGCTATACATAAAGTGCTAAACGAGTAGAAGATGACAGGGTATCCTTGTTGGTCTTGAAATGGGAAACCAAGTTCTGTTCTCAGTGTGGGAAAATGAACTTCGCAGACAAGCAAACTTCACACAGGCAGAGTTTATTTTAAAGAAGAGAGTACAAAGCTTTCAGTGCAGGCACTGAGAAGGGGTGAAATGCCTAAAATGGCAGGAGTAACAGCAGTTTATATCTTTACTAGTATTGATTGGTACATTTCTGATTGGCTGATGCTTTTATATATTTCATTTTTGACCAATCAGTTTGAGGATTATCATACCTAAATTGACAAATTTATGACTTTTTTTTTAATGCTCAGTTTGCAAGTTTTCTCATTGCGTTTTCAGCCCTTGATCCTTTTCCTTGATCTCAGGTTTAAGGATCAGGTGTATGTTTAAGAGTTAAAGGTCCCCCTGCATTTTTTTTCTTAATAAACTGGAAAGCAGTTAATGATTATCTTGTCCTGGGCCTGAATATTTTATGACTTACAAGACCAGGGAGGCATTCCTCTGAATACCTGAAAATTTGAACAAAGGGTATAGCTTTAGGTTAATGAAGTGAGACGCTTACCTGAGAACAGCAACAACAAAAACGAAATTGGAAAAAGGAACCAAGGTCTTAGAATCCTACACTGTCTAGTAATTTCCACCTCAATCACACAGCTTGAAGACAAACAGTTAAATCAAGACTCCTGTCTTTGTAAAGGTGCCAACAGGACTCCACCAGTGGGGGGAGCTACAAAATTTAGATATAGAGCTGATGGTAGACCAATCTGAATTTACTTGGGAATGTGGTCAATTTATGAAGACAGCAACCTTGATTTTAGTACACAGCAACAGAGAACACACAAGCCACCATGGAACAAGTGCCCTAGAAATATCAGGGCAGGAAGAGGGAGAATCTAAAGCATGAACAGCTCTTGCTTGGAAATTTCTCAACCCAGGCACTCCCTGGGTTGTTTGCTTTGGTGTTTGTGATGCTTAATCTTAACTCTGTGTGCTGGTACTTAATCAGATATCAGAGGCAGAAGATGAGTGAAGTCTAAAGAAGAACTTGATTGCTTTGCCAGGCAAAGGAGGGCACCTTGGACTAATGTCCTCAAAGTTGTGTGTGTCTCAGCCCCACAGGGATTTGGTGAGGAGTTTTATAGCAATGGTTAAAGGGTAGATTTTCTGAAAGGAATCAGAGAATCTGGCCTCACCTGCCTTCTAATGAGTTTCTGCGGTTTTCCAGATTAGCAAAGTATGATCTTCTCTCCAGAATGACGCCTGTTTCATCAGTTAGTCAGTATCTTCCATTTATTGGGGTTTAGTTCTGCAGAAGAACACATAGATTAACAGCTGCTTGAAGTTGCCCTTTGAAATTCAAGGAAGTCACAGAGGCTGGAAACTATTCCTTTCAAGCAAGAGACTGGGGACAAAAAGGCTTCTCTGCCTGGAAGCCCCACAATGTCCGGCTTGGTTTTCCCAGAGGGAGGATTTTTTATAACCTCTCAGTTCCCTGATTCCAAATGAATGAGAGGAAGACACAAGCTCTAGCTTTCACAATCTGTCTGAAAGCAAAACACAGCTAACAGCAAGTTATCATGCAGTATCTTTGTTCCTTCTTTCTTTTTCACTCATTTTCCACTCTCTGCACAGAACTCCAACTTCATCATTTAGATTTCTAAGAAATTCAGCTAATCCACAGAAAAATATAACTTCTTGGCAAAATAATTATTATGAACTAGTTTATTACATTTGATCAGTCAGATCATATTATATAAATGACTGTTTAAAGATTGATCACAAAAAAAGGGCTAGTGTCTATTTCAAAATGCAGAAATGCATATATTTTTTACCATCAACATTATTTGAATTAATAATGTTTTAAAATTCATATTCTTAAATTGTTTATTTGAAACAGTAAAACCCCAAGGAGGGAATTTCTTAGGGGACTACATCTGACTAGTCAGGGATCCCAGATATTATTAATGGGGTCTTCTCCAAGCTTCATGGGGAAGGAGCAAGAAGGTGATGGTGACCATGTTGACTTTGTTGGCATCAAAATATGTCCTGGCTTGTGTGCTCTGTGTATGTGTGTTAGACAGTTGTGGACTAGGAAACACAATCTTGAGGAGATGAAAGAATTTCTCAAGCCCCTCAGCAGCCAGTGGTGGTTTCCTTTTTCCATATTTTGCTAATCATCCATAAAGCTTGGTGTTGGGTAGGACTTGTGATAGATGTGAGTCCTTGACGGTTCACTTTCTTGTACTCAAAGGTTGCACTTGTAAATGAAGAGCAGAGCTTGTGAGGTAGTTACAGTGAATGAAAGCCCATCTTTAAATGAGCTCAGCTCCTTTTTTGAATATAGATGCACAGGTAGTCTACTGAATTTAGGTATGACGGCTGAATTAGCATGTTAAGTGATGTGACAAGCCATAGGTATTCTGATAAACTTCCCTTACATGACACTGAAGGTTAAATATGTGCTTTGAATTAGAGCTTTTAAGATGTCAGGAGGTTGAGGATTTAAATTCAGCAATCAAACATAAGCACATTAATGGGCTTTTTCTTTCTTTCTTTTTTTTTGTTTTTTAAAAATTTTAATATATCATGTTAGTTAGTTTTAGTGAGTGTATCAGGCATATAATTTTATAAGTGGCAATGTGAAATTATAAAGTAGAAGATTATTGTAGAAGATATTGTGGCATTGTGTATCAAATGCTTAAAATATTTATACAACACTTTAACTCACTAATTTTACTTTCAAAAGCACATTGCTTGATTTTAATCATACAAGCAATACCAAATTGCTTTTCAATAATAACAATATGGTAAGCCTCTATGTTTTAGTCAAGGCATCTATTTTTCCTATATAGAATATCTACAGTTAATTTCTATAAGAGCAGATGTTGTATCTTATTTATCTCTGTAATTCTTTTTTTAGTTCCTTAAAAAAAGATATTTCTTGAGTAAATGAAAGTCAAAACTAGCTAACATACTCTAACTCCTTAGGTATGTTAAAATGGCTTACATATTTTCTTTCACAGAGGTTTCATTTTGTAAGTAAAACATATAGTCCCTCTTTTACAAAATGAATACCTACAGTGATTGAAATAAACTAGAAGTTTATATGTCCTCTCTTCCATACATAACTTGAACAAATTTGGGCCCAAGAGTAAATTCTGATCAGAACCTAAATATGGCATATGCTAAGAATGTGCAACTCTCCAAGCAACTTAAATTGAGTCAACTTTTCTATTTTGATAATTTGTTTTTCAATTAGCCTGGTGGATATATTGTCAGCTACCTCTTGCCTTTCAGAAATGGCTTAGTGAGTTCATTTAGTTTTTATCTTAAAAGCTAAAATTTTCCAAAATTGCTTACAGATTAATTAGTTATTTTTTGACTTAAAATTTTGCTGTTGATTTTTGGGGTAGTTTCTTTAAGGCCACTTCCAGAATGGGGATGGAATTAGATTTGCCCAGAGAGAGCAATTCGGGTACCTGTGTGTCTTTTTTTTTTTTTTTTTTAAACCTTTATTTTACTTTTAACTTTTACAGAGTTTTGTTGTTCACAGACATGCATGTTCTCAGATTAGTCACATGTATATCCCCCCCTTCCCTCCCCTCCCGACCATCACACAGCACCCCTGAAGGATCCCCTTTTTTCACAGAGCAAGGACTATAGCTATTTTCTTCACTTATGATAGTACAGGCCTTCATGCTACTTCCTTTACGCCTCTCACCCACTGTTCCTTCACCACAATGTCCATATGTCCACTGTCCATGTCTGTCTTTCTGTCGCTTCACTGCATGTGCCATCATCACCATCCTACTAGATTCCATATATATGTGTTAATATACTGTATTTGTCCTTCTCTTTTTGACTGACTTCACTTTTTATGATACGTTCTAGATCCAGCCACCTCATTAGGGTTGATTCTTCTGCATTTCTCTTTACAGCTGTGTAGTATTCCATTGTATATATGTTCCAGAGCTTTTGGATCCATTCGTTCGTCGATGGGCATCTAGGTTCCTTCCAAGTTCTAGCTATTGTATAGAGAGCTACAATGAACATTGGGGTACAGGTGCTTCTTTCAGTTTTGATTTCGTCAGGGTATAAGCCTAAGAGTGGGATTGCTGGGTCATAGGGTGCTTCTATTTTTAGTTTTTTAAGAAATCTCCAGACTGTCTTCCATAGAGGCTGTATCAATTTACACTCCCACCAGCAATGCAGGAGTGTTCCCTTTTCTCCGCAGCCTCTCCAGCATTTATTGTCTGTCAATTTGTGGATGATGGCCATTCTGACGGGTGTGAGATGATATCTCATTGTAGTTTTGATTTGCATTTTTCTAATTATTAGTGAAGTTGAGCATCGTTTCATGTGTTTTTGGGCCATCTGTATGTCATCGTTGGAGAGGTGTCTGTTTAGGTCCTTTTCCCATTTTTTGATTGGGTTGTTCGTTTTTCCAGTGCTGAGTTGTCTGAGTTGCTTGTAGATTTTGGAGATTAATTCTTTGTCTGTTGTTTCATTTGCTATGATTTTCTCCCTCTCTGTGGGGTGTCTGTTCAGCTTTTTTGTAATTTCTTTAGCTGTACAAAAGCTTTTAAGTTTCATGAGGTCCCACATGTTCATTTGTCTTTTTAGTTCCACTATTCTAGTAGGTGGGTCAGTGAAGATCTTGCTTTGATTGATGTCCTTGAGGGTTTTGCCTATATTCTCCTCTAAGAGTTTGATGGTTTCTGGCCTTACATTTAAGTCTTTAATCCATTTTGAGTTGATCTTTGTGTATGGTGTCAGGGTATGTTCCAACTTCATTTTCCTGCATGTAGCTGTCCAATTTTCCCAGCACCATTTGTTGAAGAGGCTGTCTTTGCCTGTGTGTCTTTTTGATGATATGTGAGTTTATGAGCAATGAGACAAAAGGTGGTTAAAATAAAATATCCCTGCCAAATCTTCTGATTTAATTATTTTTATATCCAGACTATATTTTCATTTGAATAATGTTTCTAGACATTTTCAGATGAACACAAAAACATGTAACTCAGGAAGAAATACCAAATCTCTACATTGTGCTAAGGTAGGAAATAATCCCCAAACACATACACACACTCTTAATGATTCCAAGCTGGCTGTGCTTGCTACATGAGAGGCCAGTGAATCCAAGGAAGGAGGTGCTGAGGCAAAGAACAAGGCTTCTATTCAGAAAGCTGGGTGACAGAGGAGATTGCAGACTAATGTCTCCAAATAGCCATATTGTCAGGTTCTGGATGCCGGGTTGCTTTGTGGATCAAAGATGAGGGAGGAGAAACAGAGTAAAAAGGTCATTTAATCTTGCAAGTATCTCCAAGCTTCTGGCAGAGTGCTGTATTAATTTCTTCCTTGCTGCCATCTACAGGTGGACAGGATTCTGAAGAAAGGCACTTTGGTTTAACAGGCAGAGGGGCACGATTCTCTGAGGAAAGCCATCATGTGTGACTGTCTTACCAAAGACGGCCAATGAAACAGATCTAGCACTGAAGAGTCCAAATAGATTCTTCCAATTTAGGTTACAACAACACACATGCAACTGTCTCAGAGTTGGGGGCTGGCTGACAACTTCTCTGAAATGGAATGTCACTTTTGTGGCTTCTTTAAACATAAATGGATCAAGGGATAACATTTCAGGGAGACAGTTTTCATCTCTGCAGAAGGCAATCTCCCAAAATGCAAAGCTGTAGAAAAAGGGAGTGTGTATTGTGGGGATGAGACCACTGCTGCTTGAATGCATGTGTAATTAATTTCTTAATTTATGTGCAGTAAATTTCACTCTGAGTGGTGTGGCATACAGCTGTGTGTTTTGACAAATGTAGCGTTGCTCTGTTTGTTATATTTTTTAGCCATTGCAAAACTTACACAGTGGTATAAGTTAACATTTGTGTTCCTCTAATGACTAATGACATGGAAGTTGAGCACCTTTTCAGGTCCTTATTTACTGCTCATAAATCTTCCTTGGTAGAGTTTCTATTCAAATGCTTTGCCCACTTTTTAATTGAGTTATTTGCTTTCTTTTGCTGAGTTTTGAGGATTATTTTATTATTCTGGATGATTTTTACAAGTCTTGTTCTCATATATGCCTATTACAATTATTTCTCCTACTCAGATTTTTTTTTTTTATGCTTTTAATGGTACATTAAAAGTATAAAATAATGACACATGACAGAGCCAAATATTTCTTTCTGATGAAGCCAAATTTATCATTTTTTCTTCTATATGTGGTGGTTTAATTGATATGTCTGAATTTTTTCCGATCCTAGAGTCACAAAGATTTATTCTTCAATGTTTCCTAACAGAAGCTTTAGTAATTCATATTTATAGTTAGTTTGTGATCCAATTTTAACTTTTAACTAGATTCAAAGTTCACTGTTTAGTTGGTAGATCAAAGATGAGGGACGGAGAAGCAGAGTAAAAAGGTCATTTAATACTGCAAGTATCTCCAAGCTTCTGGCAGAGAGCTGTATTAATTTCTTCCTTGCTGCCATCTACAGGTGGACAGGATTCTGAAGAAAGGCACTTTGGTTTAACAGGCAGAGGGGCACGATTCTCTGAGGAAAGCCATCATGTGTGACTGTCTTACCAAAGACGGCCAATGAAACAGATCTAGCACTGAAGAGTCCAAATAGATTCTTCCAATTTAGGTTACAACAACACACATGCAACTGTCTCAGAGTTGGGGCTGGCTGACAACTTCTCTGAAATGGAATGTCACTTTTGTGGCTTCTTTAAACATAAATGGATCAAGGGATAACATTTCAGGGAGACAGTTTTCATCTCTGCAGAAGGCAATCTCCCAAAATGCAAAGCTGTAGAAAAAGGGAGTGTGTATTGTGGGGATGAGACCACTGCTGCTTGAATGCATGTGTAATTAATTTCTTAATTTATGTGCAGTAAATTTCACTCTGAGTGGTGTGGCATACAGCTGTGTGTTTTGACAAATGTAGCGTTGCTCTGTTTGTTATATTTTTTAGCCATTGCAAAACTTACACAGTGGTATAAGTTAACATTTGTGTTCCTCTAATGACTAATGACATGGAAGTTGAGCACCTTTTCAGGTCCTTATTTACTGCTCATAAATCTTCCTTGGTAGAGTTTCTATTCAAATGCTTTGCCCACTTTTTAATTGAGTTATTTGCTTTCTTTTGCTGAGTTTTGAGGATTATTTTATTATTCTGGATGATTTTTACAAGTCTTGTTCTCATATATGCCTATTACAATTATTTCTCCTACTCAGATTTTTTTTTTTTATGCTTTTAATGGTACATTAAAAGTATAAAATAATGACACATGACAGAGCCAAATATTTCTTTCTGATGAAGCCAAATTTATCATTTTTTCTTCTATATGTGGTGGTTTAATTGATATGTCTGAATTTTTTCCGATCCTAGAGTCACAAAGATTTATTCTTCAATGTTTCCTAACAGAAGCTTTAGTAATTCATATTTATAGTTAGTTTGTGATCCAATTTTAACTTTTAACTAGATTCAAAGTTCACTGTTTAGTTGGTAGACATTTTATCTTATAGTACAATTTTTTTTAAAAAAAAAGACCCATCTTATTCTATTGATTTGTCTTATACCTTTGTCGAAAACCAGCTGATTATGCTCTGCTCGGTTCCACGGACATATATGTGTGTTCCTTGATAATCGCCACTGTAAAAGCTCTTCATAGCTCTTAAATCAGGTAGTATGGATCCACTTTCCTTTTTGAATCAGTTCTCTTGGTTCCTCTTGCTTCTTCATCTTTCCATCTATGTTACATTAAAGTTATAGATTAATTTAATGAAAATATACACTTTGTTAATATAGAGTCATTTAACACAGCACATCTCTCTATTAAATAGAATTCTTTGATTTATTTCATAAATATTTTGTAGATTACAGTGTATAAATCTTGTACATATTTGATTTTTTTACCTGTTTACTTCATTTTTGGTGCTACAATAAATGTTACCATTTCCTAAAATAACAAATATCAATAGCTTGTGCATAGAAATGAGTGGATGTTATATTTTGCCACCTTACTGGTTTACTTATGAGTCTTAGGAATTATCTGTAGAGTACTTTGCATTTTCTATATAAAAATCATATTAACTATAAATATTCAGTTTTAGTTCTTTATATATGTGTCTTTTATATTTTCTTGGAATATTTTGCTGGTATAAATTTCAGTATGATGTTTTATAGGCATGCTGGGATGGGGCACTTGTACTTTGTCCCTGATCTTTGACGAAAGCATTCTAATTAAATTAACTGTAACTATTTTATATATATTCTTTATGAGGTTAATGAAATTTGCTTATACCCCTACCTTGTATCAATGGTTATAATGAAGGTTATTGAATTTTTAAAAATATGGCTCCCATATCTATTGAGAAGGGCTTCTTAGGTGGTACTAGTGGTAAAGAACCCACATGCCAATGATATAAGATACCTGGCTTCGATCCCTGGGTCAAAAGATCCCCGGGAGGAGGGCATGGAAACTCACTTCAGTATTCTTGCCTGGAGAATCCCATGGACAGAAGAGTCTAATGGGCTACAGCCCATAGAGTCATGAAGAGTTGGACACTACTGAAGCAACTTAACAAATATATCTATTGAGATGATAAAATTTTCTTCTTTACTAACTTGGTGACTTATGCTAATTAATTTTTCAATGTTGAACCAGGTTTGCATTACTTGCATTCTTACTTAGATAAAATGAATCAAAAATTTTATGAAAAAAATTATTCTAAAATAGAGACATGAGTCAAAGACCTAC
This sequence comes from Tragulus kanchil, assembly GCA_022376925.1. Lineage (NCBI taxonomy): Eukaryota > Metazoa > Chordata > Mammalia > Artiodactyla > Tragulidae > Tragulus > Tragulus kanchil. The sequence goes on from JAIOJX010000024.1 coordinate 75,314,353, forward strand.
TTTTATTTGAATAGTTGTGATAATGGTCAATACAACCAAAGAAGAGGGAAATTTTTAAATAAGAAGATATGCAAAGGATAACCAAAGAAAAGTCTCATATCTATTTAGAAATCTTAGTTTTTTTTTCATTTCATATGGCTAAGTCTATATAAGGTTAGATCATATTAGCTACTCTCATGTACATATCAAGCACATACATGTGCATGCACACACAAACACACACATGCAACAAACCCTAAAATGTAAATGTTTCTAAATATGAGAGGCATTTATTCTTTCTGTACCAAGTTGAAATTGCTATTACTGCTGGCAGCCACAGCTCTCCTGATTAGTGCTGCAGTACCTCAGTGTTCAACATTGAGCTCTGCCATACTGAAAGTTTGGTTTCTGGATTACTGTGCCTTTCAGCAGCAGGCTGGCAAAGGGAAATAGCATGGAAGGGCACTTAAGGAATGTCATTACAGGACGGGCCTGCTAGAGGCATGGAATTTGCCCTTTGCTTCACAATGGAGGGTACTTAATTATGTGACTATGTCTTACTGCACAGTAAGCTGTTTCAACTGAATGTCTAGAAAAAAAGAGCAGGTCGATAGAATAGATCTCTATCATGGCCATTGATGATTTCATAGGTGACTGTGAATATTAACATTTTAGTAAACATATTTATAAATAATGTAATTTGAAATTTATATTCAAAAGCAGAGACATCACTTTGCTGACAAATGTCCATATGATTAACACTATGATCTTCCTAGTAGTCATGTAGGAATAAAGAAGGCTGAACACTGAAGAACTGATTCCTTTGAACCGTGATCTTGAGGAAGACTCTTGAGAGACCCCTGGACTGCAAGGACATCAAACCAGACAGTCCTAAAGGAAGTCATCTGTAAATATTCATTGAAAGGAATGATACTGAAATGAAGCTCCAATGTTTTGGCTACCTGATACGAAGAAATGACTCGTTGGAAAATACCCTGATATTGGGGAAAATAATAATGGATGGCATCAGTGAATCAATGAACATGAGTTTGAGCAAGCTCCAGGAGATGGTGGACAGGGAAGCCTGGCATGCTGCATTACAAGGGGTTGCAAAGAGTCAGACACAATTGAGTGATTGAACTGAATTAAACTGAATGTAATTTTGTTTTTAAAAAGAGCATCCTGCAAACACACACAATAGTGTTAAATATAAAGTAAAGCTTCCATTTTTAACATGAATTTCTGAATAATGTTTGGAGCAATATCAATACATATTTATGAGTTATATATATATACATGCTTATGCATTGTTTTTCTTGTATGAAAATTCTTACATTTTTTCATAAATATGCAGTTTTTAAAATTAGCATAATGATTTGCCCCGCTCATGCATTTAAATGGTTGTTTTTTCACATGTGAGGATATAAAACATATACATGCACATTTGGTATATTCTTCAATATGTCATATATCAAAGAACTAGTGAAGTACCAAAGATAATAATGAGTGAAAATGTGGCCCAATAATGAAATTTAGCAAATTATTAATAGAAAAAAATGACCTCTAAACAAAGATTTAAATATTCAAATCTCCTGAATAATTGAGCTATTACTAGCCTTGCCATAATATAAATTAAACTGCATAAACTTATGGTAAGTGGAAACAAGTGATTATTTTCTGAATTATAACTCAGGTGAAATTTTCAACTGAATGTCTAGAAAAAAAGAGCAGGTCGATAGAATAGATCTCTATCATGGCCATTGATGATTTCATAGGTGACTGTGAATATTAACATTTTAGTAAACATATTTATAAATAATGTAATTTGAAATTTATATTCAAAAGCAGAGACATCACTTTGCTGACAAATGTCCATATGATTAACACTATGATCTTCCTAGTAGTCATGTAGGAATAAAGAAGGCTGAACACTGAAGAACTGATTCCTTTGAACCGTGATCTTGAGGAAGACTCTTGAGAGACCCCTGGACTGCAAGGACATCAAACCAGACAGTCCTAAAGGAAGTCATCTGTAAATATTCATTGAAAGGAATGATACTGAAATGAAGCTCCAATGTTTTGGCTACCTGATACGAAGAAATGACTCGTTGGAAAATACCCTGATATTGGGGAAAATAATAATGGATGGCATCAGTGAATCAATGAACATGAGTTTGAGCAAGCTCCAGGAGATGGTGGACAGGGAAGCCTGGCATGCTGCATTACAAGGGGTTGCAAAGAGTCAGACACAATTGAGTGATTGAACTGAATTAAACTGAATGTAATTTTGTTTTTAAAAAGAGCATCCTGCAAACACACACAATAGTGTTAAATATAAAGTAAAGCTTCCATTTTTAACATGAATTTCTGAATAATGTTTGGAGCAATATCAATACATATTTATGAGTTATATATATATACATGCTTATGCATTGTTTTTCTTGTATGAAAATTCTTACATTTTTTCATAAATATGCAGTTTTTAAAATTAGCATAATGATTTGCCCCGCTCATGCATTTAAATGGTTGTTTTTTCACATGTGAGGATATAAAACATATACATGCACATTTGGTATATTCTTCAATATGTCATATATCAAAGAACTAGTGAAGTACCAAAGATAATAATGAGTGAAAATGTGGCCCAATAATGAAATTTAGCAAATTATTAATAGAAAAAAATGACCTCTAAACAAAGATTTAAATATTCAAATCTCCTGAATAATTGAGCTATTACTAGCCTTGCCATAATATAAATTAAACTGCATAAACTTATGGTAAGTGGAAACAAGTGATTATTTTCTGAATTATAACTCAGGTGAAATATTTGGCCTCTAAGATGACCCTGGCACGCTTGTATGCAGTGCTTCTAGGGGAAAAAAATAGCATCATTTTCAAGTTATGCCTCATGCAAGACTGGATTTAATGTGCTTCGAAATACCCCAGTAGCGATACCAAATATAAAACCACTATGGTGAAAATGTGATGTTAACAGGTATCCTATTTGTGCTTCATAATAGAATCATATTTACATTGAGATTTGGATTTTATTATGTTGCTTTATTATTGCTTTATTATTTACACCTTGAGTTGCAACATTCATAACACTAGGTTCAATCAAGTCTAGCTTAATTTGATTTTTCATGAACTTTGCTCTTTTACATATTTGCATAATTTCCAGCAAACAATAATAACAGTAATTCAGTTCCCTGTAACCACCTCTAACCATGTCATTCTTAATTCCAGAAAATAGAAATTAACATTTCTGAAAGCTCAGTAGCATAGTACTCTTTCCTGTCAGGGAAAAGATAGCAGGTGTGGCAGTGGGCTGCAGTCATTTGTCAGGTTAGGTAAACTTAGGTGGTGGCATCTAGACAAAACTTATGCCTATGCAAAAGTAATGTTTCCCTATGCTGTTATTAGCACTGTGCACCAGCAGACTGATAATGAGACTTAAGGCACATCTGAATTTTCATATTATTACTTTTTCCTATGGTGGAGTGTTCCTTAGATACCTCTTTAGGTGCTGTGTATAGAGAAATAAACACATTGAAAGTGCTTAATAAGTTATGAAGTGGTTGAATGCAAGTTAAAGATGAGTCACAACTAGGTAATATTAATACACTGGAAAAGTAGGAAATCAAGAGATTCCTAGAGTAACAGTTAAGCTTGGCCTTGAAGAACAAAATGAAGCAAAAGAAAGGCTAAATGAATTCTGTCAAGAGAATGCACTCGTCATAGCAAATACCTTTTTCAACAACATAAGAGATGACTATATAGGGGCATCACCAAATTGTCAATACTGAAATTAAAATGATTACATTTTTTTTGTAGCTGAAGATGGAGAAACTCTATGCAGTCAGCAAAAACAAGCTGACTGTGGTTCAGAACATCAACTTCTCAGAGCAAAATTCAAAGAAACTAAAGAAAGTGGGGAAAACCACTCAGCCAGCCAGATATGGTTTAAATTAAATCCTCTATGAATACTTAGTGAAGGTGACAAATAGAGTTAAGGGAATGAATCTAGTAAACAGTGTGCCTGAAGAGCTGCAAGGAGATCAAAACAGTCAGTCCTAAAGGAAATCAACCCTGAATATTCATTGGAGAGACTGATGTTGAAGGTGAAGTTCCAATACTTTGGCCACCTGATACAAAGAGATGACTCACTGGAAAAGACTCTGATGTTGAGAAAAATAGAACGAAGAGGGATAAGGGGATGGCAGAGGATTAGATGGTTGGATGGCACCACTCAGTCAGTGGACACGAGCTTGAGCATGCTCGAGGAGACGGTGAAAGTCAATGAAGACTGGTGTACCACAGTTCTTGGGGTTGCAAAAAGCTGGATGTAACTGAGTAACTGAACTGAACTGAAGAACTATGGACAGAGGTCCATAATATTGTACAAGGGGCAGTGAACAAAGCCATCCTAAAGAAAAGGAAAAACAAGAAGGCCAAATGGTTATCTGAGACGTCTTTACAAATAGCTGAAGAAAGAAGAGAATTGAAAAGCAAGCGAGGAAAAGAAAGGTACACTCAACTAAATACAGCATTTCAAAGAATATCAAGGAGAGACAGGAAGGTCTTCTTCTATGAATAGTGCATAAAACTAGAGGAATACAGCAGAAAGTGAAAGACTAGAGATCTCTTCAAGAAAATTAGAAGTACCCAGACAAAGATGGTCAAAGATGGCCACAATAAAGGACAGAAATGGTAGAGACCTAGTAAATCAAGAACAGATGAAAAGATTATGTGGACAAACTGTATGAAAAAGATCTTAATGAACTGGGTAATGTGATGGTGTGGTCAGTCACCAAGAATCAGACATTCTGGAGTGTGAAGTCAAGTGGGCTTTAGGAAGCACTGCTCTTAATAAGTGACTATATAGGGGCATCACCAAATTGTCAATACTGAAATTAAAATGATTACATTTTTTTTGTAGCTGAAGATGGAGAAACTCTATGCAGTCAGCAAAAACAAGCTGACTGTGGTTCAGAACATCAACTTCTCAGAGCAAAATTCAAAGAAACTAAAGAAAGTGGGGAAAACCACTCAGCCAGCCAGATATGGTTTAAATTAAATCCTCTATGAATACTTAGTGAAGGTGACAAATAGAGTTAAGGGAATGAATCTAGTAAACAGTGTGCCTGAAGAGCTGCAAGGAGATCAAAACAGTCAGTCCTAAAGGAAATCAACCCTGAATATTCATTGGAGAGACTGATGTTGAAGGTGAAGTTCCAATACTTTGGCCACCTGATACAAAGAGATGACTCACTGGAAAAGACTCTGATGTTGAGAAAAATAGAACGAAGAGGGATAAGGGGATGGCAGAGGATTAGATGGTTGGATGGCACCACTCAGTCAGTGGACACGAGCTTGAGCATGCTCGAGGAGACGGTGAAAGTCAATGAAGACTGGTGTACCACAGTTCTTGGGGTTGCAAAAAGCTGGATGTAACTGAGTAACTGAACTGAACTGAAGAACTATGGACAGAGGTCCATAATATTGTACAAGGGGCAGTGAACAAAGCCATCCTAAAGAAAAGGAAAAACAAGAAGGCCAAATGGTTATCTGAGACGTCTTTACAAATAGCTGAAGAAAGAAGAGAATTGAAAAGCAAGCGAGGAAAAGAAAGGTACACTCAACTAAATACAGCATTTCAAAGAATATCAAGGAGAGACAGGAAGGTCTTCTTCTATGAATAGTGCATAAAACTAGAGGAATACAGCAGAAAGTGAAAGACTAGAGATCTCTTCAAGAAAATTAGAAGTACCCAGACAAAGATGGTCAAAGATGGCCACAATAAAGGACAGAAATGGTAGAGACCTAGTAAATCAAGAACAGATGAAAAGATTATGTGGACAAACTGTATGAAAAAGATCTTAATGAACTGGGTAATGTGATGGTGTGGTCAGTCACCAAGAATCAGACATTCTGGAGTGTGAAGTCAAGTGGGCTTTAGGAAGCACTGCTCTTAATAAAGTTAGTGGATGTGATGGAATTCCAGTGGTTTAGTCACTAAGTCAAGTCCAACTCTTGTCATTTCATGGACTGTAGCCTGGCAGATTCCTCTGTCTTTGGGATTCTCCAGGCAGGAATACTGGAGTGGGTTGTCATTTCCTACTCTAGGGAATCTTACCAACCAAGGAACCAAACTAGGCTCTCCTGCATTGCAGGCATTTTTTTTTTTTTTCCTTTACTGACTGAGGGAATTCCAATAGAGGCATCAAAACCCTAAAAGATGATGCCATCAAAGCATCACACTCAATATGTCATCAAATTTGGAAAAAAAAGCAGTAATCACAGGACTGGAAATTTTAGTTCTCATCCCAGTTTCTATGAAGGGTAGTCTTAAAGAATATTCAAACCATCGGACAATTGCACTCATCTCCCATGCTAGTAAAGTCATGTTTAAAATCTCGAGTGGTAGGCTTCAGCATTATGTGAACCAAGAACTTCCAAATGTCCAATCTGGGTTTAGGAAAAGCAGAAGAACCAGAGATCAAATTACCAACATTTACTGGATCATAGACAAAGCAAGGAAATTCCAGAAAAGCATCTGCCTCTGTTTCATGGACTATGCTAAGACCTTTGACCATGTGGATCATAAAGAACTGTGAAAAACTGTTAAAGAGATAGAAATACAGACCATTTTACCTGTCTCCTGAGAAAACTGTATAAGCAAGAAACTCTGTGTGGAACAACTGATTGGTTACAAGGGCAGTGAACAAAGCCATCCTAAAGAAAAGGAAAAACAAGAAGGCCAAATGGTTATCTGAGACGTCTTTACAAATAGCTGAAGAAAGAAGAGAATTGAAAAGCAAGCGAGGAAAAGAAAGGTACACTCAACTAAATACAGCATTTCAAAGAATATCAAGGAGAGACAGGAAGGTCTTCTTCTATGAATAGTGCATAAAACTAGAGGAATACAGCAGAAAGTGAAAGACTAGAGATCTCTTCAAGAAAATTAGAAGTACCCAGACAAAGATGGTCAAAGATGGCCACAATAAAGGACAGAAATGGTAGAGACCTAGTAAATCAAGAACAGATGAAAAGATTATGTGGACAAACTGTATGAAAAAGATCTTAATGAACTGGGTAATGTGATGGTGTGGTCAGTCACCAAGAATCAGACATTCTGGAGTGTGAAGTCAAGTGGGCTTTAGGAAGCACTGCTCTTAATAAAGTTAGTGGATGTGATGGAATTCCAGTGGTTTAGTCACTAAGTCAAGTCCAACTCTTGTCATTTCATGGACTGTAGCCTGGCAGATTCCTCTGTCTTTGGGATTCTCCAGGCAGGAATACTGGAGTGGGTTGTCATTTCCTACTCTAGGGAATCTTACCAACCAAGGAACCAAACTAGGCTCTCCTGCATTGCAGGCATTTTTTTTTTTTTTCCTTTACTGACTGAGGGAATTCCAATAGAGGCATCAAAACCCTAAAAGATGATGCCATCAAAGCATCACACTCAATATGTCATCAAATTTGGAAAAAAAAGCAGTAATCACAGGACTGGAAATTTTAGTTCTCATCCCAGTTTCTATGAAGGGTAGTCTTAAAGAATATTCAAACCATCGGACAATTGCACTCATCTCCCATGCTAGTAAAGTCATGTTTAAAATCTCGAGTGGTAGGCTTCAGCATTATGTGAACCAAGAACTTCCAAATGTCCAATCTGGGTTTAGGAAAAGCAGAAGAACCAGAGATCAAATTACCAACATTTACTGGATCATAGACAAAGCAAGGAAATTCCAGAAAAGCATCTGCCTCTGTTTCATGGACTATGCTAAGACCTTTGACCATGTGGATCATAAAGAACTGTGAAAAACTGTTAAAGAGATAGAAATACAGACCATTTTACCTGTCTCCTGAGAAAACTGTATGCAAGTCAAGAAGTTAGAACTCTGTGTGGAACAACTGATTGGTTAAAGATTGAGAAAGGTGAACGACAGGGCTGTCTGCTGTTACTTTGTTTGTTTAACCTATGTACTGAGCACATCATGAGAAATGCCAGACTGGATGAGTTATAAGCTAGAATCAAGATAGGGGGAAGAAATGTCAATAGCCTCAGCTATGTGGATGATACCATTCTTATGACAGAAAATAAAGAGGAACTAAAGAGCCTTTTGATGCGGGTGGGGGAAGAGAGTAAAAGAGTCAGTTTAACATATGGACATTGTGGGGAATGAACAGTGGGTGGGAGGCACAAAGGAAGTAGCATGAAAACCTGTATTATCATATGTGAAGAAAATAGCTATGGTCATTGTTCTATGAGAAAAGGGGATCATTCAGGGGTACTGTGTGATGGTCCGGTGGGGTGGGATGGGGGGTATATACATATAACTAATCTGGGAAATACATATCTGTAAACACCAAAACTCTAAAAGTTAAAAGTAAAATAAAAGTTGTTTTTTTTTTTTTAAAAGAAAAGAGTCAGTTTAAAATTCAGTATTAAAAAATCTAAGATCATGGCATATGGTACCATCATTTCATGACAAATAGAAGGGGTAAAGGTGGAAGTAGAGACATATTTCTTCTTCTTGAGCTTTAAAATCACTGTAGATGGTGACTGCAGCCATGAAGTCAGAAGATGATTTCTTCTTGGAAGGAAAACTATGACAAACATAGACAATGTGTTGAAAAGCAGACATTAGACTGCCCATAAAGGTCCATATAGTCAAGGCTATGGTGTTCCCATTGGTCATCTGTGGTTGTGAGAGACAGATCATAAAGAAGGAAGAGTGCCAAAAGGTTGATGCCTTTGAACTGGAGAAGACTCCTGAGAGTCTCTTGGACAGCAAAGAGATCAAACCAGTCAATCTTAAGGGAAATCAACCCTTACCACTCTTTGGAAGGACTGATGCTAAAGCTGAAGCTCCAGTATTTAGGTCATCTGATGTGAAGAGCTGACTCATTGGAAAAATATCTGATGGTGGGAAAGATCGAGGGCAAAAGGCAAAGAGGGCATCAAGGAATGAGACGACTGGATGTCATCACTGATGCAATAGGCATGAACTTGGGCAAACTCTGGGTGACGGTGAGGGACAGGGAGGCCTTTTGTGCTTCAGTTCATGGTATTGCAAAGAGTCGGACACAACTTGCCAACAGATCAACAACAACAACAAATTAATCTCTCACATGATGAGTTTATTAATTCTTTATAAATATAACAGTTTTTAGTATTTATGTTACTTGGAGGTTTAATAACACATTAGGATCCCTTCTCATATTTACATACCTGTTTAAGTTTCTCAGTAAACAACATGTCAAAAGTATTGTCTTCTTCCCTGTGAAGACAATAGTTTTGTCAAATTTGCAGCCTGAGTTTGAGGCCTGAATCAGCCCTAAAAATGTGAATTTTAAAGTAAGTCAATTTAAGGAAAATAGGAACCAGTCTTGATTTATTGAAATTATCTTTGTGATGTCAGAGATACAGCATTGAGCAGTTCTTGCCTAGGAATTCATCCTAGGACGCCTGGATGAAAACCAGGACTCCTAGCCACTGGAGGTACAGTCTAGAAGCAGAGTGGCCTTAACTCTTAAACCCATTGAAAGCAGGAATGATTCAAGAAGACAAAAGCTGTAAAAAAAAGGTACAGAGCTTATTAGAGACACAGCACAACAAGTGGGAGAGCCCACAGAGAAGCAATTTGCTTAATAGTCTCCAATGTCATGGCAGTACTATTCACAATAGGTAGGACATAGAAGCAACCTAGATGTCCATTGACAGACGAATGGGTAAAAATGTGGTACAAGTATGCAATGGAATATCAATCAGCCATAAAAAGAATGAATTTGAGTCAGGTATAATGAGGTGGATGAGTCTAGAGCATATTACACAGAGTGAAGTCAGATAGAGAAAAACAAAAATTGTGTATTAACACATATATGTGGAATCTAGAAAATTGGTATTCATGAACCTATTTGTGGGGAAGGAATGGAGACACAGATATAGAGAACAGACACTGGGGTAAGGATAGTGTAGGACAAATGGAGATATTAGCATCAACATATATATGCTTCCATGTGTAAAATGTATAGCCAGTGAGAAAATGCCAGGGAGTTCAGCCTGGCACTCTGTAATGGCCTACCAAGGTAGAATAGGAGGACAGAAAGGAGACTCAACAGGGAGGGGATATATGTATAATTATGGCTGATCAGCTTCATCAACTGGGTGAATTATGGTGTCTCTTAAAGATGGAGGATACCCATATAATAAAGACAGCCAGTCTTTTCCATTTCTCCCCTTAAGGGGTAGAATCTATCACCTAGGTTGTTTGCTCTTAAAGATGGAGACTAAGACGCCATTTTAAGAACAGAAAAGGAAACCAGTCTTGATTTATTGTCAAAAGTATTGTCTTCCTGTGAAGACAATAGTTTTGTCAAATTGCACCTGATTTGAGGCCTGAATCAGCCCTAAAAATGTGAATTTTAAAGTAAGTCAATTTAAGGAAAATAGGAACCAGTCTTGATTTATTGAAATTATCTTTGTGATGTCAGAGATACAGCATTGAGCAGTTCTTGCCTAGGAATTCATCCTAGGACGCCTGGATGAAAACCAGGACTCCTAGCCACTGGAGGTACAGTCTAGAAGCAGAGTGGCCTTAACTCTTAAACCCATTGAAAGCAGGAATGATTCAAGAAGACAAAAGCTGTAAAAAAAAGGTACAGAGCTTATTAGAGACACAGCACAACAAGTGGGAGAGCCCACAGAGAAGCAATTTGCTTAATAGTCTCCAATGTCATGGCAGTACTATTCACAATAGGTAGGACATAGAAGCAACCTAGATGTCCATTGACAGACGAATGGGTAAAAATGTGGTACAAGTATGCAATGGAATATCAATCAGCCATAAAAAGAATGAATTTGAGTCAGGTATAATGAGGTGGATGAGTCTAGAGCATATTACACAGAGTGAAGTCAGATAGAGAAAAACAAAAATTGTGTATTAACACATATATGTGGAATCTAGAAAATTGGTATTCATGAACCTATTTGTGGGGAAGGAATGGAGACACAGATATAGAGAACAGACACTGGGGTAAGGATAGTGTAGGACAAATGGAGATATTAGCATCAACATATATATGCTTCCATGTGTAAAATGTATAGCCAGTGAGAAAATGCCAGGGAGTTCAGCCTGGCACTCTGTAATGGCCTACCAAGGTAGAATAGGAGGACAGAAAGGAGACTCAACAGGGAGGGGATATATGTATAATTATGGCTGATCAGCTTCATCAACTGGGTGAATTATGGTGTCTCTTAAAGATGGAGGATACCCATATAATAAAGACAGCCAGTCTTTTCCATTTCTCCCCTTAAGGGGTAGAATCTATCACCTAGTTCTTAAGTCTTGGTTGGCCACATGACTAGGTTGGATCAATGGAACATTAGCAAAAGTCACACCACAGAGACCTGAAAAGTACTGGCACATTTTACTTTGCTTTCTTAAGATCTTAGAACTCTCCTGCCATTCAGAGAAAAACTCCAGAATAACCTGTACACTTGGAAAGACAACCAAGTTGATAGCCATTCTGGCCAAAGCTGGTATGACCTGTCAGCTGACACATGAACCAATCAGCACAGACCAGATCTATCTAGTGGGATCAAAGCCAGTTGTCAAATTACAGAGCTGTGAGCTAAATGAATGGCTATTGTCTAAACCCAGACATCTGGGGGGTATTATTAGTTATCTCATGTAACAAAGTGCAAGAAAACTTAGCAACTTAAAGCAACATGGTTTTCTTGAGTTTTCACTGGTCTTGAGTCAGGACATGACTTAGCTGGCTCCTCTGCTAAGGGTCTCTCAGGATTGAAATTGTGTGAGCAAGGCTGTGTTTTTTTCTAAAAGTTTGATTGGACTCAGCATTACCACTACTGAGCATATATCCTGAAAATACCCATAATTGAAAAACACACATACCCTCGATGTTCACTGTAGCACCATTTACAATAGCCATAACATGGATGCAGCCTAAATTTCTATACAAAAATGAGTGGATAGGGTTTCCCCTGGTAGTCCAGTGGGTAAGGACACCGCCTTGCAGTGCAAGGGGCGCCGGTTTGATCCCTGGCCTGGGAAGATCCCATGTGCCACGGAGCGGCCGAACCGATGTGTCCAATTACCAAGCCAGAGCTCTGGAGCGCATGCACCCAGAGTCGGCACTCTACAACGATAGAAGCCACCGCGATGGGAGGCCCACACGGACCAAAGAACAAAGACGGACGAAAATAGAGAAATGAAAGACCAATAGAAGTGGCCCACCTGCTCCCCTCCCTCCCCAACCCGACCCCCGCCCAAAATAAATAAATAAATAAATAAATCTTTAAAAAAAAAAAAAAAAGAGTGGGTAAATATGTGATACATACATATACAATAGAATATTCCTCATCCGGAGAAAGGAACAAAGTTAGGTCATTTGTAGACAAGTGGATGGACCTAGAGACTGTAATAGAGAGTGAAGTAAGCCAGAAGGAGAAGAATATACATTGAGACACATACAGGTTGTTGGCAGAATGTGTGTCTTCCTGGATGCAGGACAAAGGGATCAGTTTCTTGCCAGCTTTCTACTGGGGGTTGTCCTCCATCACTAGAGGTACTGTGTGGGCTTTGCCAAAGTGTCTGTTTCCATGCTCAGCCAGCAAAGAGCATCTCTAGAGCCAACCTGCCAGTAAGACCAAGTCCTTCATCAGCAACATCATCAAGGAAGTGACATTATATCACCCTTACCTCAGTCTATTGGCTAGAAACAAGCCACAGCACCTATTTACACTCAGGACAGTATATTTTATTAATACAAGGTCTCCCAGCAACCTGGAGTCTATTCAGTACAAGGTCATTTGTTACACAGCAGAAGTGAAGCAATACAACCTGTTAAGAGACATGCAGTTTTCTGAAGACATTATGATTTTGTGCTTAAGGGAGTAGATTCTGTACCTGGACTTCCTAATTTTGAATCCTAGGCTTGACACTTACTGTGTGATATGGGGCAACCCATCTAACTTCATCTCTAACCACATAAAGCATTTCTATTTTAACAATTTTTGTATTTTTTTTTAACCTATGGGAATTCTTGTTGACAACACCAAACAAGTCATAACTATACAGATACAATTTATTCATAAATAAAAATGACACAAGATGTATCTATCACAACTTTGTACTCAAATACAATTAGTGACAAAGAACCCACCTACCAACATGAGAGACATAAGATACCTGGGGTTGTTGGAGAAGGAAATGGTTCTACTATTCCTGCCTGGGAAATCCTAAGTTCAGAGGAGTCTGGTGGGCTAGAGTCCATAGAGTTGCAAAGAGTCAGACACAACTGGAGCGACTTAGCATGAACCTTCCCTTTTGAATTTCAGGAAGGGAACACAGAAAGGCAAATTAAGTGGTAAAAATCTGTCAGCACCAGCACTGAAAAAAGAGCACAATGCAGTTCTGCCTCAGGCAGCTTTTAGTGACATAAATATTACAGCCCTAGAAACATTCATTTGAATTTAAGATCCATGCTACAGTTCTTTTATTGTGTTCAGTAGTCAGTTAGGAATTCCCACCTGTTTTTCCACAAAACTGAAAGAAGTAAACCACTGAAATCTAAGTAGACTTTTACTTAAACTTTCTCTTTTGTAGCACTTTAAAAGGCAGCTGAGAGAATAAACATTTGCATGTTAAAGCAGCTCATTTAAACTTTATTCCTTTATTTTAAAAGGAAACTACGGTCTGTATGTGCTCTCCTATTGTACATATTATTTACCCATATGGTTTGTAATACCCTGGAGAAGGCAATGACAATCCACTCTGGTATTCTTACTGGGAGAATTCTATGAACAGAGAAGTCTGACACGTTATATTTTATTAATACAAGGTCTCCCAGCAACCTGGAGTCTATTCAGTACAAGGTCATTTGTTACACAGCAGAAGTGAAGCAATACAACCTGTTAAGAGACATGCAGTTTTCTGAAGACATTATGATTTTGTGCTTAAGGAGTAGATTCTGTACCTGGACTTCCTAATTTTGAATCCTAGGCTTGACACTTACTGTGTGATATGGGGCAACCCATCTAACTTCATCTCTAACCACATAAAGCATTTCTATTTTAACAATTTTTGTATTTTTTTTTAACCTATGGGAATTCTTGTTGACAACACCAAACAAGTCATAACTATACAGATACAATTTATTCATAAATAAAAATGACACAAGATGTATCTATCACAACTTTGTACTCAAATACAATTAGTGACAAAGAACCCACCTACCAACATGAGAGACATAAGATACCTGGGGTTGTTGGAGAAGGAAATGGTTCTACTATTCCTGCCTGGGAAATCCTAAGTTCAGAGGAGTCTGGTGGGCTAGAGTCCATAGAGTTGCAAAGAGTCAGACACAACTGGAGCGACTTAGCATGAACCTTCCCTTTTGAATTTCAGGAAGGGAACACAGAAAGGCAAATTAAGTGGTAAAAATCTGTCAGCACCAGCACTGAAAAAAGAGCACAATGCAGTTCTGCCTCAGGCAGCTTTTAGTGACATAAATATTACAGCCCTAGAAACATTCATTTGAATTTAAGATCCATGCTACAGTTCTTTTATTGTGTTCAGTAGTCAGTTAGGAATTCCCACCTGTTTTTCCACAAAACTGAAAGAAGTAAACCACTGAAATCTAAGTAGACTTTTACTTAAACTTTCTCTTTTGTAGCACTTTAAAAGGCAGCTGAGAGAATAAACATTTGCATGTTAAAGCAGCTCATTTAAACTTTATTCCTTTATTTTAAAAGGAAACTACGGTCTGTATGTGCTCTCCTATTGTACATATTATTTACCCATATGGTTTGTAATACCCTGGAGAAGGCAATGACAATCCACTCTGGTATTCTTACTGGGAGAATTCTATGAACAGAGAAGTCTGACACGTTATAGTCCACGGTGTTGCAAAGAGTCAAACACAACCGAGCGACTATCACTCAGTTTTTATTATGTATTATCAACATCGTTGGCAAGTAATACTGCAGTCATGAAATTAAAAGATGCCTGCTCCTTGGAAGAAAAGCTATATCAAACATAGAAAGTATTTTTAGAAGAAGAAACATCACTTTGCCGACAAAGGTCTGTACAGTCAAAAGTTTGATTTGTGAGAATTGGATCATAAGGAAGGTTGAGCACCAAAGATCAATGCCTTCAAACTGTGGTGTTGAGAAGACTCTTGAGAGTCCCTTGGACTGCAAGGAGATCAAAACAGTCTATCCTAAAGGAAATCAACTCTGAAGCTGTCATACTCGCCCTCTCAGATGGCCCACACTGTCTGTGGAGTGTGCTTGTCTCTGAATTTGAATGAGCCCATTTCTTATGTCTCACTTTGTCTCTCACTGAATTCTTTTCTGCGATGAAACTTCAAAAAACTGAGTTCCATTAAGTCCTGAAACCAGGTATCATGGGTTTTGGCTGTATTTGAATCCCATCCACATGGTTTCAAGTCCCAAGAAGGGTTTGACCATGTTCCAGTCCTTGCTGCAATGGATTTTAGTCCCAAACTGGATTTTGTGGTCAAGTCCCAATCTGAGGTAAAATGGTTTCAGCTGGCACCCCAGATAGGGAAGTGATAAGGCAAGAAAAGATTTACAATTAAGTACTGATTCTAAGAAGACCCACAGGAAGCTGGTGTTCAGCTTTTGCACCCCTTATGAAGTTGTGTTCAGTAGTCAGTTAGGAATTCCCACCTGTTTTTCCACAAAACTGAAAGAAGTAAACCACTGAAATCTAAGTAGACTTTTACTTAAACTTTCTCTTTGTAGCACTTTAAAAGGCAGCTGAGAGAATAAACATTTGCATGTTAAAGCAGCTCATTTAAACTTTATTCCTTTATTTTAAAAGGAAACTACGGTCTGTATGTGCTCTCCTATTGTACATATTATTTACCCATATGGTTTGTAATACCCTGGAGAAGGCAATGACAATCCACTCTGGTATTCTTACTGGGAGAATTCTATGAACAGAGAAGTCTGACACGTTATAGTCCACGGTGTTGCAAAGAGTCAAACACAACCGAGCGACTATCACTCAGTTTTTATTATGTATTATCAACATCGTTGGCAAGTAATACTGCAGTCATGAAATTAAAAGATGCCTGCTCCTTGGAAGAAAAGCTATATCAAACATAGAAAGTATTTTTAGAAGAAGAAACATCACTTTGCCGACAAAGGTCTGTACAGTCAAAAGTTTGATTTGTGAGAATTGGATCATAAGGAAGGTTGAGCACCAAAGATCAATGCCTTCAAACTGTGGTGTTGGAGAAGACTCTTGAGAGTCCCTTGGACTGCAAGGAGATCAAAACAGTCTATCCTAAAGGAAATCAACTCTGAAGCTGTCATACTCGCCCTCTCAGATGGCCCACACTGTCTGTGGAGTGTGCTTGTCTCTGAATTTGAATGAGCCCATTTCTTATGTCTCACTTTGTCTCTCACTGAATTCTTTTCTGCGATGAAACTTCAAAAAACTGAGTTCCATTAAGTCCTGAAACCAGGTATCATGGGTTTTGGCTGTATTTGAATCCCATCCACATGGTTTCAAGTCCCAAGAAGGGTTTGACCATGTTCCAGTCCTTGCTGCAATGGATTTTAGTCCCAAACTGGATTTTGTGGTCAAGTCCCAATCTGAGGTAAAATGGTTTCAGCTGGCACCCCAGATAGGGAAGTGATAAGGCAAGAAAAGATTTACAATTAAGTACTGATTCTAAGAAGACCCACAGGAAGCTGTGAGCCCAGTATAGTGGGGAAGACGCTGGACAATCTTCTGCTTGTTATTGGTATGTCAATCCTGTATCCTTATGCAAGCACAAAAGCAGGTCCAGGACAGAATTACATTATACTCTTTGACTCTGAAGTTTTTCTCCTATATTCTTGTATTCTTGTTCATTTCTGCTCTATCTCTTCTGTTAATCCCAGAATATTGTTTTTATTCCCCTCCCTCTAACCTTTACAAGTTCCCCGACCCTTTATTTCCAATGTATAACTAGACCAGTTCCAGCTCATCGTCAGCACTCTTGTGGATGTCCTCTGTGCTGTTTCTTTATGACAACTTTGGGCACTAACAACCAACTGTGAGACTACCTTGGAAAGGATAGCATCTAAAATAATACATTTGTACCCTGGTGCTGGTACAAAAGTGTTTCACCATCAAGAAGATCCATAGGAAGCCTAAGGAATCACTTGCAACTTCTCTACATGAAGATGATGGCTATGTAGGGATTTTAGTCCATACGGACTAAACCAAGGAGATGCTTTGCCCCTCAGACCCCATAGATAAGGTAACCAGAGATTTTTACTCCCTGACAGGCAAGGTCAGCAGTCCTACTCAACCCTGTAGCAATTACAGAAGGTGGACCTTCACCCTTTTTCCTCCCATAAGAATATGAAAGTAAAATCTCTGAGAGGGGAATGTAATAGAAGGGAGAGGGGCAAGACACAACATTTGAAAGAATGACATAGTTCAAGGGCTCAGCATAAACTGATTAGAATCTAAAGTGTCTAAAGAGACAGACTAGACCTTGATCCTCAGTCAGCATGCTAAATGACACACCCAGAGGTGTCATGACAGTTCCCATCCTTCCCCAAAAGAGTCACAATAATCCTTCCATTCATTAGCATCTGAAATTACCCAGCCCATGAAAGCTAAGCTTGCCATATTTTCAGGGTCTCTGCCCTCACCCTCTGTGGTGCCCCACACTCTGTCTCTGGATAAATTCACTGGAAAGAAAAAAATCAACCAGAATATTCATTGGAAGGACTAATGGTGTACCTGAAGCTCCAATGACTTGGTCACCTGATTCAAAGAGCTGACTCATTGAAAAGACGCTGATATTGGGGAAAATTGAGGGCAAGGAGGAAGGAGGCAAATGAGGATGAAATGGCTGTATGTCATCACTAACTCTGTGAACATGTATTTGAGCAAACTCAGAGATGGTGAAGGACAGGGAAGCCTGACATGCTACCATTCATGGTGTTGCAAAAAGTCAGACACAACTTTGAAGAACAATTGTAGTTTAGGCTGGGCATTAAGTGGCATACGTTAAAATAACATAAAAATAGGTCATTTTATTCCTCCATTTTTATTTTTAAACATTTGTGTAACTCAAGATTATATTAAAATAGACCTGACATTTTATGATTTTAGAGTAATAATTCACTCATTATCTATAAACAAAAATTGAGAATACATAACTAGATTGTAAATTAATTTTATTGCTGTATAGTTGCTTTACAATGGTGTGTTAACTTTCAGCAAAATGAATCAGCTACATGATTTTTTTACCCATATATAATGGCTATGTAGGGATTTTAGTCCATACGGACTAAACCAAGGAGATGCTTTGCCCCTCAGACCCCATAGATAAGGTAACCAGAGATTTTTACTCCCTGACAGGCAAGGTCAGCAGTCCTACTCAACCCTGTAGCAATTACAGAAGGTGGACCTTCACCCTTTTTCCTCCCATAAGAATATGAAAGTAAAATCTCTGAGAGGGGAATGTAATAGAAGGGAGAGGGGCAAGACACAACATTTGAAAGAATGACATAGTTCA
Source organism: Tragulus kanchil (assembly GCA_022376925.1). Classification (NCBI taxonomy): domain Eukaryota; kingdom Metazoa; phylum Chordata; class Mammalia; order Artiodactyla; family Tragulidae; genus Tragulus; species Tragulus kanchil. Next base: position 75,332,911 of record JAIOJX010000024.1, read on the forward strand.
AGGGCTCAGCATAAACTGATTAGAATCTAAAGTGTCTAAAGAGACAGACTAGACCTTGATCCTCAGTCAGCATGCTAAATGACACACCCAGAGGTGTCATGACAGTTCCCATCCTTCCCCAAAAGAGTCACAATAATCCTTCCATTCATTAGCATCTGAAATTACCCAGCCCATGAAAGCTAAGCTTGCCATATTTTCAGGGTCTCTGCCCTCACCCTCTGTGGTGCCCCACACTCTGTCTCTGGATAAATTCACTGGAAAGAAAAAAATCAACCAGAATATTCATTGGAAGGACTAATGGTGTACCTGAAGCTCCAATGACTTGGTCACCTGATTCAAAGAGCTGACTCATTGAAAAAGACGCTGATATTGGGGAAAATTGAGGGCAAGGAGGAAGGAGGCAAATGAGGATGAAATGGCTGTATGTCATCACTAACTCTGTGAACATGTATTTGAGCAAACTCAGAGATGGTGAAGGACAGGGAAGCCTGACATGCTACCATTCATGGTGTTGCAAAAAGTCAGACACAACTTTGAAGAACAATTGTAGTTTAGGCTGGGCATTAAGTGGCATACGTTAAAATAACATAAAAATAGGTCATTTTATTCCTCCATTTTTATTTTTAAACATTTGTGTAACTCAAGATTATATTAAAATAGACCTGACATTTTATGATTTTAGAGTAATAATTCACTCATTATCTATAAACAAAAATTGAGAATACATAACTAGATTGTAAATTAATTTTTATTGCTGTATAGTTGCTTTACAATGGTGTGTTACTTTCTACTGTACAGCAAAATGAATCAGCTACATGATTACATATATAACCTCTTTATTTTGGATTTCCTTCTCATGTATGTCACCACAGACTATTGAGTAGAGTTCTCTGTGCTACAGTATTCTTTAGTTACCTATTTTATACGTAATAGTGTGTATATGTCAATACCAAACTCCCAATCCATCCCACCCCACTCCCTTTCCTGCTTTGCATGCATACATATGTTGTCTATGTCTGTATCTCTATTTCTACTTTGGAGAAACAGATCACTGATACCATTTTTTTTTTTTTTGTCTGGGCTTCCCAGGTAGTACATTGGTAAAGAATCTGCCTGCCAATTCAGGAGATGCAGGAGATATGGGTTTGATCCCTGGGTTGGGAACATCCCCTGGAGGTGGTCATGGCAGCCCATCATCTAGTATTCTTGCCTGGAGAATCCATGGATAGAGGAGCCTGGCAAGTCACAGTCCATGGACTTGCAAAACTGGACACTACAGCATACACACATGCCATTTTTTTCCTAAATTCCATATATATGTGTGTGTGTGTGTGTGTGCAATTTCTCCATATATATATATATATATATATATATATATATATATAGAGAGAGAGAGAGAGAGAGAGAGAGAGAAATATATATATATATATATATATATATATATATTTTTTTTTTTCTTTCTAACCTACTTTGCACTGTGTGGCAGTCTCTAGATTTATTTACATATAACTTTTTAATGGCAAGTGCATGGCATCATAACTTTAGAAATAATTATTCCCCTGCTAATTTTGTATGTGTAGTTCTTACATAATTCTTCATCTTGACTGAAGCAAAATAGTTTATTTGTATTGTTTTTTGCCACTTTCTGATACAGAAAAACCACTCCGCTCTCATTTCCCCATAGTTCTAATGGTTCATTGCCATTACTTAAAATATGTGTTAAAGGAAAAAAAAAAGATCTCTTATGAAGAATATCTGAAGTTTACCCTTTATTTAATCTGAGGAAAAAGCAAGTATGACTTCTTTAAGCCATTTAGGCCACTGAAACCTTGAGAGTAGGAGAAAGCAACTTGTAGAATTACTAGGATACTAAGATTGAAGAAAAAGAGAAAAGCCCTGAGTGTTAAGCATAATGATGCACACTTGCTTTCAATTACAACTTTCTGCCAACACGTTTTGGAACACAAATTCCCATGCTTGTGCAGCTGGAAAACAGTGTTACTTTCCAGATAGTGGAAAGTCATTAAAGGCTTACAAGTAGACCACAAGATGATATTGGAAGACTGAACCATGAAATTTACTGGGTGAGAGGGTAGGAGACTGAGGGGGTAAGATGGTTTAAAAAAGGTTTGGTTTGTTCAGAACTCCTTTTCTTAAATAGCCTAAAGTAATTACAGAGAAGATGATTTTATTACCTGTCGGGATTGATTTATGCAGTCTATAAATACAGGATTTATTATTATGTAATATGGGAGCTATTGCTTCTGCCCTTAAATAAGCTTCCCTGTTATGCCTCCAAGGGTGTACATTCTGCTACCAGGGGGACAGACTTGATTTTTCGCTTATCTATTAATGACTTTCTGCAGGCAAAAACCTGGAGCCCAAATCCTACTGACATTTCTTTGTTGGTATGGATCTTATTTAGAACTCAAGTCCTAGGTAATTATTCAACTTTTTTTGTTGGCAGTAGGATTGTGTAGCTCACAATACGTAAGCTGTAATAAATAAAGGAATAAACAAATCTCTTCTCCTAAATCCTTACTTACATAAAGCACCCACAAAACAAACCAGAGAGTGTATACTGTTTATTGCTAGATTGTCACTTCTTTTGCAGTCCTCATTTATCATTAACAACTAGAAGGCAAGGAAACTGCTAGCTTTTACATCTGAAATCAGGTCAGATATTTTAATGAGCAATGAAAACTTCATATTCTAACCTACAATGTTGCATAGGTCATCCTGTAGCATATTTTCTTTTATCCTTAGTGTTAATATTTATTTTAAAGGAGTATAACTTCACCAAAAAACAATGATTTTTGACTTAGACTTAGGAAAATGTGGATTTGAGCCTAGACCTGACCTTAGAGACAGTAGGAAAAACTGGAAAACATTCTGAATCCTTTACTTCTGTTTTATATGGTGGTAACAATATTTGCCTCATAAATGCATAGTGGAGAATTATTTAACATCACTGTCTTTTATATATATATATTGGAATATTTAATATGCTTAAGATGTCATTTTATCCCAATCAGTGTGTAAATTGCACTTCAATATGATTTCAACAGACTAATAAAAATTTTAAAGTCCTATGAATGAAAAGTAGCAAAAATATAAAATCTGAGAGAATATCCACCAAAGTAATGACAGTGGTTGCTTCTGAACAGATAGAAAGGAAAGGAAGCTGGTAAAGGAGACAAAGGAGATTAAATCTCATCAGTCAAGATTTATTTTTCATAATAGTATCTGTAGGACAAAGTGTGAACATGATAGCAATTCTAGCTTCAGAACACATGAATATTTGTTTTAGTGACAGCTTGACTTTTCTCTATTTTTTAAACTTTTTAAATAAAAAAATAAATGATAATTGTTTTTTTCTTACAAAATGGTCTCTTTGGACGGTGAGCTTTCCTGGTGGCTCAGTAGTAAAGAATTTTTCTGCAATGCAGGAAACACAGGTTCAATCCCTGTGGGTAAGAAAGATCCCCCTGAAAGGGGAAATAGCAATCCACTCCAGTATTCTTGCCTGGGAAATCACATGGAGAGAGTATCTTGAAAGGTTATAGTCTCTGGGGGCCCAGTCAGACACAGCTTAGAGACTGAACAATAACAACAACCTCTGAAGGTTCATTTCATCCAAAATACTTAGTTTCCACATATCTGAGTTACAAACAGTGAAATTTTATTATGTTATAAAAAATAAGAGGAAACTAATCTTCTGAAAAAGCAAGCTTATAACAGTTGATTATTAGCACTTTTACTATGAAGATTCAGTTCAGTTCACTCAGTCATGTCCAACTCTCTGTGACCCCTTGGACTGTGGCATGCCAGGCTTCCCTGTCCTTCACCATTTCCCAGAGCTTGCTCAAACTCATGTCCGTTGACTCAGCAATGCCAGCCTACCATCTTGTCCTCTATCTTCCCCTTCTCTTTCTGCCTTTTATTTTTCCCAGAATCAGGGTCTTTTCCAATGAGTTCTTTCTTTGCATCATGTGACCAAAGTATTGGAGCTTCAGCATCAGTCCTCTCAATGAATATTCAGGGTTGATTTCCTTTAGGATTGACTGGTTTGATCTCCTTGCAGCCCAAGGGACTCTCAAAAGTCTTCTCCAACACCGCAGTTCAAAGATTCGCACCACTGAAAAACAAGAACAGGGCACCATTTACTCGGTAATATAATTTGCCTCCACGATGCCAACAATGCCTAAGATCCTAGAAATTATCTTGGTTGTTTAGAGATTGATTTAGATTATTAGAAACTTCAATTAATAAAATCACTGCTTTTGACTGGAAGTTAATTATCAAAAAGTTTCAAGACTATACCAGTTATAATGCATTCTTTTGTATCTTGTCTTCATACAGTCACTAAATTAGTAATCATTTCAGCTGAAATCTTTTTGAAAATGATTTTCTAGATATAGAGCTGTTTTGATTTCTGTTTGTTCATGCTTGTAGAACATCGCACTCTCTAGACAACTTATATGGTTACTAGCTCTAATCACATTCAAAATTCTACCATATATTTCTATAACTCAAAATCATTTTGTGAATTAACATCACTATCTTAATGCTTTACTTAATCCTAAACTCTTCCACTACCTGCTTTGAAATATTTAGTTTTCAGCATAAATTGATTCTGATTGAGTTACATTTTGCATTAAAGGACAAGCCTAATCAATTTGGCTTAAAGATAGGAAGGTTTTGAGCCAATCACATAATCGAACTATTAGTTTGGTACTTACCAAAGTGGTAAAGATCTGAATGGGGCACATTTCTATAGGAAGCTAAAGAATGTTCCTAGGATATCAGGACCCAATTTCCACAAACTATGAATGTCACCTTATACAGCAAAAGGATGAGATGACTTCTAAGGATTTTGAGGTGAGACATGTTGGATGATGCATTGCCTTATGGTGGGTCCTAAATTCAGTTACATGTGCCCTTATAAGAAATAAATAGAGGAAGAGTGAACGGACAAGAGGAAAAGATACACAGGAAGATAATGAATCCTTGGAGGCAGTTGACTCAGCAATGCCAGCCTACCATCTTGTCCTCTATCCCTTCTCTTTCTGCCTTTTATTTTCCCAGAATCAGGGTCTTTTCCAATGAGTTCTTTCTTTGCATCATGTGACCAAAGTATTGGAGCTTCAGCATCAGTCCTCTCAATGAATATTCAGGGTTGATTTCCTTTAGGATTGACTGGTTTGATCTCCTTGCAGCCCAAGGGACTCTCAAAAGTCTTCTCCAACACCGCAGTTCAAAGATTCGCACCACTGAAAAACAAGAACAGGGCACCATTTACTCGGTAATATAATTTGCCTCCACGATGCCAACAATGCCTAAGATCCTAGAAATTATCTTGGTTGTTTAGAGATTGATTTAGATTATTAGAAACTTCAATTAATAAAATCACTGCTTTTGACTGGAAGTTAATTATCAAAAAGTTTCAAGACTATACCAGTTATAATGCATTCTTTTGTATCTTGTCTTCATACAGTCACTAAATTAGTAATCATTTCAGCTGAAATCTTTTTGAAAATGATTTTCTAGATATAGAGCTGTTTTGATTTCTGTTTGTTCATGCTTGTAGAACATCGCACTCTCTAGACAACTTATATGGTTACTAGCTCTAATCACATTCAAAATTCTACCATATATTTCTATAACTCAAAATCATTTTGTGAATTAACATCACTATCTTAATGCTTTACTTAATCCTAAACTCTTCCACTACCTGCTTTGAAATATTTAGTTTTCAGCATAAATTGATTCTGATTGAGTTACATTTTGCATTAAAGGACAAGCCTAATCAATTTGGCTTAAAGATAGGAAGGTTTTGAGCCAATCACATAATCGAACTATTAGTTTGGTACTTACCAAAGTGGTAAAGATCTGAATGGGGCACATTTCTATAGGAAGCTAAAGAATGTTCCTAGGATATCAGGACCCAATTTCCACAAACTATGAATGTCACCTTATACAGCAAAAGGATGAGATGACTTCTAAGGATTTTGAGGTGAGACATGTTGGATGATGCATTGCCTTATGGTGGGTCCTAAATTCAGTTACATGTGCCCTTATAAGAAATAAATAGAGGAAGAGTGAACGGACAAGAGGAAAAGATACACAGGAAGATAATGAATCCTTGGAGGCAGGTGTGGGGGTGAAACAGAGGTAAATCAAGGAAGTTGGAGGCCCCCAGATGCTGAAAGAAGAAGGTCATTCTCCCCTGGAGCCTCCTGAGGGAGCACGGCCTTGCTGACATCTGAATTTGTACATGGCAATACTGAATTTGGATGTCCGGTGTCCAGAACTGTTAGAGCATATTTTACATCATCAAGTTGTGCTCACCTACTACACCATTCTCCATGACTAGCACAGTGGTTTTAATTGTTCACTATCTGTGGGACTGAGTCCCAGACAATCATGACACAGGAGGAGATAAACACCAGATGTCTGTCTTGTGTTCTGGAGGAATAGAATGGAGTAACCAAGCACGTGACATCTGAGGGACAATGAGGGTTTCTGAATGTTCACACAAATAACAAAGAATGAGAAAAGGAAGTTCCAAATGTATTGCAAACATAAGGCAGAAAAAGATTAAAAAGTCGGATAAGCACTAGTTTTAGTCTCTCAGTCATGTCCAACTCTTTGCAACCCCAAGGACTGTAGTTTGCCAGGCTCCCCTGTCCATGAAATTCTCCAGACAAGTACTGGAGTGGATTGCCATTCCCTTCTCCAGGGAATCTTTCCAATTTAGGGATTGGAGCTAGGTTTCAGTTGGTACTTATTTATTCTTAAATGTGATCTTCTTACAGTAAGATGGAGGAAACATATGGAGAGAAACTTAATTTTGAGACCCAGTGGTAAAGAATACAGGGCAGATAGCTCTTGGGAATAGGGTGAGGCACTTGTATGAGTACATGGGTGAGCAAATACATTACAGTAAAGAAACAAAAGTGGTAAATGTTCACTTGGGCATCTATCCTAATGCACTATAGAGACATGTTCATAATTCTCTTCAAGTAAAAATATACTTGCCTTAAAGGAAGAAAGTAACTGATCTGATTCAAGGTGCACTCTAGGGTAAGAAGCAAGGTGGAGTGTAGGTTAATATGATAGACATAGACCCCAAGAATGATAGATAGTGGAGGTTCTGAAGAACAGCAAAATAGATGTATTGAAGACAGAGGCAAATCCTTAACAAAACCAGGTTCAGAATTCTAAATACTCACTAGTGAAAAGAAATCAGAGGAGCCTCAAAATGACATTAATTTGAGATGTATATCTTGACAGTAGATTTTTTAATGCTTAAACTATGTGGTGAGTATGAATGGGTTAAAATATTAAATTAACTGTTGAGTACATTATATTTACTTAACTACTTTGTGTACTGTTCATGTGCTTCCCTGGTGGTTCAGTAGTAAAGGACATATCACAATGCTGGTGATGTGGGTTTCATCTCTGGGACAGTAAGATCTCCTAGAAAAGGAAATGGCAGCCCACTCCAGTATTCTTGCCTGGGAAATCCAATGGACAGAGGCTATGGTGGGCTACAGTTCATGGGGTCACAAGAATTGAACACGACTTAGTAACTAAACCATCACCACCATGTCTCATGTATTTGAAGTGAAATTTTGTATTGCTTTCCTCTGAGTTAAAATATTCATTCAGATATCTTGGTGAAGGACAATATTTTAGTCTTTATATCTTTTTTAAAAATTTTTATTTTACTTTTACAGAGTTTTGTTATTTACATATATGTATGATCCCAGATTAGTCATTTGCATATCCCTCCTTCCCATCCCTCCAGGCCAACACAGCGCATCTGCAGGATCAATTTTTCTCACAGAGAAATGACTATAGCTAGTTTTTTCACATATGATCCTATAGGTTTTCATGCTACTTTATGCCTCTCAACCACTATTCTTTCCCCATAATGTTCATATGTCAATGCTCTATGTCTGTTTTTCCATTGCTTCACTGCATGTGTTATCATTACCATCCTACTAGATTCCATATATATGTGTTAATATACTGTACTTGTCTTTCTCTTTTTGACTTACTTCACTTTTTATGATACGTTCTAGATCCAGTCACCTCATTAGGACTGATTCTTCTGCATTTCTTTTTACAGCTGAGTAGTATTCCATTGTATATATGTGCCAGATCTTCTTTATCCACTCTTTCATTGATGGGCGTCTAGGTCTCTTCCATGTTCTAGCTATTATATAGAGAGCTGATCTGATTCAAGGTGCACTCTAGGGTAAGAAGCAAGGTGGAGTGTAGGTTAATATGATAGACATAGACCCCAAGAATGATAGATAGTGGAGGTTCTGAAGAACAGCAAAATAGATGTATTGAAGACAGAGGCAAATCCTTAACAAAACCAGGTTCAGAATTCTAAATACTCACTAGTGAAAAGAAATCAGAGGAGCCTCAAAATGACATTAATTTGAGATGTATATCTTGACAGTAGATTTTTTAATGCTTAAACTATGTGGTGAGTATGAATGGGTTAAAATATTAAATTAACTGTTGAGTACATTATATTTACTTAACTACTTTGTGTACTGTTCATGTGCTTCCCTGGTGGTTCAGTAGTAAAGGACATATCACAATGCTGGTGATGTGGGTTTCATCTCTGGGACAGTAAGATCTCCTAGAAAAGGAAATGGCAGCCCACTCCAGTATTCTTGCCTGGGAAATCCAATGGACAGAGGCTATGGTGGGCTACAGTTCATGGGGTCACAAGAATTGAACACGACTTAGTAACTAAACCATCACCACCATGTCTCATGTATTTGAAGTGAAATTTTGTATTGCTTTCCTCTGAGTTAAAATATTCATTCAGATATCTTGGTGAAGGACAATATTTTAGTCTTTATATCTTTTTTAAAAATTTTTATTTTACTTTTACAGAGTTTTGTTATTTACATATATGTATGATCCCAGATTAGTCATTTGCATATCCCTCCTTCCCATCCCTCCAGGCCAACACAGCGCATCTGCAGGATCAATTTTTCTCACAGAGAAATGACTATAGCTAGTTTTTTCACATATGATCCTATAGGTTTTCATGCTACTTTATGCCTCTCAACCACTATTCTTTCCCCATAATGTTCATATGTCAATGCTCTATGTCTGTTTTTCCATTGCTTCACTGCATGTGTTATCATTACCATCCTACTAGATTCCATATATATGTGTTAATATACTGTACTTGTCTTTCTCTTTTTGACTTACTTCACTTTTTATGATACGTTCTAGATCCAGTCACCTCATTAGGACTGATTCTTCTGCATTTCTTTTTACAGCTGAGTAGTATTCCATTGTATATATGTGCCAGATCTTCTTTATCCACTCTTTCATTGATGGGCGTCTAGGTCTCTTCCATGTTCTAGCTATTATATAGAGAGCTGCAATGAACATCGGATACAGGTGTTTCTTTCAATTTTGATTCCATCAGGGTATAAGCCAAATAGTGGGATTGCTGGGTCATATGGTGCTTCTATTTTTAGTTTTTTTAAGGAATATCTATACTGTCTTCCATAACGACTGTATCAATTTGCATTCCCACCAGCAATGCAAAAGTGTTCCCTGTTCTCTGCACCCTCTCCAGCATTTATTGTTTGTAGATTTTTTGATGATGGCCATTCTGACTGGTGTGAGGTGATATCACATTATAGTTTTGATTGGCATTTCTTTAGAAGGACAATATTTTAAAAGGAATAAGACACATTGAATTAAGATGGCAAATATTGAACTCAAGTATATGTAAATTAGGTAGGTATTATCATATTAACAAAAATGTCTCAATGACCTGTCATTCCAATTTTAGAGGACTTTTCTCTTGAAGAGGAAGAATATCTGTCATGATATTGAAATGTGAAGAAATATAGCCTTTAGGGAAGAATGGAAACAGGTACCACTGTTTTCAACGTTTGACTGAGTGGTCTAGGTAATGATAGGTGAGATGAGTTGAGAAAATGAGACTTTCTATGAAGAGCTGAAAACTTTAAGGCATTGCGCCTAAGATTCAAGAGAAAAGAGAAAATCTGGAGTCAGAATAATTGTGGAAGGCAAAGGAAACTAAAGTAGGAAAAGATTTTAGACAAGAGAAAATGCAAGTCTGAAGTAAACTAACAGTGATGTCACAAAAAGGACATTTAATATTTAGCACACAGGTTTCATTTTGTGCAACCTGTGGAATGACAAAATGAGGCAGCAACTTAATAAACTCCTTTCTTCCTTCAATGGAATTAATTTGGCAGTACTTAAATATTGACTCTCTCATGTATTTATAATGCCATTGTGTTTAGTTTTAATATTTAATATGCAGTAATGCACAAAGAAGCAGAACTCTGAATGACACTATACAGAGAAACAAAAACTAAAGCTTTTAATATTTTCATCAAGCTTATGATCTGTCACAAATAAGACTTTATGTTTTTCAGATAATATTGACTCTTGCAGTTGTTAGTAGACATCAAAAACTGCATTTCATCATAAGGCAGTTTGGGTAAAAGGCAACTTCAGTCACTTTAAAAATCCATCAAACTGATACACATAAAAGCAGGAATAGTTACTTAAATTTTTGTGATTACTAATTCATTGCTAGAGAATAAAGGTTGTATATATATATATATGCACTCACATATTTAAAATAAACTTGATCTAGGACTGAGCCAGAAAGTAATAGAAAAGATGAACAGACAACCACAAGTACTGAAACTGAAATTTTGATAAAAAATTTCCCCCAAATCAAATGACCAAGACCAGATAACTTCAGTTGTATTCTATAAAGCATTTAGAGAAGAGTTAACAGAAGATTGGAGAACTGTGTGGTCATGGTGGGAAAAACACATCAGAAGTCCCTTCTTACATCCATGTTCTGATAAGCCTGCATCCGTGTTCTGACCTACTTCTGCTCCCTGACACTTCAAGTTCTTTAAAGATGTTCTTATTTTCCCTTAGTGCAGGGTTTCTCAGCCTTGACACAATTGACATTTGGGGCCAGACAGATGTAGGGGCTGTCCTGTCATCATGAGATGTTGGCAGCATTCCTGGACTCTAGCATCTAACCCCCCTAGCAGGACCCAGCTCTCCCCACCTCTGCCATGTTTCAAAAATATCTCAATCCTATGGAATATTATTCAGCAATAAAATGGAATAAAACATACTTCCAGTTAAAGATGGTGGAGTAGAAGGACGTGCACTCATCTCCTCCTGAGAGAACACCAAAATTGCAACTAGCTGTTGAACAACCATCAACAGGACAACACCAGAACCTAGTATGAAAAGAAAAAAAAAGAAAAAAAGTCACACATCCACAGACAAAGAAGAAGGTAGAACAAGATGGCAGGACGGGTGCAATAATGATAAAGTCAAGCCCCATACCCAACAGGTAGGTGGCCCAGAAACTGGAAAACAACAAAACCAAAGAAATGTTCCCATGCTGTGAAGGTTCTGAACACACCTCGGACTTTCTAGACTGGGGAAACTGACAAAAGGACTGGAAAGCCCCAGGGAATCTGGCCTTGGAGATCAGTGGGATTTGAATATAGGATATAAAGAATATTAGAGGAAATTAGTGGACCGAGAAGAAATATACAAGAAATTAAAAATAAACAAATAGAGACAAACAACTCAATCACTGAACTTAAAAATACTATGGAAAGACTCAATGGTAGAGTATCAGAGGCAGAAAAATGAATAAGTGAACTGGAAGACAAAATGGTGGAAATAACTGCTGAAAAACAGAACAAAGCACAAAGGAGAGAAAGAAGTCAGAGAATAGCCTCAGAGACCTCTGGGATAATATCAAATGCATGAATCTTGGACCTATAGGGGTCCCAGAAGAAGAAGAGAAAAAAAAAAAAGGCATGAAAAATTTTCTGAAAAGATTATAGTTGAAATCATCTCCAGCATGGGAAAGGAAATAGTCAACCAAGTTCAAGAAGCACAAATATTTCCATACAAGATAAACCCTAGGAGAAACAAGCAAGATACATACTCATCAAGCTATCACAGGCTAAATGCAAAGACAGATTAGTTAAAGAAGCAAAGAAAAACAACAAGCAACATACAAGGGCAATCCCATATGTTTAAATGTTGATCTTACAGCAGAAACCCTGCAAGTCAGAAGGGGAAAGGCAAGACACATTTAAATGCCAAAAGAGAATAACCTACAACCAAGAATACACTACCTGGCAAGGATTTCATTCAGAATTGAGGGAGAAGTTCAAAGTTTCACAGACAACAACAGCTAAAAGAATTTTGTACCATGAAACCAGACTTACAAGTGTTAAAGGGCCTGATATAGCTGATAAATACAAAAGTAAGAGATGTCTTAAAAATCAAACCCCAAACATTTAAGAAGATGACAATAGGAACATTCGTATCAATAATTACTTGGAATGTAAACGGACTAAATGCTCCAACCAAAAGACACAGACTGGATGAATGGATTCAAAAACAAAACCCATACACATGCTGTTTACAAGAGACTCATTTCAGACCTAGAGACAAATCAAAATGCCCAGAAACTGGAAAAGCAACCCATAAATACCAAAGGAAATGTTCCCATGCTGTGAAGGTTCTGAACACACCTCGGACTTTCTAGACTGGGGAAACTGACAAAAGGACTGGAAAGCCCCAGGGAATCTGGCCTTGGAGATCAGTGGGATTTGAATATAGGATATAAAGAATATTAGAGGAAATTAGTGGACCGAGAAGAAATATACAAGAAATTAAAAATAAACAAATAGAGACAAACAACTCAATCACTGAACTTAAAAATACTATGGAAAGACTCAATGGTAGAGTATCAGAGGCAGAAAAATGAATAAGTGAACTGGAAGACAAAATGGTGGAAATAACTGCTGAAAAACAGAACAAAGCACAAAGGAGAGAAAGAAGTCAGAGAATAGCCTCAGAGACCTCTGGGATAATATCAAATGCATGAATCTTGGACCTATAGGGGTCCCAGAAGAAGAAGAGAAAAAAAAAAAAGGCATGAAAAATTTTCTGAAAAGATTATAGTTGAAATCATCTCCAGCATGGGAAAGGAAATAGTCAACCAAGTTCAAGAAGCACAAATATTTCCATACAAGATAAACCCTAGGAGAAACAAGCAAGATACATACTCATCAAGCTATCACAGGCTAAATGCAAAGACAGATTAGTTAAAGAAGCAAAGAAAAACAACAAGCAACATACAAGGGCAATCCCATATGTTTAAATGTTGATCTTACAGCAGAAACCCTGCAAGTCAGAAGGGAATGGCAAGACACATTTAAATGCCAAAAGAGAATAACCTACAACCAAGAATACACTACCTGGCAAGGATTTCATTCAGAATTGAGGGAGAAGTTCAAAGTTTCACAGACAACAACAGCTAAAAGAATTTTGTACCATGAAACCAGACTTACAAGTGTTAAAGGGCCTGATATAGCTGATAAATACAAAAGTAAGAGATGTCTTAAAAATCAAACCCCAAACATTTAAGAAGATGACAATAGGAACATTCGTATCAATAATTACTTGGAATGTAAACGGACTAAATGCTCCAACCAAAAGACACAGACTGGATGAATGGATTCAAAAACAAAACCCATACACATGCTGTTTACAAGAGACTCATTTCAGACCTAGAGACACTCATAGACTGAAAGTGAGAGGATGGGAAAAGATATTCCACACAAATGGAAATCAAAAGAAAGCTGGAATAGCAATCCTCATTTCATACAAAATAGACCTTAAAATAAAGAAGATTATAAGAGAGAAGGCAGGACACTACAATCATAAATATCTATACACCTAATATGGGAGCACCGAATACACAAGGCAAACACTCTCAGACATAATAGAATAAGTTGACAGTAACACAATAATAGTAGGAGACATTAACACTCCCCTTTCACCAATGGAGAGATCTTCAAAACAGAAAATTAATAAGGAAACACAAACCTTAAATGACACATTAGAAGAGATGGATCTCATTGATATCTTTAGCACCTTCCACCAAAAAGCAGAAGAATACACTTTCTTCTCTGGTGCACATGGAACGTTCTCCAGGATAGACCACATCTTGGGCCACAAATTAAACCTCAGTAAATTTAAGAAATTTGCAATTGTATCAACCATCTTCTCTGACCACAAGGCTATGAAACTGATATCAACTACAAGAAAAAAATGATCAAGCAACACATATCCAAAGAAAAAATATTTAGTAAAAATATCAAAACAGAAATAAATAAATTCCTAGAAGAAAATGACAACCAAAACATGACAGTGAAAGAGCAGTGCTAAGAGGGAAGTTTATAGCAATAAAATCCTACCTCAAGAAACAAGAAAAACAGCCAAAAAACAATGTAACTCTACACTTAAAACAGCTGGGGGAAAAAAAAAAGAACGAAAAACTCCTGGAGTTACCAGAAGAAGAGAAATCGTAAAGTCAGATCAGAAATAAATGAAAAAAGAAATGAAAGAAACAATAGTTAAGATGAATAAAATGAAAAGCAGGTTCTTTGAAAAGATGAGCAACATCGACAAACGGCTAGCCAGACTCATCAGTAGAAAAAGAGAGAAGAATCAGAACAACAAAATTAGAAATTAGAAATGAGAAAATAGAGGCTACAAATGGACAATAAAGAATTACAAAGGATCATAAGAGACTATTATGAGACCATTATGACTATTAAAACCCTTCAAAAAAAGGGCAAAGAAGAAACCTACATCTACACAGTGAATGCCATATATGAGAAAACCACAGTGAACATTGCTCTTAGTGGTGAAAACCTGAAAACATTCCCTCTATAATCAGGAGCATGATAGAGGTTTCCACTTTCACATCTATTATTCAGCATAGTCCTGGAAGTTCTGGATACAACAATAAGACCAGAAAAAGAAGTAAAAGGATAGATTGGAGAAGAAAAAACTAAAACTCTCTATTTGCAGACAACATGATTCTATACGTAGAAAACTCCCAAAGACTGTTATAAAACTACTAAAGCTAATCAGCAGAGTCACAGGATACAAAATCAATACACAGAAATCACTCTCATTCCTATATACAGACAATGAACAATTAGAAAAAGAAATCAAGGATGTAATCCCATTCTCCACTGCAACCAAATAATAAAATACCTAGGGATACACCTATCTAAAGAGACAAAAGAATTGTACACAGAAAATTACAAGACACTAATGGAAGAAATCAAATACGACATAAACAGATGGAGAGATATTCTATGTTCCTGGGTTGGAAGAATCAATATCGTGAAAATGACTACCCTACCAAATATCATCTACAGGTTCAGTGCAATCTGTATCAAATTACCAATGACATTCTTCACAGAACTAGATCAAAAAATACATATATGCAATGGAATATTTCTCAGCTATGAAAAGAAATGCAGAAGAATCAGTCCTAATGAGGTGGTTGAATCTAGAACCTATTATACAAAGTGAAGTAAGTCAAAATGAAAAGGACAGATACAGTATACTAACGCAATCTAGTAAGATGGTACAGATAAATACACATGCAGAGCAGCAATGGTGAAACAGACATAGAGAGCAGACCTATGGATATTGGTAGGAGGGAAGATCAGATGAGAGATATGGAAAGAGCAACTAGGAAATCTACACAATCATATGTAATAGAGATAGCCACGAAGATTAAGCTGTATGACTAGAGGAACCTACCTACCTGGTGACTAAGCATCAACCTGGTGGGGGTGGGAAGGGGGTTAAACGGAAGGGGGACTCAGGTGAAAGGAGTCATGGATATACCTATTACTATTTGGGGATTATATATACCTGTAAACAAGGAAACTCTGTAAAAACATATAACAATAACTTTGCTCTACACCTGAAGCTAATGCAACATTGTAAAACAAATATACTACAATTAAAAAAAGAAAAGAAAACTGGTGCTGGAGAAAAGTCTCCTCCTCTAGGAAATCAACCCTGAATATTCATTTGAAGGACTAATGCTGAAGCTGAAACTCCAATCCTTTGGCCACCTAATTTGAAGAGCCAACTCATTGGAAAATAAGCTGATACTGGGAATGATTGAGCACAAGAGGCAAAGGGGGCAACAGAGGGATGTGATGGTTGGATGTCATCATCAATGTATATGAGTTTGAGAAGACCCTGGATATAGCAAAGTTCAGGGAACTAAGGTGTGTTGCAGTTCGTGGGGTTGTAAGAGTTGGTCATGACTGAGTAACTAAACACCAAAATGTTCCATCTTGGAAGTTTACACAAATCTCTTAGCCTCATCCATCAGAGGACAGACAGAAGAAGCAAGAAGAACCACAATCCCACAGCGGGTAAAATGAAAAGCATGTATCAGAATGTTAATCATAATGAAAAATCAGAAAGTTAAGTCCCAGATTAACAGACAAGATAAAACCCCAGAAAGACAACTAACAGTGGAGATAGGCAACATTCCAGAAAAGTAATCCAGAGTAACTATAGTAAAGCTGATCCAGAATCCCTGGAAAATAATGTGTATGATACAAGAAATCTTTACAAAAGACTTTCAAGAACTAAAGAACAACAAACAAATAGTACACTAGAAGAGATCATTAGCAGAATAACTGAGGTAGAATAATGAATAAATGAGCTAGAAGAAATAACATTGGAAATCTCAGCTCCAGAACAGAATTTAGGGAAAAAAGAACGAAAAGAAGTGAACATAGCCTAATAGACCTCTGGGAGAACACTAAGTGCATGAAAATCACCATTATAGGGGGACCAGAAAAAGAGACCTACAAAGCAATCTAGTAAGATGGTACAGATAAATACACATGCAGAGCAGCAATGGTGAAACAGACATAGAGAGCAGACCTATGGATATTGGTAGGAGGGAAGATCAGATGAGAGATATGGAAAGAGCAACTAGGAAATCTACACAATCATATGTAATAGAGATAGCCACGAAGATTAAGCTGTATGACTAGAGGAACCTACCTACCTGGTGACTAAGCATCAACCTGGTGGGGGTGGGAAGGGGGTTAAACGGAAGGGGGACTCAGGTGAAAGGAGTCATGGATATACCTATTACTATTTGGGGATTATATATACCTGTAAACAAGGAAACTCTGTAAAAACATATAACAATAACTTTGCTCTACACCTGAAGCTAATGCAACATTGTAAAACAAATATACTACAATTAAAAAAAGAAAAGAAAACTGGTGCTGGAGAAAAGTCTCCTCCTCTAGGAAATCAACCCTGAATATTCATTTGAAGGACTAATGCTGAAGCTGAAACTCCAATCCTTTGGCCACCTAATTTGAAGAGCCAACTCATTGGAAAATAAGCTGATACTGGGAATGATTGAGCACAAGAGGCAAAGGGGGCAACAGAGGGATGTGATGGTTGGATGTCATCATCAATGTATATGAGTTTGAGAAGACCCTGGATATAGCAAAGTTCAGGGAACTAAGGTGTGTTGCAGTTCGTGGGGTTGTAAAAAGTTGGTCATGACTGAGTAACTAAACACCAAAATGTTCCATCTTGGAAGTTTACACAAATCTCTTAGCCTCATCCATCAGAGGACAGACAGAAGAAGCAAGAAGAACCACAATCCCACAGCGGGTAAAATGAAAAGCATGTATCAGAATGTTAATCATAATGAAAAATCAGAAAGTTAAGTCCCAGATTAACAGACAAGATAAAACCCCAGAAAGACAACTAACAGTGGAGATAGGCAACATTCCAGAAAAGTAATCCAGAGTAACTATAGTAAAGCTGATCCAGAATCCCTGGAAAATAATGTGTATGATACAAGAAATCTTTACAAAAGACTTTCAAGAACTAAAGAACAACAAACAAATAGTACACTAGAAGAGATCATTAGCAGAATAACTGAGGTAGAATAATGAATAAATGAGCTAGAAGAAATAACATTGGAAATCTCAGCTCCAGAACAGAATTTAGGGAAAAAAGAACGAAAAGAAGTGAACATAGCCTAATAGACCTCTGGGAGAACACTAAGTGCATGAAAATCACCATTATAGGGGGACCAGAGGAGAAGAGATACAGAAAAGACCTGAGAAAATATTTGAAGGAATGATACTGAAATGTTCCCTAACATGGGAAAGAAAATTTTCAGCCAAATACAGGAAGCACAGACAGGCAGATAAAACCAAGAAAGAATACACCAAGACACATAGTAATCAAACTTACAAAGATAAAATATTAAAAGCAACAATGGAAAAATGACAAATAACAAACAAGGGAACTCCCATTAGGCTATCAACTGACTTCTCAATTGAAACTCTACAAGCCAGAAGGTAATGACAGGATATATTTAAAGTGATGAAAGAAAAGAACCTACAAACAAGAATATTCTACCTAGCAAAACTCTTATTTATACATGGAGAAATCAAGATCTTTCCAGACAATCAACAATTAGAACACAGCACCTCAAAACTAGCTTTATAACAAATATTAAAGGAATTTTTCTAAGCAGGAAAGATGAGAGACAAAAAGATCTACATAAAACAAACCCAAAACAATTAGGAAAATGGTATTAGGATCATACATATCATTAATGGATTAAATCACTAGCTAAGAGACATAGTCTCTCTGGGTGAATGAAAACATGTGCATGTGTACACTTACACTTACCACAGCATTCTACTTGACTTTCCAAATCATATGGAATTATTTAATGTTGCTAAGTTAATCGTGTTCCCATTGTGGTTTGTAATTATAATATTATTTTTTATTTTGTCTGGCTATTGATTGTAGAGAAGAGTTAACACCTCTCCTTTTGAAAGTCTTTCAAAAATTGCAGAGGAAGGAACACTCCTAACCTTATTCTATGAGGCCACAATCATGCTAATACCAAGACCAGACAAAGATATCACAAAAAAAAAAGAAAGAAAGAAAGAAAATTTCAGGCCAATAAAAGTGATTGAACATAGATGTAAAAATGCTCACAGAAAGTTAGCAAATTAAATCCAATCCTTTAACACATTAAAAGGATCATATGCCATGATCAAGTGGAATTTATTCTAAGGATACAAGGATTCTTTAATATCGTCACATCCATCAATGTGATATACCTGACAAGTGAAGAATAAAGCCATATGATCATCTCAAAATATGCAGAAAAAAACTTTTGATAAAATTCAATATTAATTTATGATACTAACTTTCCAGAAAGTGGGGATAGTGTCATACCTGAACAAAATAGAGGCCATACATAACAAACTAACAGCTAATATCATACTCAATGGTGAAAAGATGAAATGACTTCCTTTCAGATCATGAACAAGACAAGGAAGCCCACTCATATCATTTTTATTCCACATAGATTTGGAAACTCTAGTCATGAAGATGATAGAAGGAAAACAAAGAAAAAAAAAAGGAATCCAAATTGAAAAAGAAGAAGTAAAACTGTCACTGTCTGCAGGAAACGTGATACTATACATAGAAAATTCTAAAGATGCCACTAGAAAATTACTAGAGCTCATCAATGAATTCAGTAAAATTACATAATATAAAATTAATATACAATAACTACAGAATAATAATTAACTTTAGAAATTGCCATTATTGCCTAAAATAAGGTATGTATAAGTATTCTGAATAACTGTCAAGATATGAGGATTTAAATTTTATTTTTCATGTGCTACAAAAGTACTAAACAGATGAGATTTATTTCTTGGTTTTGGCTAATGATAATTGTTTTACCTTTATGGAAAAGTATTTAAATTTCTCAGTCAATAAAAAGTATTCACTTTTTCATTTTAAAACATTTGTATAACTATATAACTATATTCTTATACCAGCTTTAAAAATAATATACTGAAATTAGATTAGAATTTACTCTATTAGAGACCTTTATACTTTTGAAGAGCAATATATTTTTCAAATATTTATCTTATTATTCAATAAACATATTAATATATGAGGGTACCCTTAATGTAGGGAACTAGCATCCAACCACTGGTGACTCAGACAGTAGAATCTGCCTGCACTGGGGGAGACCCAGGTTTAGTTCCTGAGTCGGGAAAAATCCCCTGGTGAAGGAAATGGCCACCCACTCCAAACAAATGCCAATCCTTTAACACATTAAAAGGATCATATGCCATGATCAAGTGGAATTTATTCTAAGGATACAAGGATTCTTTAATATCGTCACATCCATCAATGTGATATACCTGACAAGTGAAGAATAAAGCCATATGATCATCTCAAAATATGCAGAAAAAAACTTTTGATAAAATTCAATATTAATTTATGATACTAACTTTCCAGAAAGTGGGGATAGTGTCATACCTGAACAAAATAGAGGCCATACATAACAAACTAACAGCTAATATCATACTCAATGGTGAAAAGATGAAATGACTTCCTTTCAGATCATGAACAAGACAAGGAAGCCCACTCATATCATTTTTATTCCACATAGATTTGGAAACTCTAGTCATGAAGATGATAGAAGGAAAACAAAGAAAAAAAAAAGGAATCCAAATTGAAAAAGAAGAAGTAAAACTGTCACTGTCTGCAGGAAACGTGATACTATACATAGAAAATTCTAAAGATGCCACTAGAAAATTACTAGAGCTCATCAATGAATTCAGTAAAATTACATAATATAAAATTAATATACAATAACTACAGAATAATAATTAACTTTAGAAATTGCCATTATTGCCTAAAATAAGGTATGTATAAGTATTCTGAATAACTGTCAAGATATGAGGATTTAAATTTTATTTTTCATGTGCTACAAAAGTACTAAACAGATGAGATTTATTTCTTGGTTTTGGCTAATGATAATTGTTTTACCTTTATGGAAAAGTATTTAAATTTCTCAGTCAATAAAAAGTATTCACTTTTTCATTTTAAAACATTTGTATAACTATATAACTATATTCTTATACCAGCTTTAAAAATAATATACTGAAATTAGATTAGAATTTACTCTATTAGAGACCTTTATACTTTTTGAAGAGCAATATATTTTTCAAATATTTATCTTATTATTCAATAAACATATTAATATATGAGGGTACCCTTAATGTAGGGAACTAGCATCCAACCACTGGTGACTCAGACAGTAGAATCTGCCTGCACTGGGGGAGACCCAGGTTTAGTTCCTGAGTCGGGAAAAATCCCCTGGTGAAGGAAATGGCCACCCACTCCAGTATTCATGACTTGAAAATTCTATGGATGGAAGAGCCTGTTGAGCCATGGTTCATGGTGGTTACAAACAGTCGGACACAACTGAGCAACTGACACTTTCATCCATAAAGTACACTGAGTGTAAGTTAGGATCAGAAGCTATCTTCAGGTATAACTGTCCAAGAGGTTATGATAAGCAGTTTTCTAGCTATGGTAAAAATTACATTAGTGTTTTTTGTTTTCTTTTTAATAATTATTTTTATTGTACTTCTCATTTTTAAAGAGTTTTATTGCCCACAGATATGTATAATCCCAGATTAGTCATATGTACTTCCCTGGCTTCCTTCCTCCTCCACCCTCCTCTCAGTCTCCTCCACCCCACCCATTCAGGCTGTCGCACAGTGCCCCTTCAGGATCCAGTATTCTCATTTCACATATGATAGTATAGGTTACCATGTTACTCCCTGTATGCTTCCCACCCACTGTTCATTCCCCACAATATCCATACATCTGTTCTCTATATCTGTTTTTCATCCCTTCACTGCATGTCATACCATTATCATTCTACTAGATTCCATATACATGTGTCAGTATACTGTACTTGTCTTTCACTTTTGACCAGCATCACTTATTATAATATGTTCTAGATTCATCCACATCGTTAGGACTGATTCTTCTGCATTTCTTTTTACAGCTGATTACTCCATTGTATATATGTACCAGAGTTTTTTTTATCCATTCACTCATTGATGGACATCCAGGTTGCTCCCATGTTCTAGCTATTGTATAGAGAGCTGCAACGACCATTGGGGTACAGCGGCTTCTTTCAGTTTTGATTTCATCTGGGTATAAGCTTAATAGTGGGATTGCTGGGTTGTATGGTGCTTTTATTTTTAGTTTTTTAAGGAATCTCCATACTGTCCTCCATAGAGGCTGTATCAACTTACATTCCCACCAGCAATGCAAGAGTGTTCCCTTTTCTCCACACTCTCTCCAGCATTTATTTTCTGTAGATTTTTGGATGATGGTCATTGTGACTGGTGTGAGGTGATATCTCACTGTAGATTTGATTTGCATTTCTCTAATAATAAACATCATTTCATGTGTTTTTGGCCACTTGTATGTCCTCTTTTCAGAGATGTGTCTCTTGGTCATTTTCCTATTTTTTGTTTGGGTTGTACATTTTTCCAAAGTTGAGTTGTCTGAGTTGCTTGAAGATCCTGGATATCAATTCTCTATTTGTTTCATTTGCTATTATTTTCTTCCATTCTGTGGGCTATCTGCTCATCTTTTTTGTAGTTTCTTTTGCTGTACAAAAGCATTTAAGTTTCATTAGGTCCCACATGTTAATTTTTGGGTTTAGTTCCATTCTTCAAGTAGATGGGTCATAGAAGATCTTGCTTTGAATTATGTCCTTGAGAGTTTTCCTATATTTTCCTCTAGGACTTCTGTGGGTTTTGGTCTTACATTTAGGTCTCTAATCCATTTTGAGTTTACATTTGTGTATGGCGTTTGGGAATCCTCTAACTTAATTTTCTTGCATGTAGCTGTCTAGTTTTTGTAACACCATTTGTTGAAGAGGCTGTCTTTGTCCCATTTTATAGTTTCACATCCTTTGTCAAAAATAAAGTATCCATAGGTGTGTGGGTTTACCATGTTACTCCCTGTATGCTTCCCACCCACTGTTCATTCCCCACAATATCCATACATCTGTTCTCTATATCTGTTTTCATCCCTTCACTGCATGTCATACCATTATCATTCTACTAGATTCCATATACATGTGTCAGTATACTGTACTTGTCTTTCACTTTTGACCAGCATCACTTATTATAATATGTTCTAGATTCATCCACATCGTTAGGACTGATTCTTCTGCATTTCTTTTTACAGCTGATTACTCCATTGTATATATGTACCAGAGTTTTTTTTATCCATTCACTCATTGATGGACATCCAGGTTGCTCCCATGTTCTAGCTATTGTATAGAGAGCTGCAACGACCATTGGGGTACAGCGGCTTCTTTCAGTTTTGATTTCATCTGGGTATAAGCTTAATAGTGGGATTGCTGGGTTGTATGGTGCTTTTATTTTTAGTTTTTTAAGGAATCTCCATACTGTCCTCCATAGAGGCTGTATCAACTTACATTCCCACCAGCAATGCAAGAGTGTTCCCTTTTCTCCACACTCTCTCCAGCATTTATTTTCTGTAGATTTTTGGATGATGGTCATTGTGACTGGTGTGAGGTGATATCTCACTGTAGATTTGATTTGCATTTCTCTAATAATAAACATCATTTCATGTGTTTTTGGCCACTTGTATGTCCTCTTTTCAGAGATGTGTCTCTTGGTCATTTTCCTATTTTTTGTTTGGGTTGTACATTTTTCCAAAGTTGAGTTGTCTGAGTTGCTTGAAGATCCTGGATATCAATTCTCTATTTGTTTCATTTGCTATTATTTTCTTCCATTCTGTGGGCTATCTGCTCATCTTTTTTGTAGTTTCTTTTGCTGTACAAAAGCATTTAAGTTTCATTAGGTCCCACATGTTAATTTTTGGGTTTAGTTCCATTCTTCAAGTAGATGGGTCATAGAAGATCTTGCTTTGAATTATGTCCTTGAGAGTTTTCCTATATTTTCCTCTAGGACTTCTGTGGGTTTTGGTCTTACATTTAGGTCTCTAATCCATTTTGAGTTTACATTTGTGTATGGCGTTTGGGAATCCTCTAACTTAATTTTCTTGCATGTAGCTGTCTAGTTTTTGTAACACCATTTGTTGAAGAGGCTGTCTTTGTCCCATTTTATAGTTTCACATCCTTTGTCAAAAATAAAGTATCCATAGGTGTGTGGGTTTATCTTTGTGTTATCTATATTATTTCATTCATCTATATGTCCCCCCTTATAATTACCATTCATTCTAAACCCATTCTCAACCTTAAACTGAGTCCATCCCTTACAGAAATGTTAAATCTAACCCTAATTGTAGCCCTAGAATAGACCCTAGCTCCAAATTCAACTGAACCTAACGCCTATTTAAGCATAAAGGAAACCCTTAAGCTGAAACCTTCACCCAGCATTTCCCCTTACTTTAAATGTAATCCTAACCTTAAACCCACCACGTATCTAACAGTAAAGCTAACCCTAGACTTAGCCAAGGAGTAGACCAGATTCTAGCTCCAATTTGACCAAAAACCTCTGCCACTCTCAGCATAAGAGGAACTCTGAATCTAGCACCCAAACTCAAAATTTCCATTTTCTCTGTACTCAGTCCTTAATGTAAAGTGAAACGAACACTTAAAGGAATGCTAAACCTAACCCTACTGACCCCTAGAGCAGACTCCTAACTTGCACTTCAAATGAACTCTCTGCATATCAAACTTAATGGGAACCCTAAAGCTAACACCCACTGCCACCATTTCCATTTATTCTAAATACAGTATC